>OZ010790.1:608460452-609660452 GCA_963932465.1 Maratus speciosus
TATATTTTTAATACAAAGTTGTATTTAGCTAATGCAAAATTTAGAACATTTCAACAGTATAATCACCTAAAAAAATATTTTTTATTTATTTTTTAACAATAAAAAGGAAATTTTAGGTTCAGTGTATACAGACTAATATGAAACATATGTTTTGAAAATGTTATGAAAAAAAATCAGGAGTTTTTGAGATATCCTGTGCATTATGCTCAAACACTTCATTTGGAGAAAAATGACTTCAAAGTTTTGGAAACGCCGCTTCACCTATTAAGCTGGTATAATTCTAAAAGCCATAACTACTGTTCTAAAGGGAATTTCAAGGAAACAATTATATCAAAATGTTCAGAAAAGATACGAATTTAACAAAAAAAAAAAAAAAAATAATAATAATAAAATTTCGAAAATTTTAAAGCTTTAAGAGTCTTGAGACCCCTTAATAGACGTTAGGCCCCGAACGGATTAAGCGTTTGAGTGCGGAATAAATCTCGCGGATATATGCCGAAAATGCGAATGTGTTTTGGTTTATATATAATAAAAAAAATACTTGTAAGCCGACGATATATACAGAAATCTCACGCTTCGCTAGTGCAACCAACTTAAATGCTCACCACACTGAGACAACAAATAAGAGCACTATCACCCCTCTCCGTAATTTTAGCATAAAACAAAATGAGCGCTATAGCGCTTCCCGCAATTGTGGCACGTAACAAGAGTAGCGCTGTCGCGCTTCCTGAAATTTTGGCACTTAACAAGAGGAGCGCTATCGCGCTGCTTCACACTCAAACGGTTAAATAACAATTCAAAGCTTCTGTGAGATAGCAATCGCCTGTATTTCAGAATATTCAAAATTTCATACCAGAAAAATATACGGAGATACCTGAGTGGAATCCGAACCGAGTAAGTATTGTGAATATGCGTGCAGCACACCTTTGGAATACAGACGATTAAAACGTTTTTATGATTTAAAATTTAATGATCGAGTCTGAAACACGGAGAAGTAAGTGCAAATTTCCAACATATTCAACATTCACCATTGCATGATGAATGTCGACATTTGCCGGTGTAAGTCAGAAATAAGGATATTTAACAAATATTTCGGACATACACCAAGCGATCATGTGAATGTTGACATTCACCGGTGAAAATCGACATTCTCCAGATTTCGGTCTTTCACGGTAACATATATATCAACATCGAGATCAAAAACAGGCCTGTTCAAAAGAATTCGGATACATATTTGGCTATGGACGGTAACTGCTGAAATAAATTTTTTTAAACGTTTACTTAGTTATCTTATTTACCTCATTTCCCTAAATAACGAAGTTTTGTTAAAGCTTTCAGGGAGTGATGGAAAGTGTATCATAATCTATGCCGTACGCATGATTTTTCTTTCTTATCAATGGAACGAGTACAGTTATATCGTACTACCTTTAAAGCGATAACAGTCGGAAATTACCAGCAGCATTATATTGAAGCTAGTCGGACGTATCAATCCCAAAACTTGCTTCTATCTTATACATGTTAATACTTCAAAAGTCGCTATCACAGTGTCAAAATATAATGGCAATCTATACTCAGCATGAAGATTCTAAAAAGATGAAATTTCGTGCATTATTTCTTGATATAGGATATCGCTGAAATGGTGTAAACCCAGAAAAATGCAGTATCGCAGCGTCACCTATTGAGAGATTTATAGCAGAACATAATCTGCAAGAACTTACGTCAATATCTACCTGAATATCAAGTTTAGGGGAAATCCGTGCATTAGTTTTTGAGATAGAGCAATTGCGAAAATCGTTAAAAATCCAGCATGGCAGCGCCATCTATTGGACGATTGACACCAGAACCTAATTAGCCTAAACTTGTCCCAACGTCTAACTGAATCCGAAGTTAGATGAAAAATCGTGCATTAGTTCTTGAGAGAACGAGCCGTTAATTCCCAAATTGGCTCAGCCGAGCTCAGCAATGTGATTGGCTAAAACTGATATTTATATAGTAGAAAATTATATTTATTTTGTTATGAAGTAGTGTATTTTAAAATAGAATGCAATTATAATGACTTAAATTGATTTATTTTGTAAAATTTGATCAAAATCACAGTAAAGTAATCCAAAATATTAATATTAACGAACAATCAGATTGCTGAGTTCGGCTGAGCCAATTTGGGAATTAACGGCTCGTCTTGAGAGAGAGCTATTAAAAGAAGTCGTGAAAAATACAGTATAGCTGCGCCACCCGTTGAGCGATTTACACCAAAACATAATCAGCAGCAATATTTATCCAGGTATACTTGAATCTGAAGTTTGATGAAAAATGACACATTAGTTCTTGAGATAGAGCTATTGAGGAAATCCCGAAAAATGCATCAAAGCAGCGCCACCTATTGGACGTTTTACACCAACACGTAATCAGCCTCCATTCATATCAAGGACTAGCTGAATCCTGAAGTTTGATGACAATGTGCGCATTAGTTCTCGAAATAGAGCTATTGCGGAAATCGTGTAAATCCTGCAAAAAGCAGCACAGCAGCGCCACCTGTTGGATGATCTACACCAAAAATGTAAACAGCATCAGTTCTTGTCAAGGATCAACTGAACCTGAAGTTGATACAAAATTTGTGCATTAGTTCTTGAGATAGAGCTATTGCGGGAATCGTAAAAAATGCAGCATAGCAGCGCCACCTGTTGAGCGATGTACACCAAAAACTAAAGCATCAATTTATATCAGGGACTAACGGAATCTGAAGTTTTATTAAATTCCGTCCATTCATTCTTGAGATAGAGCGCCCACAAAATTTATGTCACATACAAACAGACATTTTGTAAAAGCATGTTTTACGGAACCTGACCCCTAAAACGTGTCAATCCATTGAAAACCGAAAAATTTCATGAATCCAATACTTTCTTCTTGTAAAGATAGAAGAAAGTAAAAAATTAAAAGCATTGTTACCACCTTCTATCTTTAGAAGAAAAAAAAATTTGATTCACGAAAATTTTCGAATCCCGGTTTTCGAAGTTTTGGGGTTCAGAGAACCACAAAAACGTGTTTAAAAATGTGCGGAGTCTGACACAAATTTTATTTTGTGGGCGCCCCCTCTCAAGAATTAATGAACGGAATTTAAGAAAACTTCCGATTCCGTTAGTCCTCGATACAATTTTGTGCCGATTGCTTTTAAGTGTAAATCGCCCAATAGATGGCGCTTCTATACGGCATTATTAATGATTAGCGAAATAGCTCTTTCTCAAGAATTAATGCATGAATTTTCAAACTTCAAATTCCGCTAGTCCCTCCTATAAATGGATCCCGATTAGTTGTTGGGAGTCAATCGACCCACACATGGCGCTGCTATGTAGATTTTTTTTTACGATTTTCACGCTAGTTCTACCTCAAAAACAAATGCTCGAATTTTCGCGAAACTTCAGATTCAGCCACAACTTGACATAAGTTGTTGCTGATTAGATTCTGGTGTCAATAACCTAACCAGTGGCACTGGTATGTTTTATTTTTCAAGAAATAATATGTATGAGATAGAAGAAAGTTTTGGGATTGCCGCATCGGACTGGTTTTACACCGTTTCTAAAAATCGATATTTTGTTCTCTTTCGACAGAAGTAATGAAAAGAAGAAGTAAACTTATCTTAAAACTTTAATGCTTAGCATTTGTGAATTACAAAAAAAAAATAATAATAATTTGGGATTTATTAATGGGATTTTTTTTTTTTGGGGGGGGGGGGGAGGTGGAGATTTATTCCCGTAAAATGAATTGACAGCAAAGAAAATTGCAGTAACACATTTCTGTCATTTTTTTTAATTTTCGGTTTCGGAATCTTGCTTTGCGAGTCATGTGATTTTTTAGAGTCATAATCTGGAATAACTAAATCCAGTAAATGGAGCAGTCAAATGGCCTCACTGGACGCCGTATCATGCCTACTCCCCTTCCGCGTCCGTCCTATTTACCCGCGTCTATCACCGGAGACTACCGATTGAATTGCTATCAGTCAAAGTCTTAACACGGTAGATGCAGGTTAGGGGAAAACTCTTTTTTCGGCTATAAAGAATTACCAAAATAGAAGATTTCTATATCTACTACCTCTTTTCATAGGCCCTGGGGAATAAGACCTGCAATCTTCACAATAGAAAAAATATGCCGACTGTTATTGAGGTTTGTAGTTGGAAAAAATCCTGCTGTAAAATTTATGACAAAATGTAAACAAACTACAGGAATTTTAAAGTAAATTTTATTCAGATCTGTTTTTTTAAAAAGGGGGATTACCGACCTTCGTTTGGCATATTTAAATTTTATTGCCTTATGCTTTATTGAAGTGCGTGAACTAATTATGAACTGTAACTAAATTTACTGAATTATAATAAAATTTAATAAAACTGAACAAAAACTACCTTATAGAAACAATACATTATGTAACGAAAAAAGATGATCTTTGAATGTTTTATAATTTATTAATGAAAGCAAAAAAGATTATTTCTATTAGTTCTATCGAATATTAAGAAATATCGGTGTACCTTTCTATTTTAAGGAACGAGAAGTCTAAATAGACGAGATGCAGAGTTTATATTTAAAGTTAATATCAAACTTTAACCAATCCTGTAAGTTAAAATCAAATATTTCAAGGGCTTCTTCACACATCTACAAGATAATGACATAGAAGTCTTCAAGTTCAAACAACGCACATAAGCTAGTGAATCTTCCTTTATAAATCGTTAAATAAATTTTACTCAAAAGTGAAAAGAGATTTACATAGTTCATCCACAACTCAAGCGATTTAAAACCGATCTCTTTCGAGAGAATTTAGCATTCACTGTGTGGAAGGTTAGAAGAAGTCAAGGACAGTAGGACAGAATTTAATTTGTTATGCAACTAATTGTCATACAATCATACATATTACACATTTAACACCATTCTCTTAAATTTCGCACATTGCTACATCATTTCTCCCGATGAGATTCAATTTGGTCTACCTAAAAAGATCAGAATAAGTGTTTAGAATTATGAATTAATGGCCAATACCCCAGCTCTAAGAAAATGCCAGCGTTTATATGCAAAATATTTTAACTCTACAGCATACTCCAGTTACTTCCGAAGAATTTATTTACTCAACTTTGCTCAGGAAAACATTGTAAGTGTCATTTTAACCGTTTTATAAGCAGTGCAAAAAATATTTTCAATCCGACAAATTACTATTCATAAAATTTCCATGAGAAAATGCTGGGATAAACTATAAAAATCTCCTTTCACTTCGGATTATAAAACTTGCGTTCTTTAAAGAGTTATCCAGGAATATTTCCTACATTTGTATAGGGGAGACCGGGGGAATGGCGACACCTTAAGGGAATATAAATTTTTTCACCTCAAAAAAATGTTTATTTTTTAATAGTAAAAATTATAAAACTGAATCATTATCTTTAGTACCTGTATAAATTTAACCGTAATCATAACTGTAAAGTAAGCACGCATAAAAAAAATTTTCTTTCAACCTCTGTACAGTGACGGGATTACCCAGGATACCGGGGTAATTCCGCCACCGTATCTGGGTAATGACGCCACTCTTTAATGACCTAGTAAATACATAAAATGGATAATAGGAAACACATAACCTACTGAAAATATTTAGAAAGCAATAATTTAGCAAAATAATGAATAATTACAATGTTCCTTAAGTTAGATTTATTAATTTGCTAAGCTTACAATTTAACTCAAACTGGAAAAGTCACCCTTTGCAATGGTGGCGGCATTACCCCGAGAAGGCAATATAGCAGAAATTCCCCAGCAAAGCCGAAAGACGAACCGAACTTGTTCAACAAATTGCATCAAAATATCGGCGAATGCATGTAGATTACGGGTAATATTATCTTAAGTACCTAATGTTACAATAAAAAGTGCTTACCTCTACTCATTTGAAGCTCCAAAATAAGAAGCAACGAGATGAAAACTACATTTTTCACTAGAACGAACGAACGACGTACAACAAAATCACTCTCACTCTAAGCACTGTTTCTATTGTTGGCCGCTATAGTGCAGGCGCATTCTCTTTCTCAAACTACTGTTAGTATTTAAAATAGGCGGGGTGGCGGCATAACCCCGAGTGGCGCCATTCCCCCGGTTTCCCCTATACGTTGTTTGAACTTTAAAAAACTTTCCTAATAAGTGAAGAGCTGAAGTTTTTTTTTGATCACTCACAACCTTATCTGAACTCGAATATTCAAGCTGTGTGCAGAAGTTCCTGAAAGATTTTATTCGCATTTAAAGGATGACTTAGAATTGGATTTTAACATGAAATGTAGTTAAATCTACATTTCATAGTTTTCAAGTTAAATTTTATAGTTAAGAAATGACACCTCCCACAGGGTTTAATTTGTTACCTATACACATGTCCTTGATAGAAATGTTAACTGCATTTTCATTTTATATAAGTACTTAACCTGAATTGTACACGTTTCAAAAGCATATGAATAAGTTTGCTGTACTCAGCACAGCAAATGTTTGTCCAAAGTTATTTCTCATTTAAACAGTCTCCTTCACGATTTTGGCCTGTTCATTCTTTCAATTGGCTATTCAAGACAGTGTTAAAATATTTATTCCATGAATGGGGTCGGGATTATTAAAAAGATATTGCTCAAATTAAAATTTAATCAAAGCCAAAAATTTCGGTCAATGCGTTATATAATTTAAGTTAGGAATTCCAAATGATCGAGATTGTTTAAAAAATAGCTTTTGGAGAAATTTAAACATTTATTTTGCTTAAGGATATATTTACTGAAATTGATTGCAATACAGGAAAGAAACCAAGAAATTATTTAATATTAAACCTATTCATTTTAAACTAAACATTACTTTTCGTAACCGATCTCTATTTTTATTCATTTCCAATATCATTGCAAAAGAAATTATACCAAAGCTATTTCAATCATTTAAATGTAGCGACAAATATTTCCAAAATTAATGTAGTTTTAAAAATTAAACAACTTAAATTGGAATCCCGAGTATTTTCCAAATTTAACGAAGGTCAGGTTTTATACAAAGGCGTTTTAACAAGACGGATCATACATTGAGCTTAGTTAACATTAAATATAACTTACACAAGTTAACAAAATACAAATAAAATATTTTTACAACACTTTGAGAGTTTTGAAAATGACATTTCTAGAATTAAAATCTTTACAGGGAATAAAGTAATACGATCACAAATCCGGCTGACGGAATAATCAAATACAGTATTGAAATAAGAATTCAGATTTTTCTTGATAGTCACAAAATTCTCTCTCTAAGAATGAAAACATATAAAAATATAACGATTAAAATCCCATATGAACCGTTTTCAAAACTCACAATTACATTAATATTTCAGCAGGCGCGCGTATGCGATAGATACACTACAGATGAATTTCGTTTTATATATTTAGTCTTGCACCTGGCTTTGGCTATTTCTCTCGCTCTGACCTACTTTCAGTTATTTTACAATATACATTTTACAATAGCATATCTAGGAAATACGCGCAATCTTTCATGCTGATATGGTGGGGGCCCCCGCTGGAAGGTTAAATAAGCAAAACCAGTTCAACAGGCGTCTATACATTACAATAGATTTAGCACAAGATTTTATAATGCAAAATAAAATTTATATTAAATTCACAATTTGTTTTAAAAAATAATCTTTGCAACAAAATGAATTATCCTGTAAAATACACTTCCTGAACAATTTATACAAAAAAATTTTAAAAACTAAATTAAATCTTCAAATTTATAAGCATACTTTGTGGGATTAAGGATGTGCAACAGTAAAATTTAAGATCCCTTGGAAAAACCGGTTTTAGTATAGAAACATATCTACATTCGAGAAGCAGGTAGTTAAATTTTATTGTTTTAACCCGGAAGAACTCGCTAGTGAGAATGCCCAATTGCTTTTCTTTTACTTTACATTCATATAGTATCAACTTTGTTTGGTTGTCTTGGTACTTTTATTCACAGAAGAAGTAAAATAATTGAAATAACATTTTGAAATTTTAATTAAAATGAAAAATGGTTTAAATAAGAGTCTTAAAAAAGTATGACGGTGAGAGAAAATATCATGCAGCGAGTTTTCCCGGGTTAAATGAGCTTTAACGAGTATAATAAATTTCGAAAAAATTAATCTGATAAATAATTATCGTTGAGGAAGTACGATAATACAGCCCGACGATTCTCTCTCTGTGTGTGTGTGTGTGTGGGGGGGGGGATCATTACTAACCTTCATTAAAAGCAGTAGCTTTATAACTTTTTCAAATTTAAATTTCTGCATTTTATTAACAGATAAGAATTCATTGTATTATTTTTTTATGTTAGGTTTTTGAGAATTGTTTGTACTTTCTACACTATCTACAGAAATTTCAGGGGGTGGGGGGAGTTTTGGTACAGCGATTTCCAAGACTTCTTACCAACTAAAAACATAAAAAAAAGGTTTTAGTTTCTTGCCTAACAAGATCGTTCAAACATTAATTCGCACTTTTATTTTACAAAAAGAAATGAAAAATATAGATACGGATATAAACATTGAAAATAGCATTTATAAAGAACAATGCAGAATTATAACATTATAAAGAAATATTTTTTCGATAATCCTACACAGAAAATATTTCAGCTTTGTACATTTAACAGTTTAATAAAAACCAAGTTACAAAAATATAGAAATAAATCCTTATAGACAATACATCAGCTTTTAAAATTAATGGGATCGGTCAATTACTAAAATTTTACATAATTAAGTATGCTTAAAAGTACGTGTAAAATTGCGTAAAAATTGAGTGGAAACTAAATTCTTAATGTTATTGCAATGAAATGCATTAAAGTATTTTCAAATGTTACTTTAGAATTACGGGAATGTCTGCTGACTCTGAAGAAAAAAAAAATCTGAATTTTTTTCGCTTAAGAGATTTATAGGAAGTGTCCGGAGATTTGAATAATTTATGTATTTAAAAATCCAAAAAATTTTTTTAAGAATATATAGTCTCTTTTACAAGAGTTTCACGTGCATTCCGTAGAAAATTACAAGAAGTTGAGAATAGAAGTTAAATTGTTAAACAAATAAAATAACAATTATCCATATCGCGCATCCAATAACACTCATAACTTAGCACATCTTCTCAACATTCCACCAGAAAGATACAAATCAGATCTGGAAGACCAGAATTTGATCAATTAAAAAAATATATATATAGTTAAGAAAACGTTCACCAAAAAAGTTTCCAACAGTGTATAAACAATTCTGGGGAACTCTACACTTCCTATAATTTCATTCCATCACTGTATTTTAGCCACAACCTCAGCACTTTTGTTAACCTTTAACTGATGTGACTAAAATTTGTCACACAACTGATGTGATCCGGTCTCTCAGACCCCTCGAATAAAATGAATAAAAAAAATAACTCAAATGGTTGAATTTACTTAAATTTTGTCCTAACAATGTCGTTGTACTTCTCTTAAGAGCATGTGAATTAAATTGCATGAAAAAAGTATTTTAATCATGTTATTTAACTTCAGTACAGAAAAGTAAAAAGCTGTAAAAGTGTTTACAGCTGGAAGTCGCGGCTGGGAGACCGCGTGACATCAGTTAAAGGTTAAAAGCAATGATTTTTCCTGCCCATCAGATGAATGCTTAAAGTGGTAAGAATTGCATTATATTCAAGCAAGAAAGAAAAGTCAAACAAAGATTATGAAACACTTTCCAACACTTTTGGGATACCTTAATCTAAGAAAACATTTCAGCAAACTAATAATACGTTCAGTAATTACGGCCGATAGCCGGAAAAGTACTCCATTTCTTTTGTGTAGTCCTGTATTTGATCTATAGATTTGTATATATTCCACATAGTGCGTTAAAATTTAGTTTTGTAAAAAAACGCATAATTGGGTTGAAAATTCAACTTCAGCAATTTCTAACAATCAACGGCAGCATGCTAAATTATTTTGTACAGTTCTGTATATTAACTACAGATTTTTGTACACGCCACATATTTAGCTAAAGTTTAATTCTAGCTAAAACGTGCTTAAAAATACTGAAATCACATTTCCAGAAATTATCATCCTTAGGAGGCAATCGTGTATCCGATTCTTTGGATTGCCCTGTATATGATTTTATATATATTTTAGAAAAATCTCTTAGTATACTAAATATAGCTAATAAAAGAATTAACAACCACCTTTAAGCAATTCATGCTCATACGCAATAATGTTACGATTTCTTTTGTGTAGCCCTGTATAAGATCCACATTTATACACACCACGTAGTATGCAAATATATATATATATATATATATATATATGCTAAAAATGCTTACCATAACTGAAAACGTACTTCGACTACGGTACTGCATCCGAAATATCTTATGTGCCCCTGTAAACGCGCGATAAACGCTATGTGCATCATAATCTACAGCAAGTATCTTGTAGTAAACCTCGTTCATGCATATTAATTTCATTATATTGGAAATAGTGTAACATAATTAAAATAAGCTTCAAACAAATTTTTGTTAGATAAAAAGTGAGACTGAAGGTAAATAACAATATTCACATTCAATCACAAAATAGAGATAAGGTAAAGCTCCTTACCTTTTAATTGTAGATCGTCCACTTCGAAGCAGGTAAGTTTCTTCGACATATCCAATGAGAAAAGGTTGGTTAAATCCAAGATAAAACTGAAATATTCAGCGATGTTTCACCTATAAGAACTGGTGAATTTATTTTATTAAAAGATTGTGTATCCTTTTTATGTGATATATATTTCAGGAACATTTTGAAAATTCTGGTTTTAAACTATATTTTATCTATGCTTAAAATTACAAACTGGAGCATACATTTTTGCTCCCATCCAGGGGCGTCGGTTAGGGGGGGAGCCTCCCCCCCCCCAATATATGTGAAGTTGGGAAATTTGAGCTTAGAGTTGGGAAATTCTAGATTTTTGAGACATTTCCTTTTCTAGTAAAAAAATTACGAAATTTTTGTTTTGGTGATTATGTTTCTGAGTACTGTAACAGTACACATGTTAAATTATCAAAAGAAATACAAAAAGAAATCAGCCACACTCAATCTATGATTGTGTTTTTCAGTTCTACAAAAAATATTATACATCTACCAGACCTAAATTTCTCTACTCCTATCCATCAATAGCTGATTATCCAGTTCCTTTATTTCCTCCAAAACTTCGTTCCTTTCTCAAAAATTTCACCCTACGTACCCTTCTCGTCCCAAAAGAGAATCCTGCTATTTTAATCCAAAGGCATTGCATCTTCTTTTGAAAATAGGAGATCACTTGTAGCACAACAGAAAGGAATGTAATTACCTACTTGAAACACAGCTAGGCAAGAAGATTTGATGAGTTTTCACAAATAGCACTAATTTTAGAGCTAATTGCATGATTTTTGGACAATCTTTTACTCATTCTCATGATTTTTTCCGCAAAAATAAGTTAACCCTTCGCTGTCAAGAAAAAAGCGTTATATGAGCAAATATGAATATAAGAAGTCGCTAGTTTAGATAAATTTGTCACATTTTACATTTATTTATGTGTGGAAATATATATCAGTCCTGTTCGTTTATATTTATAGGTGTTTATGAAATTTTAAACCAAAAATCCAGTGTTGTATCTTTAAAACTGTACTAAAAAATGACTATAAATCTCAGCACGAAAGAACCCTTAATAATAAGGAAAAGATTTTTCGTGCAAGGTTTTGGAGTATCTAAAAATCCATAGATCCAAAATAGAGGACGAAAAAGCTAAAAAGTGGACCATTTGAAATTGGAACAGAAACATGACCATGAAAGCAGTTCATCAACTGAAGAAAAAATCGACATGCATTGTAACACTGTCACGTTGCACTTGAATAAAATTTTGAATCAATAAAGATTTCCCTATAGACAAGTTCACAAACAGTTATGACTATTAGAATGTGACTGAAGAAGCTGACATCCGAAAGCACCGTAGAAAAATAGTTTCACCAAAGGGAATAGATAAAAATAATAGTACATCAATGAACATTGATACACACAAGTTTTACAGGAAAGAATTATAAGAAATACAAAATAAAAACTTAGTAATGGGCTTAAATGACAATGTTCCCTATATCAGGAGAATATTGCACCAATACATTTCATATTTAAATTACAATTGTGCAAGGCAAATTTGAGTATCACAAACTTAGGAAAGTTAATAATATTTCCATCTGGATATGAGAAACCAGATGTACATGACTTGCAGAGTCAAATAGAAATAAACCAAATCCCAACTCACTTAAAAAACCTTTTTCTCATGCCTTGAAACTGAAAGACTATTTGAACACGCCGTCAAACTATATACTCTTATCTTAAAATTCACAGCAGCTTATCTTTATGGCATTGCATCTAATGAAAGAATCTTTAGTCAAATAAAAATTTTAAAAATATATATTGCAAACTACAAAGAGGGATGACAGACTTGACAGCCGAAGGATTTTAAAATGTGAAAGTGAAATAGCTGATTTTATCGAACTGGACGATGTTATCATCAGGTTGGCTTCTTTGAAGACCAGAAGAATTAATGTTAAATGAAAACTAGTCGGATGAGCCAATCCAAAACCTTATTCTATCCAATACATGTTAATACCTCAAAATTTGCAATCACAATGCAACACGAATTCTAAAGGAATAGATCCGTTTAATTGTGTGAATTTAAAAAGGAGATAGAAGCATCGCATTTTTCCAACAAATCAATGAATTTGGGCGCACACCCTATTAGATGCCTGTAACCAAAATTCCAAACCCAAAGAGCACAAAAGCGATACCTTTCGACAGTATACACCCAAGCCCAATAAGGAATTGCAACCGCATATGAAATTTGGCAAATTCCGTGCATTAGTTTTTCAGATATAGCTAACGCAAAATCGTGAAAAATGCTTCACAGCAGTGCCACCTGTTATATGATATACACAAAAGCCTAATAAGCACCAAATTATGTCAAGGTTTAACAGAATATGAAGTTTGATCAAATTCCGTGCAACAGTTTTTGAGCTATAACTATCTCTAAAATCATGTAAATCCTGAAAAATGCAGCATAGCAGCGCCATCTTTTGGGTGATTTACACCAAAAACTAATCAGCATTAATTTTTTTTATCAAGTTTTATTAAATTCCACGCATTAGTTCTTGAGATAGAGCGCCCACAAAATTTGTGTCACATACACACAGACAGACATTTTCTAAAAACAGTCAAATCGTTCTAAAACGTATCAATTATAGGTGCATATTTCCAAAGTTTTTAAGAAGCCAGTGG
Organism: Maratus speciosus; assembly: GCA_963932465.1. Classification (NCBI taxonomy): domain Eukaryota; kingdom Metazoa; phylum Arthropoda; class Arachnida; order Araneae; family Salticidae; genus Maratus; species Maratus speciosus. Next base: position 608,473,743 of record OZ010790.1, read on the forward strand.
CTCCTAAACCCAAATAATCCAGTGGCCACATTATGAAAGAAATGCATAAAAGCAATAGCAATTATATGAGAAAAAATTTCAGGAAATCAAAGTCGAAAATAATCTACAAATGTACAAAAGAAACAGACTAATTACATCAAATTTGTATAGTTCATTTAATCACCCACTTCTTTTAATTTGGATATAAATTAAGTATAATATAAATCTTAAGTTATGTACTGTCAGAAAATAAAGTTGGGCAAGACAGAGGTAAAAAAATATATATCTGTAAGAATAGGCTAAGGAATCGTGGTAGTGGGGAATATTAGGAAAGCAATATTTCTTATTTTCATTTTGCCATACAAGAGTTCATAAAAGAAAAAAATAAGACTGTGTAAGATTATTTTACACTATAAAAGTCAAAACAGAATTCAAGCATTTGTTTTTCAACAAAACACAAGAAAAATTATCTTAAAAAACAATCTTATCACAGATTATTACAGAGGTGAGAAAAATATCAAGAATTTCGACAAGTGGACGCCGAAAAAATCAATTTTGTCAATCGTTAGCAAAAAAAAGCGCGAATTTCGTCAAAGAATCCCAAAAAACACGCGTCTTTTTATCAAAGAATTGCTGGGAAAATGCGAATTTTGCCATTCTTTGCAGAAAAATCATCAACTTTGTCAAAGGATAACAAAAAAAAAAAAAAAAAAAAAAAAAAAAAAAAAAAAACACCAATTCTATAAGGATCTCGGAAAAAAACGATAATTTTGTAAAAGGGTCGCAAAACAGACAACGTGAATTTCGGCAAAAGATTGAAGAAAAACGTGAATTTCGCAACAGATTGCAGAAAAAATGCGAATTTTATCAAAGGATTGCAAAACAAACCGGCGTATTTCGTCAAAGCATCGCGAAAAAACTCGTTATTTTCATAAAAGGATCGCGAAAAAAAAACGTGATGTTTGTCAAAGGATCGCTGGAAAAAAAAGCGAAATTCGCCAAAGGATGGCGACTTAGATGCCGAAAATTAGTCGCCAAAGCAAAAAATTAAGTCGAAACGTGGCGACTGGCGATCGTGAATCTGCACCAATAATATCAATCCTTCGAAAGCCGGAAGTTGAATTTTTTTTACGAATTCAATACTTTCTTCTTGTAAAGATAGAAGAAAGTAAAAAGCTGGTTGGTTTTCTTATTAAAAAACAATAATTGGAATTTTTATGTTTCTAGTTTAAAAAATTTTCTTTGGAAAGAAAAATTTTATGCATAAGTTTCTGTATCATTATTACACAAGTTGTGCATAACACTTTAGTTGAAAATTGGAGCAATTTGTTTCAAGTTGGGAAATTTTCGAATTCTCCCCGAAAAAATATCTTTAGCTACGACCCTGCTCCCATCTTATTACATTTCTGAAAACACACTGATAAAAATTATAACTTACAAAAAAAAAAAAAGATTATTGATAAATGATTAAAATAACAAATAAAAACATATCTTGATTACTAATATGAATAAAACACTTAAAGTCATAAATTATGAAAATAGTTCTTTTATAAGTCACAATAGCAGTCATATAATTTGAATGTTTATTTGTTTCTTAATCACATATCTCACAAACAGGAAGTAATCTCGTAAAGTAATAAACAAGTCTTTATTTATGACAGCTAAAGTGTTTTTGAATGACAGGAAAAAAAACAGTTTATCTTGATTAATGATGAGTTTATATAATTTTGAAAGAGATTAGTTTGTCTAACATGATTGATAATGTTTATCCAATTCTGAAAGAGATTAGTTTTACTAACAATTTTTACCTAGATCATTATGTAGCGAAATTCTTTTTTGTGGTTCTGTAAGTGAATGATAATAAATGAAAATAAGAGTTACAGCTCGGTCAGACGGACAAACGGACAGATAAACTGAAGTCATTAACACTTTTGAACTATGCTGAAAAGTAATAAAAAATATTTGTACTGTCATTCAAAAAATAAAATATTTTTTAATGATTGCGTTAAAATGCACTAATTGAAGAAGTACGAAATTGCTTTGGCGGTGAAAATGTCGTTATTTTCGACAGAAAATCGCATCTTGAGCCATAAGAACTAAGTATTTTAGGTACTTGTTAGTTATCCCGTCGACCAATTTCGCCAAATTATATAAATCGCCACACCACTCGCCAAATTATACAAATTGACATAATTTTTATTTTAAATAACGAAAGAACAAGTAAATTAGTATAACATTAATAAAAATACAAATAAAACATCGAAATAAAAATAACTTGCTGACGTAAACATTTGTAGCTGGCTTAAAGTCAACATTTACGATCAACCATTATTGGCATTTAATCTTACAATTTGGCGACTGTAATTTGGTCGACAGGATAACTAACAAGTACCGTATTTTATTATGGAGGTGTCAATATGACGTCATATTCACTAGTCTTAATTCTGGACGTAAAGAGACTGAAACCCATATATTATTTGCTCAATGATCTTTGGTTTGTACATTGGGTAGGTGAATCGGAATAATTCATAATTAATATTGTACCAATGAAGTATATACCTTGATCTGTAGAAACTAATATAATCAAATTTTACGTGATGTGTACCATTTACTTTGGTTTAACAATAGAGTCTCATAGAAAAATATAAAATTTATTTAATTGTAAAATAATGACATCATTTTCACCAACATACTGTTGACTCCATAACTCAAATAATATTTCGTTGAAAGTGGCGTCATTCCGATTCACTTAGTAATAAGGTTTTCTTGGTTCTTCTGATACAGATAAGTCGTTTTCTTACGAGGAAAGACTTTTTGCTTAATATGTTTACATAAAAATTTGAAAATAACAAAAAGTCAATTAAATCGTTCCGAATAACAGAGATAATTCATTTTGTATGTAACATAGAAATGACAACGGAATATTAATAACATAGAAATGGCAACAGTTAAATTTAAATTTATGTGGAATTTAACTGCGAGTTAACTGATTGCGTTGAAATTGATATCTACGATTTCTGTCAAGTGTTTTAATAACGACTACTACTTAATCTGCTAAGCTAATTTGATTATATTGAAGTAAAGAACTTTTCAATTGGTACAGAATTATGGACGGCTTGTTTGACGATTGCTTTCCTTTCGTTGAGTAAGTATATCATTTTATATTTCATCAAGTTTAGGTTTTACTTGCTACATCGTTTACTTGATATGAATGATTTCAGTTCTGATTCGTTTGTTAGTCTATTTTCAGATTCAATCTAATTTCTTTATCAAATATTAAACATTTTAAATATATATAAACTGACTAATTTAATATTTTTTGTCAGTTAGAGTTAGATGTAAATGATGCATCTATCTTAAAGGACTCGTTGGTGTACATTAAAACCGACTCGATGTGCTATGTTAGTAGCACTTTAAGTGAATGTATTTTTCGTTCAGGTTTAAAAAAATAAATGTATTACGATATCTTTTTGCAAAATAGAAACTGTAGCTTTAATTACTACTTTTATTTATTGCGAATGCAATGATATGAAATTTTGTTTTAAGTAGTGTGATATCCTTCGTTTTCCTTGTATTTCGGATATTGATATAATTGCAATTCTGATTTTTAAAATGTATTTCAATTGAATGATAAAAGATTTTACCGCAAATTTTTACCTTTGAATCTGAAATGAATGTGTTTGGTGTAAATGTAATTTCGTTTTAAATGCAATTTTCTTCGCTGTTCTTGTATTTCAGGTACTAATATATAATTTGATATTACCATGATTCTGATTTTAAAATGTATTTCACCTAATTGATAACATATTTTGCTACTTCTTAGCTGCCCCGTCGACCAAATTCGCCAAATTATACAAATTGACATAATTTTTATTTTAAATAACGAAATAACAAATAAAAGAGTATAACATTAATAAAAATACAAATAAAACGTCGAAATAAAAATCACTTGATGACGAACACCTGTAACTTGCTTAAAGTGAAGTAAATGTGACATTTACGATCAACCATTATTGCCATTTAATCTTATAGTTTGGCGATATATTTTTGGTCGACGGGATCACTAAATTAGCTGTCCTTAATTTCAAATGACTGTACGAAAACTCACCTTGAGTTAATTTTTCTGCCTCTGTATTTAGTTTGTAACCATAAATCTTGTGTTAGACCTAATTACTTGTCTTCTACATTCATATTATTACCAACTTTCCTCAAGTTAGTCGCCAAACTTTTGTATGAATCCCGATTGCAGAAAGTTAATCCATGTCTAAGATATAGTAATTAGAAGCAGGTAAAAGAAAAAATTATTAAATATTTTTACGTTAGCCGAGAACAAATATCACGAATAGCACATCTTTTCTCGGCAATAGCGACTGATATTTTTTTGTGTGTGTAAATTACAAAGAATATACTTATAATAAAATAAAACTTTTTGTATTATGATAGTTTCTTTTTCCTTCATTCTTTCCTATTTTAAATGCAATGAGTGAAAAGCACGTATTTTAAATGTATGTAATGCATGTATATTAAATGAAATTCGTGACATATTTATGTTTTTGCATGCAATCCAATTAACCGCAATTGGAAGGATATTTTGGCGATTAATCTCTTTCCACAGCTGACACAAAAGTAGCAAATATCTGATATTTATTTGCATTTTCATTATTTAAACCCTATGAAGTAAATTTTTTAAGTAATGAAGTTTATATGTTCGTGATAGTGGCAAATAGTGTTGGCAGGTGTTCCGCGTCAATCAGGGCTGCATATGCTCTGGACACCACTAATTTCTTACAGTTTGTTTCGCACCTTTAATCGAAAGTCGAAACCGTGCTATATCGGTTCTTAATTTTATTTATTTAGACAGACTTAAAGCAAAAGTAGTGATATCTAACTTGATCGGGTTGCTCTAGAAAAATAACCTTTTGGCGCGAAATTAAATGCTTCTTCTAGTTTTAATTCCCCAAACACCTGCCGACGCTGTTTATATTTGTTGCACGTTTGCGTGGATGTACAGTAGTGGGGAAAAAAAAGTAAACACCCCCTACTAACTCATCAACAAATGATCGTAGATGGAAGTTATTGGTACGGAACGATTGGAAACAAAGTCTACTTTTAAATGATGTATATAAAGTTTGCTTAGGGGACCATCTACATATTAAAACGAACCAGTCCTCATTTTTTTCAATGGCAATACCCAATTTTAACAAGATATTTTAAATCTTCGGTTCAAACTATGCCTAGACACCCAATTTCAAGTCATTTGAATGATAAGTTTTTGAATTATAAACATTCAAAATTGAGTGCTTCTAATGTTAAATTGCATTTTCATATTTTTATTTATATCTCCTGAAATTATGCTCCTAATGTGCTAATTTTTTGTGTAGGAATAATGCTAATGTGCCCAAACATAAATATGCTGAATTTGCAATTTTTATAATTTTATGATATGAATTATGAATTATAAAATTAATATTCGAAAAAATTATGAATTGCAACCTACAATTTTTTTGATAGATTTAGATGTATTAAGTCCAGCTTTATGAAAATCCGAAATTTCACATTTTTCTTCCAAATAGTTTTCAAATTATGCTTAAAAAACGGCGAAATGATGGTTTAAGGGGCCGTCTATGATAGAAGTGAGTAGATATTTTGAAATTTCTTCTGCTGTCCTGTTATCTAACAGGCTTTATAAGGTGCCTTGATCAAGAAGGCGGCTCTCTCGGTTAACAATCGAGTAACGAACTTCAATTTGGATACAGCCCTTAAAATACGCTCGTTTTAAAATAATTAATTTCTCGGAAACTTATGGTACGAATTGCATAAAAATTTGTTTTTAGGCTAATTGAAGGGTGTAGAGTTCATTTATGCTGTCAGAATTGGGTATTGCTATCTTAAAAAATGAAGTTATGGTTCGTTTTAATATGTAGATGGGCCCCTAAGCAAATTTTATATACATCATTTGAAAGTAGACTTTATTTCCAATCGTTCGGTACCAGTAACTTTCTTCTATGATAATTTGTTGAGGAGTTAGTAGGGGGGTGTTTACTTTTTTTTTCCACGACTGTACAGTAGCCACAGTATCCCCTTCTACTGAAAAAAAAGGGGGCGGGGGAGTTAGTCATTACTTTAAATCTAAAAACTGCAGTGGAACACGAAAACTGTCATTCGATTGAAATTCATGCCTTCTTGCTATTGCAACCTATGTTACAAAAATAAGTTTAGGGGCTAGTCTTTACACAAAAATTGTACTAAATTTGAAATTGAAATACTAGCATCCAATTTTGACACCCTATTTGAATTTTCGGTAAATGATACATTCCGCTATCTAGTGGGAAGTCTTTCGGTCAAATTGTTTAGGAATTATAAAATATTTTATTTTGCACCTCCTTATGTTAGATTCATTTTTACTTTCTTCTATCTTTACAAGAAGGAAGTATTGGATTCGTGAAAAATTTCGACTTCCAGTTTTCGATGGATTGATACGTTTTAGAAGGTCCTGAACACAATTTCATGGTTTTTAGAAAATGTCTGTCTGTTACTCTGTCCGTGAGTCTGTCTGTATGTAACAAAATATTTTTCAGCGCGCCATCGTTAGAACTAATGCACGGAATTTCACAAAACTTTAGATTGAGTTAGACCTTGATATAAACGGGTGCTGATTAGTTTTTGGTGTATATCGCCCAACATTTGGCGCTGCTATGATGCATTTTTCACGATTTTCGCAATAGTTCTATCTCGAACTAACGCACGGATTTTCCTGAAACTTCAGAGTTGATTTAAGTTGTTGTTTATTAGTTTTTTATATATATCGCCCAACAGATGGCGCTGCTATGCGACATTTTTCACAATTTCATTAATGACTCTATCTCAAGAACTAATTCACGGAATTTAATAAGACTTTAGGTTCAATTAAACCTTCATATAAACTGGTGCTGATTAGTTTTTGGTGTATATCACCCAACAGATGGCGCTGCTGTGCTGCATTTTGTATGATTTCCGCAATAGCTCTATCTCAAGAACTAATGCACGGATTTTCATCAAACTTCAGATTCAGTTAGACTGTTAGATGATGACGGAAGACTGATTGGGTTTTGTTGCAAATCGCCCAACGGGTGGCTCTGCTATGCTGAATTTTTCACAATTTTTCCAAAAGCTATAGCTCAAAAACTAATGCTCAAATTTAATCAAAATTTATATTCTGTTACATTTTCACATAAATATATCTTTATTAGACTTGTATGTATATTGAACAACAGGTGGTGATTTTATACTCTTTGGGTTAGAAATTTTGGATGCAGACGTCTAAGAATGTGGGTTCCGAAATTCAATGATTCGTTTGAAACAATGAGTACTTATATCTTCTTGTTAAATGCATCTAATTCAAGGAAGCTATATACCTTTACAATCCTCATTATGGTCATAGATTGTCATTTAATTTTTGGCAGTGTCATAGTTAATTTTGAATTATTAACATGTATGAGAGAGAAGAAAGTTTTGGGATTGGCACATCCGACCGGTTAATCAATGCAAAAGATATTTTTAATGATGTATTTGTTAAGCATAACTGTAAAACTACATGGTTGTATCAGCTGCAATTGTAGATTCGCATAGTTCAAGATTCTAAAAAAATCGATTTCTGTTAAAATATGTATGGTTACAATTCTTTATTAATTAGTTTCTGAAAAAAAAACATGAATTTTATCTTATGAGAATTTTAACAGTCATAGACTTCTTGAATCTTTTTGCGATAATTCATTTCTGAAGTAAATTTGAATGATGCTTAACCTTCCGCCTACCAAACGGGTCCAATTATCCTGACAGAAAAAAAAGAATTAATTCAAATACAGTAAAATCCAGCTGAATGTGATAAAATTAAGAAATTGGGTTTTAAACTCGTATTTTTAGATCTAAATTCGTAAATATCCAGAAACATTTAAAAAGAATATCAAATAAAATGCATTATTTTAGATTATGTCTACTATTATTTTTTTGATATTCTGAGAGTTAAAAAATTATTTGCATAACATTTTGTGTCAGAACGATTAAAAATGTATTTAATATTAGATGTTCCAAAATTGCAACGTTTGATAATTCCTAGAACATTTATTTCTATAAATGATTTTCGGTTTGGAATCCTAAAGGACAATTTACCAAAAACTTCAAATATGCTGTCAAAATTGAGTGTTGGTACTGAAACAGGGTTCCTACGGGTGCTTGAATTTCCAGACTAAGAAATTCTTCGGGACGAATATTTTCTTATGGAAAATCTCTCCTGAAACAAAGCGAAATTTCGCCCGTTTAAACTAGATTTGTTTTTCTACTTTTGTGCCTTGAAAATAACGGTACCCGTACGAACCCTGTGAAAATTCAAATGTTTGTTGCAAATTCTCTTTGAAGATGGCCCTAATCATTTTATCCGTAAATGATTGTCAACATATTTGCCAATCGAAAGCTATTTTTATTTCCTGCAACATTTAGAATGGGTGATAATGAATTTTTGTTAGGATACTGTACTTCGATTACGAAATATTACTACATTTAAAAATCTATTACTGAAAATTTAAATAAAAAAGCTATATTTAGTGTTATTTCGGTTATTAGTCCTGTTTGTCGCCTACACTGTAAAAAAAAAAAACTGTTGTTCTACAGATGTAAAGTTACATGCTTACTAAACTTTCAACTGTAACTGTACAAAAAAAGCTGCAAATCTACAAAAATAGTTTTTGTAAAGTTACAGAAATTTGTAACTTTACAAATGAATCTGCTAAAATTACAGTAATCTTACTAAAATTTTATCTGTAATCCTGATTGCAGTTACATGAAAAGTTCTAGGCATCTCAGTTTCCTAAAACATTCTTAGTAACCTTACAGATTTTTTGATTTTCGGCGTAAAAGTGTGTCTGTTACATGAATTTTTGTTGTTCCCGTTACATAAAAAGTTCTAGGAATCTGTCCTAGAAAAACTTCAGTAATGTTACAATTTTTTTTTTACAGTGCATCAGATTAGAAAAATCAGAGATCATTGCAGATATAATATATCCCGCGGTTAATTTCATTTAATGAAAAACTGCAAAGTAATTACTAGGTTATCATTTCACTAGTTATGGTTTATATTTTCTAACGGTGTTTCATTTACCACAGTGTAAAGAAAATGATGCGATAACTTTGCAGTTTTTTGCCTAGTATTTTCCTTTTAAACTAGAACGTTTATACAATAGCACAATTAAAAGTTTTAGAAGACTCCCTTCTGCATTTCTACAGTGCAGTGGTCCCCGAGAATGTATCGCCAAGCAAACAAGATGTAGCGCCAATTTGTAAGATATATATGACATTATAATGATATGGCATGTATATGACATATCAGGATTTATATGTCCAAGTTACAGTAATTTATGACACATATGTTACTGTATATATTCAGGGCGGTTCAAAAGGCTATGTCCAAACGGCACGTGTGGCGGTAGCCAGGATTTCCCTTCGGAGGGGGCTTAATCTTTGAATGTTTTCGGATTTAATAGCACTAATTTGCATAATTTAAAGTGTGAATAAAAAATAAACAAGGCTTAACCTAAGGTACATTTCTGCATGGATACTTGATATCCATATCAAAAATTGTTATTCCATATTCTTTCCATTTCTGCAACAATTTATTGTTACTTTCTTCTATCTTTACAAGAAGAAAGTATTGGATTCGTGAAAAATTTCGACTTCCGGTTTTCGACGGATTTATACGTTTTAGAATACCCAGAACACGATTTCATGGTTTTTAGAAAATGTCTGTCTGTGAGTCTGTCTCTCACTCTGTCACTCTGTCTGTGAGTCTGCATGTGACAAAAATTTTGTGGGCGCTCTATCTCAAGAACTAATGCACGGAATTCCACAAAACATTATATTTAGTTAGACCTTGATATAAACTGGACCTGATTAGTTTTTGGTGAAAATCGCCCAATAGGTGGCGCTGCTATGCGGCATTTTTCACGATTACTGCAATAGCTATATCTCAAGAACTACTGCACGGATTTTCATAAAACTTCAGATTTAGTTAGTCCCTGATATAGTTTGGTGCCGATTACTTTTTTGTGAAAATCGCCCAACAGGTGGCGCTGCTATGCTGCATTAACATAATTATCGCAATAGTCCTAACTCAAGAAAAAATGCACGAATTTTCATCAAACTTCAGATTCAGTTATTCCCTGATATAAATTAGTGCTGTTTAAGTTTTGGTGTAAATCGCCCAACAGGTGGCGCTGCTGTGCTGCATTTTTCACGATTTCGCAAGAGCTGTATCTCAAGAACTATTGCACGGATTTTCATCAAACTTCAGATTTAGTTAGTCCTTGACATGAATTGACGTATAAATTAGTGCTGCTTAATTTTTGGTGTAAATCGTTCAACAGGTGGCGCTACTATGCTGTATTTTTTGCGATTTCCGCAATAGCTTTATCTCAAGAACTAATGCTTGGATTTTCAACAAACTTCAGATTCAGGTATACGTTGATATCGTTTAGTGCTGTTTATTTTTCGTGGAAAGCGCTCAACAGGTGGCGCTGCTATGCTACATTTTTCAGAATTTCCGCTATAGCTCTATCTCAAGAACTAATGCGCGAATTTTCATCCAACTTCAAATTCAGATACACTTTGATATGTATTAGTGCTAAATCGTTGTTATTTCTTGTACTATTTAAATGATTTAATTGACGTGATTTATATAGAAGAAAGTTTTGTGATGGCCACAACATACTTGTTTACAAGAGCATTTCTAGTTTCCAAACAGGTTCGGAAATCGGAAGTGTTTCTAGGGAAAAACTGCAACGAAAATTAAAAAAAGCTCAAAATGACAATGTTTGAGATCAGCCTCATGTATCCTATGAGAAAAACACTGTGGTCTCGTAACTCATTGTATACTGCGGTCTCGGGTTCGATTCCTGAATCTGGCTAATTTTTCACTCCAGTTGTGTTTATTGTATTTATTGTATGTATGTCTGTATAATATTTATATATACCTTTAACTGTTAAATGCAGGCGTTATTTATGTGAGTATGTGTGTTTTATTATATAATAAAATATTCTTTTAAAGTAAATATAGCTGTTGAGTAATTTTTTTAATCAGTGGTGCAGACTATTAATGTTTTGTTTATTGATGGTAAACATATAGTCACTAAAAATGCGAGGCGATAATGGTAAAAAGAGAACGAAAAAAAACTATTTTTGTTAAACATTCTTTTGATGTCCGAAGCGTTTTGATGTCATAGTGAACAAGGGTTTGTAGCACTGGCAATCATTTTTCCATTCATGGAAAATAGCCCAATTGTCCTGACTTGAAATACGTCAATTACACTCGCAAAACGTTATATTGATTTAAGCCGCAGGGTGTTAAATGTAAATAAAAGCCATAAAGATTAAACAGTAATAAATACCTAGTAATTTGAGTGACAATACTATGAAAATTACGGTGGCAACGCCGTTATGATTTAATCTCCCTATTCTAAGAATAAAGTAACTAATGCTGTCACTGCCTTAAATGATTTTTTTTTTTTTGTTGTTTCGGAGGACTTTCTAGGCTAATATTAGAAAAACTATTGCATGTAAAAATATGAAAATTAGTAGAAAAATGGTAGATAAGCACGCTGAATTCAATCTAAGAATTATTTTTAAGAGATATTTAATGTTGAAGTCAGTCAAAATAGTTCATTAAAAAAGTTTTATAGGAACAAATACTATGCACAGCAATTTACCCATATTTTCCAGTAGCATATTTGACAAGTTTGCGCTGAGCAGTGTGCAATTATGTTTTTATCTTGATTAATTTTGTAAAGTTTTTTATTTGTTTTTTTTTTCAAAAAAGTCATTTGTTTTATATTGTTGACAAATTTCAAAACAGCACATATAATAATGTTTCCGTTCAATTACAATATGTAATTAAACGTAACTATTGGAAACAGAAAGCAAACTCTAAAATAAAAATTAAATGATGAGGTGTTAAAGACATTAAATGGTGATGAATACGCTTTATTAAAACTCTTTTCTCATAGCATCGTTATTAAATTCCGGAAGACAGTATTACTGTTTACTTAGCCATTTTATACAAGCTGTTTTTCAAATGTTAATTTATTGACCTTATACCAGTCATCACGAAAACAGCCGATAGGTGTCTCGACAGCAGTTGGTTCGTCCTTAAAATCCTTCAGTCAAAGGGAAATGAATGGAAACCTGATTACAGGACATCAGTACTGGTCGTTTAATAACAATTTAATACCCGTAATCTTTTTAAAGCAGATCAAATTAGCGTATAAATTTGCGTTGTCTGACCGGCCTTGGCGAGCGTAGAAAAATAATTGTTTGTTGATCATGGGCAAAGTGGTTAAGTATACTTGTGCGATTGAATTTATTCTGGATGCAGCACTATCTTTCTATGAAAAGCTCAAAAGTATATGAAATTAGATAATGCTGCTGTCACCCTCATTATATCGAAATCTCAAAAATACATGAAATTTGGTAATGCCACGGTCACTAAAACATATACGATAATTTACAAAGTGTTTACGATTTTGTCGAGGATTTAACCTAGCGGATATCAATATATATATATATATATATGTTACCAGCCAAACCCGATTTTAGGCCAAACTAGATTGGTCTAGGCCAAACTAGTTTATCCTAACGCCCATAGGATAAACTAGTTTTTCCTAGGTCAAACTAGTTTTTCCTAACGCCCATAGGATAAACTATTTTTTCCTAGGCCAAACTAGTTTATCCTGACGCACGTAGGACAAAGTAGTTTGGCCTATTGCTCATAGGATAAACTAGTTTAGCCTGCTATTCATTGGTCTGAACTAGTTTATCCTAGGCCGATCTAGTTTGTCCTAGGCCAATTCAATTTGGTGAGCTTTTATTGATCCCAAAGACTTCCTCGGCGCCAACCTTCTAGTTTGTCCTAGGCCATTCTAGTTTATCCTAAGCCAATGCAATTTGACGTCTTTTCATTGATCCCAACTCCGGCATCAACCTTGTGCAAAGTACTATTGCTGTCACCGCTGTATAATATATTTTATTCGATGAAGAGTGGAATACAGTTCCCCTACCTTTCCCATTTCACTGCCATCGCTAGTTACAAAATATGTTCTATATGACAAATTATGTGCTGGAGGACCAAGAATGGGGTGCGATGCTATCATAAAATTTAGGAGAGGAATAATTTGGAGAATTGATTAATTATGTGCAGTTATACATCGAAAATCCGGCATCGTCAGGACCAGGACTTCGTCGGATTTTTGAAAATTCCAGATTTCTGAAAGAATATCAAATGTATTTCTGATATCTTAATGGTGCATTTATTCATAATTAATTCAAAACCAAGTGACATTTATGTGGGAAAAAAAAAAAAAAAAAAAAAAAAAAAAAAAAAAAAAAAACGATATTTTTCTACGGTACATAAATTCTAATAAACAGTGAAATCAATTCTTGTGTCGATCGATAAAATTTTATTTGCTATAGTTTCTGCCGTTCTTTAACAAGTTTTTCTCGGATTTTATTAGTGAACAATATCGATTTCGGAAATGTAGTATTGTTCCTCTAAACCATTTAGTAATTTTCCAGTGAAACATATACATTTTTCAAGTGACATCTTTTCTTCTGCAAGTTTTTCGTTCTCCTTCCTATGGACTGCTAATATAGCGTTATCGGCGGTTCTATTTAGCACAGCTTGAGCGATCTCAGTGTCCGCTAATCCATCTCTTTCAATCTCGAAATTTTTAATTCATAAACAATTGCTACTTTTCTTTGTCCCATAAGTTGGAAGAAAAACAAATTGGGAGAGCTGGCCTTCGTTCCCGGATTTTTGAAGTTGCCTTATTTCTGAATGCTAGATTTTCGTGTGAAATACAGGCGTTATAAAAGTTTACAATATGCATTTTATCTAAAATTTCTAGTACTTTCTATCTCAATCCCACACTCATCGTCAGGGAATATTTTTTTTTTAATTGTCGTTACATTCATTCCCTGACGATTGCTGTGCGATTGCAGGCCAAAAGTACGAGAAAATTTAAATAAAATATATATTTTAAAATTGTAACATCTCACATTTCAAGTAAAACGGAGAAATTTTTAAAGTTCATATTGTATAGTTTGGCATATAAAACGTATTTTGTAACTACCGATGACGGTGAAATGGAGTAAATAGGGGGATGTATACCATTCCCCATCGAATAAAATATTTTGTACGAGGGTGACGGCACTACTACTTTGTACAAGGTTGGTGCGGGAGTGTTCGTTGGCATCATTGAGTATGTATGGGCATCAGTTGGCATCCAGATTTTCAGTATGAGCGAACTCATTGTGCGAAATCTCATGAGTTTAGCTCACTTTCTGTGACGTTAAGTTAAACTTGACTCACATTTATAAAAGAGCGTGAGCTGAACGAAAGCTCAAAAAATCTGTGAGTTTAAGCAAAATTTACAACTTAAACTCAATTTTTTTGATAATTTATAAAAAAATTCCCAACTGTTACAACATGTTTTTCCCATTCAAATTGAATTTAGAGGTCTACATGGACTCAGGACGGGATGAGTCTGATCATCAGTTTTCTAGGTCGTGCCCGGGTCATGCTTTCTCTGCAGGCACGGGCCGGTCCGAACCGAACTTATTTCTGGACCTGTGCTGTATTTTTTCTAGAAGTGACCCGAAATATTCTCGTCCGGTCACAACACTGCATGTATGAAAATTATTGACTCGTGCCTGCCTGACCCGTGCAAAAATCTGTTTAAGGAACAACTTTCTTGGGTCAACAATTTTTACGAAAATATACATATATTTTTAAGCTACCATTATTCCACAAATAAAATTCTCTTTATAGAATATTACATATACATTTGTACGGATGGGGATACAGTACTCTAAAACCTGTCAGTAGAAACTGCGTATGACGAAATCCTGTTTTAAACGGATTTTTTTTTTTTTTTTTTTTTTTTTACCGGTGCAAATTAGATATAATAATCCGTTTGAAAAAAACATAATACATTTGCTAAAGACGATGGGCCTGCTAAATTTTGTTAAAATCGAAGTTTTTTTCCTCTCCTTTGTGATTCCGGCTCAGACGGTTTTTCTATATAAAATTTTTCAGATTTTCAAATCTCCGTGTAAAAGTATTAATGGTATTAGTACTTTTCGGATATTTACATCCAAATAGAGATTCATTAAAAAATGAATATAGTTCACAAAATAATCATTAATGTCGTCAATCTACATTCTATGGCTTGGAGATTTAAAAATTGTTAAAATTCTATACAATAAAATCTTCTAAGACGGAATTGCATAGGAAGAAGAAAAATCCGTTATAGGCAGATTCCCTTATTAGCAGGTTCATCGTCTGTTGTAAATGCATTATATTCTTTTCACAAGTACTAATATCTTCATTTTACGTAGATCAACATTTTTTATTCACACTTGGGATTCCGTCATAGGCAGATTATTTTTCTCAGGTTTTAACGTACCTTATTTTATTACCGACTGAAAATTTCTGCTTGTTCAGACCTCGAGAAGAATGCAGTCAACTCCCGACTGAAGCCAGAAAAAAAAATTGAATCACGGTCCATCTCGGTCCGAACCTCTCGAAAAAAGTAATTCTCAAAACAAGACCGGACCGAGTGTCAGGAAGGAAAATTGGCTGGGCCCGTACAGATCGTACATCGAATAACCAAAAGACTAGTTCACACAAAAAAAAAGTTTTGTAAATTAGGACGCTAAAGTTCTCTTATATTTAAAAAAAAAAAAAAAAAAAAAAAAAAAAAAAAAACGAGTATGAAGTGAACTTTGCTCACTTCCATAGATGAGTTTGAGTTGAACGGACTCGTGAGAGAAATTTTGAATTTGAGCCTGAACTCGACTCATTTTTGAAAAATTGAATTCGAGTTTGCATTAGTTCATTTTTTTTGTGTGTCCAACACTGGTTGGCATCAATAAAAGCACGTCAAATTGAATTGGCATAGGCTAAACTAGATTGGCCTAGGACAAACTAGAAGGTTGGCGCCGAGAGGTCTTTAGGATAAATAAAAACTCGCCAAATTGAATTGGCCTAGGACAAACTAGATCGGCCTAGGATAAACTAGTTCAGACCAATAAATAGCAGGCTAAACTAGTTTATCCTATGAGCATTAGGCCAAACTAATTTGGCCTAGGAAAATCTAGTTTGTCCTACGCGCGTCAGGATAAACTAGTTTGGCCTAGGAAAAACTAGTTTATCCTATGGGCGTAAGAATAAACTAGTTTGGCCTAGGAAAAACTAGTTTATCCTATGGGCGTTAGGATAAACTAGTTTGGGCTAGGTCAATCTAGTTTGGTCTAAAATCGGGTTTGGCCGGTAACATATATATTAAAATTGTGGACCCTTTTAGGTAGCTTTCATTACAAAAAGTAAAATGCTACATATTGCAGCCGTTCGAAGGAAAACACTTCGAGAAATTTTGCTATATTTTCGCTGAACATGACCCCCACATCCCAAAACCACCCTCCGTTGAAATGTTGACTTATATAAATATATATATATATGAATTTTGTCAGGCTGTAACGCTCAAATTTTTGAGCCCATTTGGATGAAATTTTTCATGGGCATAGTACATACTAATGTCTCGACCGAGTTCGTTGGCCAGCTTCAACCGCCATTTTGTTTCAAAATGGCAGCCATTTGAATTTTTTAAATTTTATGTTTTCTAACATTGTATACTTATAGAAAATGTTACGTTTTACAAAATGCACACTCTTATGTATCATTTTAAACAGAATGTCAGAAACATTAAAAGATATTTGAAAGAGTCACACAGCGTAAGTTAACGACATAGACCATTTTAAAGAGAAAATTTTCCTAAACATTTTCCTAAAAAGTGTCCACAAAATGCAAACGGCCGCCATTTTGAAACAAGATGGTGGATGAAGCTGGCCAACGAACTCGGTCGAGACATTAGTATGTACTATGCATATGAAAAATTTCATCCAAATCGGTTCAAAAATTCCTGAGTTTCAGCATAACAAAATACAGATATAAATAAATATATATATATATAAGTCAGCATTTCAACGGAGGGTGGTTTTGGTATCTGAGGGTCATGATCGGCTAAAATATAGCAAAATTTTTCGAAGTGTTTTCCTTCGGAGGGCTGCAATAGGTAGCTTTTTACTTTTTGAAATGAAATCTACCTAAAAGGGTCCAGAATTTTGCCCACTGCTGTATAGTTTTGAGCGGAAGAGAGTTAGAATCAGGGTCGCCAGTTTGGTCTTCTGTATTATTGAGAAACCCTGAAAGAAATATTTTTACTTTAGGTAATCACGAAATATCTGTCATTAAATAAATCAAAAATCACCATTTGGATTTTCTGGTATAAATTCGGAATTTCTGAGTAATAAAGGATGCTCAACTAGTAACATTAGTTGGAACAACGGTTGCATCATCGAAAGAAAATTTGTGCGGAACCAGTTGCACTAAAACTCATACATTAAACGCTTTTATTGGGAAATAATCTACTTTTAATCTGTTGTCTTGTTTCAGAATGTCAGCCACTCTATTTTTTCACACTGCTCTATCTCACCCTTTTTTAAGATAGATGTGAAACAAAAAATGTTTCGAAGACCTTGTATCAAGGACGTATATGTAAATGGAAAAGTTTTAGTATTACATAAATTTTTATACATTTTTTGAATTTGAAATCTTTAAATATTCGCCATTTTGAAATAAGATGGCATATATGAAACTGGCTAAAAAATTATTTCGAAGCCTTGGTAAATCCTGTACATGTGCTCAGTATGGTCTAAATCTGTTCATAAAGACGATTGCAATAGCATGACAATATATATATATAGGGGAAAGTAAGGTAATGCCGCTCACTTAAGGGAAAACATGAACAACTACTCAAATGTACACAAAAATCAATATTTTATCAATGAAGTATAACGCCAAAGCATAAGGAAGCAGTTTGCAATCAACTAATTTGCATAAAAGTTTTAGGAACTTTTTTTATCATTTAATTAATTATACCATTGATCGAGCGGTAATGCCCAACATGGTAAGGCAATTGCGCTCAACATTTGGATACAACATTTAAGAACGACAAAAGTCATATACGTAGTCATGTGGGCTGTTCACACCACAGCAGGCTTTATGCGACCACTCTTCACATATTGTGCAGCGAAACCACGTTGCGTTATCTCTCCCCAATTCTGCACAAAAACAGAAGATTTCTGTCTCCATATCATGTCCTATTAACTAAGCAAATCATCTTGGTTATTATCATCACACAGCTGCGACTCATCAATGTCTTCCTTTGAGCTTGTGCCTTATAACTTCCTTTTTTGAAACCTTACGTTTCATTGTAAGTTTGACGTATGAATTCTTCAAAGCTTCACGTGAGCGTCATTACCCTTCATCGCCATGTTGAATTTTAATGCGTTATAGTTGGCGTAACAATGCACAGCAAAAATAAATAAAAGCATGAACGTACAGCTAAATGCATATATTTTATAGACATAATGAGTAAATTAACATTTGAAAATAAGAGCGTATACTTCACTGCAAATTGGATATTGTAGAAATATATAGTAAAACAACTGCAAACTAAGAGCGTCCTTACCCTACTCTCCCCTAAATCAGCATTTGAACGGAGGTTCATTTTTTGGCCTGGAGATTTTAATCGGAGAAATATACCAATTTTTTCCGGAACTAGGGGGCTCGGCCCCCTACGAGCTACGCTCGCCAACCCCCGTCCAGACACCGCAGGCTCTAAATGCACGCTAATTTGATCGGCTTTAAAAAGATTTCGAAAGATTGAATTATAATTTAAAAAACAGTGGCGATCTCCCTATAAACGAATTTCTATTCATTTCTCTTTGATTGGGGAATTTTAATCCAATCCCGTCGACCAATTTTGCCAAATTATATAAATCGCCAAACCACTCACCAAATTATACAAATTGGCATAATTTTTATATTAAATTACGAAAGAACAAATAAATTCGTACAACCTTAATAAAAATACAAATAAAACGTCGAAATAAAAATAACTTGATGACGTAGACACGTGTAACAACATTTCAAAATAAGCTAATATAAAAGGAATTAAGTAAACAGAGTCTTTGTCTCCTGGTATTTTTTAACAGAGCGAAAAGAGAGTTCTTTTAAATGAGACATTTTAAATTAATCGTTTTTAATCTGACGTAATTTTTACCAAGGTATTCTTTCTCTTTTAAATAATCGCGTGAAAGTACTTTTGTTAGCAATGAAATATTATTTGCGCTTTCCTAACAAAAATAGTTGAAAATATCCTCTCAAAATATTAAATAAATGTCTAGCGCAATTTCTGAATTTAAACTTTTTTGCAATATTATTTTGTGTTCATTTTATGTAATAACTATAATGTGACGTAAATATGACGTAATTTCTCCTAAGACTTCTAACGTATGTTAAGGAATTTATTATTTTACAATATCCTTTCTCTTTTAAAATTCACGTGTATACTTTTTATGACGTAATTTTTAATAAGTTCCTGCTTTTTATACATAATTATTTAATTCTAATTTGAAAGATTTTTTCCTGTTTATAATAGTCAGTGTAAATAAATTTTTAATTTGAAGCAAACATTATTGCTTGCGCTTTTTATACAGTTGGCAACAGTTTAAATTAGTACAATTTTCTGAAATCTGTAAAAAATATCTCTAGAAATGCTAAAAATTTGAATTTAAAATAGAAATAAAACCTGAAAAAATGAGTCAAAATAAAAAAATTAATGCAATCTGCACTCCGGCAAATTCTAACGCATAAAATGATCTAAAAATGATTACACTGCCATGCATAGTTTTTGCTGCTATAAAACTTTTTTAGTGGAACGATTTTGTCCAACTTTAGCATTAAATATCTCTTAAAATAATTCTTAGATTTGAAAACTGTCTGCATCAGCGTGTTTATCAAACATTTCTGTATAAAACTACTGATTATCATATTTTTGTATGCATTATGTTTCTCAATATTAACGAAGAAAGACCTCCGGTCACAAAAAATTCAAAACCGGCGGCGGCGGCGGTGACAGCGGTAGTTACTTTTTTTTAGAATAGAGAGATTCCTGTCTTCCGGACGTCTGTAAAAAGTAATTTCTTACGTTTTGTAATGGAAACTATCTAAAAGCTACTTTTAATGTCTAACTCTGGCATTCATTTATAGTGGCCGGTAATTCATCGGGGAACTACGCAAATTCTATTTACGCATCTCCCGGGAAACTGACCCTGTTTATCTGAATGCTAACACAACCAGTCTTTACTATACCAGTCTTTAGTATAGTAATCTTTACTAATGTTCATTTTACAAAACTGAAGTAGTTGCAAAATAGGTAATGTTTTGGAACGATATTCAATGAGATTGTTATACACCTTCTTGAAAAACGTACGCGTTAGAGAGTATATGAATTTCTCACTTTTTGTAATTTGCATTATTACACAAATATTTATTTTTAAGTTTATGATTTTCAATTATTTTCCGGTGTTCTTTAATAACACTGAATTTACTGGAAAATTAGTTTAACTTCATAAATCTATATACATAGACGAGGATAAATGTGTAGCATTTTTTTTTTCAAATTATTCTATGCAACTTAGAATTCTCGATAAAATAAAAAACATTGTATATTAATTAGCAGGAATTTTGCTCTAAAATGTGGCCTAAATTTTAAAGAATTTTTTTTTTTTCAAACTAAATAGTGAAATACTGTACATTATAATTTTGAGTTATTACTTATATAATCAAGGAGTACTGTTATGTTTTTACGAAAAAAAACTAAGCTTTTTAAGGTACTTGTCAAGGCTGTTCTGCATTAATTCCACTAAAATTTTTTTCAATGTTCTTTGCAAGTTTCGTTCAATAGTCGTATTAAGTTTCACTTGTGACATCTTCTGATGAGCACCCAATTCGTTTTACATGCTGTAAGTTGGATGAAATTCATTTCAGTATGACAAAGTGTTTTTGAAATTATTAACTAAATTTAAATCTCTTTAAAACAACTTCTTTTTTTCAGCCGGGCCCTGGACATCGGCTTGCTGCACTTGATGTATATGGCATTTGCGGATATCGTGGACCTGGTGCGGGAAGTCCGAGAAGACCTGGACCGTAAGTCACAGCGGAGGCACTGGCAAAAGTGGTTGGAGCGCGAGGAAAGGGAAAAGAAGAAAGATTTGGCGAGAAAGGAAAAAGGGGAAAAGACCTTACGCAAACAAGTAAGGATTTGGATTGCCACAGCGGCTGAGCTGAATGAAAAAGAAAAGAAAAAAAATTGCAATGAAAGACAGGGTTTGCGCTCCTGCTTCGGACGCCTCTGCCGCCGCCGTTAAATTTTATTTTATTTATATTATTCTTATTTATCTAATATGTATATTGTATTGTGTATATTTATGTTATAAAAATTTAATTTTTCAGTTTAGTTTGTAAAGCAGTAGCAAGCATCTAATGCCAACTGCAGACACAATGACATTTCCAATCTCACCTGTTTAAGTAGAAGTTTGATAAAAATAATAAAAAATATGATAAGCATCATTTTTTGATTTTACCGAAAAAGAAATTTGTATTTAAAAGCTTCTTAATACTCTGGGAGTATAGTAATTCAAACAGTCGGTTATTAAGATGCTTGCCATTGCTTTCACAATATGTATATATATATATATTAAAAACAAGTTATATTTATTTTGGCTTTTTAGTTTTTAAGCTACTTTATATTTTTCAATGAAACCGGACGATCTGTTTATGAATTAGTAAATTAAAAAAAATTTAATGATTAATGGTAATTTTTGAATTTAGCATTGTTGCTTTGCTTTAAATATTTTTGTGACTGTTTATAATTCAGTTATGCATTTTCAATATTTCTTTCATTTGACTACTGTTCTACTTACTTTTTTGAAAAGAAATGAATAAAAGTTTTCTTTCTTTGAGAGGGTGGGGGGAAATAAATTGTATTCTTTTTCGGCATTCTTTAATTAGTATTTAACACATTCTTAAGTTCTTAAAATAGGAAATTAATTTACTAATTCAGAAAGAGGAACGTCCGCTATTTTTTCGGCTTATTAAATAAAAATTTTCTTTCAGTGAGCAGTAACATTAATGTCCAAATAATATCAAATAGCAATTAGACTTTCACTGCCATTGCTCCTCATCCTTGCCATCTTCCAAAGTAATAACCACCAGTGTTGCATGAACATTCTCTTCTAAGTCTACTGTGCTCCTCCTCCATCTCCTTAGTTCATCACGGTAGTAAGACCGCGACTTCATCATCACTACCATGACTTCTGCTTCTTGTCTGACTCAGCTCTCCAATACCTTTTCTCCATTTTCTTCACTCAGTTCATTTTACTCATTTCCCTTCTTCGTCCTCACGTCTACATTCACCATTTTCTTCCTTCGTCAACTGCTTCATATTCATTCATCATCTTCTTCATTCTCACTACTCCATCTTCTCCATCATATAAGACCACGACTCTCATCATCTCTTCACTTATTCCATCTTCTAAAGCCAACGCCATCAGGCTTCCAAAAATTCCATCTTCCAACATCATCAGCCTGAAACATCATCTTCATTGTCAGCAGCATCACTACCACGAAAAGCGGGACACACTCTGCTCCTTTCCTTCTGGGACTGCAACCATCCACCACCTGGAGCAGAGGAATGGTCCTGCGAGTGGGACACACTCTGCTCGATTTCCTTCTGGGAAGACCACGTTCAGACAAGAACGTATGAGCAGAGGAATGGTCCTGCGAGAGGGGAGAGTGGAAGCCTACCTCCACGCGGTTCTCCCTGGAAACGTTGCTCGTCTAATACGACTTGCAACGGCTAAAAGGCTTCCGTAGAATGAAATCTCTATACAATTTTCCGTAAGTACAGTGGTGGTAAAAAATATTTAAACACGTGATGATGCTTTTATAATAGAGCCACCGTATAATGTTATTTATTAAGATATATATTGTAATGACAGCTATACAAGTTCTTACATAAAAATTATGACGACGGTAATATTCTATTGGTTGTCCATAGCTTAGTTTGCCTTTGCAAGAAAAATAACAATTACATTTCTATTTTATAGCACACAAAATTAAACTTTAACTTGACGCTTTTTAACACTTTCCAACATAGCTGAATAATCTTTAAGAATTCGGTTTGTCTGCCGTCTGTCTGTCCTGTAACCACACAAATATACTCAGATTGCCATATAAACAAGATATGTTAAGGAGGTTTACTATGACATGTACTCAATTGAAAATGAAGGGTATTGCATTTATAGATCGTTTACAAGGACACTCAAAAGAATCCACTATATTTTAGTCATTGGGGAAAAATCGTTTGAGGGGTGTTTTAATAGGGCGTTATACTACTGAACATTGATTTAGTATTTCGATTACAGAGGATTGCCACTATAATCAGGCAATATCCGTTACCGATGTACTATTCATTTTGTTTTGAATCGGCTCTTGGGGTGTTGCTAAGTACACTTTTAAATCCCTAGCCCTTCAGGTATATTATTTTCATTTAAACAAAAAAAAGCGTTTTTTAACTGTTTCAACTTTCAATTAATTATGTATTTTTTTAATAAATATCCTATTATACAGAAACTATAAACTTCATAGGTCCAATGCATACACGAAATATCAAAGTCATTAATTGATTGTATCATCCATGAAATTTATGTGATTTTATACTTAGCTCCGTAATTATAAATGCATTAAAGACAAATTAATCACTCAAAGAGCAATTAAAGATCTTTCGATAGATTTCCATTATCATGAAATAAATATTCGATTTTAAACAAGTATGATAAAGATTTGCTAGATATATTGAATGTAATTTTTTATTTAGAATTCATTTTAATGTTGTTCGATCACAGGAAAAAAATGTTACCTATATTCGAAATAACGATTTTTTCTAAATAAAATCTTATACAAGTTGAAAATTTTCAACAGATTGGAAAAGTGTCCAGACCGATAATCGAACCCAGAAGTTTTGGATATAGTATAATCGATATAGCATGATATTAAGAAAATAGTAAGTTAACTTTTTAACTAGTTATTTATTTTAATAAAGTACTTTCATGCTGAAACAACGAGCGTTCTGAATACGATTGTTAATCCTGCTACTCCAGTGTTATTCCTACTGGATTTCTTTAGACACCTGACGAATTTTTTTCCGATTTCCATCCTTATGTACACTGAACAATTTTAGAATCAAATTTGAAATTTCAAGTACTAAATGAAAGTAACATCGTGATATATGAAAAAAGTAATATCTAATTATTTTTAGTAAGAAAATATTTGGAAACGTTACATTTCATATATTCTACTTTCGCAGATAAAATATGCATTTGTTCAGTAATGAGTCGCCTTTGAAAAATTTAATTTATTGAAACGGGAAGCCAAAATTTACCATGTGTTTGACTATAAGAAAAGTTTCTAACCATCATGTATAGATATATTCAATCACTACAAAAAAGCATTTTTTGTGAAAACCCTTATAAATTTTTTTGGATAATTATTGGAAACCCGTCAATATCTACATTTTGTTAACACAATAAGCTAATCGTATTTTAATAATCGTTATTTTGGTCAATATAATAAGGAAAAACTAAAGATTTGCAGTATAGTTGACATTTTCTTCTTGCAACACTGGGTCCCATTGAACGATTTAAAACCTAGCCATCTGTTAAAGATTCCCTCTTGTCCCGACGAAAAAAGACGAATGCAAAAAGGTAGATATTATTCTAAAGATATAGAATGCAGAAGTTTGCATTAATTTTAGATTTTGACATAGCATTTGTGTTGTTATTGTCTTTTGTAATTCTTTTGAACAGTCAGAACCATTCTAGAACAAATAAAGACACAATTTTGCTTAAAAGTTACACAAAATACGAACTTTGATAAGCTAAAAGATAACTTCTACGTTTCGAGCTGTTTCTACAGCTGTCTTCAGGAAAATAGGATGGTAAAATAATTATTAATGAACACTGATAATTAATAATGAACGTTAATTGTTCATTAATAATTATTTATTGTCACTAGATGACAACACTACATTTTTGTATTCAAATCATTGGTCAAGATTCGACTCATTATCTCTTGCACAGGAAGCTTTCATCTCAGAATTTGAGCCATTTTACCATCCTATTTTCCTGAAGACGACTGTAGAAACAGCTCGAAACGTAGAAGTTAACTTTTAGCTTATTAAAGTTCGTATTGTGTGTACCATTAAGCAAGATTGTGCCTTTATTTATTATATTTTATGGTGCAATTGCTCCAGTATATGTCATTCTAGAACAATCCGAGAAAGTTCCATTTTCAGAAACTTCTGAAAATCTTACTTGTAATATTGCTAATATAAAAGCGATGAAATTCCGGATTGTAGTTGATTTTAAATAAAGTGGATGCTAAAACCAACATTGAGCAACCTGATCTGCAGATGTTTGGGTGTTAGCTTAATACTGTAAACCTCTAGTATAAAATTTGACAAGATTTTATAATCTCCAAGAAAAAAGTTCTCCCACGACAGTTAGTATATTGATTAGTCATCAAAAATAAATCAGTCACAGAATAATAAAGTCCTTATGTCAGAGAAAAAAAAATTAAACATGCTTTCTAATTAAAGTTATTTTAAAAGTGAAATATAATTTGTAGAATGAATACATAAACTGTAGGACACCAAAATGTACTTAACAAAAGAAAACCTAAGCTAGCTTTTTAAAATGCTTTCTGCTCATTTCTGCCTATTAAATTTCCAATTCTTTTAGGAATCGTTCGTAGCGAGCAATTTCATTTAAAAAATAACAGTCATGTCAAGTTTTAGCTTTCTATACTTAATAAATCAACAGAAACCGTAATTTAGAAAGTTTTTCGCTCATTTCACGCTTTTAAATTTCGAATTTAAAAAAAAATCATTCATAACGATTATTTACATCTTAAAATATAGCACCCGCAATGCCGAATATAAAGTTTTTATCTCTTTAGTTTCATAAAAATCGCAATTTTAGAAGGTTTTTTGCTCCTGCACCCCTTATGCAGTGCAGGAAAGAAGTGGTGATGTCACTTCTATACGGTAGCAGTAACATAAAAATTATAGCCTATGTTAGGGCAGAGGATGACTGCCATTATTAATTTGACAACATTACTTTTTAAATCGGTTCGGTCCCTCCTACAAGCAAATAAACGTTTAATCCCTATAATATTTCTATCGATAAAGATTATAGTGCTCAATTCCCAAGCACAAGTAAGTTATAGTCAAACGTTTCAATCATGTAATAAATAATATATTTTTGTGAATGTGTCAGTGAAAGTTTCATTGTGAAAAAAGTGGCGGACACGTTTATTTCATTTGTCAACCAATCGTATTGATTTAATTTCAGATAAATCCTTAATTTCTGCCTGAATTTTTAAACCCTCCCCCACTCCAAAAAGAGAAAGATTAAAATTGTGTTTCATGCTTAAAATTTGCCTAGCCCGAAAGATTATGCATTTTTTTTTTTCATATTATAACATGGCTTGCATTAAAATTACAGTATATTACTTATTCTTACAGTAAAACATCAACTATCTGAAATCGATCCTGAATCGCCAAATATCCGTATAATAAAAGATATACTAGTAAAAGAAAGTTTCGCTCTCTGTGTGTTTGTTCTCGGTGACTAGCACAATCTGGCACGTACGGGGCTGAAACTATTTGTGAAGTTGGCCCAAAGTGTCTCCTGATGCACCTGAGGCTCGAAATGTTTATATTCTAATAACTAGTTTAGTTATTAATTAAAAATAGCAACTCACTTTCATTAAAAACTCATCTCGGTCTCTGCGAGAGGGAAAAAGCTCTGGCGCTTGAGCAGAAGACTTATTTACGGATCGGTTGAAAATGAAGAACGAAAATAAAGAAATTTTGGGGTATTTTGTCATTTATTAACCTACGTTGTCGAACCGCTTAATAAAGTTATAAACGGAAATCATGCTAAAAGATCGTACTCTTACGTCTCAAATGCCGCAATCAATTAAAAAAAATATCGCAATTAACTCCTTGAAAAGAAATTTCAACAAGTAAAAATTAAATTTAAAAAATCCAAAAACCTGACTGCTTAAAAAGCGAACGAATTAATTATTTCTCATCAAAGTGAGACTATTTTTAATATTACTTACCTATTTTTTTATTTACTTGTATGCATGACTTTTAAGTTGTGTTTAATTGTTAGTTCTTATCTATAAACGCTGTTTTGATGAGACCTATAGGTAGACCTATGATGGTTAGAATTGCAGTAAATCTAGAGATCCTACCTACGCAACTTCCAGGTTGTGTCATATTTAAGTGGAGCTTCTGACTGTAAAATAGTCACTGGAACATTGTCTTCATTTTGAAAGACCTATGCAATGATAGGCCACTCAATAGGGTGCGTAATTGTTTTTTCGTCTAACCGCCATTTTGAATTTATAAAAACAAAACCTAGCCTATAATCATCGTACGGTTAAGACGAATCGATAGAGACCTCGTTCATTAAAATCCATCCAGCCGTTGGGATGTTTCGAGGGTATAAAGAAATCCACATACCCAGATACGCGTCAAACACATAACCCTTCTTGGCAGTCGGGTAAAAAAGGGCCGTTTTGCAGAAAAACGTTTTTCTCCCTTGTTGCTACAGGGCGCAATTTTAGCGGTATCGACAAACCAAAAATATGAGCTTAAAGCTGAAACTTTCTTTTAATCGATGGTGTATTCGGTTTTAAAAAAATATGAAGTTTCCCTTTCAAATACACCGGAGAACTCGGTCACTTCGCACTTCACGGGGGGACGATATTTTTTCTATGCTAAAAGTAACTAAGCGTACGTATTTTACCACAATCTTTTTAGAGTATCTCAATAGACCAGATTTACATCACCTACAAAAATTTTAAAAAGTTCGAACGAGTAGAAATTATTTTTAAAGAATAAAATGTGTGAAATTTCGACGAAATCAGTAAAATCCTGAGTGTTTCGTCGCGGTTACGCTAGCTTTCGTTTAGCATAGACTTTAAAGATAAAATTACCCAGAAAGTAAAATACCAAATATCATTTACTTTCAATTCAATATTTTTTCTTTTAACCTTCTCATCGCCGTAAACTGATATCTGCTCACTAAACTGCAGGTATCACTGCAGTGGATGCAATATTTAAAGTCACATAATTATAGCAATATAACGCTGTTTTAAAACATTGTGTAATGATTAATACCACCAAGTGTTATATTGATATCCGTAATTAAGTTTTTCATATCATGTTGGAAAAATAATCTGTTTTTAGTATTTTTAAAAAATTGCAGAGAAAACAACGTAACAATTTTGCCCTTTTTCTGGGCCGTCAGGGGGTTAAAAATATGAATTCAGATAAAAGGGATTCATAAAATATGAAATCACACAAATTTGAGGTTAAATTAAGGGTCATTCATCACGATCCCGGGCAACGCCGGCGTGTCAACTAGTATCAAAATAAAAACTGTGTTTGTGGAGAAAATAAAAAGAAAAGTGCCCAGTTAAACTGATGGCAATGAGTTCACAGTCTATTCACACTAATTGTATATTATACTCTTATTTCAAAGAATAATGCCCCTCGAAAAATAAATGAAAGGGGATCAGCCACCGTTTCCCCCCTTTATACCTAACCAAAGAAACTCCAAATCTGATCAGGGAAACTCCTTGACATAATAAACTGGTATACCAAATTCGAAGCAAATCAGATAATTCTGCATGAAAAAATCATTTTGCTAAATTAAGGGGTGTATTAGCTCCACCATTTCTCCCTTTATGCTGAAACAATGAACCTTCAAATCGAATCAGAAAATTTCCTTATCAGAATGAACATAGAAAAAAAAAATTAAAGTAAATTGGATAACTCTGCATGAAAACCCATTTATCTAAATTAAGGGGAGGAGACTTGCTCTCCTTTCCCCCTTTTATACTTAACCAATGAACCTCCAAATCAAATGAGGAAAGCGCCATATCGGAATAAATTAGTATATCAAATTTGAAGCAAATCGAATAATTCTGAATGAAAAACCCATTTTTCTAAATTAAGGGGGGGGGGGGTGGCTAACCCCCCGTCTCCCCTTTATACTTAACCAATAAGCCTCCAAGTATAATCAAGGCAGCTCCTTAACATAATAAACTGGTATTCGAAATTTGGAGCAAATCGAATAACTCTGCATGAAAAACCCATTTATCTAAATTAGGGGGGGGTGTTTCTAGCCCCCTTTTCCTCCCTTTCTTAACTAATGAACCTCCAAATATAATCAGGGAAGCTCCTTAACATAATAAACCGGTGTACCAAATTTGGAGCAAATCAAATTTTTCTGCATGAAAAACCCATTTATCTAAATTAAAGGCGGGGGTGGGAACTAGCCCCCCCTTTATCCTTAATCAATGAACCCCCAAAACTAATCAGGGAAGCGCCTCATCAGAATGAACCTTGAGATTTTTTTAAAGCAAATCGGATATTTCTATCAAGCGTTATCGCTTTACGTACGTACCTACACACGTACGTACATGCAGAACCGGCGGGCACATAAGCTCTCAGGCTTTGATAGCCTGTGAGCTAAAAAAAACCCTCATTGATATGCAAATTTATGTATTTGTTCTCAAATATAGAGTTTAATTGGATTTCCTATTTAAATCAGTTGAACTTTATATGCAATTGGAATGGAATTTTTGAAGCCCATATTTTGTTATTAATAAGTCAATATTTGCGATTAACGGCAAAGTAACTGACTTTTTTAGACACTTCAAGAAACATAATTTAACTGTATATGCAAGCTCTTTTCTTAATTGTCTCTAGTAAAAAAGTGTTATTAAACAGGTAGCCATAATGCAAGTTTAATATATTTGACTTTATATTAAAAGATAAAATGGAAGTAATTTCCGAAATTGATATTTTTCGATGATTTTCCCGTTGTATCCAGATTTCTGTATGTGAAGAAAAAACCTGATAACTGAAATTTTATTGTATATCCTTGCTTTCTTTGGAATACCGATATGAATAATTATGTACACCCATGCAATGTTTCTGGAATACTTAGGACTAAATTCACCTCCCGATTCGGAAATCGGTATATCCTTTTTAGATGATATACTAAAATGACCACATTTTTTTAACACTTGATTTTAGATGTTTCGTTTAATATCTACCTAAATACTAGACACACCTAGAACTCCAAAAATACAAAATACCCATTTGACCCCCTGCAGTTCATCGAAAGTTTAATCACGAGACCAATAGAAAATTTAATAAAAATGTATTTTCTATCGCGCTGTAAAATAAAATGTTCGAAACCCCTGTACCGGTATAGCACATGATTACGTGTATCTTGTGCAACCTTTATGTTTATTTGTCCAAAAAAAACATGGATATTCATAAAAATATTACGTTTTTTTTTAAAAAAGAAATTCAAGAAATTTCTGCAAATTTGTTTATTAGATGCAGGGTCTGCAACCAAACGCCATATTTTAGAAAATTTGACAAAAAACAGTGGAAACAAACTGCAATTAGAATATAAATATATTTAACGAAATTTGAGAATTTGTATGTAATCTTTAACTGCACATGCGCTAAACAAATTTGTATATCATAATTTAGCAGATAATTATATGGGACAGCTCAAAAAATCTAGCCGAATAGTGTGAAACCTCGGAATTATATTGGCGATAGAGTGAGCTAAATTTCATTTGATTTCTAAAAATAGCTAGATAAGAGATTTTTCACAAACACATTAATTACCCTTTTTAACACTGTCCAACAAAGTTGAAAAGTGTTTATGACTTCGGTTTGTTTGGCCGTCTGTCCGTTTGTACGCGCTCTAACTCTCGTTGCTCGGTAATATACTCGGATTGCTTTAAAATTTTTGAATGTTATTGACGTTTACCATAGCACGAACCCTATTTCAAAGGAAGTTTGTAGCATGTTTAGTTCACCTACAGGGCCAGTTACATTACGGCCAATAGGTAAAAATCGTTTCAAATGATTTTTAATGATGTTATACGCATCCAAACACATCAAAATTTATATGCATTTATGAAGTGCACTAAAATATGCATTCTGTAGAATATGCGGTGCAAAGAATACTTATTATTTATTTACAGGGCCACACAAAAGAATTCCATTATATACTGATATATGGCAGGGGGCATTGTTTGCGACGTATTTTAATTATGTTAAACTATTGCACATATAAAGAAATTGATATACGTTGCTGAGGTTTACTATTAGTTATTTCATGTATAATACAAAGTGCAGAGCATTTACAGGAACACACAAAAGATTTCAGATACTATATTGTATCAGAAGTACCGTACATTAGCGGTGGTTGCTGTAAATGCATTTTCAATTATGATATGCGCTTTTACGTTTCACTATATTTATGCATACTATATGGTATGTATAAATTCTATAATTTATATACAGGGCTACACAAAGGAATTCGTAAGGGTTACTGGGTATGAGCGCAAATTGCTTACAAGGTGGTTTTTAAATGAGCTATGGATTTTTACGCTGAACTGCATTTAGTTTATTTAGAAATGTTTGTAGAATATAGATAAAATGATATACAGGGTCACGCAAAGAATTGGATGTCGCCTATGGATGATAATTTCTGGAAACATGATTTCAGTAATTTTAAGAGTGTTATAGCTTGAATTAAATTTTAGCTAAATAGTGGCATATAATAAAGATACTAGGTAAACTATAGGGCTGTACAAAAGTATTCAAGTATGTTTCCATCTATTAGTAAAAATTGCTGAAAGAGAAATTTCAACCTGTTATGAGTTTTCTTGCTAAACTAAATTTTCCCCATTATATAGTATATATGTTACTGTGAAAGACCGAAATTGGAGAACGTTGACTCTCACCAGTGAATATCAACACATACTAAAAACGTGGGTGAAAGACCGAATTTTTGATTATATTCTTGTGTATTCGGACTATCACCGGTTAATGTCGACAAACGCAGATATGCTCTGGTGGAGGTCGAAAAGAGAAGTGTTTTACATAGAGGCTACAGTCTGTCGCCAAATTCTTTCTTCTGCTGCGAGTCAGTCAGCTTTGTCAGTTTTATGCAAGATTTGATTGTGCGTGCAACGTTTTCTTAAATTTTATTCTTTTTATTCAATATCCTAATTTATACTGAATGGGTACTGCATTGAGTCATGATCTTTTTTTTTTTTTTTTTTTTGAAAAATTAAATACATTAATTGAGAGTAAGCGAGGAAAAAATGTTTATATATTTTTTCAAGAACATTACTCTAAAATACTTTCTGAAGTGTTTTCTGCTAAAACTAAGTGCAACACGCATTCTCACAATACTTACTCAGTTTGGATTGGACACATGTACTTCTCAGTTTATTTTTCTGGTATTATATATTCAATATTCTTAATTCTTTATTATATGAAGCCGATCGCTTTTCATGGAATCATGAAATTTGTGTTTGACTCATTCGAGGTGAAGTGTTCCATTAACCCTTTCAGGGGAAAATATTTGTGTTTCCATAATGTTGATTTCACACCGGAATATACAAAAATAAATAAATAAATAAATAAAATAATTCAAAATAAGGAAAAGCTATTTTACAACTTCTTTCCACCAAAGTTATAAAACAAATGTGTAATTACAAGTTTCTGGTGCAAATCTTGATTAAAATTAGGTGGGATATAATATATTCCACCGCCCCTCAAGAGGTTAAGAGAATACCTATTTTCATTTAGTATTATTTTGTCTTAACCATTAGTTTAGTTATTATCTCCATGTAGTAATGATAGCATTCTAATTCTAATAATATTACACATGTAAAAGTATGAAAAGATATGGCTGAAGTCAAAAATTAAACAGATGATTAAATGCCCTTGAATTCATTATCTGTTACATTCATTTTTTCCTAATGTGAAAAATTTTCGCTTAAGCTAATAAAATTTACATATTTTATTTATTTCTATGAAATAAAATAAAACTTATAAAAATAAAATCTACTTTCAGTAAACTGTTTGAACTTACAGTTTGTACATATCTGTTCAGTGCTTTCAAAAAATATTTTGCGATTTCACTATTAATATTTCCAACATAGAGTAAGTATTTTTACAATATTGACGTTTTGTTATAGATTATTACAATGTACAGCAATTTTTATGCAGCATTCACGTTTCACAACAAATATTTACAAAGTAAACATAATATTTTACCAATATTGATATTTCAGTTCAAATGTTAGCGATTAGTATTGAAAACTAAGCGTACTTTTATATTAAAAAAATGTCTGAATTTTTAAAATAAAATTTCGAAAATTTTAAAGCTTTAAGAGTCTTGAGACCCCTTAATAGGACGTTAGGCCCCGAATGGATTAAGTGTTTGAGTGCGGAACAAATCTCGCGGATATATGCCGAAAATGCGAATGTGTTTTGGTTTATATATAATAAAAAAAATACTTGTAAGCCGACGATATATACAGAAATCGCACGCTTCGCTAGTGCAACCAACTTAAATGCTCACCACACTGAGACAACAAATAAGAGTACTATCACCCCTCTCCGTAATTTTAGCATAAAACAAAATGAGCGCTATAGCGCTTTCCGCAATTGTAGCACGTAACAAGAGTAGCGCTGTCGCGCTTCCTGAAATTTCGGCACTTACCAAGAGGAGCGCTATTGCGCTGCTTCACACTCAAACGGTTAAATAACAATTCAAAGCTTGTGTGAGATAGCAATCGCCTGTATATGTATTTCAGAATATTCAAAATTTCATACCAGAAAATATACGGAGATACCCGTGTGGAATCCGAACCGAGTAAGTATTGTGAATATGCGTGCAGCACACCTTTGGAATACAGACGATTAAAACGTTTTTATGATTTAAAATTTAATGATCGAATCTGAAACACGGAGAAGTAAGTGCAAATTTCCAACATATTCAACATTCACCATTGCATGATGAATGTCGACATTTGCCGGTGCAAGTCAGAAATAAGGATATTTAACAAATATTTCGGACATACACCAAGGGACCATGTGAATGTTGACATTCACCGGTGAAAGTCGACATTCTCCAGATATCGGTCTTTCACGGTAACATATATATCAACATCGAGATCAAAAACAGGCCTGTTCAAAAGAATTGGGATACATATTTGGCTATGGACGGTAACTGCTGAAATAAATTTTTTAAACGTTTACATAGTTATCTTATTTACCTCATTTCCCTAAATAACGAAGTTTTGTTAAAGCTTTCAGGGAGTGATGGAAAGTGTATCATAATCTATGCCGTACGCATGATTTTTCTTTCTTATCAATGGAACGAGTACAGTTATATCGTACTAGCATTAAAGCGATAACAGTCGGAAATGACCAGCAGCATTATATTGAAGCTGGTCGGACGTATCAATCCCAAAACTTGCTTCTATCTCTTACATGTTAATACTTCAAAAGTCGCTATCACAGTGTCAAAATATAATGGCAATCTATACTCAGCATGAAGATTCTAAAAAGATGAAATTTCGTGCATTAG
Organism: Maratus speciosus; assembly: GCA_963932465.1. NCBI lineage: Eukaryota > Metazoa > Arthropoda > Arachnida > Araneae > Salticidae > Maratus > Maratus speciosus. The sequence goes on from OZ010790.1 coordinate 608,508,264, forward strand.
TTCTTGAGATATGATATCGCTGAAATAGTGTAAACCCAGAAAAATGCAGTATCGCAGCGTCACCTATCGAGTGATTTACAGCAGAACATAATCTGCAAGAACTTATGCCCATATCTACCTGAATATCAAGTTTAGGGGAAATCCGTGCATTCGTTTTTGAGATAAAGCAATTGCGAAAATCGTTAAAAATCCAGCATGGCAGCGCCATCTATTGGACGATTGACACCAAAACCTAATTAGCCTAAACTTGTCTCAACGTCTAACTGAATCCGAAGTTAGATGAAAAATCGTGCATTAGTTCTTGAGAGAGAGCTATTAAAAGAAGCCGGGAAAAATACCGTATAGCTGCGCCACTGGTTGAGCGATTTACACCAAAACATAATCAGCAGCAAAATTTATCCAGGTATACTTGAATCTGAAGTTTGATGAAAAATGACACATTAGTTCTTGAGATAGAGCTATTGAGGAAATCCCGAAAAATACATCAAAGCAGCGCCACCTATTGGGCGTTTTACACCAACACGTAATCAGCCTCCATTCATATCAAGGACTAGCTGAATCCTGAAGTTTGATGACAATGTGCGCATTAGTTCTCGAGATAGAGCTATTGCGGAAATCGTGTAAATCCTGCAAAAAGCAGCACAGCAGCGCCACCTGTTGGATGATCTACACCAAAAATGTAAACAGCATCAGTTCTTGTCAAGGATCAACTGAACCTTAAGTTGATACAAAATTTGTGCATTAGTTCTTGAGATAGAGCTATTGCGGGAATCTTAAAAAATGCAGCATAGCAGTGCCACCTGTTGAGCGATGTACACCAAAAACTAAAGCATCCATTTATATCAGGGACTAACGGAATCGGAAGTTTTATTAAATTCCGTCCATTCATTCTTGAGATAGAGCGCCCACAAAATTTATGTCACATACAGACATTTTGTAAAAGCATGTTTTTCGGAACCTGACCCCTAAAACGTGTCAATCCATTGAAAAACGAAAAATTTCATGAATCCAATACTTTCTTCTTGTAAAGATAGAAGAAGGTAACAATGCTTTTAATTTTTTACTTTCTTCCATCTTTAGAAGAAAAAAAAATTGGATTCACGAAAATTTTCGAATCCCGGTTTTCGAAGTTTTGGGGTTCAGAGAACCACAAAAACGTGTTTAAAAATGTGCTGAGTCTGACACAAATTTTATTTTGTGGGCGCCCTATCTCAAGAATTAATGAACGGAATTTAATAAAACTTCCGATTCCGTTGTGGCTTTGGCTGAGTCATGGAAGGGAATTTCCTGCCTAGGTTTTTAACACCTATGCCAGATTCTGGTTGGTGCCTAGGTTAGGGCGATCTAGTCCTCGATATAATTTTGTGCTGATTGCTTTTTAGTGTAAATCGCCCAATAGGTGGCGCTTCTATACGGCATTATTAATGATTAACGAAATAGCTCTTTCTCAAGAATTAATGCATGAATTTTCAAACTTCAAATTCCGCTAGTCCCTCCTATAAATAGATCCCGATTAGTTTTTGGGAGTCAATCGACCCACACATGGCGCTGCTATGTAGATTTTTTTTACGATTTTCACTCTAGTTCTACCTCAAAAACAAATGCACAGATTTTCGCGAAACTTCAGATTCAGCCACAACTTGACATAAGTTGTTGCTGATTAGATTCTGGTGTCAATAACCTAACCAGTAGCACTGGTATGTTTTATTTTTCAAGAAGTATGAGATAGAAGAAAGTTTTGGGATTGCCGCATCGGACTGGTTTTACACCGTTTCTAAAAATCGATATTTTATTCTCTTTCGACAGAAGTAATGAAAAGAAGGAGTAAACTTATCTTAAAACTTTAATGCTTAGCATTTATGAATTACAAAATAAAAAAAGAAATAATTTGGGATTTATTAATGGGATTTTTTTTCGGGGGGGGGGGTGGAGGTGGAGGTGGAGATTTATTCCCGTAAAATGAATTGACAGCAAAGAAAATTGCAGTAATACATTTCTGTCATTTTTTTAAATTTTCGGTTTCGGAATCTTGCTTTGCGAGTCATGTGGTTTTTTAGAGTCATAATCTGGAATAACTAAATCCAGTAAATGGAGCAGTCAAATGGCCTCACTGGACGCCGTATCATGCCTACTCCCCTTCCGCTTCCGTCCTATTTACCCGCGTCTATCACTGGAGACTACCGACTGAATTGCTATCAGTCAAAGTCTTAACACGGTAGATGCAGGTTAGGGAGAAAACTCTTCTTTCGGCTATAAAGAATTACCAAAATAGAAGATTTCTATATCTACTACCTCTTTTCATAGGCCGAGAAGGAACGAGAAGTCTAAATAGACGAGATGCAGAGTTTATATTTAAAGTTAATATCAAACTTTAACCAATCCTGTAAGTTAAAATCAAATATTTCAAGGGCTTCTACACACATCTACAAGATAATGACATAGAAGTCTCCAAGTTCAAACAACGCACATAAGCTAAGGAATCTTCCTTTATAACTCGTTAAATAAATTTTACTCAAAAGTGAAAAGAGATTTACATAGCTCATCCACAACTCAGGCGATTTAAAACCGATCTCTTTCGAGAGAATTTAGCATTCACTCTGTGGAAGGTTAGAAGAAGTCAAGGACAGTAGGACAGAATTTAATTTGTTATGCAACTAATTGTCATACAATCATACATATTACACATTTAACACCATTCACTTAAATTTCGCACATTGCTACATCATTTCTTCCGAAAGAGATTCAATTTGGTCTACCTAAAAAGACCAGAATAAGTGTTTAGAATTATGAATTAATGGCCAATACCCCAGCTCTAAGAAAATGCCAACGTTTATATGCAAAATATTTTAACTCTACAGCAAACTCCAGTTACTTCCGAAGAATTTATTTACTCAACTTTGCTCAGGAAAACATTGTAAGTGTCATTTTAACCGTTTTATAAGCAGTGCAAAAAATATTTTCAATCCGACAAATTACTATTCATAAAATTTTCATGAGAAAATGCTAGGATAAACTATAAAAATCTCCTTTCACTTCGGATTATAAAACTTGCGTTATTTAAAGAGTTATCCAGGAATATTTCCTACATTTGTATATACGTTGTTTGAACTTTAAAAAACTTTCCTAATAATTGAAGAGCTGAAGTCTTTTTTTGATCGCCCACAACCTTATCTGAACTCTAATATTCAAGCTGTGTGCAGAAGTCCCTGAAAGATTTTATTCGCATTTAGAGGATGACTTAGAATTGGATTTTAACATGAAATGTAGTTAAATCTACATTTCATAGTTTTCAACTTAAATTTTATAGTTAAGAAATGACACCTCCCACAGGGTTTAATTTGTTACCTAAACACCTTGATAGAAATGTTAACTACATTTTCATTTTATGTAAGTACTTAACCTGAATTGTACACGTTTCAAAAGCATATGAATAAGTTTGCTGTACTCAGCACAGCAAATGTTTGTCCAAAGTTATTTCTCATTTAAACAGTCTCCTTCACGATTTTGGCCTGTTCATTGTTTCAATTGGCTATTCAAGACAGTGTTAAAATATTTTTTCCATGAATGGGGTAGGGATTATTAAAAAGATATTGCTCAAATTAAAATTTAATCAAAGTCAAAAATTTCGGTCAATGCGTTATATAATTTAAGTTAGGAATTCCAAATGATCGAGATTGTTTAAAAAATAGCTTTTGAAGAAATTTAAACAATTATTTTGCTTAAGGATATATTGACTGCAATTGATTGCAATACAGGAAAGAAACCAAGAAATTAGTTAATATTAAACCTATTAGTTTTAAACTAAACATAACGTTTCGTAACCGATCTCTATTTTTATTCATTTCCAATATCATTGCAAAAGAAATTATACCAAAGCTATTTCAATCATTTAAATGTAGCGACAAATATTTCCAAAATTAATGTAGTTTTAAAAATTAAACAACTTAAAATGGAATCCCGAGTATTTTCAAATTTAACGAAGGTCAGGTTTTATACAAAGGCGTTTTAACAAGACGGCTCATACATTGAGCTTAGTTAACATTAAATATAACTTGCACAAGTTAACAAAATACAAATAAAATATTTTTACAACACTTTGAGAGTTTTGAAAATGACATTTCTAGAATTAAAATCTTTACAGGGAATAAAGTAATACGATCACAAATCCGGCTGACGGAATAATTAAATACTGTATTGAAATAAGAATTCAGATTTTTCCTGATAGTCACAAAATTCTCTCTTTAAGAATGAAAAGATATAAAAATATAACGATTAAAATCCCGTATGAACCGTTTTCAAAACTCACAATTACATTAATATTTCAGCAGGCGCGCGTATGCGATATATACATTACAGATGAATTTCGTTTTATATATTTAGTCTTGCACCTGGCTTTGGCTATCTCTCGCTCTGACTTACTTTCAGTTATTTTACAATATACATTTTACAGTAGCATATCTGGGAAATGCGCGCAATCTTTCATACTGATATGGTGGGGGCGCCCGCTGGAAGGTTAAATAAGCAAAACCAGTTCAACAGGCGTCTATACATTACAATAGATTTAGAACAAGATTTTATAATGCAAAATAAAATTTATATTAAATTCACAATTTGTTTTAAAAAAGAATCTTTGCAACAAAATGAATTATCATTTGAATTGAATAATTGAAATAACATTTTGAAATTTTAATTAAAATGAAAAATGGTTTAAATAAGTCTTAAAAAAGTATGACGGTGAGAGAAAATATCATGCAGCGAGTTTTCCCGGGTTAAATGAGCTTTAACGAGTATAATAAATTTCGAAAAAATTAATCTAATAAATAATTACCGTTTAGGAAGTCCGACATTTCTCCCTATGTGTGTGTGTGTGTGGGGGGGGGGGGGATCTTTACTAACCTTCATTAAAAGCAGTAGCTTTATAACTCTTTCAAATTTAAATTTCTGCATTTTATTAACAGGTAAGAATTCATTCTATTATTTTTTTATGTTAGGTTTTTGAGAATTGTTTGTACTTTCTACACTATCTACAGAAATTTGAGGGGGTGGGGGGAGTTTTGGTACAGCGATTTCCAAGACTTCTTACCAACTAAAAACATAAAAAAAAGGTTTTGGTTTCTTGCGTAACAAGCTCGCTCAAACATTAATTCGCACTTTTATTTTACAAAAAGAAATGAAAAATATAGATACGGATATAAACATTGAAAATAGTATTTATAAAGAACAATGCAGAATTATAACATTATAAAGAAATATTTTTTCGATAATCCTACACAGAAAATATTTCAGCTTTGTACATTTAACAGTTTAATAAAAACCAAGTTACAAAAATATAGAAATAAATCCCTATAGACAATACATCAGCTTTTAAAATTAATGGGATCGGTCAATTACTAAAATTTTACATAATTAAGTATGCTTAAAAGTAAGTGTAAAATTGCGTAAAAATTGTGTGGAACCTAAATTCTTAATGTTATTGCAATGCAATGCATTAAAGTATTTTCAAATGTTACTTTAGAATTACGGGAATATCTGCTGACTCTGAAGAAAAAAAAATTCTGAATTTTTTTCGCTTAAGAGATTTATAGGAAGTGTCCGGAGATTTGAATAATTTATGTATTTAAAAATCCAAAAAGATTTTTAAAGAATATATAGTCTCTTTCACAAGAATTTCACGTGCATTCCGTAGAAAATTACAAGAAGTTGAGAATAGAAGTTAAATTGTTAAACAACTAAAATAACAATTATCCATATCGCGCATCCAATAACACTCATAACTTAGCACATCTTCTCAACATTCCACCAGAAAGAGACAAATCAGATCTGGAAGACCAGAATTTGATCAATTAAAAAAATATATATATAGTTAAGAAAACGTTCACCAAAAAAGTTTCCAACAGTGTATAAACAATTCTGGGGAACTCTTCACTTCCTATAATTTCATTCCATCACTGTATTTTAGCCACAACCTCAGCACTTTTGTTAACCTTTAACTGATGTGACTAAAATTTGTCACACAACTGATGTGATCCGGTCTCTCAGACCCCTCGAATAAAATTAATAAAAAAAATAACTCAAATGGTTGAATTTACTTAAATTTTGTCCTAACAATGTCCTTGTACTTCTCTTAGGAGCATGTGAATTAAATTGCATGAAAAAAGTATTTTAATCATGTTATTTAACTTCAGTACAGAAAAGTAAAAAGCTGTAAAAGTGTTTACAGCTGGAAGTCGCGGCTGGGAGACCGCGTGACATCAGTTAAAGGTTAAAAGCAATGATTTTTCCTGCCCATCAGATGAATGCTTAAAGTGGTAAGAATTGCATTATATTCAAGCAAGAAAGAAAAGTCAAACAAAGATTATGAAACACTTTCCAACACTTTTAGGATACCTTAATCTAAGAAAACATTTCAGCAAACTAATAATACGTTCAGTAATTACGGCCGATAGCCGGAAATGTACTCCATTTCTTTTGTGTAGTCCTGTATTTGATCTATAGATTTGTATATATTCCACATAGTGCGTTAAAATTTAGTTTTGTAAAAAAACGCATAATTGGGTTGAAAATTCAACTTCAGCAATTTCTAACAATCAACGGAAGCATGCTAAATTATTTTGTACAGCTCTGTATATTAACTACAGATTTTTGTACACGCCACATATTTAGATAAAATTTAATTCTGGCTAAAACGTGCTTAAAAATACTGAAATCACATTTCCAGAAATTATCATCCTTAGGAGGCAATCGTGTATCCGATTCTTTGGATGGCCCTGTATATGATTTTATATATATTTTACAAAAATCTCTTAGTATACTAAATATAGCTAATAAAAGAATTAACAACCACGTTTAAGCAATTCATGCTCATACGCAATAATGTTACGATTTCTTTTGTGTAGCCCTGTATAAGATCCATATTTATACACACCACGTAGTATGCAAAAAAAAATATATATATATATGCTAAAAATGCTTACCATAACTGAAAACGTACTTCGACTACGGTACTGCATCCGAAATATCTTATGTGCCCCTGTAAACGCGCGATAAATGCTATGTGCATCATAATCTACAGCAAGTGTCTTGTAGTAAACCTCGTTCATGTATATTAATTTCATTATATTTGAAATAGTGTTACATAATTAAAATAAGCTTCCAACAAATTTTTGTTAGATAAAAAGTGAGACTGAATGTATATAACAATATTCACATTCAATCACAAAATAGAGATAAGGTAAAGCTCCTTACGTTTTAATTGTAGATCGTCCACTTCGAAGCAGGTAAGTTTCTTCGACATATCCAATGAGAAAAGGTTGGTTAAATCCAAGATAAAACTGAAATATTCAGCGATGTTTCACCTATAAGAACTGGTGAATTTATTTTATTAAAAGATTGTGTATCCTTTTTTTGTGATATATATTTCAGGAACATTTTGAAAATTCTGGTTTTAAACTATATTTTATCTATGCTTAAAATTACAAACTGGAGCATACATTTTTGCTTCAATCCAGGGGCGTCGCCATGGGAGGGGTTAGGGGGGGGGAGCCTCCCCCCCAATATATGTGAAGTTGGGAAATTTGAGCTTAGAGTTGGGAAATTCTAGATTTTTGAGACATTTCCTTTCTAGTAAAAAAATTACGAAATTTTTGTTTTGGTGATTATGTTTCTGAGTACTGTAACAGTACACATGTTAAATTATCAAAAAAAATACAAAAAGAAATCAGCCACACTCAATCTATGATTGTGTTTTTCAGCTCTACAAAAAATGTTATACATCTACCAGACCTAAATTTCTCTACACCTATCCATCAATAGCTGATTATCCAGTTCCTTTATTTCCTCCAAAACTTCGTTCCTTTCTCAAAAATTTCACCCTACGTACCCTTCTCGTCCCAAAAGAGAATCCTGCTATTTTAATCCAAAGGCATTGCATCTTCTTTTGAAAATAGGAGATCACTTGTAGCACAACAGAAAGGAATGTAATTACCTACTTGAAACACAGCTGGGCAAGAAGATTTGATGAGTTTTCACAAATTGCACTAATTTTAGAGCTAATTGCATGATTTTTGGACAATCTTTTACTCATTCTCATGATTTTTTCCGCAAAAATAAGTTAACCCTTCGCTGTCAAGAAAAAAGTGTTATATGAGCAAATATGAATATAAGAAGTCGCTAGTTTAGATAAATTTGTCACATTTTACATTTATTTATGTGCGGAAATATATATCAGTCCTGTTCGTTTATATTTATAGGTGTTTATGAAATTTTAAACCAAAAATCCAGTGTTGTATCTTTAAAACTGTACTAAAAAATGACTATAAATCTCAGGACAAAAGAACCCTTAATAATAAGGAAAAGATTTTTCGTGCAAGGTTTTGGAGTATCTAAAAATCCATTCGAGGACGAAAAAGCTAAAAAGTGGACCATTTGAATTTGGAACAGAAATATGACCATGAAAGCAGTCCATCAAATGAAGAAAAAATCGACATGCATTGTAACACTGTCACGTTGCACTTGAATAAAATTTTGAATCAATAAAGATTTCCCTATAGACAAGTTCACAAACAGTTATGACTATTAGAATGTGACTGAAGAAGCTGACTTCCGAAAGCACCGTAGAAAAATAGTTTCACCAAAGGGAATAGATAAAAATAATAGTACATCAATGAACATTGATACACACAAGTTTTACAGGAAAGAATTATAAGAAATACAAAATAAAAACTTAGTAATGGGCTTAAATGACAATGTTCCCTATATCAGGAGAATATTGCACCAATACATTTCATATTTAAATTACAATTGTGCAAGGCAAATTTGAGTATCACAAACTTAGGAAAGTTAATAATATTTCCATCTGGATATGAGAAACCAGATGTACATGACTTTCAGAGTCAAATAGAAATAAACCAAATCCCAACTCACTTAAAAAACCTTTTTCTCATGCCTTGAAACTGAAAGACGATTTGAACACGCCGTCAAACTATATACTCTTATCTTAAAATTCACAGCAGCTTATCTTTATGGCATTGCATCTAATGAAAGAATCTTTAGTCAAATAAAAATTTAAAAAATATATATTGTAAACTACAAAGAAGGATGACAGATTTGACAGCCGAATGATTTTAAAATGTGAAAGTGAAATAGCTGATTTTATCGAACTGGACGATGTTATCATCAGGTTGGCTTCTTTGAAGACCAGAAGAATTAATGTTAAGTGAAAACTTGTCGGATGTGCCAATCCCAAAACCTTATTCTATCCAATACATGTTAATACCTCAAAATTTGCAATCACATTGCAACACGAATTCTAAAGGAATAGATCCGTTTAATTGTGTGAATGTAAAAAGGAGATAGAAGCATCGCATTTTTCCAACAAATCATTGAATTTGGGCGCACACCCTATTAGATGCCTGTAACCAAAATTCCAAACCCAAAGAGCACAAAAGCGATACCTTTCGACAGTATACACCCAAGCCCAATAAGGAATTGCAACCGCATATGAAATTTGGCAAATTCCGTGCATTAGTTTTTCAGATAATAGCTAACGCAAAATCGTGAAAAATGCTTCACAGCAGTGCCACCTGTTATATGATATACACAAAAGCCTAATAAGCACCAAATAATGTCAAGGTTTAACAGAATATGAAGTTTGATCAAATTCCGTGCAACAGTTTTTGAGCTATAACTATCTCTAATATCATGTAAATCGTGAAAAATGCAGCATAGCAGCGCCATATTTTGGGTGATTTACACCAAAAACTAATCAGCATTAATTTTTTTTATCAAGTTTTATTAAATTCCACGCATTAGTTCTTGAGATAGAGCGCCCACAAAATTTGTGTCACATACACACAGACAGACATTTTCTAAAAACAGTCAAATCGTTCTAAAACGTATCAATTATAGGTGCATATTTCCAAAGTTTTTAAGAAGCCAGTGGCTCCTAAACCCAAATAATCCAGTGGCCACATTATGAAAGGAATGCATAAAAGCAATAGCAATTATATGAGAAAAAATTTCAGGAAATCAAAGTCGAAAATAATATACAAATGTACAAAAGAAACAGACTAATTACATCAAATTTGTATAGTTCATTTAATCACCCAATTCTTTTAATTTGGATAAAAATTAAGTATAATATAAATCTTAAGCTATGTACTGTCAGAAAATAAAGTTGGGAAAGACAGAGGTAAAAAAATATATATCTATAAGAATAGGCTAAGGAATCGTGGTAGTGGGGAATATTAGGAAAGCAATATTTCTTATTTTCATTTTGCCATACAAGAGTTCATAAAAGAAAAAAATAAGACTGTGTAAGATTATTTTACACTATAAAAGTCAAAACAGAATTCAAGCATTTGTTTTTCAACAAAACACAAGAAAAATTATCTTAAAAAACAATCTTATCACAGATTATTACAGCGGTGAGAAAAATATCAAGAATTTCGACAAGTGGACGCCGAAAAAATCAATTTTGTCAATCGTTAGCAAAAATAAAGCGCGAATTTCGTCAAAGAATTCCCAAAAACACGCGTCTTTTTATCAAAGAATTGCGGGAAAAATGCGAATTTAGCCATTCTTTGCAGAAAAATCATCAACTTTGTCAAAGGATAACAAAAAAAAAAAAAAAAAAAAAAAAAAAAAAAAAAAAAAAAAAACACCAATTCTATAAGGATCTTGGAAAAAAACGATAATTTTGTAAAAGGGTCGCAAAACAGACAACGTGAATTTCGGCAAAAGATTGAAGAAAAACGTGAATTTCGCAACAGATTGCAGAAAAAATGCGAATTTTATCAAAGGATTGCAAAACAAACCGGCGTATTTCGTCAAAGCATCGCGAAAAAACCCGTTATTTTCATAAAAGGATCGCGAAAAAAACGTGATTTTTGTCAAAGGATCCCTGGAAAAAAAAGCGAAATTCGCCAAAGGATGGCGACTTAGATGCCGAAAATTAGTCGCCAAAGCAAAAAGTCGAAACGTGGCGACTGGCGATCGTGAATCTGCACCAATAATATCAGTCCTTCGAAAGCCGGAAGTTGAATTTTTTTTACGAATTCAATATTTTCTTCTTGTAAAGATAGAAGAAAGTAAAAAGCTGGTTGGTTTCTTATTAAAAAACAATAATTGGAATTTTTATGTTTCTAGTTTAAAAAATTTTCTTTGGAAAGAAAACTTTTAAGCATAAGTTTCTGTATCATTATTACACACGTTGTGCATAACACTTTAGTTGAAAATTTGAGCAATTTGTTTCAAGTTGGGAAATTTTCGAATTCTCCCCGAAAAAATATCTTTAGCTACGCCCCTGCTCCCATCTTATTACATTTCTGAAAACACACTGATAAAAATTATAACTTACAAAAAAAAAAGATTATTGATAAATGATTAAAATAACAAATAAAAACATATCTTGATTACTAATATGAATAAAACACTTAAAGTCATAAATTATGAAAATAGTTCTTTTATAAGTCACAATAGCAGTCATATAATTTGAAAGTTTATTTGTTTCTTAATCACATATCTCACAAACAGGAAGTAATCTCGTAAAGTAATAAACAAGTCTTTATTTATGACAGCTAAAGTGTTTTTGAATGACAGGAAAAAAAACAGTTTATCTTGATTAATGATGAGTTTATATAATTTTGAAAGCGATTAGTTTGTCTAACATGATTGATAATGTTTATCCAATTCTGAAAGAGATTAGTTTTACTAACAATTTTTACCTAGATCATTATGTAGCGAAATTCTTTTTTGTGGTTCTGTAAGTGAATGATAATAAATGAAAATAAGAGTTACAGCTCGGTCAGACGGACAAACGGACAGATAAACTGAAATCATTAACACTTTTGAACTATGCTGAAAAGTTATAAAAAATATTTGTACTGTCATTCAAAAAATAAAATATTTTAATGATTGCGTTAAAATGCACTAATTGAAGAAGTACGAAATTGCTTTGGCGGTGAAAATGTCGTTATTTCCGACAGAAAATCGCATCTTGAGCCATAAGAACTAAGTATTTTAGGTACTTGTTAGTTATCCCGTCGACCAATTTCGCCAAATTATATAAATCGCCACACCACTCGCCAAATTATACAAATTGACATAATGTTTATTTTAAATAACGAAAGAACAAGTAAATTAGTATAACATTAATAAAAATACAAATAAAACGACGAAATAAAAATAACTTGCTGACGTAAACATTTGTAACTGGCTTAAAGTCAACATTTACGATCAATCATTATTGGCATTTAATCTTACAATTTGGCTACTGTAATTTGGTCGACGGGATAACTAACAAGTACCGTATTTTATTATGGAGGTGTCAATATGACGTCATATTCACTAGTCTTAATTCTGGACGGAAACAGACTGAAACCCATATTATTATTTGCTCAATGATCTTTGGTTTGTACATTGGGTAGGTGAATCGGAATAATTCATAACTAATATTGTACCAATGAAGTATATACCTTGATCTGTAGAAACTAATATAATCAAATTTTACGTGATGTGTACCATTTACTTTGGTTTAACAAAATATAAAATTTATTTAATTGTAAAATAATGACATCATTTTCACCAACATACAGTTGACTCCATAACTCAAATAATATTTCGTTGAAAGTGGCGTCATTCCGATTCACTTAGTAATAAGGTTTTCTTGGTTCTTCTGATACAGATAAGTCGTTTTCTCATGAGGAAAGACTTTTTGCTTAATATATTTAGATATAAATTTCAAAATAACAAAAAGTCAATTAAATTGTTCCGAATAACAGAGATAATTCAATTTGTATGTGACATAGAAATGACAACAGAATATTAATAACATAGAAATGGCAACAGTTAAATTTAAATTTATGTGAAATTTAACTGCGAGTTAACTGATTGCGTTGAAATTGATATCTACGATTTCTGCCAAGTGTTTTAATAACGACTACTACTTAATCTGCTAAGCTAATTTGATTATATTGAAGTAAAGATCTTTTCAATTGGTACAGAATTATGGACGGCTTGTTTGACGATTGCTTTCCTTTCGTTGAGTAAGTATATCATTTTATATTTCATCAAGTTTAGGTTTTACTTGCTACATCGTTCACTTGATATGAATGATTTCAGTTCTGATTCGTTTGTTAGTCTATTTTCAGATGCAATCTAATTTCTTTATCAAATATTAAACATTTTAAATATATATAAACTGACTAATTTAATATTTTTTGTCAGTTAGAGTTAGATGTAAATGATGCATCTATCTTAAAGGACTCATTGGTGTACATTAAAACCGAGTCGATGTGCTATGTTAGTAGCACTTTAAGTGAATGTATTTTTCGTTCAGGTTTAAAAAAATAAATGTATTACGATATCTTTTTGCAAAATAGAAAATGTAGCTTTAATTACTACTTTTATTTATTGCGAATGCAATGATATGAAATTTTGTTTTAAGTAGTGTGATATCCTTCGTTTTCCTTGTATTTCGGATATTGATATAACTGCAATTCTGATTTTTAAAATTTATTTCAATTGAATGATAAAAGATTTTACCGCATATTTTTACCTTTGAATCTGAAAGGAATGTGTTTGGTGTGAATGTAATTTCGTTTTAAATGCAATTTTCTTCGCTGTTCTTGTATTTCAGGTACTAATATATAATTTGATATTACCATGATTCTCATTTTAAAATGTATTTCACCTAATTGATAACATATTTTGCTACTTCTTAGTTATCCCGTCTACCAAATTCGCCAAATTATACAAATTGACATAATTTTTATTTTAAATAACGAAAGAACAAATAAATGAGTATAACATTAATAAAAATACAAATAAAACGTCAAAATAAAAATCACTTGATGACGAACACCTGTAACTTGCTTAAAGTCAAGTGAATGTGACATTTATGATCCACCATTATTGGCATTTAATCTTATAGTTTGGCGATATATTTTTGGTCGACGGGATCACTAAATTAGCTGTCCTTAATTTCAAATGACTGTACGAAAACTCACCTTGAGTTAATTTTTCTGCCTCTGTATTTAGTTTGTAACCATAAATCTTGTGTTAGACCTAATTACTTGTCTTCTACATTCATATTATTACCAACTTTCCTCAAGTTAGTCGCCAAACTTTTGTATGAATCCCGATTGCAGAAAGTTAATCCATGTCTAAGATATAGTAATTAGAAACAGGTAAAAGAAGAAATTATTAAATATTTTTACGTTAGCCGAGAACAAATATCACGAATAGCGTATCTTTTCTCGCCAATAGCGACTGATATTTTTTTTGTGTGTGTAAATTACAAAGAATATACTTATAATAAAATAAAATGTTTTTTTATTATGATAGTTTCTTTTTCCTTCATTCTTTCCTATTTTAAATGCAATGAGTGAAAAGCACGTATTTTAAATGTATGTAATGCATGTATATTAAATGAAATTCGTGACATATTTGTTTTTGCATGCAGTCCAATTAACCGCGATTGGAAGGATATTTTGGCGATTAATCTCTTTCCACAGCTGACATAAAAGTAGCAAATATCTGATATTTATTTGCATTTTCATTATTTAAACCCTATGAAGTAAATTTTTTAAGTAATGAAGTTTATATGTTCGTGATAGTGACAAATAGTGTTGGCAGGTGTTCCGCGTCAATCAGGGCTGCATATGCTCTGGACACCACTAATTTCTTACAGTTTGTTTCGCACCTTTAATCGAAAGTCGAAACCGTGCTATATCGGTTCTTAATTTTATTTATTTAGACAGACTTAAAGCAAAAGTAGCGATATCTAACTTGATCGGGTTACTCTAGAAAAACAACCTTTTGGCGCGAAATTAAATGCTTCTTCTAGTTTTAATTCCCCAAACACCTGCCGACGCTGTTTATATTTGTTGCACGTTTGCGTGGATGTACAGTCGTGGGAAAAAAAGTAAACACCCCCCTACTAACTCTTCAACAAATGATCGTAGACGGAAGTTACTGGTACGGAACGATTGGAAATAAAGTCTACTTTTACATGATGTATATAAAGTTTGCTTAGGGGACCATCTACATATTAAAACGAACCCAAACCTCATTTTTTTCAATTGCAATACCCAATTTTAACAAGATATTTTAAATCTTCGGTTCAAACTATGCCTAGACACCCAATTTCAAGTCATTTGAATGATATGTTCTTTAATTATAAACATTCAAATTTGAGTGCTCCCAATGTTAAATTGCATTTTCATATTTTGATTTATACCTCCTGAAATTATGCTCCTAATGTGCTCATTTTTTGTGTAGCAATAATGCTAATGTCCCCAAACATAAATATGCTGAATTTGCAATTTTTATAATTTTATGATATGAATTATGAATTATAAAATTAATATTCGAAAAAATCATGAATTGCAACCTACAATTTTTTTGATAGATTTAGATGTATTAAGTCCAGCTTTATGAAAATCCGAAATTTCACATTTTTCTTCCAAATAGTTTTCAAATTATGCTTAAAAAACGGCGAAATGATGGTTTAAGGGGCCGTCTATAATAGAAGTGAGTAGATATTTTGAAATTTCTTCTGCTGTCCTGTTATCTAACAGGCTTTATAAGGTGCCTTGATCAAGAAGGCGGCTCTCTCGGTTAACAATCGAGTAACGAACTTCAATTTGGATACAGCCCTTAAAATACGCTCGTTTTAAAATAATTTCTCGGAAACTTATGGTACGAATTGCATAAAAATTTGTTTTAGGCTAATTGAAGGGTGTAGAGTTCATTTATGCTGTCAGAATTGGGTATTGCTATCTTAAAAAATGAAGTTATGGTTCGTTTTAATATGTAGATGGCCCCCTAAGCAAATTTTATATACATCATTTGAAAGTAGACTTTATTTCCAATCGTTCGGTACCAGTAAATTTCTTCTACGATAAATTGTTGAGGAGTTAGTAGGGGCTGTTTACTTTTTTTTTCCCACGAATGTACAGTAGCCACAGTATCCCCTTCTACTAAAAAAAGGGGGGGGGGGGAGTTAGTCATTACTTTAAATCTAAAAACTGCAGTGGAACACGAAAACTGTCATTCGATTGAAAATCATGCCTTCTTGCAATTTCAACCTATGTTACAAAAATAAGTTTAGGGGCTAGTCTTTACACAAAAATTGTACTAAATTTGAAACTGAAATACTAGCATCCAATTTTGACAGCCTATTTGAATTTTCCGGTAAATGATACATTCCGCTATCTAGTGGGAAGTCTTTCGGTAAAATTGTTTAGGAATTATAAAATATATTAGTTTGCACCTCCTTATGTTAGATTCATTTTTACTTTCTTCTATCTTTACAAGAAGGAAGTATTGGATTCGTGAAAAATTTCGACTTCCAGTTTTCGATGGATTGATACGTTTTAGAAGGTCCTGAACACAATTTCATGGTTTTTAGAAAATGTCTGTCTGTTACTCTGTCCGTGAGTCTGTCTGTATGTAACAAAATATTTTTCAGCGGGCCATCGTTAGAACTAATGCACGGAATTTCACAAAACTTTAGATTCAGTTAGATCATGATATAAACGGGTGCTGATTAGTTTTTGGTGTATATCGCCCAACATTTGGCGCTGCTATGATGCATTTTTCACGATTTTCGCAATAGTTCTATCTCGAGAACTAACGCACGGATTTTCCTGAAACTTCAGAGTTGACTTAAGTTGTTGCTTATTAGTTTTTTATATATATCGCCCAACAGATTGCGCTGCTATGCGACATTTTTCACAATTTCAGTAATGACTATATCTCAAGAACTAATTCACGGAATTTAATAAGACTTTAGGTTCAATTAAACCTTGATATAAACTGGTGCTGATTAGTTTTTGGTTTATATCACCCAACTGATGGCGCTGCTGTGCTGCATTTTGTATGATTTCCGCAATAGCTCTATCTCAAGAATTAATGCACGGATTTTCATCAAACTTCAGATTCAGTTAGACTGTTAGATGATGACGGAAGACTGATTGGGTTTTGTTGCAAATCGGGTGGCTCTGCTATGCTGAATTTTTCACAATTTTTCCAAAAGCTATAGCTCAAAAACTAATGCTCAAATTTAATAAAAATTTATATTCTGTTACATTTTCACATAAATATATCTTTATTAGACTTGGGTGTATATTGAACAACAGGTGGTGATTTTATACTCTTAGGGTTAGAAATTCTGGGTGCAGACGTCTAAGAATGTGGGTTCCGAAGTTCAATGATTTGTTTGAAACAATGCAGTACTTATATCTTCTTGCTAAATGCATCTAATTCAAGGAAGCTATATACCTTTACAATCCTCATTATGGTCATAGATTGTCATTTAATTTTTGGCACTGTCATAGTTAATTTTGAATTATTAACATGTATGAGAGAGATGAAAGTTTTGGGATTGGCACATCCGACCGGTTAATCAATGCAAAAGATATTTTTTATGATGTATTTGTTAAGCATAACTGTAAAACTACTTGGCTGTATCAGCTACAATTGTAGATTCGCATAGTTCAAGCTTCTAAAGAAATCGATTTCTGTTAAAATATGTATGGTTACAATTCTTTATTAATTAGTTTCTGAAAAAAAAACATGAATTTTATCTTATGAAAATTTTAAGTCATAGACTTCTTGAATCTTTTTAAATGTGCGATAATTCATTTCTGAAGTAAATTTGAGTGATGCTTAACCTTCCGACTACCAAACGGGTCCAATTATCCTGACAGAAAAAAAATGAATTAATTCAAATACAGTAAAATCCAGCTGAATTTGATAAAATTAAGAAATTGGGTTTTAAACTCGTATTTTTAGATCTGAATTCGTAAATATCCAGAAACATTTAAAAAGAATATCAAATAAAATGCATTATTTTAGATTTTGTCTGCTATTATTTTTTTGATATTCTGAGAGTTAAAAAATGATTTGCATAAAATTTTGTGTCAGACCGATTAAAAATGTATTTAATATTAGATGTTCCAAAATTGCAACGTTTGATAATTCCTAGAACATTTATTTCTGTAAATGACTTTCGGTTTGGAATCCAAAAGGACAATTTACCAAAAACTTCAAATATGCTGTCAAAATTGAGTGTTGGTACTAAAACAGGGTTCGTACGGGTGCTTGAATTTCCAGACTCAGAAATTCTTCGGGACGAATATTTTCTTATGGAAAATCTCGCCTGAAACAAAGCGAAATTTCGTCCGTTTAAACTAGATTTGTTTTTCTACAAAAAAATTCTGAATTTGTGCCTTGAAAATAACGGTACACGTACGAACCTTGTGAAAATTCAAATGTTTGTCGCAAATTCTCTTTGAAGATGGCCCTAATCTTTTTATCCGTAAATGATTGTCAACATATTTGCCAATCCAAAGCTATTTTTTTTTTCCTGCAACATTTAGAATGGGTGATAATGAATTTTTGTGAGGATACTGTACTTCGATTACTAAATACTACTACATTTAAAAATCTATTACTGAAAATTTAAATAAAAAAGCTATATTTAGTGTTATTTCTGTTATTAGTCCTGTTTGTCGCCTACACTGTAAAAAAAAAAAAAAAACTGTTGTTCTACAGATGTAAAGTTACATGCTTACTAAACTTTCAACTGTAACTGTACAAAAAAAGCTGCAAATCTACAAAAATAGTTTTTGTAAAGTTACAGAAATTTGTAACTTTACAAATGAATCTGCTAAAATTACAGTAATCTTACTAAAATTTTATCTGTAATCCTGATTGCAGTTACATTAAAAGTTCTAGGCATCTCAGTTTCCTAAAACATTCTTAGTAACCTTACAGATTTTTTGATTTTCGGCGCAAAAGTGTGTCTGTTACATGAATTTTTGTTGCTCCCGTTACATAAAAAGTTCTAGGAATCTGTCCTAGAAAAACTTCAGTAATGTTACAATTTTTTTTTTTTTTTTACAGTGCATCAGATTAGAAAAATCAGAGATCATTGCAGATATAATATATCCCGCGGTTAATTTCATTTAATGAAAAACTGCAAAGTAATTACTAGGTTATCATTTCACTAGTTATGGTTTATATTTTCTAACGGTGTTTCATTTACCACAGTGTAAAGAAAATGATGCGATAACTTTGCAGCTTTTTGCTTAGTATTTTCCTTTTAAACTAGAACGTTTATACAATAGCACAATTAAAAGTTTTAGAAGACTCCCTTCTGCATTTCTACAGTGCAGTGGTCCCCGAGAATGAATCGCCAAGCAAACAAGATGTAGCGCCAATTTGTAAGATATATATGACATTATAATGATATGGCATGTATATGACATATCAGGATTTATATGTCCAAGTTACAGTAATTTATGACACATATGTTACTGTATATATTCAGGGCGGTTCAAAAGTCTATGTCCAAACGGCACGTGTGGGTGTGTCCAGACCCGTAGCCAGGATTTCCCTTCGGAGGGGGCTTAATCTTAGAATGTTTTCGGATTTAATAGCAGTAATTTGCATAATTTAAAGTGTGAATAAAAAATAAACAAGGCTTAACCTAAGGTACATTTCTGCATGGATACTTGATATCCATATCAAAAATTGTTATTCCATATTCTTTCCATTTCTGCAACAATTTATTGTTACTTTCTTCTATCTTTACAAGAAGAAAGTATTGGATTCGTGAAAAATTTCGACTTCCGGTTTTCGACGGATTTATACGTTTTAGAATGCCCAGAACACGATTTCATGGTTTTTAGAAAATGTCTGTCTGTGAGTCTGTCTCTCACTCTGTCACTCTGTCTGTGAGTCTGTATGTGACAAAAATTTTGTGGGCGCTCTAGAGAAACTAATCTAGAGAACTAATGCACGGAATTCCACAAAACATAATATTTAGTTAGACCTTGATATAAACTGGACCTGATTAGTTTTTGGTGAAAATCGCCCAATAGGTGGCGCTGCTGTGCTGCATTTTTCACGATTTCGCAAGAGCTGTATCTCAAGAACTATTGCACGGATTTTCATCAAACTTCAGATTTAGTTAGTCCTTGACATGAATTGACGTATAAATTAGTGCTGCTTAATTTTTAGTGTAAATCGTTCAACAGGTGGCGCTACTATGCTGTATTTTTTGCGATTTCCGCAATAGCTTTATCTCAAGAACTAATGCTTGGATTTTCAAACTTCAGATTCAGGTATACGTTGATATCGTTTAGTGCTGTTTATTTTTCGTGGAAAGCGCTCAACAGGTGGCGCTGCTATGCTACATTTTTCAGAATTTCCGCTATAGCTCTATCTCAAGAACTAATGCGCGAATTTTCATCCAACTTCAAATTCAGATACACTTTGATATGTATTAGTGCTAAAACGTTGTTATTTCTTGTACTATTTAAATGATTTAATTGACGTGATTAATATAGAAGAAAGTTTTGTGATGGCCACAACATACTAGTTTACAAGAGCATTTCTAGTTTCCAAACAGGTTCGGAAATTGGAAGTGTTTCTAGGGAAAAACTGCAACGAAAATTAAAAAAAGCTCAAACTGACAATGTTTGAGATCAGCCTCATGTATCCTATGAGAAAAACACTGTGGTCTCGTAACTCATTGTATACTGCGGTCTCGGGTTCGATTCCTGACTCTGGCTAATTTTTCACTCCAGTTGGGTTTATGGTATTTATTGTATGTATGTCTGTATAATATTTATATATACCTTTAACTGTTAAATGCAGGCGTTATTTATGTGAGTATGTGTGTTTTATTATATAATAAAATATTCTTTTAAAGTAAATATAACTGTTGAGTAATTTTGTTAATCAGTGGTGCAGACTATTAATGTTTTGTTTATTGATGGTAAACATATAGTCACTAAAAATGCGAGTCGATAATGGTTTAAAAAGAGAACGAAAAAAAAACTATTTTTGTTAAACATTCTTTTGATGTCCGAAGCGTTTTGATGTCATAGTGAACAAGGGTTTGTAGCACTGGCAATCATTTTTCCATTGATGGAAAATCGCCCAATTGTCCTGACTTGAAATACGTCAATTACACTCTCAAAACGTTATATTGATTTAAGCCGCAGGGTGTTAAATGTAAATAAAAGCCATTAAATATTAAACAGTAATAAGTACCTAGTAATTTAAGTGACAATACTATGAAAATTACGGTGGCAACGCCGTTATGATTTAATCTCCCTATTCTAAGAATAAAGTAACTAATGCTGTCACTGCCTTAAATGATTTTTTTTTTGTTTCGGAGGACTTTCTAGGCTAATATTAGAAAAACTATTGCATGTAAAAATATGAAAATTAGTAGAAAAATGGTAGATAAGCACGCTGAAGTCAATCGAAGAATTATTTTTAAGAGATATTTAATGTTGAAGTCAGTCAAAATAGTTCCGTTAAAAAAGTTTTATAGGAACAAATACTATGCACAGCAATTTACCCATATTTTCCAGTAGCATATTTGACAAGCTTGCGCTGAGCAGTGTGCAATTATGTTTTTACCTTGATTAATTTTGTAAAGTTTTTTTTTTAAATTTTTACTCAATTTCATTATTTTTATAGAGATTTGTTTGTTTTTCAAAAAGGTCATTTGTTTTATATTGTTGACAAATTTCAAAACAGCACATATAATAATGTTTCCGTTCAATTACAATATGTAATTAAACGTAACTATTGGAAACAGAAAGCAAACTCTAAAATAAAAATTAAATGATGAGGTGTTAAAGACATTAAATGGTGATGAATACGCTTTATTTAAAACTCTTTTCTCATAGCATCGTTATTAAATTCCGGAAGACAGTATTAATGTTTACTTGGCCATTTTATACAAGCTGTTTTTCAAATGTTAATTTTTTGACCTTATACCAGTCATCACGAAAACAGCCGATAGGTGTCTCGACAGCAGTTGGTTCGTCCTTAAAATCCTTCAGTCAAAGGGAAATGAATGAAAACCTGATTACAGGACATCAGTACTGGTCGTTTAATAACAATTTAATACCCGTAATCTTTTTAAAGCAGATCAAATTAGCGTATAAATCTGCGTTGTCTGACCGGCGTTGGCGAGCGTAGAAAAATAATTGTTTGTTGATCATGGACAAAGTGGTTGAATTTATTCTGGATGCAGCACTATCTTTCTATGAAAAGCTCAAAAGTATATTAAATTAGATAATGCCGCTGTCACCCTCATTATTTTGAAATCTCAAAAATACATGAAATTTGGTAATGCCACGGTCACTAAAACATATACGATAATTTACAAAGTGTTTACGATTTTGTCGAGGATTTAACCTAGCGGATATCAATATGTATATATATGTTAACGGCCAAACCCGATTTTAGGCCAAACTAGATTGGCCTAGGCCAAACTAGTTTATCCTAATGCCCATAGTATAAACTAGTTTTTCCTAGGCCAAACTAGTTTATCCTAACGCACATAGGATAAACTAGTTTTTCCTAGGCCAAACTAGTTTATCCTGACGCACGTAGGACAAACTAGTTTTTCCTAGGCCAAACTAGTTTGGCCTAATGCTCATAGGATAAACTAGTTTAGCCTGCTATTCATTGGTCTGAACTAGTTTATCCTAGGCCGATCTAGTTTGTCCTAGGCCAATTCAATTTGGCGAGCTTTTATTGATCCCAAAGACTTCCTCGGCGCCAACCTTCTAGTTTGTCCTAGGCCATTCTAGTTTATCCTAAGCCAATGCAATTTGATGTCTTTTCATTGATCCCAACTCCGGCATCAACCTTGTGCAAAGTAGTATTGCTGTCACCGCTGTATAATATATTTTATTCGATGAAGAGTGGAATACAGTTCCCCTACCTTTCCCATTTCACTGCCATCGCTAGTTACAAAATATATTCTATATGACAAATTATGTGCTGGAGGACCAAGAATGGGGTGCGATGCTATTATAAAATTTAGGAGAGGAATAATTTGGAGAATTGATTAATTATGTGCAGTTATACATCGAAAATCCGGCATCGTCAGGACCAGGACTTCGCCGGATTTTTGAAAATTCCAGATTTCTGAAAGAATATCAAATGTATTTCTGATATCTTAATGGTGCATTTATTCATAATTAATTCAAAACCAAGTGACATTTATGTGGGGGGAAAAAAAAAACATTGATTTTTTCTACGGTACATAAATTCTAATAAACAGTGAAATCAATTCTTGTGTCGATCGATAAAATTTTATTTGCTATAGATTCTGCGGTTCTTTAACAAGTTTTTCTCGGATTTTATAAGTGAACAATATCGATTTCGGAAATGTAGTATTGTTCCTTTAAACCATTTAGTAATTTTCCAGTGAAACATATACATTTTTCAAGTGACATCTTTTCTTCTGCAAGTTTTTCGTTCTCCTTCCTATGGGCTGCTAATATAGCGTTATCGGCGGTTCTATTTAGCACAGCTTGAGCGATCTCAGTGTCCGCTAATCCATCTCTTTCGATCTCGAAATTTTTAATTCATAAACAATTGCTATTTTTCTTTGTCCCATAAGTTGGAAGAAAAGCAAATTGGGAGAGCTGGCCTTCGTTCCCGGATTTTTGAAGTTGCCTTACTTCGGAATGCTACATTTTCGTGTGAAATACAGGTGTTAAAAGTTTACAATATGCATTTTATCTAAAATTTCTAGTACTTTCGATCTCAATCCCACACTCATCGTCAGGGAATATTTATTTTTTAATTGCCGTTACATTAATTCCCTGACGATGGCTGTGCGATTGCATGCCAAAAGTACGAGAAATTTAAATAAAATATATATTTTAAACTTGTAACATCTCACATTTCAAGTAAAACGGAGAAATTTTTAAAGTTCATATTGTATAGTTTGGCATATAAAACATATTTTGTAACTACCGATGACGGTGAAATGGAGTAAATAGGGGGAAATATACCATTCCCCATCGAATAAAATATTTTGTACGAGGGTGACGGCACTACTACTTTGTACAAGGTTGGTGCCGGAGTGTTCGTTGGCATCATTGAGTATGTATGGGCATCTATTGGCATCCAGATTTTCAGTATGAGCGAACTCATTGTGCAAAATCTCATGAGTTTAGCTCACTTTCTGTGACGTGAAGTTAAACTTGACTCACTTTTTATAAAAGAGCGTGAGCTGAACGAAAGCTCAAAAAATCTGCGAGTTTAAGCGAAATTTACTACTTAAACTCAATTTTTTTCATAATTTATAAAAAAATTCCCAGATGTTACAACATGTTTTCCCATTCAAATTCCATTTAGAGGCCTACATGGACTCAGGACGGGATGAGTCTGATCATCAGTTTTTTAGGTCGTGCCCGGGTCATGCTTTCTCTGCAGGCACGGGCCGGTCCGAACTGACCTTATTTCTGGACCTGTGCTGTGTTTTTTCTAAAAGTGTCCCGAAATATTCTCGTCCGGTCACAACACTGCATGTATGAAAATTATTGACTCGTGCCTGCCTGACCCGTGCAAAAATCTGTTTAAGGAACAACTTTCTTGGATCAACAATTTTTACGAAAATATACATATATTTTTAAGCTACCATTATTCCGCAAATAAAATTCTCTTTATAGAATATTACATATACATTTGTACGGATGGGGATACAGTACTCTAAAACCTGTTAGTAGAAACTGCGTATGACGAAATCCTGTTTTAAACGGTTTTTTTTTTTTTACCGGTGCAAATTAGATATAATAATCCGTTTGAAAAAAACATAATACATTTGCTAAAGACGATGGGTCTGCTAAATTTTGTTAAAATCGAAGTTTTTTTCCTCTCCTTTGTGATTCCGGCTCAGATGGTTTTTCTATATAAAATTTTTCAGATTTTCAAATCTCCGTGTAAAAGTATTAATGGTATTAGTAGTAATTCGGATATTTACTTACAAATAGAGATTCATTAAAAAATGAATATAGTTCACAAAAGAAACATTAAAATCGTCAATCTACATTCTATGGCTTGGAGATTTAAAAATTGTTAAAATTCTATACAATAAAATCTTCTAAGACGGAATTGCATAGGGAAGAAGAAAAATCCGTTATAGGCAGATTCCCTTATTAGCAGGTTCATCGTCTGTTGTAAATGCATTATATTCTTTTCACAAGTACTAATATCTTCATTTTACATGGATCAACATTTTTTATTCAAACTTGGGATTCCGTCATAGGCAGATTATTTTTCTCAGGTTTTAACGTACCTTATTTTATTACCGACTGAAAATTTCTGCTTGTTCAGACCTCAAGAAGAATGCAGTCAACTCCCGACTGAAGCCCGAAAAAAAAATTGAGTCACGGTCCATCTCGGTCCGAACCTCTCGAAAAAAGTAATTCTCAAAACAAGACCGAACCGAGTGTCAGGAAGGCAAATTGGCTGGGCCCGTACAGACCCGTACATCGAATAACCAAAAGACTAGTTCACAAAAAAGAAAGTTTTGTAAATTAGGACGCTAAAGTTCTCTTATATTTAAAAAGAAAACGAGTATGAAGTGAACTTTGCTCACTTCCATAGATGAGTTTGAGTTGAACGGACTCGTGAGAGAAATTTTGAATTTGATCCTGAACTCGACTCATTTTTGAAAAATTGAATCTGAGTTTGCATTAGTTCATTTTTTTGTGTGTCCAACACTGGTTGGCATCAATAAAAGCACGTCAAATTGAATTGGCCTAGGCTAAACTAGATTGGCCTAGGACAAACCAGAAGGTTGGCGCCGAGGAGGTCTTTAGGATCAATAAAAACTCGCCAAATTGAATTGGGCTAGGACAAACTAGATCGGCCTAGGATAAACTAGTTCAGACCAATGAATAGCAGGCTAAACTAGTTTATCCTATGAGCATTAGGCCAAACTAGTTTGGCCTAGGAAAATCTAGTTTGTCCTACGCGCGTCAGGATAAACTAGTTTGGCCTAGGAAAAATTAGTTTATCCTATGAGGGTAAGGATAAACTAGTTTGGCTTAGGAAAAACTAGTTTATCCTATGGGCGTTAGGATAAACTAGTTTGGCCTAGGTCAATCTAGTTTGGCCTAAAATCGGGTTTGGCCGGTAACATATATATCAAAATTGTAGACCCTTTTAGGTAGCTTTCATTACAAAAACTAAAAAGCTACGTATTGCAGCCGTCCGAAGGAACACACTTCAGGAAATTTTGCTATATTTTCGCTGAACATGACCCCCAGGTCCTAAAACCACCCTCCGTTGAAATGTTGACTTATATAAATATATATATATATGAATTTTGTCAGGCTGTAACGCTCAAATTTTTGAGCCGATTTGGATGACATTTTTCATGGGCATAGTACATACTATTGTCTCGACCGAGTTCGTTGGCCAGCTTCAACCGCCATTTTGTTTCAAAATGGCAGCCATTTGAATTTTTGAAATTTTTTTATGTTTTCTAACATTGTATACTTATAGAAAATGTTACGTTTTACAAAATGCACTCTCTTATGTATCATTTTAAACAGAATGTCATCAACATTAAAAGATATTTGAAAGAGCCACCCAGCGTAAGTTAACGACATAGACCATTTTAAAGAGAAAATTTTCCTAAAAACTTTCCTAAAAAGTGTCCACAAAATTCAAACGGCCGCCATTTTGAAACAAGATGGCGGATGACGCTGGCCAACGAACTCGGTCGAGACATTAGTATGTACTATGCATATGAAAAATTTCATCCAAATCGGTTCAAAAATTCCAGAGTTTCAGCATAACAAAATACAGTTATAAATAAATATATATATATATATAAGTCAGCATTTCAACGGAGGGTGGTTTTGGACTGTCGTGATTGGCTAAAATATAGCAAAATTTTTCGAAGTGTTTTCCTTCGGAGGGCTGCAATAGGTAGTTTTTTACTTTTTGAAATGAAATCTACCTAAAAGGGTCCAGAAATTTGCCCACTACTGTATAGTTTTGAGCGGATGAGAGTTAGAATCAGGGTCGCCAGTTTGGCCTTCTGTATTATTGAGAAACCCTGAAAGAAATATTTTATTTTAGGTAATCACGAAATATCTGCCATTAAATAAATCAAAAATCACCATTTGGATTTTCTGGTATCAATTCGGAATTTCTGAGTAATAAAGGATGCTAAACTAGTAACATTAGTTGGAACAGCGGTTGCATCATCGAAAGAAAATTTGTGCGGAACCAGTTGCACTAAAACTCATACATTAAACGCTTTTATTGGGAAATCCTCTACTTTTAATCTGTTGTCTTGTCTCAGAATGTCAGCCACTCTATTATTTCACACTGTTATCTCACCCTTTTTTAAGATAGATGTGAAACAAAAAATGTTTCGAAGTCCTTGTATCAAGGACGTATATGTAAATGGAAAAGTTTTAGTATTACATAAATTTTTGTACATTTTTTGAATTTGAAATCTTTAAATATTCGCCATTTTGAAATAAGATGGCATATATGAAACTGGCAAAAAAATTATTTCGAAGCCTTGGTAAATCCTGTACATGTGCTCAGTATGGTCTAAATCTGTTCATAAAGACGATTGCAATAGCATGACAATATATATATATATATAGGGGAAAGTGAGGTAATGCCGCTCACTTAAGGGAAAACATGAACAACTACTCAAATGTACACAAAAATCAATATTTTATCAATGAAGTATAACGCAAAGCATAAGGAAGCAGTTTGCAATCAACTAATTTGCATAAAAGTTTTAGGAACTTTTTTTATCATTTAATTAATTATACCATTGATCGAGCGGTAATGCCCGACATGGTAGGGTAATTGCGCTGAACATTTGGATACAACATTTAAATACGACAAAAGTCATATACATAGTCATGTGGGCTGTTCACACCACTGCAGGCTTTATGCGACCACTCTTCACATATTGCGCAGTGAAACCACGTTGCGTTATCTCTCCCCAATTCTGCACAAAAACAGAAGATTTCTGCCTCCATATCCTGTCCTATTAACTAAGCAAATCATCTTGGTTATTATCATCACACAGCTGCGACTCATCAATGTCTTCCTTTGAGCTTGTGCCTTATAACTTCCTTTTTTGAAACCTTACGTTTCATTGTAAGTTTGACGTATGAATTCTTCAAAGCTTCACGTGAGCGTCATTACCCTTCATCGCCATGTTGAGTTTTAATGCGTTATAGTTGGCGTAACAATGCACAGCAAAAATAAATAAAAGCATGAACGTACAGCTAAATGCATATATTTTATAGACATAATGAGTAAATTAACATTTGAAAATAAGAGCGAATACTTAACTGCAAATTGGATGTTGTAGAAATATATACTAAAACAACTGCAAACTAAGAGCGTCCTTACCCTACTCTCTCCTAACTCAGCATTTGAACGGAGGTTCATTTTTTGGCCTGGAGATTATAATCGGAGAAATATACCAATTTTTTCCGGAATTCCTGCCTTCCGGACGTCTGTAAAAAGTAATTTCTTACGTTTTGTAATGGAAACTATCTAAAAGCTACTTTTAATGTCTAACTCTGGCATTCATTTACAGTGGGCGGTAATTCATCGGGGAACTACGCAAATTCTACTTACGCATCTCCCGGGAAACTGACCCTGTTTATCTGAATGCTAACACAACTGACCTATACCAGTCTTTAGTATAGTAATCTTTACTAATGTTCATTTTACAAAACTGAAGTAGTTGCAAAATAGGTAATGTTTTGGTACGATATTCAATGAGATTGTTATATACCTTCTTGAAAAACGTACGCGTTAGAGAGTATATGAATTTCTCACTTTTTGTAATTTGCATTGTTACACAAATATTTATTTTTAAGTTTATGATTTTCAATTATTTTCCGGTGTTCTTTAATAACACTGAATTTACTGGAAAATTAGTTTAACTTCATAAATCTATATACATAGACGAGGATAAATGTGTAGCATTTTTTTTTTCAAATTATTCTATGCAACTTAGAATTCTCGATAAAATAAAAAACATTGTATATTAATTAGCAGGAATTTTGCTCTAAAATGTGGCGTAAATTTTAAAGAATTTTTTTTTTCAAACTAAATAGTGAAATCCTGTACATTATAATTTTGAGTTATTACTTATATAATCAAGGAGTACTGTCATATTTTTACGAAAAAAAAACTAAGCTTTTTAAGGTACTTGTCAAGGCTGTTCTGCATTAATTCCACTGAAAATTTTTTCAATGTTCTTTCAAGTTTCGTGCAATAGTCGTATTAAGTTTCACTTGTGACATCTTCTGATGAGCACCCAATTCGTTTTACATGCTGTAAGTTGGATGAAATTCATTTCAGTATGACAACGTGTTTTTGAAATTATTAACTAAATTTAAATCTCTTTAAAACAACTTTTTTTTTTCAGTCGGGCCCTGGACATCGGCTTGCTGCACTTGATGTATATGGCATTTGCGGATATCGTGGACCTGGTGCGGGAAGTCCGAGAAGACCTGGACCGTAAGTCACGGCGGAGGCACTGGCAAAAGTGGTTGGAGCGCGAGGAAAGGGAAAAGAAGAAAGATTTGGCGAGAAAGGAAAAAGGGGAAAAGACCTTACGCAAACAAGTAAGGATTTGGATTGCCACAGCGGCTGAGCTGAATGAAAAAGAAAAGAAAAAAAATTGCAATGAAAGACAGGGTTTGCGCTCCTGCTTCGGACGCCTCTGCCGCCGCCGTTAAATTTTATTTTATTTATATTATTCTTAATTATCTAATATGTATATTGTATTGTGTATATTTATGTTATATAAATTTAATTTTGCAGTTTAGTTTGTAAAGCAGTAGCAAGCATCTAATGCCAACTGCAGACACAATGACATTTCCAATCTCACCTGTTTAAGCAGAAGTTTGATAAAAATAATAAAAAATATGATAAGCATCATTTTTTGATTTTACCGAAAAAGAAATTTGTATTTAAAAGCTTCTTAATATTCTGGGAGTATAGTAATTCAAACAGTCGGTTATTAAGATGCTTGCCATTGCTTTCACAATATGTATGTATATATATATATATATTAAAAACAAGTTATATTTATTTTGGCTTTTACATATTTTAGTTTTTAAGCTACTTTATATTTTTCAATGAAACCGGATGATCTGTTTATGAATTAGTAAATTAAAAAAAATTTAATGATTAATGGTAATTTTTGAATTTAGCATTGTTGCTTTGCTTTAAATATTTTTGTGACTGTTTATAATTCAGTTATGCATTTTCAATATTTCTTTCATTTGACTACTGTTCTACTTACTTTTTTCAAAAGAAATGAATAAAAGTTTTCTTTCTTTGAGAGGGTGGGGGCAAATAAATTGTATTCATTTTCGGCATTCTTTAATTAGTATTTAACACATTCTTAGGTTCTTAAAATGGGAAATTAATTTACTAATTCAGAAAGAGGAACGTCCGCTATTTTTTTCGGATTATTAAATAAAAAATTTTTTTCAGTGAGCAGTAACATTAATGTCCAAATAATATCAAATAGCAATTAGACTTTCACCGCCATTGCTCCTCATCCTTGCCATCTTCCAAAGTAATAACCACCAGTGTTGCATGAATATTCTCTTCTAAGTCATACTGTGCTCCTCCTCCATCTCCTAAGTTCATCACGGTAGTAAGACCGCGACTTCATCCACACTACCATGACTTCTGCTTCTTGTCTGACTCAGCTCTCCAATACCTTTTCTCCATTTTCTTCACTCATTTCATTTTACTCATTTCCCTTCTTCGTCCTCACGTCTACATTCACCATTTTCTTCCTTCGTCAACTGCTTCATATTCATTCATCATCTTCTTCATTCTCTCTTCATTCTCACTACTCCATCTTCTCCATCTTATAAGACCACGACTCTCATCATCTCTTCACTTCTTCCATCTTCTAAAGCCAAGCCATCAGGCTTCCAAAAATTCCATCTTCCAACTTCATCAGTCTGAAACCATCATCTTCATTGTGAACAGCATCACCACCACGAAAAGCGGGACACACTCTGCTCCTTTCCTTCTGGGACTGCAACCATCCACCACCTGGAGCAGAGGAATGGTCCTGCGAGTGGGACACACTCTGCTCGATTTCCTTCTGGGAAGACCACGTTCAGACAAGAACGTATGAGCAGAGGAATGGTCCTGCGAGAGGGGAGAGTGGAAGCCTACCTCCACGCGGTTCTCCCTGGAAACGTTGCTCGTCTAATACGACTTGCAACGGCTAAAAGGCTTCCGTAGAATGAAATCTCTATACAATTTTCCGTAAGTACAGTGGTGGTAAAAAATATTTAAACACGTGATGATGCTTTTATAATGGAGCCACCGTATAATCTTATGTATGAAGATATATATTGTAATGACTGCTATACAAGTTCTTACATAAAAATTATGAAGACGGTAATTTTCTATTGGTTGTCCATACCTTAGTTCGCAGTGCAAGAAAAATAACAATTACATTTCTATTTTATAGCACACAAAATTAAACTTTAACTTGACGCTTTTTAACACTTTCCAACATAGCTGAATAATCTTTAAGAATTCGGTTTGTCTGCAGTCTGTCTGTCCTGTAACCACACAAATATACTCAGATTGCCATATACACAAGATATGTTAAGGAGGTTTAATATGACATGTACTCAATTTAAAATGAAGGGTATTGCATTTATAGATCGTTTACAAGGACACTCAAAAGAATCCACTATATTTTAGTCATTGGGGGAAAATCGTTTGAGGGGTGTTTTTAATAGGGCGTTATACTACTAAACATTGATTTAGTATTTCGATTACAGAGGATTGCCACTATAATCAGGCAATATCCGTTACCGATGTACTATTCATTTTGTTTTGAATCGGCTCTTGTGGTGTTTCTAAGTACACTTTTAAACCCCTAGCCCTTCATGTATATTATTTTCATTTAAACAAGAAAAAGCGTTTTTTAACTGTTTCAACTTTCAATTGATTATGTATTTTTTTAATAAATATCCTATTATACAGAAACTATAAACTTCATAGGTCCAATGCATACACGAAATATCAAAGTCATTAATTGATTGCATCATCCATGAAATTTGTGTGATTTTATACTTAGCTCCGTAATTATAAATGCATTTAAGACAAATTAATCACCCAAAGAGCAATTAAAGATCTTTCGATAGATTTCCATTATCATGAAATAAATATTCGATTTTAAACAAGTATGATAAAGATTTGCTAGATATATAGAATGTAATTTTTTATTTAGAATTCATTTTAATGTTGTTCGATCACAGGAAAAAAATATTACCTATATTCGAAATAACGATTTTTTCTAAATAAAATCTTATACAAGTTGAAAATTTTCAACAGATTGGAAAAGTGTCCAGACCGATAATCGAACCCAGAAGTTTTGGATATAGTATAATCGATATAGCATGATATTAAGAAAATAGTAAGTTAACTTTTTAACTAGTTATTTATTTTAATAAAGTACTTTCATGCTGAAACAACGAGCGTTCTGAATACGATTGTTAATCCTGCTACTCCAGTGTTATTCCTTCTGGATTTCTTTAGACACCTGACGAATTTTTTTCCGATTTCCATCCTGATGTACACTGTACAATTTTAGAATCAAATTTGAAATTTCAAGTACTAAATGAAAGTAACATCGTGATATATGAAAAAAGTAATATCTAATTATTTTTAGTAAGAAAATATTTGGAAACGTTACATTTTATATATTCTACTTTCGCAGATAAAATATGCATTTGTTCAGTAATGAGTCGCCTTTGAAAAATTTAATTTATTGAAACGGGAGGCCAAAATTTACCGTGTGTTTGACTATAAGAAAAGTTTCTAATCATCATGTATAGATATATTCAATCACTAAAAAAAAAAGCATTTTTTGTGAAAACCCTTATAATTTTTTTTTGGATAAATATTGGAAACCCGTCAATATCTACATTTTGTTACCACAATAAGCTAATCGTATTTTAATAATCGTTATTTTGGTCAATATAATAAGGAAAAACTAAAGATTTGCA
Source organism: Maratus speciosus (assembly GCA_963932465.1). Taxonomy (NCBI): domain Eukaryota; kingdom Metazoa; phylum Arthropoda; class Arachnida; order Araneae; family Salticidae; genus Maratus; species Maratus speciosus. The sequence goes on from OZ010790.1 coordinate 608,541,149, forward strand.
GTATAGTTGACATTTTCCTCTTGCAACACTGGGTCCCATTGAATGATTTAAAACATAGCCATCCGTTAAAGATTCCCTCTTGTCCCGACGAAAAAAGACGAATGCAAAAAGGTAGATAATATTCTAAAGATATAGAATGCAGAAGTTTGCATTAATTTTAGATTTTGACATAGCATTTGTGTTGTTATTGTCTTTTGTAATTCTTTTGAACAGTCAGAACCATTCTAGAACAAATAAAGACACAATTTTGCTTAAAAGGTACACAAAATACGAACTTTGATAAGCTAAAAGTTAACTTCTACGTTTCGAGCTGTTTCTACAGCCGTCTTCAGGAAAATAGGATGGTAAAATAATTATTAATGAACATTGATAATTAATAATGAACATTAATTGTTCATTACTAATTATTTATTGTCACTAGATGACAACACTACATTTTTGTATTCAAATCATTGGTCAAGATTCTACTCATTATCTCATATTAAGCTTTCATCTCAGAATTTGAGCCATTTTACCATCCTATTTTCCTGAAGACGGCTGTAGAAACAGCTCGAAACGTAGAAGTTAACTTTTAGCTTATTAAAGTTCGTATTGTGTGTACCATTAAGCAAGATTGTGTCTTTATTTATTATATTTTATGGTGCAATTATCCAGTATATGTCATTCTAGAACAATCCGAGGAAGTTCCATTTTCAGAAACTTCTGAAAATCTTACATGTAATATTGCTAATATAAAAGCGATGAAATTCCGGATTGTAGTTGATTTTAAATAAAGTGGATACTAAAACCAACATTGAGCAACCTGATCTGCAGGTGTTTGGGTATTAGCTTAATACTGTAAATCTCTAGTATAAAATCTGACAAGATTTTATAATCTCCCAGAAAAAAGTTCTCCCACGACATTTAGTATATTGATTAGTCATCCAAATTAAATCAGTCACAGAATAATAAAGTCCTTATGTCAGAGAAAAAAAAAATTAAACATGCTTTCTAATTAAAGTTATTTTAAAAGTGAAATATAATTTGTAGAATGAATACATAAACTGTAGGACACCAAAATGTACTTAACAAAAGAAAACCTAAGCTAGCTTTTTAAAATGCTTTCTGCTCATTTCTGCCTATTAAATTTCCAATTTTTTTAGGAATCGTTCGTAGCGAGCAATTTCATTTAAAAAATAACAGTCATGTCAAGTTTTAGCTTTCTATACTTAATAAATCAACAGAAACCGTAATTTAGAAAGTTTTTCGCTCATTTCACGCTTTTAAATTTCGAATTTAAAAAAAAATCATTCATAACGAGTATTTGCATCTTAAAATATAGCACCCGCAATGCCGAATATCAAGTTTTTATCTCTTTAGTTTCATAAAAATCGCAATTTTAGAAGGTTTTATGCTCCTGCACTTCTTATGCAGTGCAGGAAAGAAGTGGTGATGTCACTTCTATACGGCACAGCGACATAAAAATTATAGCGTATGTTAGAGCAGAGGATGACTGCCATTATTAATTTGACACCATTACTTTTTAAATCGGTTCGGTCCCTCCTACAAGCAAATAAACGTTTAATCCCTATAATATTTGTATCGATAAAGATTATAGTGCTCAATTCCCAAGCACAAGTAAGTTAAAGTCAAACATTTCAATCATGTAATAAATAAAATGTTTTTGTGAATGTGTCAGTGAAGGTTTCATTGTGAAAAAAGTGGCGGACACCTTTATTTCATTTATCAACCAATCGTATTGATTTAATTTCAGATAAATCCTCAATTTCTGCCTGTGAATTTTTAAACCCTCCCCCCTCTAAAAAGAGAAAGATTAAAATTGTGTTTCATGCTTAAAATTTGCGTAGCCCGAAAGATTATGCATTTTTTTCATATTATAACATGGCTTGCATTAAAATTACAGTATATTACTTATTCTTACATTAAAACACCAACTATCTGAAATCGATCCTGAATCGCCAAATATCCGTATAATAAAAGATGTACTAGTAAAAGAAAGTTACGCTCTCTGTGTGTTTGTTCTCGGTGGCTAGCACAATCTGGCACGTACGGGGCTGAAACTATTTGTGAAGTTGGCCCAAAGTGTCTCCTGATGCACCTGAGGCTCGGAATGTTTATATTCTAATAACTAGTTTAGTTATTAATTAAAAATTGCAACTCACTCTCATTAAAAACTCATCTCGGTCTATTCGAGAGGGAAAAAGCTCTGGCGCTTGAGCAGAAGACTTATTTGCGGATCGGTTGAAAATGAAGAACGAAAATAAAGAAATTTTGGGGTATTTTGTCATTTATTAACCTACGTTGTCGAACCGCTTAATAAAGTTATAAACGGAAATCATGCTAAAAGATCGTACTCTTACGTCTCAAATGCCGTAATGAATTAAAAAAAATATCGCAATTAACTCCTTGAAAAGAAATTTTAACAAGTAAAAATTAAATTTAAAAAATCAAAAAACCCGACTGCTTAAAAAGCGAACGAATTAATTATTTCTCATCAAAGTGAGACTATTTTTTATATTACTTACCTATTTTTTTATTTACTTGTATGCATGACTTTTAAGTTGTGTTTAATTGTTAGTTCTTATCTATAAACGCTGTTTTGATGAGACCTATAGATGTCTATGATGGTTAGAATTGCAGTAAATCTAGAGATCCTACCTACACAACTTCCAGGTTGTGTCATATTTAAGTGGAGCTTCTGGCTGTAAAATAGTCACTGGAACATTGTCTTCATTTTGAAAGACCTATACAATGATAGGCCACTCAATAGGGTGCGTAATTGTTTTTTCGTCTAACCGCCATTTTGAATTTATAAAAACAAAACCTAGCCTATAATCATCATACGGTTAAGACGAATCGATAGAGACCTCATTCATTAAAATCCATCCAGCCGTTGGGATGTTTCGAGGTTATAAAGAAATCCACATACCCAGATACGCGTCAAACACATAACCCTTCTTGGCAGTCGGGTAAAAAAGGGCCGTTTTGCAGAAAAACGTTTTTCTCCCTTGTTGCTACAGGGCGCCATTTTAGCGGTATCGACAAACCAAAAATATGAGCTTAAAGCTGAAACTTTCTTTTAATCGATGGTGTATTCGGTTTTAAAAAATCCCCGCCGGCTCGGGCCTACAGGCGGAGGTAGATTTCGAAGTTAAGTACTAAATTCACCAACAAAACTTAAATCAAGATTAAAGATAAACTCAGTTCCTTCGCTAAGAATGAGCTCTAGGGAGCTAAACATTTTGTGAAAATTCTAATATACACGCACGCATGTATATGGAATAGGTTTAAAAATGGCTAAATCAAATTCAGAGAACTTCAAGTGTTAAAATATGTTAATATTTCCATACTCGGGTTTTTATCATATTTTAATACGTTTCTTCAAACTCAATGACGTTACATATTCACCTGCTGTAGTCCATTACATTTTCAATATGACGCAATATTTTGTTGTTTTTTTTAATTCGTCAAACTATTTATTTAATTTTGAATTTTCATGCAGAAATCTTGCTCTAGAAAACTTATGACGTAATATTCAATTTGTTTTCAATTCGTCAAACTGTTTATCTAATTTAATTTTTCACGTGAAAACATTGCATTAGAAAAACAATTGTTGTGGTGAGAATTTTATTGCTTTTTTTAAATTGTTGGCAACAGCTATAACGAAAAATATTTATTTTTTCCTGCCATTGTTGTGTAAAAGTGGTTTTATCAGAATCATGTTAAGACGGTATTCAAAATTTTAAACCTTCCCCATTCCCATTCCCTTGGACCGATTTTGCTCATTTTCAATCCCCGCCGAGAAATTAGCCATCTTAAAGTTGTTGGCGAGTTTGAAGACGTTCCGTGCATAATTGCGACTTTTATCGTGCGAACAAAATTTAGTACATGCATACATACATATATATATATATATATATATTTATATATATATATAAACTTTTTAGGTGGGGGTGGTTTTGGGTTCCTGGGGTCATGTAATGAAAAGTTATGAAGGAATTTTTCAAATGTTGCACCATGGTAACGACTGCAATAGGTAGTATTTTTTACGAAATCTACCTAAAAATATGAAGTTTCCCTTTCAAATACACCGGAGAACTCGGGTCACTTCGCACTTCACGGGGGGACGATATTTTTTCTATGCTAAAAGTAACTAAGCGTACCTATTTTACCACAATCTTTATAGAGTATCTCAATAGACCAGATTTACATCACCTACAAAAATTTTAAAAAGTTCGAACGAGTAGAAATTATTTTTAAAGAATAAAATGTGTGAAATTTCGACGAAATCAGTAAAATCCTGAGTGTTTCGTCGCGGTTTCGCTAGCTTTCGTTTAGCATAGACTTTAAAGATAAAATTACCCAGAAAGTAAAATACAAAATAGCATTTACTTTCAATTCAATATTTTTTCTTTTAACCTTCTCATCGCCGTGAACTCATATCTGCTCACTAAACTGCAGGTATCACTGCAGTGGATGCAATATTTAAAGTCACATAATTATAGCAATATAACGCTGTTTTAAAACATTGAGTAATGATTAATACCCCCAAGGGTTATATTGATATCCGTAATTAAGTTTTTCATATCATGTTGGAAAAATAATCTGTTTTTAGTATTTTTAAAAAATTGCAGAGAAAACAACGTAACAATTTTGCTCTTTTTCTGGGCCGTCAGGGGGTTAAAAATATGAATTCAGATAAAAGGGAGTCATAAAATATAAAATCACACAAATTTGAGGTTAATTTAAGGGTCATTCATCACGATCCCGGGCAACGCCGGCGTGTCAACTAGTATCAAAATAAAAACTTTGTGTTTGAGAGAAAATAAAAAGAAAAGTGCCCAGTTAAACTGATGGCAATGAGCTCACAGTCTATTCACACTAATTGTATATTATACTCTTATTTCAAAGAATAATGCCCCTCGAAAAATAAATGAAAGGGGATTAGCCACCGTTTCCCCCCTTTATACCTAACCAAAGAAACTCCCAATCTGATCAGGGAAACTCCTTGACATAATAAACTGGTATACCAAATTCGAAGCAAATCAGATAATTCTGCATGAAAAAATCCTTTTGCTAAATTAAGGGGTGTATTAGCTCCACCATTTCTCCCTTTATGCTGAAACAATGAACCTTCAAATCGAATCAGAAAAGTTCCTTATCAGAATGAACATAGAAAAAAAAATTAAAGTAAATTGGATAATTCTGCATGAAAACCCATTTATCTAAATTAAGAAGAGGAGACTTGCTCTGCTTTCCCCCTTTTATACTTAACCAATGAACCTCCAAATCAAATGAGGGAAGCGCCCTATCGGAATAAACTAGTATATCAAATTTGAATCAAATCGAATAATTCTGAATGAAAAACCCATTTTTCTAAATTAAGGGGGGGGGGGCTAACCCCCCGTCTCCCCTTTACACTTAACCAATAAGCCTCCAAGTATAATCAAGGCAGCTCCTTAACATAATAAACTGGTATTCGAAATTTGGAGCAAATCGAATAATTCTACATGAAAAACTCATTTATCTAAATTAGGGGCGGGTTCTAGCCCTCTTTTCCTCCCTTTCTTAACTAATGAACCTCCAAATATAATCAGGGAAGCTCCTTAACATAATAAACCGGTGTACGAAATTTGGAGCAAATCGAATTTTTCTGCATGAAAAACCCATTTATCTAAATTAAAGGCGGGGGGTGAGAACTAGTCCCCCCTTTATCCTTAACCAATGAACCCCCAAAACTAATCAGGGAAGCGCCTTATCAGAATGAACCTTGAGATTTTTTTTAAGCAAATCGGATATTTCTATCAAGAGTTATCGCTTTACGTACGTACCTACACACGAACGTACATGCAGAACCGGCGGGCACATAAGCTCTCAGGCTTTGATAGCCTGTGAGCTAAAAAAAAAAATCTCATTGATATGCAAATTTATGTATTTGTTCTCAAATATAGAGTTTAATTGGATTTCCTATTTAAATCAGTTGAACTTTATATGCAATTGGAATGGAATTTTTGAAGCCTATATTTTGTTATTACTAAGTCAATATTTGCGATTTACGGCAAAGTAACTCACTTTTTTAGACACGTTCAAGGAACCTAATTTAAATGTATATGCAAGCTCTTTTCTCAATTGTCTCTAGTAAAAAAGTGTTATTAAAAAGGTAGACACAATGTAAGTTTAATATATTTGACTTTATATTAAAAGATAAAAAGGAAGTAATTTTCCAAATTGATATTTTTCGATGATTTTCCCGTTGTATCCAGATTTCTGTATGTGAAGAAAAAACCTGATAACTGGAATTTTATTGTATATCCTTGCTTTCTTTGGAATACCGATATGAATAATTATGTACACCCATGCAATGTTTCTGGAATACTTAGGATTAAATTCAGCTCCTGATTAGGAAATCGGTATATCCTTTTTAGATGATATACTAAAATGGCCACATTTTTTTAACACTTGATTTTAGATGTTTCGTTTAATATCTACCTAAATACTAGACACACCTAGAACTCCAAAAATACAAAATACCCATTTGACCTCCTGCAGTTCATGGAAAGTTTAATCAGGAGACCAATAGAAAATTTAATAAAAATGTATTTTCTATCGCGCTGTAAAATAAAATGTTCGAAACCCCTGTACCGGTATAGCACATGATTACGTGTATCTTGTGCAACCTTTATGTTTATTTGTCCAAAAAAAACATGGATATTCATAAAAATATTACGTCTTTTTTTTTTTTAAAGAAATTCAAGAAATTTCTACAAATTTGTTTATTAGATGCAGGGTCTTCAACCAAACTTAACGCCATATTTTAGAAAATGACAAAATACAGTGGAAACAAACTGCAATTAAAATATAAATATATTTAACGAAATTTGAGAATTTGTATGTAATCTTTAACTGCACATGCGCTAAACAAATTTTTATATCATAATTTAGCAGATAATTATATGGGACAGCTCAAAAAATCTAGCCGAATAATGTGAAATCTTAGAATTATATTGGCGATAGAGTGAGCTAAATTTCATTTGATTTCTAAAAATAGCTAGATAAGAGATTTTTCACAAACACATTAATTACCCTTTTTAACACTGTCCAACAAAGTTGAAAAGTGTTTATGACTTCGGTTTGTTTGGCCGTCTGTCCGTTTGTACGCGCTCTAACTCTCGTTGCTCGGTAATATACTCGGATTGCTTTAAAATTTTTGAATGTTATTGACGTTTACCATAGCACGAACCCTATTTCAAAGGAAGTTTGTAGCATGTTTAGTTCACCTACAGGGCCAGTTACATTACGGCCAATAGGTAAAAATCGTTTCAAATGATTTTTAATGATGTTATACGCATCCAAACACATCAAAATTTATATGCCTTTATGAAGTGCACTAAAATATGCATTCTGTAGAATATGCGGTGCAAAGAATACTTATTATTCATTTACAGGGCCACACAAAAGAATTCCATTATATATTGATATATGGCAGGGGGCATTGTTTGCGACGTATTTTAATTATGTTAAACTATTGCACATAAAGAAATTGATATACGTTGCTGAGGTTTACTATTAGTTATTTCATGTATAATACGAAGTGCAGAGCATTTACAGGAACACACAAAAGATTTCAGATACTATATTGTATCAGAAGTACTGTACATTAGCGGTGATTGCTGGAAATGCATTTTCAATTATGATATGCGCTTTTACGTTTCACTATATTTATGCATACTATATGGTATGTATAAATTCTATAATTTATATACAGGGCTACACAAAGGAATTCGTAAGGGTTACTGGGTATGAACGCAAATTGCTTAAAAGGTGGTTTTTAAATGAGCTATGGATTTTTACGCTGAACTGCATTTAGTTTATTAAGAAATGTTTGTAGAATATAGATAAAACGATATACAGGGTCACGCAAAGAATTGGATGTCGCCTATGGATGATAATTTCTGGAAACATGATTTCAGTAATTTTAAGAGTGTTATAGCTTGAATTAAATTTTAGCTAAATAGTGGCATATAATAAAGATACTAGGTAAACTATAGGGCTGTACAAAAGTATTCAAGTATGTTTCCATCTATTAGTAAAAATTGCTGAAAGAGAAATTTCAACCTGTTATGAGTTTTCTTGCTAAACTAAATTTTCCCCATTATATAGTATATGTTACTGTGAAAGACCGAAATTGGAGAACGTCGACTCTCACCAGTGAATATCAACACATACCAAAAACGTCGATGAAAGACAGAATTTTTTATTATATTCTTGTGTATTCGGACTATCACCGGTTAATGTCGACGAACGCAGATATGCTCTGGTGGAGGTCGAAAAGAGAAGTGTTTTACATAGAGGCTACAGTCTGTCGCCAAATTCTTTCTTCTACTGCGAGTCAGTCAGCTTTGTCAGTTTTATGCAAGATTTGATTGTGCGCGCAACGTTTTCTTAAATTTTATTTTTTTTGTTCAATATCCTAATTTATACTGAATGGGTACTGCATTGAGTCGTGATCTTTTTTTTTTTTTTTTTTTTTTTTGAAAAATTAAATACATTAATTGAATATGTTTATATATTTTTTCAAGAACAGTACTCTAAAATACTTTCTGAAGTGTTTTCTGCTAAAACTAAGTGCAGCACGCATTCTCACAATACTTACTCGGTTTGGATTGGACACATGTACTTCTCAGTTTATTTTTCTGGCATTATATCTTCAATATTCTGAATTCTTTATTATATGAAGCCGATCGCTTTTCATGGAATCATGATATTTGTGTTTGACTCATTCGGGGTGAAGTGTTCCATTAACCCTTTCAGATGAAAATAATTGTGTTTCCATAATGTTGATTTCACACCGGAATATACAAAAATAAATAAATAAAATAATTCAACATAAGGAAAAGCTATTTTACAACTTCTTTCCACCAAAGTTATAAAACAAATGTGTAATTACATGTTTCTGGTGCAAATCTTGATTAAAATTAGGTAGGTGGGATATAATATATTCCACCGCCCCTCAAGAGGTTAAGAGAATACCTCTTTTCATTTAGTATTATTTTGCCTTAAACATTAGTTTTGTTATTATCTCCATGTAGTAATGATAGCATTCTAATAATATTACACACGTAAAAGTATGAAAAGATATGGCTGAAGTCAAAAATTAATGAATTCAATGGCATTTAATCATCTGTTTATCTGTTACATTCATTTTTTCCTAATGTGAAAAATTTTCGCTTAAGCTAATAAAATTTACATATTTTATTTGTTTCTATGAGATAAAATAAAACTTATAAAAATAAAATCTACTTTCAGTAAAATGTTTGAACTTGCAGTTTGTACATATCTGTTCAGTGCTTTCAAAAAATATTTTGCGATTTCACTATTAATATTTCCAACATAGAGTAAGTATTTTTACAATATTGACGTTTTGTTATAGATTATTACAATGTACAGCAACCTTTATGCAGCATTCACGTTTCACAACAAATATTTACAAAGTAAACCTAATATTTTACCAATATTGATATTTCAGTTCAAATGTTAGCGATTAGTATTGAAAACTAAGCGTACTTTTATATTAAAAAAAATGTCTGAATTTTTTAATAATAATTTTCGCTTTGTTTAATGGCAGACTTTCATCGAATAAATACAATGAAAATAGCCATTTAAAAAAAAAAAGTGATAAATATTTTGAATCCAAAGTTTCCGCTTAATTGCGAACTCTGTTAGCGATTACTAAAAATATTGGCCAATATAACCAATATACCTGAAACAGGTTTTTCGGGTAATTACTTTTCTAGATTTTTATTATATTTATTAACAAATAGTAATCTTCGCCTTATTTATTATCAGAATTCTTATGACAAATATGCTATTAGTTGGAAACAGTGGTTATATATAAAAAGAAAAAAAAAAAAGAAACACAATCACTCCATTAAATATGTAAAATTTATAAACTTAAGTAAAATTTTTATACATTGTTAAAAAAAGAAAAAAGAGATAGGGCGAGAGAGAATTGAATGGATAATGGATACATTACTAGAATTGGGATTCTATCATTATTACATGGAGATAATAACAAAACTACTTGCTAAGACAAAATAATACTCAGTGGAAAGACATGACCACTTAAAAGAGTCTCAGGACTCTTAAAATTGAAAAAAAAAAAAGACCATTTTCAACATTTAATATCTTAAAATGTATTTGATTTTAAGACAATTTTTATTTGAGATGAAAGATGCAGAAAATCGGCATAGCAAATTACGCGCACTATTACAAAATAAATTTTGCAACTAGAATGAAAATTTTGATACCTACTTATACTTCAGATTATAATATTTACCCTAAACCTAAATAAATTTGTATTTAAATCATTTTTATATTTTTAATACAAAGTTGTATTTAGCTAATGCAAAATTTAGAACATTTCAACAGTATAATCACCTAAAAAAATATTTTTTATTTATTTTTTAACAATAAAAAGGAAATTTTAGGTTCAGTGTATACAGACTAATATGAAACATATGTTTTGAAAATGTCATGAAAAAAAAATTAGGAGTTTTTGAGATATCCTGTGCATTATGCTCAAAAAACGTCATTTGGAGAAAAATGACTTCAAAGTTTTGGAAACGCCGCTTCACCTATTAAGCTGGTATAATTCTAAAAGCCATAACTACTGTTATAATTGTTTCCTTGAAATTCCCTTTAGATCAAAATGTTCAGAAAAGATACGAATTTAACAAATAAAAAATAATAAAATTTCGAAAATTTTAAAGCTTTAAGAGTCTTGAGACCCCTTAATAGGACGTTAGGCCCCGAATGGATTAAGCGTTTGAGTGCGGAACAAATATCGCGGATATATGCCGAAAATGCGAATGTGTTTTGGTTTATATATAATACAAAAAATACTTGTAAGCCGACGATATATACAGAAATCGCACGCTTCGTTAGTGCAACCAACTTAAATGCTCACCACACTGAAACAACAAATAAGAGCACTATCACCCCTCTCCGTAATTTTAGCATAAAACAAAATGAGCGCTATAGCGCTTCCCGCAATTGTGGCACGTAACAAGAGTAGCGCTGTCGCGCTTCCTGAAATTTTGGCACTTAACAAGAGGAGCGCTATCGCGCTGCTTCACACTCAAACGGTTAAATAACAATTCAAAGCTTCTGTGAGATAGCAATCGCCTGTATTTCAGAATATTCAAAATTTCATACCAGAAAAATATACGGAGATACCTGAGTGGAATCCGAACCGAGTAAGTATTGTGAATATGCGTGCAGCACACCTTTGGAATACAGACGATTAAAACGTTTTTACGATTTAAAATTTAATGATCGAATCTGAAACACGGAGAAGTAAGTGCAAATTTCCAACATATTCAACATTCACCATTGCATGATGAATGTCGACATTTGCCGGTGTAAGTCAGAAATAAGGATATTTAACAAATATTTCGGACATACACCAAGCGACCATGTGAATGTTGACATTCACCGTTGAAAGTCGACATTCTCCAGATTTCGGTCTTTCACGGTAACATATATATCAACATCGAGATCAAAAACAGGCCTGTTCAAAAGAATTGGGATACATATTTGGCTATGTACGGTAACTGCTGAAATAAATTTTTTAAACGTTTACTTAGTTATCTTATTTACCTCATTTCCCTAAATAACGAAGTTTTGTTAAAGCTTTCAGGGAGTGATGGAAAGTGTATCATAATCTATGCCGTACGCATGATTTTTCTTTCTTGTTTATCAATGGAAGGAGTACAATCATATCGTACTAGCTTTAAAGCGATAACAGTCGGAAATTACCTGCAGCATTATATTGAAGCTGGTCGGACGTATCAATCCCAAAACTTGCTTCTATCTCATACATGTTATTACTTCAAAAGTCGCTCTCACGGTGTCAAAATATAATGGCAATCTATACTCAGCATGAAGATTCTAAAAAGATGAAATTTCGTGCATTAGTTCTTGAGATATGATATCGCTGAAATGGTGTAAACCCAGAAAAATGCAGTATCGCAGCGTCACCTATTGAGTGATTTACAGCAGAACATAATCTCCAAGAACTTATGCCCATATCTACCTGAATATGAAGTTTAGGGGAAATCCGTGCATTAGTTTTTGAGATGGAGCAATTGCGAAAATCGTTAAAAATCCAGCATGGCAGCGCCATCTATTGGACGATTGACACCAAAACCTAATTAGCCTAAACTTGTCTCAACGTCTAACTGAATCCGAAGTTAGATGAAAAATCGTGCATTAGTTCTTGAGAGAGAGCTATTAAAAGAAGTCGTGAAAAATACAGTATAGCTGCGCCACTGGTTGAGCGATTTACACCAAAACATAATCAGCAGCAATATTTATCCAGGTATACTTGAATCTGAAGTTTGATGAAAAATGACACATTAGTTCTTGAGATAGAGCTATTGAGGAAATCCCGAAAAATGCATCAAAGCAGCGCCACCTATTGGGCGTTTTATACCAACACGTAATCAGCCTCCATTCATATCAAGGAATAACTGAATCCTGAAGTTTGATGACAATGTGCGCATTAGTTCTCGAGATAGAACTATTGCGGAAATCGTGTAAATCCTGCAAAAAGCAGCACAGCAGCGCCACCTGTTGGATGATCTGCACCAAAAATGTAAACAGCATCCGTTCTTGTCAAGGATCAACTGAACCTGAAGTTGATACAAAATTTGTGCATTAGTTCTTGAGATAGAGCTGTTGCGGGAATCGTAAAAAATGCAGCATAGCAGTGCCACCTGTTGAGCGATGTACACCAAACACTAAAGCATCCATTTATATCAGGGACTAACGGAATCTGAAGTTTTATTAAATTCCGTCCATTCATTCGTGAGATAGAGCGCCCACAAAATTTATGTCACATACAAACAGACATTTTGTAAAAGCATGTTGTTCGGAACCTTACCCCTAAAACGTGTCAATCCATTGAAAACCGAAAAATTTCATGAATCCAATACTTTCTTCTTGTAAAGATAGAAGAAGGTAACAATGCTTTTAATTTTTTACTTTCTTCTATCTTTAGAAGAAGAAAAAAATTGGATTCACGAAAATTTTCGAATCCCGGTTTTCGAAGTTTTGGGGTTCAGAGAACCACAAAAACGTGTTTAAAAATGTGCGGAGTTTGACTGACACAAATTTTATTTTGTGGGCGCCCTATCTCAAGAATTAATGAACGGAATTTAATGAAACTTCCGATTCCGTTAGTCCTCGATATAATTTTATGCTGATTACTTTTTAGTGTAAATCGCCCAATAGGTGGCGCTTCTGTATGGCATTATTAATGATTAGCGAAATAACTCTTTCTGAAGAATTAATGCATGAATTTTCAAACTTCAAATTCCGCTAGTCCCTCCTATAAATGGATCCCGATTAGTTTTGGGGAGTCAATCGACCCACACATGGCGCTGCTATGTAGATTTTTTTTACGATTTTCACGCTAGTTCTACCTCAAAAACAAATGCACAGATTTTCGCGAAACTTCAGATTCAGCCACAACTTGACTTAAGTTGTTGCTGATTAGATTCTGGTGTCAATAACCTAACCAGTGGCACTGGTGTGTTTTATTTTTCAAGAAATAATATGTATGAGATAGAAGAAAGTTTTGGGATTGCCGCATCGGACTGGTTTTACACCGTTTCTAAAAATCGATATTTTGTTCTCTTTCGACAGAAGTAATGAAAAGAGGAAGTAAACTTATCTTAAAACTTGAATGCTTAGCATTGATGAATTACAAAATAAAAAAGAAATAATTTGGGATTTATTAATGGGATTTTTTTGGGGGGGTGGGGGGTGGGGGGGGGGTGGAGGTGGAGATTTATTCCCGTAAAATGAATTGACAGCAAAGAAAATTGCAGTAACACATTTCTTTCATTTTTTTAAATTTTCGGTTTCGGAATCTTGCTTTGCGAGTCATGTGGTTTTTTAGAGTCATAATATGGAATAACTAAATCCAGTAAATGGAGCAGTCAAATGGCCTCACTGGACGCCGTATCATGCCTACTCCCCTTCCGCGTCCGTCCTATTTACCCGCGTCTATAACTGGAGACTACCGATTGAATTGCTATCAGTCAAAGTCTTAACACGGTAGATGCAGGTTAGGGGAAAACTCTTCTTTCGGCTATAAAGAATTACCAAAATAGAAGATTTCTATATCTACTACCTCTTTTCATAGGCCCTGGGGAATAAGACCTGCAATCTTCACAATAGAAAAAATATGCCGACTCTTATTGAGGTTTGTAGTTGGAAAAAATCCTGCTGTAAAATTTATGACAAAATGTAAACAAACTACAGGAATTTTAAAATAAATTTTATTCAGATCTGTTTTTTTAAAAAGGGGGATTACTGACCTTCGATTGTCATATTTAAGTTTTATTGCCTTATGCTTTATTGCAGTGCATGAACTAACTATGAACTGTAACTAAATTTACTGAATTATAAAAAAATTTAATAAAACTGAACAAAAACTACCTTATAGAAACAATATATTATGTAACGAAAAAAGATGATCTTTGAATGTTTTATAATTTATTAATGAAAGAAAAAAGATTATTTCTATTAGTTCTATCGAATATTAAGAAATATCAGTGTACCTTTCTATTTTAAGGAACGAGAAGTCTAAATAGACGAGATGCAGAGTTTATATTTAAAGTTAATATCAAACTTTAACCAATCCTGTAAGTTAAAATCAAATATTTCAAGGGCTTCTACACACATCTACAAGATAATGACATAGAAGTCTTCAAGTTCAAACAACGCACATAAGCTAGTGAATCTTCCTCTATAACTCGTTAAATAAATTTTACTCAAAAGTGAAAAGAGATTTACATAGTTCATCCACAACTCAAGCGATTTAAAACCGATCTCTTTCGAGAGAATTTAGCATTCACTCTGTGGAAGGTTAGAAGTCAAGGACAGTAGGACAGAATTTAATTTGTTATGCAACTAATTGTCATACAATCATACATATTACACATTTAACACCATTCACTTAAATTTCGCACATTGCTACATCATTTCTTCCGAAAGAGATTCAATTTGGTCTACCTAAAAAGACCAGAATAAGTGTTTAGAATTATGAATTAATGGCCAATACCCCAGCTCTAAGAAAATGCCAACGTTTATATGCAAAATATTTTAACTCTACAGCAAACTCCAGTTACTTCCGAAGAATTTATTTACTCAACTTTGCTCAGGAAAACATTGTAAGTGTCATTTTAACCGTTTTATAAGCAGTGCAAAAAATATTTTCAATCCGACAAATTACTATTCATAAAATTTCCATGAGAAAATGCTAGGATAAACTATAAAAATCTCCTTTCACTTCGGATTATAAAACTTGCGTTATTTAAAGAGTTATCCAGGAATATTTCCTACATTTGTATATACGTTGTTTAAACTTTAAAAAACTTTCCTAATAATTGAAGAGCTGAAGTCTTTTTTTGATCACTCACAACCTTATCTGAACTCTAATATTCAAGCTGTGTGCAGAAGTCCCTGAAAGATTTTATTCGCATTTAGAGGATGACTTAGAATTGGATTTTAATATGAAATGTAGTTAAATCTACATTTCATAGTTTTCAACTTAAATTTTATAGTTAAGAAATGACACCTCCCACAGGGTTTAATTTGTTACCTAAACACCTTGATAGAAATGTTAACTACATTTTCATTTTATATAAGTACTTAACCTGAATTGTACACGTTTCAAAAGCATATGAATAAGTTTGCTGTACTCAGCACAGCAAATGTTTGTCCAAAGTTATTTCTCATTTAAACAGTCTCCTTCACGATTTTGGCCTGTTCATTCTTTCAATTGGCTATTCAAGACAGTGTTAAAATATTTATTCCATGAATGGGGTCGGGATTATTAAAAAGATATTGCTCAAATTAAAATTTAATCAAAGTCAAAATTTTCGGTCAATGTGTTATATAATTTAAGTTAGGAATTCCAAATGATCGAGATTGTTTAAAAAATAGCTTTTGAAGAAATTTAAACATTTATTTTGCTTAAGGATATATTGACTGCAATTGATTGCAATACAGGAAAGAAACCAAGAAATTATTTAATATTAAACCTATTAGTTTTAAACTAAACATAACGTTTCGTAACCGATCTCTATTTTTATTCATTTCCAATATCATTGCAAAAGAAATTATACCAAAGCTATTTCAATCATTTAAATAGAGCGACAAATATTTCCAAAATTAATGTAGTTTTAAAAATTAAACAACTTAAAATGGAATCCCGAGTATTTTCAAATTTAACGAAGGTCAGGTTTTATACAAAGGCGTTTTAACAAGACGGCTCATACATTGAGCTTAGTTAACATTAAATATAACTTGCACAAGTTAACAAAATACAAATAAAATATTTTTACAACACTTTGAGAGTTTTGAAAATGACATTTCTAGAATTAAAATCTTTACAGGGAATAAAGTAATACGATCACAAATCCGGCTGACGGAATAATTAAATACTCTATTGAAATAAGAATTCAGATTTTTCCTGATAGTCACAAAATTCTCTCTTTAAGAATGAAAAGATATAAAAATATAACGATTAAAATCCCGTATGAACCGTTTTCAAAACTCACAATTACATTAATATTTCAGCAGGCGCGCGTATGCGATATATACATTACAGATGAATTTCGTTTTATATATTTAGTCTTGCACCTGGCTTTGGCTATCTCTCGCTCTGACTTACTTTCAGTTATTTTACAATATACATTTTACAGTAGTATATCTGGGAAATGCGCGCAATCTTTCATGCTGATATGGTGGGGGCGCCCGCTGGAAGGTTAAATAAGCAAAACCAGTTCAACAGGCGTCTATACATTACAATAGATTTAGCACAAGATTTTATAATGCAAAATAAAATTTATATTAAATTCACAATTTGTTTTAAAAAAGAATCTTTGCAACAAAATGAATTATCATTTGAATTGAATAATTGAAATAACATTTTGAAATTTTAATTAAAATGAAAAATGGTTTAAATAAGTCTTTAAAAAGTATGACGGTGAGAGAAAATATCATGCAGCGAGTTTTCCCGGGTTAAATGAGCTTTAACGAGTATAATAAATTTCGAAAAAATTAATCTGATAAATAATTACCGTTTAGGAAGCCCGACATTTCTCTCTGTGTGTGTGGGGGGGGGGGGGGGGATCTTTACTAACCTTCATTAAAAGCAGTAGCTTTATAACTCTTTCAAATTTAAATTTCTGCATTTTATTAACAGGTAAGAATTCATTCTATTATTTTTTTATGTTAGGTTTTTGAGAATTGTTTGTACTTTCTACACTATCTACAGAAATTTGAGGGGGTGGGGGGAGTTTTGGTACAGCGATTTCCAAGACTTCTTACCAACTAAAAACATAAAAAAAAGGTTTTGGTTTCTTGCGTAACAAGCTCGCTCAAACATTAATTCGCACTTTTATTTTACAAAAAGAAATGAAAAATATAGTTACGGATATATATTGAATTTTTATTGTGAAATCACGGCAGTTAAATAACTGAGCTTCTCTTCATGAATTATATTTAGAAAATAATGTTTTCCCTTTTAACATCTTCACAGAAAAGGAGAAAGATAAAATTGGCATGCTCCTACCTTTATTTTCAGCGTTGATTGAATCCGCGTAGGGTAATCCAACCTGCTATAAAATCCAAAGTGAATCAGCATGAAAATATTCCACTCAGTAACAAAAGAGGGCACAGGATCACAGGACTACACTATTTAATTAAAAGCACATAGATAAAGTTAAAATTAAATTTACATTCAAAGTTATATATTTAATCAACTTTCAGAGCGCAGACACACTGCGTGTTTTGCTTAGGGCATATATTTAGAGACTGACTAAAAAAAGGAAGAAAAGTTTTCAGAGTTCATTAGTCTTTCTTATTGCATCTCGTTGTGCAACACTTTTATGTATACCAGATGTTGGAAATTCCTTTTTTTTTTTTTTTTTTTTTTTTTTTTTCTCTCTCTCTGCACGGGAAAAGAGGGAAATGGGTAGTTGTTCTTCACTCAGATAAAATAAGATTTCATCTATCAAATGCAATCTTGAAAACACAGCTGTAATTATTTCACAATGTCTTGCAATTTCGGTAAATCATTATACACTTTCTAACACCCCTGCTTGATTTCTGAAGTTGCAATAGTTCTTAAGTTCAAGTTGTCTCTGTGTTTGATAAAGTCAGGTTTGGGAAGGGGCTTCGTAAAGATGTCTGCAGTCATTTCCTTACTGGGACAATATTCTAATTCTATGATTCCCTTCTCTCGTAAATCTTTAATTGAATTAAATTTGATATCCACGTGCTTTGTTTTTGAATGATGTTTATAATTTTGAGTCATCTTGATGCATGACACATTATCCTCATACAGAATAATTGGTAGGTTTTGGTTTAAATCTAGATCCCCTAATAGCTTTATCAACCATATGGTTTCTTGTGCTGATGTGGCTGCGGAAATATACTCAGCCTCAGCAGATGATAATGCAACTGAGTTTTGCTTTTTTGTTGACCAGGAAATCGCTGCATTTCCTAATTTACTTAAATTTCCTGTGGTTGATTTTCGATCACTTTTATCTCCTGCCCAATCTGAATCTGCAAATGTCGTCAGAATCGGATCATATTCGTTGCTTATAACTAATTTTAATTCTTGTGTTGTTTTTAAATATCTTATAACCCTCTTGACTGCCCTCCAGTCTTTTTCTCTTGGTTTCTCATTTCTGCGACTAAGGATGTTAATAGCCGCTGAAATATCTGGACGAGTTATCGTAGCTATGTATAGCAATGCCCCTATGGCTTGTCTATACTTATGATTATTAGGTAGTAAATTTTCATCGTCATCTAAGTTTAAGTAACCTGCCTCCATCGGAGTATCACAAGGTTTAGAGTCCTTTAAATTAAATTTTTCAATCAGTTCTTTTATTTTATTTTCCTGATCGAGTGCATAAGTTCCTTCTTTAATTCTTTTTATGTTTATGCCTAAGTAGTAATTTACCATACCTAAATTTTTCACTTCGTATTCTTTACTAAGTTGTTTCATTATTTCATTTATTTCCTTAGTATCTCCTGAAATTAACAGATCGTCGACATAAATGATGATATAAGTTTTATTTCCGTTAGTTTCTCGTGTGAAGAGACATGGATCAGCGGTGCTTTGCACAAAGCCTAGTTTGTTTAAACTTTCAGCTATTTTAATATTCCATGCTCTTGCTGCTTGTTTTAGGCCATATATAGCCTTTCTTAGCTTACATACTTTATTTTCTTCACCCGGTTTAATATGTCCTTCTGGTTGCGACATATAAACAACTTCTTCTAAATTTCCATGGAGAAACGCGGTTTTAATATCTAAATGGTTTACATTTAAGTTTTTGTGAGCTGCACACGCTAGAAATGCTCTTAGCGTTGTATAGGCTACTACTGGTGCAAAGGTTTCATAATAGTCACTACCAAATTTTTGAGAATAGCCTTTCGCTACCAAACGCGCTTTGTATTTATTAATTTCTCCATTTGAATTATATTTAACCGTAAAAACCCACTTATTTCCAATTACTTTTACGCCTGGTGGAGGATCAACTAGATCCCAGGTGTTATTTTTTATTAATGAAGCAATTTCTTCACTAGTTGCTTCGTACCATTGGTTTTTTTCATGTGGATTGTTTAGATTTTTAATATCTTCGAAATTTTTCGGCTCTATAATTTTATTTTCTTTAGTAATGTATGCGAGTCTGTCTGGTGGAACACCTCTATTCGATCTTTGTGATCTTCTAGGTTCATTTGTTGTATTTTCCTCACTGTCTGTTTGTTTTTCTTCCTGCATACTTATTATAATTTCTGAGGAATTTTCCCCTGCTTTTTCGGGTTGTTTCTGAACTTCGCTATCATTTTTCAGATTTAAATTTGGTGTTGTGTTTGAATTAAAGTTTTCTAGAAATCTGACGGTTCTTGCTAGTATAATTTTATTATTACCAGTATAGATCCTATAACTTTTAGATCTATTGTCGTAACCGACAAAAATTCCTTCAATCGCTTTATCATCAAGTTTTCCTCTTTGGGATTTGTCGAGATAAGCGTAAGCTTTGCAGCCAAACATTCTAATGTTGCTTAAATCCGGTATTTTATTTGTCCATAATTGGTATGGAGTAGAATTGTGAGCTTTCGTGGGGAGTCGATTAGTTAAGTATACCGCTGTATTTAGAGCTTCACCCCAAAACTTCTGAGGTAGTTTCGCTTCCGATAACAGGCATCGCGTCATTTCAACTAGTGTACGATTCTTCCTCTCCGAAACACCGTTTTGAGCTGGAGAATTTGGCACGGTTAGCTGATGGTGTATACCTGCTTCTTTTAAGTAATTTTCTATCTCATCACTGGTATATTCCCCGCCGTTGTCAGTTCTTAATTCCTTTATATTGCGACCGAATTTATTTTTCGTTATGGCTACGTACTCTTTTAGTTTAGTGATGACTTCACTTTTCTTTGATAAAAGAAATACCATTGTAAATCTACTGAAATCATCAGTAAATGTGAGAAAGAATTTCTTTCCTCCCATACTTTCTGTTGGCATCGGGCCACATACATCAGAATGAATCAAATCGAGAATTTTACTAGCTTTGTTTGTAGCTTGTTTAGGATACGGAGCATTTGTTAATTTACATTTTATGCAACTTTCGCATATTACTTCATGTTTACAATTTTCCATATTAAAACCTGTTGCTAAACTTTTAGTTTGCAGTTGCTTTAAAGCATTTATATCTCTGTGTCCGAATCTCCTATGCATGAGTTCAATACAGTTTTTATTCTTGCATTGATGAGCTAAATTCGCATAGTTTACTTGTTTATGTTTGTAAAGGTCTACTTCATATAAATTACCTTTAATTTTCCCTTCTATAAAGGTTATGCCGTTTTGGATTAATTTACAGGTTTCGTTTTCAAAAATGAGTTTACACCCATGCTTCACTGCTTTATTAACAGACATTAAATTTGACTGTATTTCTGGCACGTACAAAACTTCATTTAAAGTAATGTCGTTTGATTGTGTTTGTAATTTTATTGTGCCTGTCCCGTGTGAAGCAAGAATTTTTCCGTTTGCAATCGTGACTGTGTTCTTATTATTTGTATCAATGTCACTGAATAGGTTTATGTCGTTACAAAGGTGTGAAGAGCTCCCTGAATCAATTATCCAGGTAGATTTATTTTCAATGTTCGCGTAAAAGGAACAATTGTTTTGAGACACCTTTGTATCTAAAGTGGTTTTGTTTTCTTTGCTACTATTCCCCAGAGTCTGTGTGTTTGTTTGTTCTTCTACTTCCGGAGTGATTTTGTTCGTTTCAGAACATAATGCAGCATTCTGTCTCCCTTTATTCATTGTTTGGTTTTTAGAATTTGAATTTTTATTCTTAAGGAACCAACAATTTAATTTTATGTGATTTCGTCTTTTACAATATGTACAAAACATATTTTGTTCTTGTTTGCGATATTGTGGTTTAGTATTATTTTTTTCTGCTTTGTACGCATTTTCGCGCGACGTATTATTCGAGCTATCTTGTCTTCTTTGATACTCATCGGTCAATTTTCCTTTTATAAATTCAGAGTTTAACTCCTCTTCATTTCTCGCTTCAAGTGCGATAATCAAAGTATCATAACTCGGTGGGAGGGAGCATAAAAGTAACGCGGATAAATGCGTGTCCTTAATTTCTTCCCCTATCGCCTTTAATCTGTCGGCTGTTTCTAGTATTTTTACGATATGATTTATCATATCTCCGTTTTCCCCGAGTTTTATACTGTATAACTTTCTGAGTAAATATAATTTGCTCGAAAGGTTTGCGCGCTCGTGTATAGTTTTTAAAACATTCCAAGTTGTCTTGGCTGTCGTTTCATTTTTCACATAAATAAGTTGTGAGTCTTCTAAAGTTAATATAATTGTAGCCCTAGCACGATTATCTCGCTTAGTCCACTCAGTAGTTAGTGGTGTTGGGGGGTCATCCTGTGTATAATTAAATAAATCTTCCCTCATTAGGAGCATCTGGGTTTTAAAACTCCATTGGGCATAGTTATGCGGATTTAATTTTTCGATATTAAAGTTTTCTTTTAGGGAGGAGGCCATTGTTTTATCTTTAAAAGATTTCTTTTATTTTAGTTTCTTAACTTTCAAGAGTTTTCGTTTATTTTCATTTATTGTCACAATAGTTTAAATAGAAGAGAGCGGTAACTTGCCGTGTTCACAGCCTTCACTCAGTCTCATAATCTATTGAATTTTTATTGTGAAATCACGGCAGTTAAATAACTGAGCTTCTCTTCATGAATTATATTTAGAAAATAATGTTTTCCCTTTTAACATCTTCACAGAAAAGGAGAAAGATAAAATTGGCATGCTCCTACCTTTATTTTCAGCGTTGATTGAATCCGCGTAGGGTAATCCAACCTGCTATAAAATCCAAAGTGAATCAGCATGAAAATATTCCACTCAGTAACAAAAGAGGGCACAGGATCACAGGACTACACTATTTAATTAAAAGCACATAGATAAAGTTAAAATTAAATTTACATTCAAAGTTATATATTTAATCAACTTTCAGAGCGCAGACACACTGCGTGTTTTGCTTAGGGCATATATTTAGAGACTGACTAAAAAAAGGAAGAAAAGTTTTCAGAGTTCATTAGTCTTTCTTATTGCATCTCGTTGTGCAACACTTTTATGTATACCAGATGTTGGAAATTCCTTTTTTTTTTTTTTTTTTTTTTTTTTTTTTTTTTTTCTCTCTCTGCACGGGAAAAGAGGGAAATGGGTAGTTGTTCTTCACTCAGATAAAATAAGATTTCATCTATCAAATGCAATCTTGAAAACACAGCTGTAATTATTTCACAATGTCTTGCAATTTCGGTAAATCATTATACACTTTCTAACAATATAAACATTGAAAATAGTATTTATAAAGAACAATGCAGAATTATAACATTATAAAGAAATATTTTTTCGATAATCCTACACAGAAAATATTTCAGCTTTGTACATTTAACAGTTTAATAAAAACCAAGTTACAAAAATATAGAAATAAATCCCTATAGACAATACATCAGCTTTTAAAATTAATGGGATCGGTCAATTACTAAAATTTTACATAATTAAGTATGCTTAAAAGTAAGTGTAAAATTGCGTAAAAATTGTGTGGAAACTAAATTCTTAATGTTATTGCAATGAAATGCATTAAAGTATTTTCAAATGTTACTTTAGAATTACGGGAATATCTGCTGACTCTGAAGAAAAAAAAATTCTGAATTTTTTTCGCTTAAGAGATTTATAGGAAGTGTCCGGAGATTTGAATAATTTATGTATTTAAAAATCCAAAAAGATTTTTAAAGAATATATAGTCTCTTTCACAAGAATTTCACGTGCATTCCGTAGAAAATTACAAGAAGTTGAGAATAGAAGTTAAATTACTAAACAACTAAAATAACAATTATCCATATCGCGCATCCAATAACACTCATAACTTAGCACATCTTCTCAACATTCCACCAGAAAGAGACAAATCAGATCTGGAAGACCAGAATTTGATCAATTAAAAATATACATATATAGTTAAGAAAACGTTCACCAAAAAAGTTTCCAACAGTGTATAAACAATTCTGGGGAACTCTACACTTCCTATAATTTCATTCCATCACTGTATTTTAGCCACAACCTCAGCACTTTTGTTAACCTTTAACTGATGTGACTAAAATTTGTCACACAACTGATGTGATCCGGTCTCTCAGACCCCTCGAATAAAATGAATAAAAAAAATAACTCAAAAGGTTGAATTTACTTAAATTTTGTCCTAACAATGTCGTTGTACTTCTCATAGGAGCATGTGAATTAAATTGCATGAAAAAAGTATTTTAATCATGTTATTTAACTTCAGTACAGAAAAGTAAAAAGCTGTAAAATGTTTACAGCTGGAAGTCGCGGCTGGGAGACCGCATGACATCAGTTAAAGGTTAAAAGCAATGATTTTTCCTGCCCATCAGATGAATGCTTAAAGTGGTAAGAATTGCATTATATTCAAGCAAGAAAGAAAAGTCAAACAAAGATTATGAAACACTTTCCAACACTTTTAGGATACCATAATCTAAGAAAACATTTCAGCAAACTAATAATACGTTCAGTAATTACGGCCGATAGCCGGAAATGTACTCCATTTCTTTTTTGTAGTCCTGTATTTGATCTATAGATTTGTATATATTCCACATAGTGCGTTAAAATTTAGTTTTGTAAAAAAACGCATATTTGGGTTGAAAATTCAACTTCAGCAATTTCTAACAATCAACGGAAGCATGCTAAATTATTTTGTACAGCTCTGTATATTAACTACAGATTTTTGTACACGCCACATATTTAGATAAAATTTAATTCTGGCTAAAACGTGCTTAAAAATACTGAAATCGCATTTCCAGAAATTATCATCCTTAGGAGGCAATCGTGTATCCGATTCTTTGGATGGCCCTGTATATGATTTTATATATATTTTAGAAAAATCTCTTAGTATACTAAATATAGCTAATAAAAGAATTAACAACCACCTTTAAGCAATTCATGCTCATACGCAATAATGTTACGATTTCTTTTGTGTAGCCCTGTATAAGATCCATATTTATACACACCACGTAGTATGCAAAAATGTATATATATATATATGCTAAAAATGCTTACCATAACTGAAAACGTACTTCGACTACGGTACTGCATCCGAAATATCTTATGTGCCCCTGTAAACGCGCGATAAATGCTATGTGCATCATAATCTACAGAAAGTACCTTGTTGTAAACCTCGTTCATGTATATTAATTTCATTATATTTGAAATAGTGTAACATAATTAAAATAAGCTTCAAACAAATTTTTGTTAGATAAAAAGTGAGACTGATGGTAAATAACAATATTCACATTCAATCACAAAATAGAGATAAGGTAAAGCTCCTTACCTTTTAATTGTAGATCGTCCACTTCGAAGCAGGTAAGTTTCTTCGACATATCCAATGAGAAAAGGTTGGTTAAATCCAAGATAAAACTGAAATATTCAGCGATGTTTCACCTATAAGAACTGGTGAATTTATTTTATTAAAAGATTGTGTATCCTTTTTTTTGTGATATATATTTCAGGAACATTTTGAAAATTCTGGTTTTAAACTATATTTTATCTATGCTTAAAATTACAAACTGGAGCATACATTTTTGCTCCCTTCCAGGGGCGTCGCCATGGGGGGTTAGGGGGGGAGCCCCCCCCCCCCCCACCCCCACCCCAATATATGTGAATTTGGGGAATTTGAGCTTAGAGTTGGGAAATTCTAGATTTTTGAGACATTTCGTTTTCTAATAAAAAAATTACGAAATTTTTGTTTTGGTGATTGTGATTCTGAGTACTGTACACATGTTAAATTATCAAAAGAAATACAAAAAGAAATCAGCCACACTCAATCTATGATTGTGTTTTTCAGTTCTACAAAAAATATTATACATCTACCAGACCTAAATTTCTCTACTCCTATCCATTAATAGCTGATTATCCAGTTCCTTTATTTCCTCCAAAACTTCGTTCCTTTCTCAAAAATTTCACCCTACGTACCCTTCTCGTCCCAAAAGAGAATCCTGCTATTTTAATCCAAAGGCATTGCATCATCTTTTGAAAATAGGAGATCACTTGTAGCACAATAGAAAGGAATGTAATTAACTACTTGAAACACAGCTGGGAAAGAAGATTTGATGAGTTTTCACAAATTGCACTAATTTTAGAGCTAATTGCATGATTTTTGGACAATCTTTTACTCATCCTCATGATTTTTTCCGCAAAAATAAGTTAACCCTTCGCTGTCAAGAAAAGAGCGTTATATGAGTAAATATGAATATAAGAAGTCGCTAGTTTAGATAAATTTGTCACATTTTACATTTATTTATGTGCGGAAATATATATCAGTCCTGTTCGTTTATATTTATAGGTGTTTATGAAATTTTAAACCAAAAATCCAGTGTTGTATCTTTAAAACTGTACTAAAAAATGACTATAAATCTCAGCACGAAAGAACCCTTAATAATAAGGAAAAGATTTTTCGTGCAAGGTTTTGGAGTATCTAAAAATTCATTCGAGGACGAAAAAGCTAAAAAGTGGACCATTTGAATTTGGAACAGAAACATGACCATGAAAGCAGTCCATCAACTGAAGAAAAAATCGACATGCATTGTAACACTGTCACGTTGCACTTGAATAAAATTTTGAATCAATAAAGATTTCCCTATAGACAAGTTCACAAACAGTTATGACTATTAGAATGTGACTGAAGAGGCTGACTTCCGAAAGCACCGTAGAAAAATAGTTTCACCAAAGGGAATAGATAAAAATAAAATTTACATCAATGAACATTGATACACACAAGTTTTACAGGAAAGAATTATAAGAAATACAAAATAAAAACTTAGTAATGGGCTTAAATGACAATGTTCCCTTTATCAGGAGAATATTGCACCAATACATTTCATATTTAAATTACAATTGTGCAAGGCAAATTTGAGTATCACAAACTTAGAAAAGTTAATAATATTTCCATCTGGATATGAGAAACCAGATGTACATGACTTGCAGAGTCAAATAGAAATACACCAAATCCCAACTCACTTAAAAAACCTTTTTCTCATGCCTTGAAACTGAAAGACTATATGAACACGCCGTCAAACTATATACTCTTATCTTAAAATTCACAGCAGCTTATCTTTATGGCATTGCATCTAATGAAAGAATCTTTAGTCAAATAAAAATTTAAAAAATATATATTGCAAACTACAAAGAGGGATGACAGACTTGACAGCCGAATGATTTTAAAATGTGAAAGTGAAATAGCTGATTTTATCGAACTGGACAATGTTATCATCAGGTTGGCTTCTTTGAAGACCAGAAGAATTAATGTTAAATGAAAACTAGTCGGATGTGCCAATCCCAAAACCTTATTCTATCCAATACATGTTAATACCTCAAAATTTGCAATCACAATGCAACACGAATTCTAAAGGAATAGATCCGTTTAATTGTGTGAATTTAAAAAGGAGATAGAAGCATCGCATTTTTCCAACAAATCATTGAATTTCGGCGCACACCCTATTAGATGCCTGTAACCAAAATTCCAAACCCAAAAAGCACAAAAGCGATACCTTTCGACAGTATACACCCAAGCCCAATAAGGAATTGCAACCGCATATGAAAATTGATAAATTCCGTGCATTAGTTTTTCAGATATAGCTAACGCAAAAATCGTGAAAAATGCTTCACAGCAGTGCCACCTGTTATATGATATACACAAAAGCCTAATAAGCACCAAATTATGTCAAGGTTTAACAGAATATGAAGTTATATCAAATTCCGTGCAACAGTTTTTGAGCTATAACTATCTCTAAAATCATGTAAATCGTGAAAAATGCTGCATAGCAGCGCCATATTTTGGGTGATTTACACCAAAAACTAATCAGCATTAATTTTTTTATCAAGTTTTATTAAATTCCACGCATTAGTTCTTGAGATAGAGCGCCCACAAAATTTGTGTCACATACACACAAACAGACATTTTCTAAAAACTGTCAAATCGTTCTAAAACGTATCAATTATAGGTGCATATTTCCAAAGTTTTTAAGAAGCCAGTGGCTCCTAAACCCAAATAATCCAGTGGCCACATTATGAAAGAAATGCATAAAAGCAATAGCAATTATATGAGAAAAAATTTCAGGAAATCAAAGTCGAAAATAATCTACAAATGTACAAAAGAAACAGACTAATTACATCAAATTTGTATAGTTCATTTAATCACCCAATTCTTTTAATTTGGATATAAATTAAGTATAATATAAATCTTAAGCTATGTACTGTCAGAAAATAAAGTTGGGAAAGACAGAGGTAAAAAAATATATATCTATAAGAATAGGCTAAGGAATCGTGGTAGTGGGGAATATTAGGAAAGCAATATTTCTTATTTTCATTTTGCCATACAAGAGTTCATAAAAGAAAAAAATAAGACTGTGTAAGATTATTTTACACTATAAAAGTCAAAACAGAATTCAAGCATTTGTTTTTCAACAAAACACAAGAAAAATTATCTTAAAAAACAATCTTATCACAGATTATTACAGAGGTGAGAAAAATATCAAGAATTTCGACAAGTGGACGCCAAAAAAATCAATTTTGTCAATCGTTAGCAAAAAAAAAAGCGCGAATTTCGTCAAAGAATCCCAAAAAACACGCGTCTTTTTATCAAATAATTGCGGGAAAAATGCGAATTTTGCCATTCTTTGCAGAAAAATCATCAACTTTGTCAAAGGATAACAAAAAAAAAAAAAAAAAAAAAAAAAAAAAAAAAAACACCAGTTTTATAAGGATCTCGGAAAAAAACGATAATTTTGTAAAAGGGTCACAAAACAGAAAACGTGAATTTCGGCAAAAGATTGAAGAAAAACGTGAATTTCGCAACAGATTGCAGAAAAAATGGGAATTTTATCAAAGGATTGCAAAACAAACCGGCGTATTTCGTCAAAGCATCGCGAAAAAAAACGTTAATTTCATAAAAGGATCGCGAATAAAAACGTGATTTTTGTCAAAGGATCGCTGGAAAAAAAAGCGAAATTCGCCAAAGGATGGCGACTTAGATGCCGAAAATTAGTCGCCAAAGCAAAAAATTAAGTCGAAACGTGGCGACTGGCGATCGTGAATCTGCACCAATAATATCAATCCTTCGAAAGCCGGAAGTTGAATTTTTTTTACGAATTCAATACTTTCTTCTTGTAAAGATAGAAGAAAGTAAAAAGCTGGTTGGTTTTCTTATTAAAAAACAATAATTGGAATTTTTATGTTTCTAGTTTAAAAAATTTTCTTTGGAAAGAAAACTTTTATGCATAAGTTTCTGTATCATTATTATACACGTTGTGCATAACACTTTAGTTGAAAATTGGAGCAATTTGTTTCAAGTTGGGAAATTTTCGAATTCTCCCCGAAAAAATATCTTTAGCTACGCCCCTGCTCCCATCTTATTACATTTCTGAAAACCCACTGATAAAAATTATAACTTACAAAAAAAAAAAAGATTATTGATAAATGATTAAAATAACAAATAAAAACATATCTTGATTACTAATATGAATAAAACACTTAAAGACATAAATTATGAAAATAGTTCTTTTATAAGTCACAATAGCAGTCATATAATTTGAATGTTTATTTGTTTCTTAATCACATATCTCACAAACAGGAAGTAATCTCGTAAAGTAATAAACAAGTCTTTATTTATGACAGCTAAAGTGTTTTTGAATGACAGGAAAAAAACAGTTTATCTTGATTAATGATGAGTTTATATAATTTTGAAAGAGATTAGTTTGTCTAACATGATTGATAATGTTTATCCAATTCTTAAAGAGATTAGTTTTACTAACAATTTTTACCTAGATCATTATGCAGCGAAATTCTTTTTTGTGGTTCTGTAAGTGAATGATAATAAATGAAAATAAGAGTTACAGCTCGGTCAGACGGACAAACGGACAGATAAACTGAAGTCATTAACACTTTTGAACTATGCTGAAAAGTAATAAAAAATATTTGTACTGTCATTCAAAAAATAAAATATTTTTTAATGATTGCGTTAAAATGTACTAATTGAAGAAGTACGAAATTGCTTTGGCGGTGAAAATGTCGTTATTTTCGACAGAAAATCGCATCTTGAGCCATAAGAACTAAGTATTTTAGGTACTTGTTAGTTATCCCGTCGACCAATTTCGCCAAATTATATAAATCGCCACACCACTCGCCAAATTATACAAATTGACATAATTTTTATTTTAAATAACGAAAGAGCAAGTAAATTAGTATAACATTAATAAAAATACAAATAAAACGTCGAAATAAAAATAACTTGCTGACGTAAACATTTGTAACTGGCTTAAAGTCAACATTTACGATCAACCATTATTGGCATTTAATCTTACAATTTGGCGACTGTAATTTGGTCGACGGGATAACTAACAAGTACCGTATTTTATTATGGAGGTGTCAATATGACGTCATATTCACTAGTCTTAATTCTGGACGTAAAGAGACTGAAACCCATATTATTATTTGCTCAATGATCTTTGGTTTGTACATTGGGTAGGTGAATCGGAATAATTCATAATTAATATTGTACCAATGAAGTATATACCTTGATCTGTAGAAACTAATATAATCAAATTTTACGTGATGTGTACCATTTACTTTGGATTAACAATAGAGCCTCATAGAAAAATATAAAATTTATTTGGTACTTTTCGGTTAGCCGGGCGCCAGTGTTTTATATACATATTTATATACATACATCTATGTAAATATACATATATATTTACATATATATATATGTGTGTATATATACAATATTTGTATATGCAAATATATGTATATTTACATATATGTATGTATATAAATATGTATATAAAACACTGGCGCCCGGCTAACCGAAAAGTACCATTTATTTAATTGTAAAATAATGACATCATTTTCACCAACATACTGTTGACTCCATAACTCAAATAATATTTCGTTGAAAGTGGCGTCATTCCGATTCACTTAGTAATAAGGTTTTCTTGGTTCTTCTGATACAGATAAGTCGTTTTCTCACAAGGAAAGACTTTTTGCTTAATATGTTTAGATATAAATTTGAAAATAACAAAAAGTCAATTAAATTGTTCCGAATAACAGAGATAATTCATTTTGTATGTGACATAGAAATGACAACAGAATATTAATAACATAGAAATGGCAACAGTTAAATTTAAATTTATGTGGAATTTAACTGCGAGTTAACTGATTGCGTTGAATTTGATATCTACGATTTCTGTCAAGTGTTTTAATAACGACTACTACTTAATCTGCTAAGCTAATTTGATTATATTGAAGTAAAGAACTTTTCAATTGGTACAGAATTATGGACGGCTTGTTTGACGATTGCTTTCCTTTCGTTGAGTAAGTATATCATTTTATATTTCATCATGTTTAGGTTTTACTTGCTACATCGTTTAGTTGATATGAATGCTTTTAGTTCTGATTCGTTTGTTAGTCTATTTTCAGATTCAATCTAATTTCTTTATCAAATATTAAACATTTTAAATATATATAAACTGACTAATTTAATATTTTTTGTCAGTTAGAGTTAGATGTAAATGATGCATCTATCTTAAAGGACTCATTGGTGTACATTAAAACCGAGTCGATGTGCTATGTTAGTAGCACTTTAAGTGAATGTATTTTTCGTTCAGGTTTAAAAAAATAAATGTATTACGATATCTTTTTGCAAAATAGAAACTGTAGCTTTAATTACTACTTTTATTTATTGCGAATGCAATGATATGAAATTTTGTTTTAAGTAGTGCGATATCCTTCGTTTTCCTTGTATTTCGGATATTGATATAACTGCAATTCTGATTTTTAAAATGTATTTCAATTGAATGATAAAAGATTTTACCGCATATTTTTACCTTTGAATCTGAAAGGAATGTGTTTGGTGTGAATATAATTTCGTTTTAAATGCAATTTTCTTCGCTGTTCTTGTATTTCAGGTACTAATATAGGAACAGATGTCATATTCGCCCCATATTGGCGCGATTTTTTTCTGACGCCAATTCATATAGGCAAAGGGTACTTAACTTGCGCCAAAGTGTCGTTATTTTGCTTGATGTGGTAACCCGGATTATGTTGTTTATGCTGTTGATGTTTTCGCCAAATTGGCAACCGAAAAAAATCGCGGCAATATGGGGCGAATATGACATCTGTACCCTAATATATAATTTGATATTACCATGATTCTGATTTTAAAATGTATTTCACCTAATTGATAACATACTTTGCTACTTCTTAGTTATCCCGTCGACCAAATTCGCCAAATTATACAAATTGACATAATTTTTATTTTAAATAACGAAAGAACAAATAAATGAGTATAACATTAATAAAAATACAAATAAAACGTCGAAATAAAAATCACTTGATGACGAACACCTGTAACTTGCTTAAAGTGAAGTAAATGTGACATTTACGATCAACCATTATTGCCATTTAATCTTATAGTTTGGCGATATATTTTTGGTCGACGGGATCACTAAATTAGCTGTCCTTAATTTCAAATGACTGTACGAAAACTCACCTTGAGTTAATTTTTCTGCCTCTGTATTTAGTTTGTAACCATAAATCTTGTGTTAGACATAATTACTTGTCTTCTACATTCATATTATTACCAACTTTCCTCAAGTTAGTCGCCAAACTTTTGTATGAATCCCGATTGCAGAAAGTTAATCCATGTCTAAGATATAGTAATTAGAAGCAGGTAAAAGAAGAAATTATTAAATATTTTTACGTTAGCCGAGAACAAATATCACGAATAGCATATCTTTTCTCGGCAATAGCGACTGATATTTTTTTGTGTGTGTGTAAATTACAAAGAATATACGGTACTTTTCGGTTAGCCGGGCGCCAGTGTTATGTAAACATATTTATATACATACATATATGTAAATATGCATATGTATACATATACACATATTGTATCTATACATACATATATATATGTAAATATATATGTATATATACATACATTTATGTATACATATATATGTATATATAACACTGGCGCCCGGCTAACCGAAAAGTACCGAATATACTTATAATAAAATAAAATGTTTTTTATTATGATAGTTTCTTTTTCCTTCATTCTTTCCTATTTTAAATGCAATGAGTGAAAAGCACGTATTTTAAATGTATGTAATGCATGTATATTAAAGGAAATTCGTGACATATTTATGTTTTTGCATGCAGTCCAATTAACCGCGATTGGAAGGATATTTCGGCGATTAATCTCTTTCCACAGCTGACATAAAAGTAGCAAATATCTGATATTTATTTGCATTTTCATTATTTAAACCCTATGAAGTAAATTTTTTAAGTAATGAAGTTTATATGTTCGTGATAGTGGCAAATAGTGTTGGCAGGTGTTCCGCGTCAATCAGGGCTGCATATGCTCTGGACACCACTAATTTCTTACAGTTTGTTTCGCACCTTTAATCGAAAATCGAAACCGTGCTATATCGGTTCTTAATTTTATTTATTTAGACAGACTTAAAGCAAAAGTAGCGATATCTAACTTGATCGGGTTACTCTAGAAAAACAACCTTTTGACGCGAAATTAAATGCTTCTTCTAGTTTTAATTCCCCAAACACCTGCCGACGCTGTTTATATTTGTTGCACGTTTGCGTGGATGTAGGGGAGACCGGGGGAATGGCGACACCTTAAGGTAATTTAAATTTTTTCACCTCGAAAAAATGTTTATTTTTTAATAGTAAAAATTCTAAAGCTGAATCATGATCTTTAGTATCTGTATAAATTTAACCGTAATCATAACTGTAAAGTAAGCATACATAAAAAAATATTTTTTAAACATCTGCACAGTGGTGGGATTACCCAGGACACTGTGGTAATTCCGCCACTGTACCGGGGTAATGCCGCCACTCCTTAATGACCTAGTACATGCATCAAATGGATACTAGGAAACACACAACTTACTGAAAATAGTTAGAAAGCAATGTAATTGAGCAAAATCATGGTTAAGCTTACAATTTACTTCATATTGCAAAAGTCACTCTGCTGAATCGGCTCCACAACATTAAAATGAGGCCATTTCTCACCCGATTTGCATGGTGGCGGCATTACCCCGAGAGGACAATATGGCGGAAATCCTCAAGCAAAGCCGAAACAAGAACCGAACTTGTTCAACACATTACATCAAAATGTCGGCGAATGCATATAGTTTACGGGTCATATTATCTTAAATACCTAATGTTACAATAAAAGGTGCTTATCTCTACTCATTTGAAGCTCCAAAATAACAAGCTACTAGATGAAAACTACATTTTTCACTAGAACAAAAGAACGACGTACAGCAAAGTCACTCTCACTTTAGGCACTGTTTATATTGTTGGCCGCTATAGTGCAGGCACATTCACTATCTCAAACTGCCCTTAGTTTTTAAACTAGGTGGGGTGGCGGCATAACCCGGGTTGGCGGCATTCCCCCGGTCTCCCCTACAGTCGTGGGAAAAAAAAAGTAAACACCCCCTACTAACTCTTCAACAAATGATCGTAGACGGAAGTTACTGGTACGGAACGATTGGAAATAAAGTCTACTTTTAAATGATGAATATAAAGTTTGCTTAGGGGACCATCTACATATTAAAACGAACCCAAACCTCATTTTTTTCAATGGCAATACCCAATTTTAACAAGATATTTTAAATCTTCGGTTCAAACTATGCCTGGACACCAAATTTCAAGTCATTTGAATGATAAGTTTTTGAATTATAAACATTCAAAATTGAATGCTTCTAATGTTAAATTGCATTTTCTTATTTTGATTTATACCTCCTGAAATTATGCTCCTAATGTGCTCATTTTCTGTGTAGCAATAATGCTAATGTGCCCAAACATAAATATGCTGAATTTGCAATTTTTATAATTTTATGATATGAATTATGAATTATAAAATTAATATTCGAAAAAATTATGAATTGCAACCTACAATTTTTTTGATAGATACACAAAAATTGTACTAAATTTGAAATTGAAATACTAGCATCCAATTTTGACACCCTATTTGAATTTTCCGGTAAATGATACATTCCGCTATCTAGTGGGAAGTCTTTCGGTCAAATTGTTTAGGAATTATAAAATATTTTATTTTGCACCTCCTTATGTTAGATTCATTTTTACTTTCTTCTATCTTTACAAGAAGGAAGTATTGGATTCGTGAAAAATTTCGACTTCCAGTTTTCAACGGATTGATACGTTTTAGAAGGTCCTAAACACAATTTCATGGTTTTTAGAAAATGTCTGTCTGTTACTCTGTCCGTGAGTCTGTCTGTATGTAACAAAATATTTTTCAGCGCGCCATCGTTAGAACTAATGCACGGAATTTCACAAAACTTTAGATTCAGTTAGACCTTGATATAAACGGGTGCTGATTAGTTTTTGGTGTATATCGCCCAACATTTGGCGCTGCTATGATGCATTTTTCACGATTTTCGCAATAGTTCTATCTCGAGAACTAACGCACGGATTTTCCTGAAACTTCAGAGTTGACTTAAGTTGTTGCTTATTAGTTTTTTATATATATCGCCCAACAGATGGCGCTGCTATGCGACATTTTTCACAATTTCAGTAATGACTCTATCTCAAGAACTAATTCACGGAATTTAATAAGACTTTAGGTTCAATTAAACCTTGATAAAAACTGGTGCTGATTAGTTTTTGGTGTATATCACCCAACAGATGGCGCTGCTGTGCTGCATTTTGTATGATTTCCGCAATAGCTCTATCTCAAGAACTAATGCACGGATTTTCATCAAACTTCAGATTCAGTTGGACTGTTAGATGATGACGGAAGACTGATTGGGTTTTGTTGCAAATCGCCCAACGGGTGGCTCTGCTATGCTGAATTTTTCACAATTTTTCCAAAAGCTATAGCTCAAAAACTAATGCTCAAATTTAATCAAAATTTATATTCTGTTACATTTTCACACAAATATATCTTTATTAGACTTGGATGTATATTGAACAACAGGTGGTGATTTTATACTCTTTGGGTTAGAAATTTTGGGTGCAAACGTCTAAGAATGTGGGTTCCGAAGTTCAATGATTTGTTTGAAACAATGCAGTACTTATATCTTCTTGTTAAATGCATCTAATTCAAGGAAGCTATATACCTTTACAATCCTCATAATGGTCATAGATTGTCATTTAATTTTTGGCACTGTCATAGTTAATTTTGAATTATTAACATGTATGAGAGAGAAGAAAGTTTTAGGATTGGCACATCCGACCGGTTAATCAATGCAAAAGATATTTTTAATGATGTATTTGTTAAGCATAACTGTAAAACTACTTGGCTGTATCAGCTGCAATTGTAGATTCGCATAGTTCAAGCTTCTAAAAAAATCGATTTCTGTTAAAATATGTATGGTTACAATTCTTTATTAGTTAGTTTCTGAAAAAAAAACATGAATTTTATCTTATGAAAATTTTAACAGTCATAGACTTCTTGAATCTTTTTAAGTGGGCGATAATTCATTTCTGAAGTAAATTTGAATGATGCTTAACCTTCCGCCTACCAAACGGGTCCAATTATCCTGACAAAAAAAAATGAATTAGTTCAAATACAGTAAAATCCAGCTGAATGTGATAAAATTAAGAAATTGGGTTTTAAACTCTTATTTTTAGATCTAAATTCGTAAATATCCAGAAACATTTAAAAAGAATATCAAATAAAATGCATTATTTTAGATTTTGTCTGCTATTATTTTTTTTGATATTCTGAGAGTTAAAAAATGATTTGCATAACATTTTGTGTCAGAACGATTAAAAATGTATTTAATGTTAGATGTTCCAAAATTGCAACGTTTGATAATTCCTAGAACATTTATTTCTATAAATGACTTTCGGTTTGGAATCCAAAAGGACAATTTACCAAAAACTTCAAATATGCTGTCAAAATTGAGTGTTGGTACTGAAACAGGGTTCGTACGGGTGCTTGAATTTCCAGACTAAGGAATTCTTCGGGACGAATATTTTCTTATGGAAAATCTCTCCTGAAACAAAGCGAAATTTCGTCCGTTTAAACTAGATTTGTTTTTCTACAAAAAAATTCTGATTTTGTGCCTTGAAAATAACGGTACCCGTACGAACCCTGTGAAAATTCAAATGTTTGTTGCAAATTCTCTTTAAAGATGGCCCTAATCTTTTTTATCCGTACATGATTGCCAACATATTTGCCAATCGAAAGCTATTTTTTTTTCCTGCAACATTTAGAATGGATGATAATGAATTGTTGTGAGGATACTGTACTTCGATTACGAAATATTACTACATTTAAAAATCTATTACTGAAAATTTAAATAAAAAAGCTATATTTAGTGTTATTTCTGTTATTAGTCCTGTTTGTCGCCTACACTGTAAAAAAAAAAAAAAAACCCTGTTGTTCTACAGATGTAAAGTCACATGTTTACTAAACTTTCAACTGTAACTGTACAAAAAAAGCTGCAAATCTACAAAAATAGTTTTTGTAAAGTTACAGAAATTTGTAACTTTACAAATGAATCTGCTAAAATTACAGTAATCTTTCTAAAATTTTATCTGTAATCCTGATTGCAGTTACATGAAAAGTTCTAGGCATCTCAGTTTCCTAAAACATTCTTAGTAACCTTACAGATTTTTTGATTTTCGGCGCAAAAGTGTGTCTGTTACATGAATTTTTGTTGTTCCCGTTACATAAAAAGTTCTAGGAATCTGTCCTAGAAAAACTTCAGTAATGTTACAATTTTTTTTTTTTTTTACAGTGCATCAGATTAGAAAAATCAGAGATCATTGCAGATATAATATATCCCGCGGTTAATTTCATTTAATGAAAAACTGCAAAGTAATTACTAGGTTATCATTTCACTAGTTATGGTTTATATTTTCTAACGGTGTTTCATTTACCACAGTGTAAAGAAAATGATGCGATAACTTTGCAGCTTTTTGCTTAGTATTTTCCTTTTAAACTAGAACGTTTATACAATAGCACAATTAAAAGTTTTAGAAGACTCCCTTCTGCATTTCTACAGTGCAGTGGTCCCCGAGAATGAATCGCCAAGCAAACAAGATGTAGCGCCAATTTGTAAGATATATATGACATTATAATGATATGGCATGTATATGACATATCAGGATTTATATGTCCAAGTTACAGTAATTTATGACACATATGTTACTGTATATATTCAGGGCGGTTCAAAAGTCTATGTCCAAACGGCACGTGTGGGTGTGTCCAGACCCGTAGCCAGGATTTCCCTTCGGAGGGGGCTTAATCTTAGAATGTTTTCGGATTTAATAGCAGTAATTTGCATAATTTAAAGTGTGAATAAAAAATAAACAAGGCTTAACCTAAGGTACATTTCTGCATGGATACTTGATATCCATATCAAAAATTGTTATTCCATATTCTTTCCATTTCTGCAACAATTTATTGTTACTTTCTTCTATCTTTACAAGAAGAAAGTATTGGATTCGTGAAAAATTTCGACTTCCGGTTTTCGACGGATTTATACGTTTTAGAATGCCCAGAACACGATTTCATGGTTTTTAGAAAATGTCTGTCTGTGAGTCTGTCTCTCACTCTGTCACTCTGTCTGTGAGTCTGTATGTGACAAAAATTTTGTGGGCGCTCTATCTAGAGAACTAATGGACGGAATTCCACTAAACATAATATTTAGTTAGACCTTGATATAACCTGGACCTGATTAGTTTTTGGTGAAAATCGCCCAATAGGTGGCGCTGCTGTGCTGCATTTTTCACGATTTCGCAAGAGCTGTATCTCAAGAACTATTGCACGGATTTTCATCAAACTTCAGATTTAGTTAGTCCTTGACATGAATTGACGTATAAATTAGTGCTGCTTAATTTTTAGTGTAAATCGTTCAACAGGTGGCGCTACTATGCTGTATTTTTTGCGATTTCCGCAATAGCTTTATCTCAAGAACTAATGCTTGGATTTTCAAACTTCAGATTCAGGTATACGTTGATATCGTTTAGTGCTGTTTATTTTTCGTGGAAAGCGCTCACCAGGTGGCGCTGCTATGCTACATCTTTCAGAATTTCCGCTATAGCTCTATCTCAAGAACTAATGCGCGAATTTTCATCCAACTTCAAATTCAGATACACTTTGATATGTATTAGTGCTAAAACGTTGTTATTTCTTGTACTATTTAAATGATTTAATTGACGTGATTTATATAGAAGAAAGTTTTGTGATGGCCACAACATACTAGTTTACAAGAGCATTTCTAGTTTCCAAACAGGTTCGGAAATTGGAAGTGTTTCTAGGGAAAAACTGCAACGAAAATTATAAAAAGCTCAAACTGACAATGTTTGAGATCAGCCTCATGTATCCTATGAGAAAAACACTGTGGTCTCGTAACTCATTCTATACTGCGGTCTCGGGTTCGATTCCTGACTCTGGCTAATTTTTCACTCCAGTTGGGTTTATTGTATTTATTGTATGTATGTCTGTATAATATTTATATATACCTTTAACTGTTAAATGCAGGCGTTATTTATGTGAGTATGTGTGTTTTATTATATAATAAAATATTCTTTTAAAGTAAATATAACTGTTGAGTAATTTTGTTAATCAGTGGTGCAGACTATTAATGTTTTGTTTATTGATGGTAAACATATAGTCACTAAAAATGCGAGTCGATAATGGTTTAAAAAGAGAACGAAAAAAAAACTATTTTTGTTAAACATTCTTTTGATGTCCGAAGCGTTTTGATGTCATAGTGAACAAGGGTTTGTAGCACTGGCAATCATTTTTCCATTGATGGAAAATCGCCCAATTGTCCTGACTTGAAATACGTCAATTACACTCTCAAAACGTTATATTGATTTAAGCCGCAGGGTGTTAAATGTAAATAAAAGCCATTAAAGATTAAACAGTAATAAGTACCTAGTAATTTAAGTGACAATACTATGAAAATTACGGTGGCAACGCCGTTATGATTTAATCTCCCTATTCTAAGAATAAAGTAACTAATGCTGTCACTGCCTTAAATGATTTTTTTTTTTGTTTCGGAGGACTTTCTAGGCTAATATTAGAAAAACTATTGCATGTAAAAATATGAAAATTAGTAGAAAAATGGTAGATAAGCACGCTGAAGTCAATCGAAGAATTATTTTTAAGAGATATTTAATGTTGAAGTCAGTCAAAATAGTTCCGTTAAAAAAGTTTTATAGGAACAAATACTATGCACAGCAATTTACCCATATTTTCCAGTAGCATATTTGACAAGCTTGCGCTGAGCAGTGTGCAATTATGTTTTTACCTTGATTAATTTTGTAAAGTTTTTTTTTTAAATTTTTACTCAATTTCATTATTTTTATAGAGATTTGTTTGTTTTTCAAAAAGGTCATTTGTTTTATATTGTTGACAAATTTCAAAACAGCACATATAATAATGTTTCCGTTCAATTACAATATGTAATTAAACGTAACTATTGGAAACAGAAAGCAAACTCTAAAATAAAAATTAAATGATGAGGTGTTAAAGACATTAAATGGTGATGAATACGCTTTATTTAAAACTCTTTTCTCATAGCATCGTTATTAAATTCCGGAAGACAGTATTACTGTTTACTTAGCCATTTTATACAAGCTGTTTTTCAAATGTTAATTTTTTGACCTTATACCAGTCATCACGAAAATAGCCGATAGGTGTCTCGACAGCAGTTGGTTCGTCCTTAAAATCCTTCAGTCAAAGGGAAATGAATGAAAACCTGATTACAGGACATCAGTACTGGTCGTTTAATAACAATTTAATACCCGTAATCTTTTTAAAGCAGATCAAATTAGCGTATAAATCTGCGTTGTCTGACCGGCGTTGGCGAGCGTAGAAAAATAATTGTTTGTTGATCATGGACAAAGTGGTTGAATTTATTCTGGATGCAGCACTATCTTTCTATGAAAAGCTCAAAAGTATATTAAATTAGATAATGCCGCTGTCACCCTCATTATTTTGAAATCTCAAAAATACATGAAATTTGGTAATGCCACGGTCACTAAAACATATACGATAATTTACAAAGTGTTTACGATTTTGTCGAGGATTTAACCTAGCGGATATCAATATGTATATATATGTTAACGGCCAAACCCGATTTTAGGCCAAACTAGATTGGCCTAGGCCAAACTAGTTTATCCTAATGCCCATAGTATAAACTAGTTTTTCCTAGGCCAAACTAGTTTATCCTAACGCACATAGGATAAACTAGTTTTTCCTAGGCCAAACTAGTTTATCCTGACGCACGTAGGACAAACTAGTTTTTCCTAGGCCAAACTAGTTTGGCCTAATGCTCATAGGATAAACTAGTTTAGCCTGCTATTCATTGGTCTGAACTAGTTTATCCTAGGCCGATCTAGTTTGTCCTAGGCCAATTCAATTTGGCGAGCTTTTATTGATCCCAAAGACTTCCTCGGCGCCAACCTTCTAGTTTGTCCTAGGCCATTCTAGTTTATCCTAAGCCAATGCAATTTGATGTCTTTTCATTGATCCCAACTCCGGCATCAACCTTGTGCAAAGTAGTATTGCTGTCACCGCTGTATAATATATTTTATTCGATGAAGAGTGGAATACAGTTCCCCTACCTTTCCCATTTCACTGCCATCGCTAGTTACAAAATATATTCTATATGACAAATTATGTGCTGGAGGACCAAGAATGGGGTGCGATGCTATTATAAAATTTAGGAGAGGAATAATTTGGAGAATTGATTAATTATGTGCAGTTATACATCGAAAATCCGGCATCGTCAGGACCAGGACTTCGCCGGATTTTTGAAAATTCCAGATTTCTGAAAGAATATCAAATGTATTTCTGATATCTTAATGGTGCATTTATTCATAATTAATTCAAAACCAAGTGACATTTATGTGGGGGGAAAAAAAAAACATTGATTTTTTCTACGGTACATAAATTCTAATAAACAGTGAAATCAATTCTTGTGTCGATCGATAAAATTTTATTTGCTATAGATTCTGCGGTTCTTTAACAAGTTTTTCTCGGATTTTATAAGTGAACAATATCGATTTCGGAAATGTAGTATTGTTCCTTTAAACCATTTAGTAATTTTCCAGTGAAACATATACATTTTTCAAGTGACATCTTTTCTTCTGCAAGTTTTTCGTTCTCCTTCCTATGGGCTGCTAATATAGCGTTATCGGCGGTTCTATTTAGCACAGCTTGAGCGATCTCAGTGTCCGCTAATCCATCTCTTTCGATCTCGAAATTTTTAATTCATAAACAATTGCTATTTTTCTTTGTCCCATAAGTTGGAAGAAAAGCAAATTGGGAGAGCTGGCCTTCGTTCCCGGATTTTTGAAGTTGCCTTACTTCTGAATGCTACATTTTCGTGTGAAATACAGGTGTTAAATGTTTACAATATGCATTTTATCTAAAATTTCTAGTACTTTCGATCTCAATCCCACACTCATCGTCAGGGAATATTTTTTTTTAAATTGCCGTTACATTAATTCCCTGACGATGGCTGTGCGATTGCATGCCAAAAGTACGAGAAAATTTAAATAAAATATATATTTTAAACTTGTAACATCTCACATTTCAAGTAAAACGGAGAAATTTTTAAAGTTCATATTGTATAGTTTGGCATATAAAACGTATTTTGTAACTACCGATGACGGTGAAATGGAGTAAATAGGGGGAAATATACCATTCCCCATCGAATAAAATATTTTGTACGAGGGTGACGGCACTACTACTTTGTACAAGGTTGGTGCCGGAGTGTTCGTTGGCATCATTGAGTATGTATGGGCATCTGTTGGCATCCAGATTTTCAGTATGAGCGAACTCATTGTGCAAAATCTCATGAGTTTAGCTCACTTTCTGTGACGTTAAGTTAAACTTGACTCACTTTTTATAAAAGAGCGTGAGCTGAACGAAAGCTCAAAAAATCTGCGAGTTTAAGCGAAATTTACAACTTAAACTCAATTTTTTTCATAATTTATAAAAAAATTCCCAGATGTTACAACATGTTTTCCCATTCAAATTCCATTTAGAGGCCTACATGGACTCAGGACGGGATGAGTCTGATCATCAGTTTTTTAGGTCGTGACCGGGTCATGCTTTCTCTGCAGGCACGGGCCGGTCCGAACCGACCTTATTTCTGGACCTGTGCTGTGTTTTTTCTAAAAGTGTCCCGAAATATTCTCGTCCGGTCACAACACTGCATGTATGAAAATTATTGACTCGTGCCTGCCTGACCCGTGCAAAAATCTGTTTAAGGAACAACTTTCTTGGATCAACAATTTTTACGAAAATATACATATATTTTTAAGCTACCATTATTCCGCAAATAAAATTCTCTTTATAGAATATTACATATACATTTGTACGGATGGGGATACAGTACTCTAAAACCTGTTAGTAGAAACTGCGTATGACGAAATCCTGTTTTAAACGGTTTTTTTTTTTTTTTTTACCGGTGCAAATTAGATATAATAATCCGTTTGAAAAAAACATAATACATTTGCTAAAGACGATGGGTCTGCTAAATTTTGTTAAAATCGAAGTTTTTTTCCTCTCCTTTGTGATTCCGGCTCAGATGGTTTTTCTATATAAAATTTTTCAGATTTTCAAATCTCCGTGTAAAAGTATTAATGGTATTAGTAGTAATTCGGATATTTACTTACAAATAGAGATTCATTAAAAAATGAATATAGTTCACAAAAGAAACATTAAAATCGTCAATCTACATTCTATGGCTTGGAGATTTAAAAATTGTTAAAATTCTATA
This sequence comes from Maratus speciosus, assembly GCA_963932465.1. Classification (NCBI taxonomy): domain Eukaryota; kingdom Metazoa; phylum Arthropoda; class Arachnida; order Araneae; family Salticidae; genus Maratus; species Maratus speciosus. Next base: position 608,584,607 of record OZ010790.1, read on the forward strand.
CAATAAAATCTTCTAAGACGGAATTGCATAGGGAAGAAGAAAAATCCGTTATAGGCAGATTCCCTTATTAGCAGGTTCATCGTCTGTTGTAAATGCATTATATTCTTTTCACAAGTACTAATATCTTCATTTTACATAGATCAACATTTTTTATTCAAACTTGGGATTCCGTCATAGGCAGATTATTTTTCTCAGGTTTTAACGTACCTTATTTTATTACCGACTGAAAATTTCTGCTTGTTCAGACCTCAAGAAGAATGCAGTCAACTCCCGACTGAAGCCCGAAAAAAAAATTGAGTCACGGTCCATCTCGGTCCGAACCTCTCGAAAAAAGTAATTCTCAAAACAAGACCGAACCGAGTGTCAGGAAGGCAAATTGGCTGGGCCCGTACAGACCCGTACATCGAATAACCAAAAGACTAGTTCACAAAAAAGAAAGTTTTGTAAATTAGGACGCTAAAGTTCTCTTATATTTAAAAAGAAAACGAGTATGAAGTGAACTTTGCTCACTTCCATAGATGAGTTTGAGTTGAACGGACTCGTGAGAGAAATTTTGAATTTGATCCTGAACTCGACTCATTTTTGAAAAATTGAATCTGAGTTTGCATTAGTTCATTTTTTTGTGTGTCCAACACTAGTTGGCATCAATAAAAGCACGTCAAATTGAATTGGCCTAGGCTAAACTAGATTGGCCTAGGACAAACCAGAAGGTTGGCGCCGAGGAGGTCTTTAGGATCAATAAAAACTCACCAAATTGAATTGGCCTAGGACAAACTAGATCGGCCTAGGATAAACTAGTTCAGACCAATGAATAGCAGGCTAAACTAGTTTATCCTATGAGCATTAGGCCAAACTAGTTTGGCCTAGGAAAACCTAGTTTGTCCTACGCGCGTCAGGATAAACTAGTTTGGCCTAGGAAAAACTAGTTTATCCTATGGGCGTTAGGATAAACTAGTTTGGCCTAGGTCAACCTAGTTTGGCCTAAAATCGGGTTTGGCCGGTAACATATATATCAAAATTGTAGACCCTTTTAGGTAGCTTTCATTACAAAAACTAAAAAGCTACGTATTGCAGCCGTCCGAAGGAAAACACTTCAGGAAATTTTGCTATATTTTCGCTGAACATGACCCCCAGGTCCTAAAACCACCCTCCGTTGAAATGTTGACTTATATAAATATATATATATATGAATTTTGTCAGGCTGTAACGCTCAAATTTTTGAGCCGATTTGGATGACATTTTTCATGGGCATAGTACATACTAATGTCTCGACCGAGTTCGTTGGCCAGCTTCAACCGCCATTTTGTTTCAAAATGGCAGCCATTTGAATTTTTGAAATTTTTTTATGTTTTCTAACATTGTATACTTATAGAAAATGTTACGTTTTACAAAATGCACTCTCTTATGTATCATTTTAAACAGAATGTCATCAACATTAAAAGATATTTGAAAGAGCCACCCAGCGTAAGTTAACGACATAGACCATTTTAAAGAGAAAATTTTCCTAAAAACTTTCCTAAAAAGTGTCCACAAAATTCAAACGGCCGCCATTTTGAAACAAGATGGCGGATGACACTGGCCAACGAACTCGGTCGAGACATTAGTATGTACTATGCATATGAAAAATTTCATCCAAATCGGTTCAAAAATTCCAGAGTTTCAGCATAACAAAATACAGTTATAAATAAATATATATATATATATATATATATAAGTCAGCATTTCAACGGAGGGTGGTTTTGGACTGTCATGATTGGCTAAAATATAGCAAAATTTTTCGAAGTGTTTTCCTTCGGAGGGCTGCAATAGGTAGTTTTTTACTTTTTGAAATGAAATCTACCTAAAAGCGTCCAGAAATTTGCCCACTACTGTATAGTTTTGAGCGGATGAGAGTTAGAATCAGGGTCGCCAGTTTGGCCTTCTGTATTATTGAGAAACCCTGAAAGAAATATTTTATTTTAGGTAATCACGAAATATCTGCCATTAAATAAATCAAAAATCACCATTTGGATTTTCTGGTATCAATTCGGAATTTCTGAGTAATAAAGGATGCTAAACCAGTAACATTAGTTGGAACAGCGGTTGCATCATCGAAAGAAAATTTGTGCGGAACCAGTTGCACTAAAACTCATACATTAAACGCTTTTATTGGGAAATCCTCTACTTTTAATCTGTTGTCTTGTCTCAGAATGTCAGCCACTCTATTATTTCACACTGTTATCTCACCCTTTTTTAAGATAGATGTGAAACAAAAAATGTTTCGAAGTCCTTGTATCAAGGACGTATATGTAAATGGAAAAGTTTTAGTATTACATAAATTTTTGTACATTTTTTGAATTTGAAATCTTTAAATATTCGCCATTTTGAAATAAGATGGCATATATGAAACTGGCAAAAAAATTATTTCGAAGCCTTGGTAAATCCTGTACATGTGCTCAGTATGGTCTAAATCTGTTCATAAAGACGATTGCAATAGCATGACAATATATATATATATATATAGGGGAAAGTAAGGTAATGCCGCTCACTTAAGGGAAAACATGAACAACTACTCAAATGTACACAAAAATCAATATTTTATCAATGAAGTATAACGCCAAAGCATAAGGAAGCAGTTTGCAATCAACTAATTTGCATAAAAGTTTTAGGAACTTTTTTTATCATTTAATTAATTATACCATTGATCGAGCGGTAATGCCCGACATGGTAGGGTAATTGCGCTCAACATTTGGATACAACATTTAAGTACGACAAAAGTCATATACATAGTCATGTGGGCTGTTCACACCACTGCAGGCTTTATGCGACCACTCTTCACATATTGCGCAGTGAAACCACGTTGCGTTATCTCTCCCCAATTCTGCACAAAAACAGAAGATTTCTGCCTCCATATCCTGTCCTATTAACTAAGCAAATCATCTTGGTTATTATCATCACACAGCTGCGACTCATCAATGTCTTCCTTTGAGCTTGTGCCTTATAACTTCCTTTTTTGAAACCTTACGTTTCATTGTAAGTTTGACGTATGAATTCTTCAAAGCTTCACGTGAGCGTCATTACCCTTCATCGCCATGTTGAGTTTTAATGCGTTATAGTTGGCGTAACAATGCACAGCAAAAATAAATAAAAGCATGAACGTACAGCTAAATGCATACATTTTATAGACATAATGAGTAAATTAACATTTGAAAATAAGAGCGAATACTTAACTGCAAATTGGATGTTGTAGAAATATATAGTAAAACAACTGCAAAATAAGTGCGTCCTTACCCTACTCTCTCCTAACTCAGCATTTGAACGGAGGTTCATTTTTTGGCCTGGAGATTATAATCGGAGAAATATACCAATTTTTTCCGGAATTCCTGCCTTCCGGACGTCTGTAAAAAGTAATTTCTTACGTTTTGTAATGGAAACTATCTAAAAGCTACTTTTAATGTCTAACTCTGGCATTCATTTACAGTGGGCGGTAATTCATCGGGGAACTACGCAAATTATACTTACGCATCTCCCGGGAAACTGACCCTGTTTATCTGAATGCTAACACAACTGACCTATACCAGTCTTTAGTATAGTAATCTTTACTAATGTTCATTTTACAAAACTGAAGTAGTTGCAAAATAGGTAATGTTTTGGAACGATATTCAATGAGATTGTTATACACCTTCTTGAAAAACGTACGCGTTAGAGAGTATATGAATTTCTCACTTTTTGTAATTTGCATTGTTACACAAATATTTATTTTTAAGTTTATGATTTTCAATTATTTTCCGGTGTTCTTTAATAACACTGAATTTACTGGAAAATTAGTTTAACTTCATAAATCTATATACATAGACGAGGATAAATGTGTAGCATTTTTTTTTTCAAATTATTCTATGCAACTTAGAATTCTCGATAAAATAAAAAACATTGTATATTAATTAGCAGGAATTTTGCTCTAAAATGTGGCGTAAATTTTAAAGAATTTTTTTTTTTTTTCAAACTAAATAGTGAAATCCTGTACATTATAATTTTGAGTTATTACTTATATAATCAAGGAGTACTGTCATATTTTTACGAAAAAAAAACTAAGCTTTTTAAGGTACTTGTCAAGGCTGTTCTGCATTAATTCCACTAAAAATTTTTTCAATGTTCTTTGCAAGTTTCGTGCAATAGTCGTATTAAGTTTCACTTGTGACATCTTCTGATGAGCACCCAATTCGTTTTACATACTGTAAGTTGGATGAAATTCATTTCAGTATGACAACGTGTTTTTGAAATTATTAACTAAATTTAAATCTCTTTAAAACAACTTTTTTTTTTTTCAGTCGGGCCCTGGACATCGGCTTGCTGCATTTGATGTATATGGCATTTGCGGATATCGTGGACCTGGTGCGGGAAGTCCGAGAAGACCTGGACCGTAAGTCACGGCGGAGGCACTGGCAAAAGTGGTTGGAGCGCGAGGAAAGGGAAAAGAAGAAAGATTTGGCGAGAAAGGAAAAAGGGGAAAAGACCTTACGCAAACAAGTAAGGATTTGGATTGCCACAGCGGCTGAGCTGAATGAAAAAGAAAAGAAAAAAAATTGCAATGAAAGACAGGGTTTGCGCTCCTGCTTCGGACGCCTCTGCCGCCGCCGTTAAATTTTATTTTATTTATATTATTCTTAATTATCTAATATGTATATTGTATTGTGTATATTTATGTTATATAAATTTAATTTTGCAGTTTAGTTTGTAAAGCAGTAGCAAGCATCTAATGCCAACTGCAGACACAATGACATTTCCAATCTCACCTGTTTAAGCAGAAGTTTGATAAAAATAATAAAAAATATGATAAGCATCATTTTTTGATTTTACCGAAAAAGAAATTTGTATTTAAAAGCTTCTTAATATTCTGGGAGTATAGTAATTCAAACAGTCGGTTATTAAGATGCTTGCCATTGCTTTCACAATATGTATGTATATATATATATATTAAAAACAAGTTATATTTATTTTGGCTTTTACATCTTTTAGTTTTTAAGCTACTTTATATTTTTCAATGAAACCGGACGATCTGTTTATGAATTAGTAAATTAAAAAAAAATTTAATGATTAATGGTAATTTTTGAATTTAGCATTGTTGCTTTGCTTTAAATATTTTTGTGACTGTTTATAATTCAGTTATGCATTTTCAATATTTCTTTCATTTGACTACTGTTCTACTTACTTTTTTCAAAAGAAATGAATAAAAGTTTTCTTTCTTTGAGAGGGTGGGGGCAAATAAATTGTATTCTTTTTCGGCATTCTTTAATTAGTATTTAACACATTCTTAGGTTCTTAAAATAGGAAATTAATTTACTAATTCAGAAAGAGGAACGTCCCCTATTTTTTTCGGATTATTAAATAAAAAAATTTTTTCAGTGAGCAGTAACATTAATGTCCAAATAATATCAAATAGCAATTAGACTTTCACCGCCATTGCTCCTCATCCTTGCCATCTTCCAAAGTAATAACCACCAGTGTTGCATGAACATTCTCTTCTAAGTCATACTGTTCTCCTCCTCCATCTCCTAAGTCCATCACGGTAGTAAGACCGCGACTTCATCCACACTACCATGACTTCTGCTTCTTGTCTGACTCAGCTCTCCAATACCTTTTCTCCATTTTCTTCACTCATTTCATTTTACTCATTTCCCTTCTTCGTCCTCACGTCTACATTCACCATTTTCTTCCTTCGTCAACTGCTTCATATTCATTCATCATCTTCTTCATTCTCTCTTCATTCTCACTACTCCATCTTCTCCATCTTATAAGACCACGACTCTCATCATCTCTTCACTTCTTCCATCTTCTAAAGCCAACGCCATCAGGCTTCCAAAAATTCCATCTTCCAACTTCATCAGTCTGAAACCATCATCTTCATTGTGAACAGCATCACCACCACGAAAAGCGGGACACACTCTGCCAGGGGCGGACTGGCCCACCCCGCTACCCCGCGATTGCGGGGTGGGCCAAATGGTTGTAGTGGGCCAAAACAATATTTTGAAGTCTTTTTTTTTTTAAATAAAATTAAAAGAAAAAAATTAAGTTATGATACTCAATTTTTTTTTTCTTTGGTGAAGTGCTTTTTTCCTTTTGATTGGTTAATTTCTAATTCCTCCTATTTTTCTCCCATCAGCAATCTTTGGAAGATGTATGAAAATTACTCATTTTGTATAGAAGCACAGAAAGATAAGAGATAAAGTAAAAAACACATGCGATCAGTGAAGAGTGGGAAGTTGTTTGGTGAAATGTGTCAGTCTGCAGACATTTGCGTAGTTAAAAAAGATACCAATGCAATATTTCAAAGTTTCTACAGTGGTCGCTATTCCATTGTTTATCTTTTATTTAATTCGAGAATCGAATGGCTGGATGAATAGGAATTGTGCAGAAAGTGGATTTATCAAACATCCGAATCAACTGGCTGGTAGAATGTGCTGAGAGAAAGGTAGAGAACAAAATACTTTAGGGTCATATATTTTCTTTTTTATATAAGAGCTAAATAAAAACATAGTTAAAATAAAAAATAATACAATAAATGAACCTCATATTTCTAATTTCATAGAAAAAAAAGTCAGGAGACACGCGAAAAGAAGAGCTTACGGAAAGTCAATTATTTGACGTTTCCGATGTTGATACCGATGTGTTTGACGACGACAGTAAGATTAACAACGTTTATATGAACATGTTCTGAAAAAATTCTCATTTTGTGAAACCATCCCCGACGTCTACACTTCTGGAAAAACTTTACTTTATGAAGAATCATACCATTCAGTCATGTGAAAGTACAGATATTAACCCTTCTTTCAAACCCTTCAAAACATAGTAGTATCACAATTCTCAAGGTAACAGTGTTGAACAGAGAAAGTGGCTTTTCTATTGATTAGACTATAACAAGATGTTCTATTCAGTTTGTCCTTTTTACCGCTGATAATCTGAATCCATTGGTTCTTGGACATAAAGTCAATGGAAAAAAATATTTATAAAGATCTAGCAGTTCATGAAATCTCGAAAGTACTTGAAAACGCATCCATAAGTTTTCTGATGTCCAAGAACAATGCAGATGTTGGGACTCTCATAAATTAGGCCATCATGCATAAACGAAAGACTGAAGCTGATATACTTAGAAAAGTTCTAACTCGCATCATTGATACTGTCCTATTTCTTGGTATGCATGGATTAGCTTACAGAGGAGAGAGGAGGCAGCTGCAGACTTGAATAATAGTGATGTTAATCACGGTAATTTTTTTAAATTGGTAATGCTGCTATGCAAATATGATCAAATTTTACACGGCCCTGTAGCACAGGCTATCAAGAGAAGCCAAGAAAGAAGATTTTCAGAAAGTATGAACAAGGCTAGAACTGAGCAGAAAGAAGAACAAAATGAAAATCCTAAGTGGCATGGAAGAGTTGTTTATTGCAATTCTGTCAAAGCCATTTATAAATAAGTTAATTGCTCATCTCACCATTCAGGTCTAAATTAACATTTCCGATAAAGTGAAACAGTCACGTTCATTCAGTACTGAAGTATTAGATTCCACACAAGATATATCGTCATTGAGCAGTTGGCACTTTGTGTTCGTTATGTGGTACATGGTAAACTGAAAATTAGCTTTTTAAAATTGATTGATACCCTCGAAACAACAAGGGAAGCCCTGTATATCTTCAACTAAAAGAAGAATTTAAAAAGTTTAAACCCTCTGTTCTTCACAAATAGTTGGCAGTTTTTAATGGTGCAGTAAATATAAGTGGAAGATATAAAGGCCTACAAGCATAACTGAAAAAGGACAATACAAATATATAGCATGTGCACTGTTATGCACATATGCTAATTTGCATAAAACAGACGCAACAGAATGTTGCAAATTCGCAAAGAACTTATTGGGCTTATTGAAACTACAACCGTGTTTATCTCTGAGTCATATAAACGATTCAGTGAATTTGAAGTTTGTAAGTGGATGTAAACACCTATGCCGATAAAAAAAAATAAATAAATAAACGCTACTATGTGGTTCAGTAAAAATCAAGCTCCAAAGCTGGGATTACGGTGCCTCGCTCTACCGTATCTTACGCTCGATCGTAGGATAGGCGATCCTGCGATCAATCGTAACTTCGTATTACGGTGCCTCAGCGTAAGTCCTCCTCTAGTCAGCCAATCAGAGGCCGCAGTTACATTTGTTGTGGTTGCGCGCGCATCCACATGCGTCTTAACTTACGGCTGCTTCGAAGCTGTCGTAAGATCGCGAGGCACTGTAATGCCGTTTACGTTTTGTTTATATCGTAAGTCTCTAAGTTGATCTTATGTGAGGCACCGTAATCCCAGCCTTAATAGCATGTTTGAGGAATCTTCAAAACCCTTTAACGATCGACATAAAGTTTTAACATTGTTTAAGGGCCTACAAGATGTAACCAAAATGGACGATTTCTTGTCACATGTACCTTTTTCGGAAAAATTATTGTTTGATATTTGGTGCGAGTTCCGTATAAATAGGGTGTTTCAAAACTATGTGTCAGAAATGTAAAAGCATGGAAAGTGTACGCATGGAAAGTGTACCTAAGTAAGCAGATTTCATATTGGAATGTGAGTGCAGAAATGGAGCGTTGAGGCAGTAGAGAGTTCTGTTGAGTTGGGTGGATAAAAGCTTGAATGGTCGTCATATGCTGGCTTGAATCGTCATTCTCCTCCGCATCGAGCAACATGCGTCATTAAACCAATGCGGAGCTTGCCGATATGAATTTCATGTATGGGACTGCGCAAGGAAATAGAATGGCTGCTCAAAGGTTGCACATGGAATGATTCCCGGTTAGGAATCTGGAGGGTCCCGAACAATTGAGCGCTTTCATCGGGAGTTGTGCGTGAGTGTGTCGTGTTATGATTCGAGGCGTGATACGGACACTGGAAGATATCGCAGAATTCCTGCAGTGGAAGAAGCAGTATTACGCACAGCAAAGGATAGTCCTTCGACAAGCTCGATAGCTGTTGGACTTGCGTTGTGTGTGAGTCATTTTCTTGCACAGCCCCATACATGAAATGCATATCGGTGAGCTCCGCATTGGTGTAACGATGCATGTTGCTCGACATTCGTGCGGTGAAGGTCGATTCAAGTCAGAGAAATACTTTCATCCGCCGAACTCGAACAACGCACTCTACTGCCTCAATGATATATTTCCGCAGCCACATTCTGTATGAAATCTGCTTATTTAAGTCCCCTCTACCTTCCTTTACACTTCTGACATATAGTTCTGAAATACCCTGTATTGATAGAACCATTTTCCGTGACCTATTCAATATATCTAAGCCCACATCAAAGTATCTGCTGATAAGCGACCTGGATTATTTAACTGCTGCTAACAAAATTCAAATTCTGAGATGCAATTTGCGACACAAAGGAAATAATTTTGATATGGTTCTGAAAAATGCCTCTGAATTTGCGGAACATCGTCAGAAGCAACTAATAGAAAAGGATTACTCCATTGAAATTGAGAAATTGCTGAAGGAAAAGAGAATATCTATAGCGAAACAACCGATGTGGTGAATATTCTCAAGATGAGGCAAGAATTATTCACGGGTCTTCATCAGAAGTATTTAAGGCAATGTCTTCTTAGACGCAGCTATTCATCATCTGAATACATGATTTACTGAAAAAAAAATTTCTCATGAAAGACATTGCCTGGCTCCATCCTTGCCGCTTCAGTGAGGTTAAATTGTTATTTAAACTTCCTGAAGAAGCTCTTAGTTCTCTGTCTGGCTTGGCGAAAGTCAAGACAGAAGGTATCAGAAAAGGGTTGCTGCAATTTTTCCCGGCACTATTCTTATTATAATCAATCGCTATTGTGGCAACTAACTTGACATAGCAAGCCTTCAGCCGCATACAGTAAAGAAATGAGCCATTCAGACGAACTCCTTAAAGATGACGAAAATCTCTGCTGTAGAGTTAATAAGAAACGTAAAAAATGACTAGCTTGTGCGTTAGAATTATTGTGCGAGTTGAATGCCTATGATCGTATTTATGAAACCTTGTACATAGCTTATAAGAACATATTGACTTTATCATGCGCTCAAATGTGAACGAGTGTTCTCAACATTTAAAAAACCGCGTGCGTTCATCTCTAGGACAAGAACTGTTAGAGGATTTTATCCTATTCAGTGTTGAATGATCTTTTGATTAAGATTATGATAAGATAATAGATGGATTTGACTCAAGGTTAAAAGAGCTGTGCAGATATCTGACATTCTAATTAGTTAATCGTCAGGGTATAAAATAAACTATTCAATTTTCAGGTACTATACAGATATTTTAAACAAACATTAACGCAATGTACAGAGTGTATATATGTTGATAATTTCAAATAACAAAATAAAATGTACAGATGGATATAATGATATTTCAAATAACGAATTAACCAGTGTATATGCGTCAGTTTTAGTAGCACTAACTATTTTCGGTCAATACTAATACTTTCCAGTATGAACAATTTTCAATACAGCGCTATGGCATTTTTTTTATGGTAAAGGGATTAGCATGTTAGCCTTCAACGCCAAAGGCGCCTGTGTCCAAATTCCGAGTGAGCATATATGTTCCTAGGAATTGCCAATGTCCGTACGTTAGGGTCAGTGATACCCTATTCCGTTGGGAGCCCCTTCATAAGTATCCATCATCTATATGCTGACAACGCAATTACTCGACATTGGATCAAAAAATATTTTTTTAATGCAAAGAATAACAATGTTTGAACAGAATTTCCATAAGAAATTTCAAACGTTGTTATTTATTACTTGTATAAATTTTAATTATTTAGAATTTACATATTAAAAAAATAATAAAAAGTGAGCAAGTTACCCCCCCCCCCTCCCCCCCCCCCCACACACACCAAGGTTTTTTACACGATAAAATTACTACCAATTGTAAATAAACCATCACAAAGATGCTAGTATGTAACGAATTGGAGTTAAGGCTGTTCTCAACTGCTGTGCTCAACAATCGCAAAACATTTTGACACTTTTTCAAATTTATTTTTTAACGAGGAGACATAAATTTAGAAGGCCTGACTAAGAAAGCGATTTGGAATCGAACTGTGTTTTCCATTTTTTGATAAATAAATTACCTATTGAGTTATAAGCAATTTTGATCACGTTACAAATACGTTTTTCGCCCTTCCTTGAGTGAATATTCTTCTTTCGCGTGGAAATACGGTTCAAAACGCCCACTTTGACACTATTTTCTGAAAGATCGATTGCGGTTGCAAAAAAACGGAAAACTCAGTTCGATTACATAGTTTCTGAACATCTGCTAGTTTCATGCATTTCCGAACAAAAATAAATTAAAACTTATGTCATAAAGTTGCCCTTTTGAATTTGAGAACAGCCTTAAGTCATTTTCATGAAATTAGAGCAAAGGATCGTGTTCATAGTCAATATTCAAACATTTGAAAAATGGGATTGTCGATTGGTGGGCCAATGTATAAGTCTAGCGGGGTGGGCCAAACGATGCCAGTCCGCCCCTGCACTCTGCTCCTTTCCTTCTGGGACTGCAACCATCCACCACCTGGAGCAGAGGAATGGTCCTGCGAGTGGGACACACTCTGCTCGATTTCCTTCTGGGAAGACCACGTTCAGACAAGAACGTATGAGCAGAGGAATGGTCCTGCGAGAGGGGAGAGTGGAAGCCTACCTCCACGCGGTTCTCCCTGGAAACGTTGCTCTTCTAATACGACTTGCAACGGCTAAAAGGCTTCCGTAGAATGAAATCTCTATACAATTTCCCGTAAGTACAGTGGTGGTAAAAATTATTTAAACACGTGATGATGCTTTTATAATAGAGCCACGGTATAATGTTATTTATTAAGATATATATTGTAATGACTGCTATACAAGTTCTTACATAAAAATTATGACGACGGTAATTTTCTATTGGTTGTCCATAGCTTAGTTTGCAGTGCAAGAAAAATAACAATTACATTTCTATTTTATAGCACACAAAATTAAACTTTAACTTGACGCTTTTTAACACTTTCCAACATAGCTGAATAATCTTTAAGAATTCGGTTTGTCTGCCGTCTGTCTGTCCTGTAACCACACAAATATACTCAGATTGCCATATACACAAGATATGTTAAGGAGGTTTACTATGACATGTACTCAATTGAAAATGAAGGGTATTGCATTTATAGATCGTTTACAAGGACACTCAAAAGAATCCACTATATTTTAGTCATTGGGGAAAAATCGTTTGAGGGGTGTTTTAATAGGGCGTTATACTACTAAACATTGATTTAGTATTTCGATTACAGAGGATTGCCACTATAATCAGGCAATATCCGTTACCGATGTACTATTCATTTTGTTTTGAATAGGCTCTTGTGGTGTTGCTAAGTACACTTTTAAACCCCTAGCTCTTCATGTATATTATTTTCATTTAAACAAGAAAAAGCGTTTTTTAACTGTTTCAACTTTCAATTAATTATGTATTTTTTTAATAAATATCCTATTATACAGAAACTATAAACTTCATAGGTCCAATGCATACACGAAATATCAAAGTCATTAATTGATTGCATCATCCATGAAATTTGTGTGATTTTATACTTAGCTCCGTAATTATAAATGCATTAAAGACAAATTAATCGCCCAAAGAGCAATTAAAGATCTTTCGATAGATTTCCATTATCATGAAATAAATATTCGATTTTAAACAAGTATGATAAAGATTTGCTAGATATATTGAATATAATTTTTTATTTAGAATTCATTTTAATGTTGTTCGATCACAGGAAAAAAATATTACCTATTTTCGAAATAACGATTTTTTCTAAATAAAATCTTATACAAGTTGAAAATTTTCAACAGATTGGAAAAGTGTCCAGACCGATAATCGAACCCAGAAGTTTTGGATATAGTATAATCGATATAGGATGATATTAAGAAAATAGTAAGTTAACCTTTTAACTAGTTATTTATTTTAATAAAGTACTTTCATGCTGAAACAACGAGCGTTCTTAATACGATTGTTAATCCTGCTACTCCAGTGTTATTCCTACTGGATTTCTTTAGACACCTGACGAATTTTTTTCCGATTTCCATCCTGATGTACACTGAACAATTTTAGAATCAAATTTGAAATTTCAAGTACTAAATGAAAGTAACATCGTGATATATGAAAAAAGTAATATCTAATTATTTTTAGTAAGAAAATATTTGGAAACGTTACATTTCATATATTCTACTTTCGCAGATAAAATATGCATTTGTTCAGTAATGAGTCGCCTTTGAAAAATTTAATTTATTGAAACGGGAGGCCAAAATTTACCATGTGTTTGACTATAAGAAAAGTTTCTAACCATCATGTATAGATATATTCAATCACTAAAAAAAAAAGCATTTTTTGTGAAAACCCTTATAAATTTTTTTGGATAAATATTGGAAACCCGTCAATATCTACATTTTGTTAACACAATAAGCTAATCGTATTTTAATAATCGTTATTTTGGTCAATATAATAAGGAAAAACTAAAGATTTGCAGTATAGTTGACATTTTCCTCTTGCAACACTGGGTCCCATTGAAAGATTTAAAACATAGCCATCCGTTAAAGATTCCCTCTTGTCCCGACGAAAAAAGACGAATGCAAAAAGGTAGATAATATTCTAAAGATATAGAATGCAGAAGTTTGCATTAATTTTAGATTTTGACATAGCATTTGTGTTGTTATTGTCTTAATTCTTTTGAACAGTCAGAACCATTCTAGAACAAATAAAGACACAATTTTGCTTAAAAGGTACACAAAATACGAACTTTGATAAGCTAAAAGTTAACTTCTACGTTTCGAGCTGTTTCTACAGCCGTCTTCAGGAAAATAGGATGGTAAAATAATTATTAATGAACTTTGATAATTAATAATGAACATTAATTGTTCATTAATAATTATTTATTGTCACTAGATGACAACACTACATTTTTGTATTCAAATCATTGGTCAAGATTCTACTCATTATCTCTTGCACAGGAAGCTTTCATCTCAGAATTTGAGCCATTTTACCATCCTATTTTCCTGAAGACGGCTGTAGAAACAGCTCGAAACGTAGAAGTTAACTTTTAGCTTATTAAAGTTCGTATTGTGTGTACCATTAAGCAAGATTGTGTCTTTATTTATTATATTTTATGGTGCAATTATCCAGTATATGTCATACTAGAACAATCAGAGAAAGTTCCATTTTCAGAAACTTCTGAAAATCTTACATGTAATATTGCTAATATAAAAGCGATGAAATTCCGGATTGTAGTTGATTTTAAATAAAGTGGATGCTAAAACCAACATTGAGCAACCTGATCTGCAGATGTTTGGGTATTAGCTTAATACTGTAAACCTCTAGTATAAAATTTGACAAGATTTTATAACCTCCAAGAAAAAAGTTCTCCCGCGACATTTAGTATATTGATTAGTCATCAAAAATAAATCAGTCACAGAATAATAAAGTCCTTATGTCAGAGAAAAAAAAATTAAACATGCTTTCTAATTAAAGTTATTTTAAAAGTGAAATATAATTTGTAGAATGAATACATAAACTGTAGGACACCAAAATGTACTTAACAAAAGAAAACCTAAGCTAGCTTTTAAAAATGCTTTCTGCTCATTTCTGCCTATTAAATTTCCAATTTTTTAGGAATCGTTCGTAGCGAGCAATTTCATTTAAAAAATAACAGTCATGTCAAGTTTTAGCTTTCTATACTTAATAGATCAACAGAAACCGTAATTTAGAAAGTTTTTCACTCATTTCACGCTTTTAAATTTCGAATTTAAAAAAAAATCATTCATAATGAGTATTTGCATCTTAAAATATAGCACCCGCAATGCCGAATATCAAGTTTTTATCTCTTTAGTTTCATAAAAATCGCAATTTTAGAAGGTTTTTTGCTCCTGCACCCCTTATTCAGTGCAGGAAAGAAGTGGTGATGTCAATTCTATACGGCACAGCGACATAAAAATTATAGCCTATGTTAGAGCAGAGGATGACTGCCATTATTAATTTGACACCATTACTTTTTAAATCGGTTCGGTCCCTGCTACAAGCAAATAAACGTTTAATCCCTATAATATTTGTATCGATAAAGATTATAGTGCTCAATTCCCAAGCACAAGTAAGTTAAAGTCAAACATTTCAATCATGTAATAAATAAAATGTTTTTGTGAATGTGTCAGTGAAGGTTTCATTGTGAAAGAAGTGGCGGACACGTTTATTTCATTTGTCAACCAATCGTATTGATTTAATTTCAGATAAATCCTCAATTTCTGCCTGTGAATTTTTAAACCCTCTTCCCTCCAAAAAGAGAAAGATTAAAATTGTGTTTCATGCTTAAAATTTGCCTAGCCCGAAAGATTATGCATTTTTTTTTTCATATTATAACATGGCTTGCATTAAAATTACAGTATATTACTTATTCTTACAGTAAAACACCAACTATCTGAAATCGATCCTGAATCGCCAAATATCCGTATAATAAAAGATATACTAGTAAAAGAAAGTTTCGTTCTCTGTGTGTTTGTTCTCGGTGGCTAGCACAATCTGGCACGTACGGGGCTGAAACTATTTGTGAAGTTGGCCCAAAGTGTCTCCTGATGCACCTGAGGCTCGGAATGTTTATATTCTAATAACTAGTTTAGTTATTAATTAAAAATAGCAACTCACTCTCATTAAAAACTCATCCCGGTCTCTGCGAGAGGGAAAAAGCTCTGGCGCTTGAGCAGAAGACTTATTTACGGATCGGTTGAAAATGAAGAACGAAAATAAAGAAATTTTGTCATTTATTAACCTACGTTGTCGAACCGCTTAATAAAGTTATAAACGGAAATCATGCTAAAAGATCTACTCTTACGTCTCAAATGCCGCAATCAATTTAAAAAAAATATCGCAATTAACGCCTTGAAAAGAAATTTCAACAAGTAAAAATTAAATTTAAAAAATCAAAAAACCCGACTGCTTAAAAAGCGAACGAATTAATTATTTCTCATCAAAGTGAGACTATTTTTTATATTACTTACCTATTTTTTTTATTTACTTGTATGCATGACTTTTAAGTTGTGCTTAATTGTTAGTTCTTATCTATAAACGCTGTTTTGATGAGACCTATAGATGTCTATGATGGTTAGAATTTCAGTAAATCTAGAGATCCTACCTACACAACTTCCAGGTTGTGTCCTATTTAAGTGGAGCTTCTGACTGTAAAATAGTCACTGGAACATTGTCTTCATTTTGAAAGACCTATGCAATGATAGGCCACTCAATAGGGTGCGTAATTGTTTTTTCGTCTATCCGCCATTTTGAATTTATAAAAACAAAACCTAGCCTATAATCATCGTACGGTTAAGACGAATCGATAGAGACCTCATCCATCCAGCCGTTGAGATGTTTCGAGGGTATAAAGGAATCTACATTCCCAGATACGCGTCAAACACATAACCCTTCTTGGCAGTCGGGTAAAAAAGGTCCGTTTTGCAGAAAAACGTTTTTCTCCCTTGTTGCTACAGGGCGCAATTATAGCGGTATCGACAAACCAAAAATATGAGCTTAAAGCTGAAACTTTCTTTTACTCGATGGTGTATTCGGTTTAAAAAAAATATGAAGTTTCCCTTTCAAATACACCGGAGAACTCGGGTCACTTCGCACTTCACGGGGGGACGATATTTTTTTCTATGCTAAAAGTAACTAAGCGTACGTATTTTACCACAATCTTTTTAGAGTATCTCAATAGACCAGATTTACATCACCTACAAAAATTTTAAAAAGTTCGAACGAGTAGAAATTATTTTTAAAGAATAAAATGTGTGAAATTTCGACGCAATCAGTAAAATCCTGAGTGTTTCGTCGCGGTTTCGATAGCTTTCGTTTAGCATAGACTTCAAAGATAAAATTACCCAGAAAGTAAAATACCAAATAGCATTTACTTTCAATTCAATATTTTTTCTTTTAACCTTCTCATCGCCGTGAACTGATATCTGCTCACTAAACTGCAGGTATCACTGCAGTGGATGCAATATTTAAAGTCACATAATTATAGCAATATAACGCTGTTTTAAAACATTGAGTAATGATTAATACCACCAAGGGTTATATTGATATCCGTAATTAAGTTTTTCATATCATGTTGGAAAAATAATCTGTTTTTAGTATTTTTAAAAAATTGCAGAGAAAACAACGTAACAATTTTGCCCTTTTTCTGGGCCGTCAGGGGGTTAAAAATATGAATTCAGATAAAAGGGAGTCATAAAATATAATATCACACAAATTTGAGGTTAATTTAAGGGTCATTCATCACGATCCCGGGCAACGCCGGCGTGTCAACTAGTCTGAAAATAAAAACTTTGTGTTTGAGAGAAAATAAAAAGAAAAGTGCCCAGTTAAACTGATGGCAATGAGCTCACAGTCTATTCACACTAATTGTATATTATACTCTTATTTCAAAGAATAATGCCCCTCGAAAAATAAATGAAAGGGGATTAGCCACCGTTTCCCCCCTTTATACCTAACCAAAGAAACTCCAAATCTGACCAGGGAAACTCCTTGACATAATAAACTGGTATACCAAATTCGAAGCAAATCGGATAATTCTGCATGAAAAAATCATTTTGCTAAATTAAGGGGTGTATTAGCTCCACCATTTCTCCCTTTAGGCTGAAACAATGAACCTTGAAATCGAATCAGAAAAGTTCCTTATCAGAATGAACATAGAAAAAAATTAAAGTAAATTGAATAATTCTGCATGAAAACCCATTTATCTAAATTAAGGGGAGGAGACTTGCTCTCCTTTTCCCCTTTTATACTTAACCAATGAACCTCCAAATCAAATGAGGGAAGCGCCATATCGGAATAAACTAGTATATCAAATTTGAAGCAAATCGAATAATTCTGAATGAAAAACCCATTTTTCTAAATTAAGGGGGGGGGGCTAACCCCCCGTCTCCCCTTTATACTTAACCAATAAGCCTCCAAGTATAATCAAGGCAGCTCCTTAACATAATAAACTGGTATTCGAAATTTGGAGCAAATCGAATAACTCTGCATGAAAAACCCATTTATCTAAATTAGTGGGGGGGGGGTTTCTAGCCCCCTTTTCCTCCCTTTCTTAACTAAAGAACCTCCAAATATAATCAGGGAAGCTCCATAACATAATAAACCGGTGTACCAAATTTGGAGCAAATCGAATTTTTCTGCATGAAAATCCCATTTATCTAAATTAAAGGCGGGGGGTGGGAACTAGCCCCCCCCCCTTTATCCTTAACCAATGAACCCCCAAAACTAATCAGGGAAGCGCCTTATCAGAATGAACCTTGAGATTTTTTTAAAGCAAATCGGATATTTCTATCAAGAGTTATCGCTTTACGTACGTACCTACACACGTACGTACATGCTGAACCGGCGGGCACATAAGCTCTCAGGCTTTGATAGCCTGTGAGCTAAAAAAAAAACCTCATTGATATGCAAATTTATGTATTTGTTCTCAAATATAGAGTTTAATTGGATTTCCTATTTAAATCAGTTGAACTTTACATGCAATTGGAATGGAATTTTTGAAGCCTATATTTTGTTATTACTAAGTCAATACTGGCGATTTACGGCAAAGTAACTGACTTTTTTAGACACTTCAAGAAACATAATTTAACTGTATATGCAAGCTCTTTTCTTAATTGTCTCTAGTAAAAAAGTGTTGTTAAACAGGTAGCCATAATGCAAGTTTAATATATTTGACTTTATATTAAAAGATAAAAAGGAAGTAATTTCCCAAATTGATATTTTTCGATGATTTTCCCGTTGTATCCAGATTTCTGTATGTGAAGAAAAAACCTGATAACTGAGATTTTATTGTATATCCTTGCTTTCTTTGGAATACCGATATGAATAATTATGTACACCCATGCAATGTTTCTGGAATACTTAGGATTAAATTCAGCTCCCGATTCGGAAATCGGTATATCCTTTTTAGATGATATACTAAAATGGCCACATTTTTTTAACACTTGATTTTAGATGTTTCGTTTAATAGCTACCTAAATACTAGACACACCTAGAACTCCAAAAATACAAAATACCCATTTGACCCCCTGCAGTTCATCGAAAGTTTAATCAGGAGACCAATAGAAAATTTAATAAAAATGTATTTTCTATCGCGCTGTAAAATAAAATGTTCGAAACCCCTGTACCGGATAGCACATGATTACGTGTATCTTGTGCAACCTTTATGTTTATTTGTCCAAAAAAAAACCATGGATATTCATAAAAATATTAAGTTTTTTTTTTTAAAGAAATTCAAGAAATTTCTGCAAATTTGTTTATTAGATGCAGGGTCTTCAACCAAACTTAACGCCATATTTTAGAAAATTTGACAAAATACAGTGGAAATAAACTGCAATTAGAATATAAATATATTTAACGAAATTTGAGAATTTGTATGTAATCTTTAACTGCATATGCGCTAAACAAATTTTTATATCATAATTTAGCAGATAATTACATGGGACAGCTCAAAAAATAGAGATTTTTCACAAACACATTAATTACCCTTTTTAACACTGTCCAACAAAGTTGAAAAGTGTTTATGACTTCGGTTTGTTTGGCCGTCTGTCCGTTTGTACGCGCTCTAACTCTCGTTGCTCGGTAATATACTCGGATTGCTTTAAAATTTTTGAATGTTATTGACGTTTACCATAGCACGAACCCTATTTCAAATGAAGTTTGTAGCATGTTTAGTTCACCTACAGGGCCAGTTACATTACGGCCAATAGGTAAAAATCGTTTCAAATGATTTTTAATGATGTTATACGCATCCAAACACATCAAAATTTATATGCATTTATGAAGTGCACTAAAATATGCATTCTGTAGAATATGCGGTGCAAAGAATATTTATTATTCATTTACAGGGCCACACAAAAGAATTCCATTATATACTGATATATGGCAGGGGGCATTGTTTGCGACGTATTTTAATTATGTTAAACTATTGCACATATAAAGAAATTGATATACGTTGCTGAGGTTTACTATTAGTTATTTCATGTATAATACAAAGTGCAGAGCATTTACAGGAACACACAAAAGATTTCAGATACTATATTGTATCAGAAGTACTGTACATTAGCGGTGATTGCTGGAAATGCATTTTCAATTATGATATGCGCTTTTACGTTTCACTATATTTATGCATACCATATGGTATGTATAAATTCTATAATTTATATACAGGGCTACACAAAGGAATTCGTAAGGGTTACTGGGTATGAGCGCAAATTGCTTAAAAGGTGGTTTTTAAATGAGCTATGGATTTTTACGCTGAACTGCATTTAGTTTATTAAGAAATGTTTGTAGAATATAGATAAAACGATATACAGGGTCACGCAAAGAATTGGATGTCGCCTATGGATAATAATTTCTGGAAACATGATTTCAGTAATTTTAAGAGTGTTATAGCTTGAATTAAATTTTAGCTAAATAGTGGCATATAATAAAGATACTAGGTAAACTATAGGGCTGTACAAAAGTATTCAAGTATGTTTCCATCTATTAGTAAAAATTGCTGAAAGAGAAATTTCAACCTGTTATGAGTTTTCTTGCTGAACTAAATTTTCCCCATTATATAGTATATATGTTACTGTGAAAGACCGAAATTGGAGAACGTCGACTCTCACCAGTGAATATCAACACATACCAAAAACGTGGGTGAGAGACCGAATTTTTGATTATATTCTTGTGTATTCGGACTATCACCGGTTAATGTCGACAAACGCAGATATGCTCTGGTGGAGGTCGAAAAGAGAAGTGTTTTACATAGAGGCTACAGTCTGTCGCCAAATTCTTTCTTCTACTGCGAGTCAGTCAGCTTTGTCAGTTTTATGCAAGATTTGATTGTGTGCGCAACGTTTTCTTAAAATTTTATTTTTTTTTTATTCAATATCCTAATTTATACTGAATGGGTACTGCATTGAGTCGTGATCTTTTTTTTTTTTTTTTTTTTTTTTGAAAAATTAAATACATTAATTGAGAGTAAGTGAGAAAAAAATATTTATATATTTTTTCAAGAACAGTACTCTAAAATACTTTCTGAAGTATTTTCTGCTAAAACTAAGTGCAGCACGCATTCTCACAATACTTACTCAGTTTGGATTGGACACATGTACTTCTCAGTTTATTTTTCTGGTATTAAATATTCAATATTCTGAATTCTTTATTATATGAAGCCGATCGCTTTTCATGGAATCATGAAATTTGTGTTTGACTCATTCGGGGTGAAGTGTTCCATTAACCCTTTCAGGGGAAAATAATTGTTTCCATAATGTTGATTTCACACCGGAATATACAAAAATAAATAAATAAATAAATAAAATAATTCAAAATAAGGAAAAGCTATTTTACAACTTCTTTCCACCAAAGTTATAAAACAAATGTGTAATTACATGTTTCTGGTGCAAATCTTGATTAAAATTAGGTGGGATATAATATATTCCACCGCCCCTCAAGAGGTTAAGAGAATACCTCTTTTCATTTAGTATTATTTTGCCTTAACCATTAGTATTGTTATTATCTCCATGTAGTAATGATAGCATTCTAATTCTAATAATATTACACATGTAAAAGTATGAAAAGACATGGCTGAAGTCAAAAATTAAACAGATGATTAAATGCCCTTGAATTCATTATCTGTTACATTCATTTTTTCCTAATGTGAAAAATTTTCGCTTAAGCTAATAAAATTTACATATTTTATTTGTTTTTATGAGATAAAATAAAACTTATAAAAATAAAATCTACTTTCAGTAAAATGTTTGAACTTACAGTTTGTACATATCTGTTCAGTGCTTTCAAAAAATATTTTGCGATTTCACTATTAATATTTCCAACATAGAGTAAGTATTTTTACAATATTGACCTTTTGTTATCGATTATTACAATGTACAGCAATCTTTATGCAGCATTCACTTTTCACAACAAATATTTACAAAGTAAACCTAATATTTTACCAATATTGATATTTCAGTTCAAATGTTAGCGATTAGTATTGAAAACTAAACGTACTTTTATATTAAAAAAATGTCTGAATTTCTTAATAATAATTTTCGCTTTGCTTAATGGCAGACTTTCATCGAATAAATACAATGAAAATTGCCATTTTAAAAAAAAAGTGACAAATATTTTGAATCCAAAGTTTCCGCTTAATTGCGAACTCTGTTAGCGATTACTAATATTGGCCAATATAACAATATACCTGAAACAGTTTTTTCGGGTAATTGCTTTTCTAGATTTTTATCATACTTATTATCAAATAGTAATCTTCGCCTTATTTATTATCAGAATTCTTATGACAAATATGCTATTAGTTGGAAACAGTGGTTACATAAAAAAAAAGAAAAAAAAAAGAAACACAATCACTCCATTAAATATGTAAAATTTATAAACTTAAGTAAAATTTTTATACATTGTTAAAAAAAAAAAAAAAGAGAGAGGGCGAGAGAGAATTGAATGGATAATGGATACATTACTAGAATTGGGATTCTATCATTATTACATGGAGATAATAACAAAACTACTTGCTAAGACAAAATAATACTCAGTGGAAAGACATGACCACTTAAAAGAGTCTCAGGACTGTTACGAAATTGCGCTGGGGAAATCTAAAAATAGCCCAGCGGTCACATGACTCGGTAGGTGTGTTTGCGTAAGAGCGCAGAAAAAACTACCTGATTGATACTAGAGTTATGTTTTGATAAGTAACAACCTAAAAATGCTCGAGCGGGGGAAATAAAATGTTTCCTCCGAATAAATGTATTATAATTATATATTAATACGTGAGATGTAATGTAGTGAAGTAGTGCCAGAATATATTTTCTAGAAGATCCAGAATATATTTATGCTTGGCCGAAATGCAGTTTATAGCATTTCGGAACACATATCTTATTTTAATGTTGAATGTTCTTATATGTCTTCGTTGTGATGTGGTGGTGTCGAATAAAAAATAGAAAGACCATCAAGTTTAATTACTTTCAAGAATTAGATTACAACGAAATAAATATTTTCTCGAAACGATTTTTTTTTACTACGAATGATTTCTCGACAGTTTTGAAAAGAATAAATTTTTCATGGTGCTACGAAACTCGGGAAAAACCTCCAGATCGAATTTATTATTGTTTATCAAGAGTGCAACTCACGTCTTCGCATTTATTAATTATAGTGTTTTCATTATCATGGAGTACTAGTGCACAGATTATCATCGTCTTCAAAATATTGGATTACCCGTCATCGGCTTATTCGTCTTCTCGTCGCGGATAGAAAAAGGTACTGTAACCAATTTTTGTTCTATGCATGAAAGTTATTCTATAATTGTGAATTATGGATGTAGAAAAATATAAAGGTAAACGAAAGGTCATGAAGACCTCTATAACCAAGCTTATAACAAAAATTGAATCTTATATAGAAAGTATTGATTTTGAAAATAAAAGTAATTTTGATCAGTTGAATGAATATTTAAATAATATAATAGAAAAGCAAAACGAATTAAAAGTAGTAAACAATCAAATTCAGGAATTAATAGATGATGGAACCGTTTTCGAAAATGATGTTCAAACGAGCATCGATTACGATGATGTTATTAATGAAGCTAAATTCAAAATTAAAATGAATTTGAAAAAATTTAAATTTGATTCTGATCAGCCTGATACTAGTTCTGTATTTAATGGGAGTACAATTCCATATGTTAGTGCTAAGCCGGCAACAATAAATTTGCCAAAAATAACTATACCAGTCTTTAAAGGGGAACCAAATACTTTTTTAGAATTTATGAATAGTTTTAAGAGTACAATCGATTCGAATGAGAATTTAACCAAAATTGACAAATTCAATTACTTAAAATCATTTTTGTCAGGTGAAGCGCTTAGATCAATTTCCGGTTTGACGCTAAACGAAACTAATTATCAACACTCTTTAGACTTACTGCAGAATCGATACGGTAAACCAGAAATTTTGATAAGCGGTTTTATAAATAAGTTGTTAGAACTAGAACCGGTAAAATCAACCGCGAACATAAAATTGTTACGGGATTTATATGACGAATGCGAGGTAAGCATTCGGAACTTGAAAGCCATTGGGGTGGCGTCAGATAATTTTGGGTATTTATTAATACCAATTATCTTAAAACAGTTACCACATAACTTAGTAGTTGAATTTCAGAGGAAGAAAAATGCGGAAAAAGCTGGTGACGTGAATGAATTAATGAATTTCATAAAGTTTGAAATAGAATCGCGCGAAGCAGCTAATGCAGTGGCAGGGCTTTCCTTAAAAAATCACGAAGTAACACGATGGGAAAAAAGGGCTCCTAGGATAAAACCTAATGTTCCCACTTCAGTCGCGCTTAATACTGTTGTGAAAAATGTTTGCATTTTTTGTAACTCGAATCATTCAAGCTTAAAGTGTAACGAGATTACCGATGAACAGAAAAGATATAAGTTGAAAAAAGATGGGAGATGTTACCGATGCTTCTTGAAATCGCACTTAATATCTTTGTGTAAGGTAAAAATACCGCCTTGTGAATTGTGCAAAAGTAATCAGCATAATTATTTATTTTGCCCCACTAAAAAATCGACAAAAACGCGTCCCGATGATGGCTTAGTGAAAGCCGAAACGTCTAAAAATGACAAAAGACAAGCCGTGTTTTCATATGTAGTAAAAACAAATAATTCACCCGAAAAGTATGCAACATTGTTGCAAACTGCCTGTGTACAAGTGCAGGGAACAGGAAATAAATTAAACACGAGAATTTTATATGATTCTGCATCCTCTAGAACATTCATTACAAAAAGTTTAGCCTCAGCGTTAAAATTAAAACCTGTTACTAAGGAAACACTTTTGGTTTATACGTTTGCAGACCGCGAAGCCATAGAAAAGGAGTTTAATGTCGTAATTTTAACTATTATTAGTTGTCATCATCCTTATGAAAAAATAACTGTAAGAGCGCTGGTTTCTGAAATTATTAGCGGTACTAAGATAATGACTTCTGTTGATTATAAGTTGATAGATAAATTATATCTAGATAAACATGTATTGGCTGACACATTTATTCATTCGAAACCTGTTCAGATATTGCTTGGGGCAGATTATTTATTTGAAACTATAATAGGATCTGTCGAAAAAATTAATCGTCAATTATTTATGCAGCCAACAATATTTGGTAAAACCTTGGTCGGTCGAGTTGACAGTAATAATTCTAACACAACTCCCTGTTTAAATGTAATTTGTTTACCTCCAGAAAATGATCTTAGGAATTTATGGAACATCGAGTCCTTTTTAATCGATTCTAATGATCAAAAGCACGAAGAGACTTATGAGGTCATTAATCAATTCCAGAAAGAAATCATTTTTAAAAATGATAGATATATGACTCCCTTGTTATGGTGTAATGAATTAGATAAACAAAATTTGTTTAATAATTACGAGGTTGCAAAAAAGCGTTTTGCGGGTTTGGAAAAAAGATTAAAGAGTGATAAATCTTTGTTTTTGAAATATAATGAAATTATGAAAGAGCAATTGAGTGAGGGAATTATTGAGAAATGCAGTGATAATTGCTCTATCGATTATGTAATGCCCCATCAATCAGTGTCCCGACCGAGTTCTTCTACTACAAAAACCAGGATAGTTTTTGACGCGAGTAGCCGAAAAAATGGGGAAAAAAGTCTAAATCAATGTCTTTTTGCGGGGGAAAATTTAAATCCTAATCTCATAGATGTGCTATTAAATTTTAGACAGTTTAAAATTGCTTTCACGGGGGATATTGCTAGAGCCTTTCTACAAATACAGGTATCAGAAAATGATAGAAATTATTTATGTTTTTTGTATTTCGATGACTGCGACATAGACCAACGCACCGTTTTATACCATTTTAACCGTCACTGTTTCGGTGTAACCAGCTCCCCTTATGTTTTAGCCTCTACAATTAAAAAACATATTGGTAATTATAAGGAAACGGAACCCACCGCTTATGAAATGATTAATAAATATTTATATGTGGATGACTTAATTTATGGAGCATCCACGGTTGCAGAAGCCATGAAACTAACAACTACTGCAGTTTCTATATTTAAAGATGCTAATATGCAATTGAGAAAGTTCGTTACTAATTCACAAGAATTAAAGGAATCGTGGAATGGTAACCCGGTTATAGAAATTAATGAAAATTGTGTAGAATCTAAAGTATTGGGGTTAAACTGGAATATTGAAGAGGATTTTCTGGCCATAGATTTGGCATCTTTAGTGTCAGTGGGTGACAGCTTGGAATTTACCAAAAGGCATGTTCTCCAAACTGCCGCCAAAATATTTGATCCTATTGGATTTATGTCACCATTTTTGATTAGAATTAAGATTTTTCTACAAGAATTATGGCAGAGTGGGTTGGACTGGGACGACGAATTTAATGAAGAATTTAAAATTAAATACAGAACATGGTATCAGGAAATAAAATTGCTTGAAGAATTAAAAATACCTAGATATTATTATAACTCGGGTGAAGTGCAGGACAGGGTAGAACTTCACATTTTTTCGGACGCTTCCTTAAAATCTTATGGAGCGGTAGCCTACTTCCGATTTAAATCTTCCGAAGGGCTCTTTAAGACTTGTTTTGTTATGGCTAAGGCTAGAGTGGCCCCTTTGAAGAAAATAACTCTCCCTAGACTCGAACTATTAGGTGCTCTAATAGCTGCTAGGATAGCTAATCACCTAAAAAGTATTTTCTCCAATCTAGAAAAAATAGTACTGTGGACAGACTCGACCATAGCATTGCATTGGATTCAAGGAGCGGCATCCAAATGGAAGCCATTCGTTGCCAATAGGGTAACGGAAATACAGGGAATGAGCGACCCTAGTTCTTGGAGGCATGTAATTAGCAAGGATAATCCTGCGGATATGCTGACTAGGGGGCTATCACCTAAAGAATTATTGAACTCAAATCAATGGTGGTGTGGCTCTGAATGGCTTAGTAAATCTGAAAAATTTTGGCCCAAGGATGATAAGTATAAAACAAAATCAGTCAACCCTGAAATTGAAATTGAAGCCAGAAGTAAAATTATTGTTAATGCAACAATTGTTAAGGAAAATCTAATTGAAATAAACAAATACAGTAACCTGAAAAAACTATTACGAGTAACTGGCTATGTTATACTCTTTATCAAAATGCTAAAGAAAAAACGCGAGAAAAATTCTAATCTTATGTCAGAGGAAATACGAGAAGCAGAAATTTTTTGGATAAAAAATTGTCAAAATGAAATTTTCGCGAAAGAAATCATGTGCCTGAAAAATTCTAAACCGCTTCCTAGAGATTCTAAATTACTTTCCTTGAACCCTTACCTCGATCCAGAAGGAGTTTTGCGAGTCTCTGGAAGACTCAGTAAGACTGATTTATCGGTGGATGAAAAGCATCCAATAATTCTTCCGCCAAAAACTAAATTGGCAGAACTAATAATTTGGGATGCTCATAATAAAGTTTTTCACTCTGCTGTTGCCCATACACTTCTACAAATTCGTGAAAGATTCTGGCTTATAAGGGCTAGACAAACCGTGAGAAGTGTGCTAAAAAATTGCATTATATGCAAGAGGTTTTCTTCAACTCCAGGAGACCAAACGGTAGCTCCATTGCCAGCTGATCGTGTAGAACAGGCAAATCCATTCAGTGTGATAGGATGTGATTTTGCAGGACCTTTGTACGTAAAAGACTGTGATAATAAGCAATACATTTTGCTGATTACGTGTGCAGTAACCAGAAATGTCCACCTGGAGCTTGTAGACAATTTGTCAACTTCAACATTTTTACTAGGATTCCGTAGATTCCTCTCACGACGAGGAATGCCAGCTGTTATATATACAGATAATGCTCAGACGTTCAAACGGGCCGAAAAAGACTTGAAAAAACTTTGGTCCATTATAACTCATCCAGATGTACAAGATTTTTTTTCTTCCCATTGCATTAAGTGGAAGTTCATAGTCGAACGAGCAGCATGGTGGGGGGGATTTTATGAACGTATGGTTAGGACTATTAAAACCGCATTGCGGAAAACTCTTGGCAAGTCATCCCTGACTGTGATTGAACTGAATACTGTACTAGTGGAAATTGAAGGTATGGTCAATTCTCGCCCTATAACCTATTTCTCGCCAGAAGGTCCAGACCCCCTACCATTAATCCCTGCTCACTTCTTAATTGGGAGAAGAATATCTTCTCTGCCACCAGTTCGGCTTCACCTTGACCCGAATATCTCTTCCAGGAAAGAGTTAATTAGATCTTACAACTATCGTGAAAAATTAATGCGCTTGTTTTGGTCTAGATGGAAAGGGGAATATTTATTAAATTTAAGGTCAGCTCATTTAAGCTCGAACAAAACTAATTTTCCTCAATTTGAATTAAATGACATTGTACTAATCAAAGATGATAAATTACCCAGAAATTTCTGGAGTCTAGGAAAAATTATTGAATTATTTCCTGGAAGAGACGGCAAGGTGAGGTCCTGTAAAGTCAAAACTGAGAAATGTATTCTCAAAAGACCCATCCAATTGATTTATCCTCTTGAACTTGGAACTGATTGTGACTCTAAAAATTAATTCATATATTAATCCTTTTTTCTTATTTTAGTTTGAATTTCATTGTAACATGTTTAAATACCCTGAAGTATGTATAACATTTCATTATTTTATATTTGTATTAATTTCATTATTTTATATTTGTATTTGTATTAATTTGATATATTGTAATTATTTGTGATGAACACCCATATGTTCATGGGTGGGCAGTGTTACGAAATTGCGCTGGGGAAATCTAAAAATAGCCCAGCGGTCACATGACTCGGTAGGTGTGTTTGCGTAAGAGCGCAGAAAAAACTACCTGATTGATACTAGAGTTATGTTTTGATAAGTAACAACCTAAAAATGCTCGAGCGGGGGAAATAAAATGTTTCCTCCGAATAAATGTATTATAATTATATATTAATACGTGAGATGTAATGTAGTGAAGTAGTGCCAGAATATATTTTCTAGAAGATCCAGAATATATTTATGCTTGGCCGAAATGCAGTTTATAGCATTTCGGAACACATATCTTATTTTAATGTTGAATGTTCTTATATGTCTTCGTTGTGATGTGGTGGTGTCGAATAAAAAATAGAAAGACCATCAAGTTTAATTACTTTCAAGAATTAGATTACAACGAAATAAATATTTTCTCGAAACGATTTTCTTTTACTACGAATGATTTCTCGACAGTTTTGAAAAGAATAAATTTTTCAAGGACTCTTAAAATTGAAAAAAAAAAAAGACCATTTTCAACATTTAATATCTTAAAATGTATTTGATTTTAAGACACAATTTTTATTTGAGATGAAAGATGCAGAAAATCGGCATAGCAAATTACGCGCACTATTACAAAATAAATTTTGCAACTAGAATGAAAATTTTGATACCTACTTATACTTCAGATTATAATATTTACCCTAAACCTAAATAAATTTGTAGTTAAATCATTTTTATATTTTTAATACAAAGTTGTATTTAGCTAATGCAAAATTTACAAATTTCAACAGTATAATCACCTAAAAAAATATTTTTTATTTATTTTTTAACAATAAAAAGGAAATTTTAGGTTCAGTGTATACAGACTAATATGAAACATATGTTTTGGAAATGTCATGAAAAAAAATCAGGAGTTTGAGATATCCTGTGCATTATGCTCAAAAACGTCATTTGGAGAAAAATTACTTCAAAGTTTTGGAAACGCCGCTTCACCAATTAAGCTGGTATAATTCTAAAAGCCATAACTACTGTTCTAAAGGGAATTTCAAGGAAACAATTATATCAAAATGTTCAGAAAAGATACGAATTTAACAAAAAAAAAAAAAAAATCGAAAATTAGCTTTAAGAGTCTTGAGACCCCTTAATAGGACGTTAGGCCCCGAATGGATTAAGCGTTTGAGTGCGGAACAAATATCGCGGATATATGCCGAAAATGCGAATGTGTTTTGGTTTATATATAATAAAAAAAATACTTGTAAGCCGACGATATATACAGAAATCGCACGCTTCGCTAGTGCAACCAACTTAAATGCTCACCACACTGAAACAACAAATAAGAGCACTATCACCCCTCTCCGTAATTTTAGCATAAAACAAAATGAGCGCTATAGCGCTTCCCGCAATTGTGGCACGTAACAAGAGTAGCGCTGTCGCGCTTCCTGAAATTTTGGCACTTAACAAGAGGAGCGCTATCGCGCTGCTTCACACTCTAACGGTTAAATAACAATTCAAAGCTTGTGTGAGATAGCAATCGCCTGTATTTCAGAATATTCAAAATTTCATACCAGAAAAATATACGGAGATACCTGAGTGGAATCCGAACCGAGTAAGTATTGTGAATATGCGTGCAGCACACCTTTGGAATACAGACGATTAAAACGTTTTTATGATTTAAAATTTAATGATCGAATCTGAAACACGGAGAAGTAAGTGCAAATTTCCAACATATTCAACATTCACCATTGCATGATGAATGTCGACATTGGCCGGTGTAAGTCAGAAATAAGGATATTTAACAAATATTTCGGACATACACCAAGCGACCATGTGAATGTTGACATTCACCGGTGAAAGTCGACATTCTCCAGATTTCGGTCTTTCACGGTAACATATATATCAACATCGAGATCAAAAACAGGCCTGTTCAAAAGAATTGGGATACATATTTGGCTATGTACGGTAACTGCTGAAATAAATTTTTTAAACGTTTACTTAGTTATCTTATTTACCTCATTTCCCTAAATAACGAAGTTTTGTTAAAGCTTTCAGGGAGTGATGGAAAGTGTATCATAATCTATGCCGTACGCATGATTTTTCTTTCTTGTTTATCAATGGAACGAGTACAATCATATCGTACTAGCTTTAAAGCGATAACAGTCGGAAATTACAAGCAGCATTATATTGAAGCTAGTCGGACGTATCAATCCCAAAACTTGCTTCTATCTCATACATGTTAATACTTCAAAAGCCCCTATCAGTGTCAAAATATAATGGCAATCTATACTCAGCATGAAGATTCTAAAAAGATGAAATTTCGTGCATTAGTTCTTGATAGGATATCGCTGAAATGGTGTAAACCCAGAAAAATGCAGTATCGCAGCGTCACCTATTGAGTGATTTACAGCAGAACATAATCTGCAAGAACTTATGCCCATATCTACCTGAATATCAAGTTTAGGGGAAATCCGTGCATTAGTTTTTGAGATAGAGCAATTGCGAAAATCGTTAAAAATCCAGTATGGCAGCGCCATCTATTGGACGATTGACACCAAAACCTAATTAGCCTAAACTTGTCTCAACGTCTAACTGAATCCGAAGTTAGATGAAAAATCGTGCATTAGTTCTTGAGAGAGAGCTATTAAAAGAAGTCGGGAAAAATACAATATAGCTGCGCCACTGGTTGAGCGATTTACACCAAAACATAATCAGCAGCAATATTTATCCAGGTATACTTGAATCTGAAGTTTGATGAAAAATGACATTAGTTCTTGAGATAGAGCTATTGAGGAAATCCCGAAAAATGCATCAAAGCAGCGCCACCTATTGGGCGTTTTACAGCAACACGTAATCAGCCTCCATTCATATCAAGGACTAGCTGAATCCTGAAGTTTGATGACAATGTGCGCATTAGTTCTCGAGATAGAGCTATTGCGTAAATCGTGTAAATCCTGCAAAACGCAGCACAGCAGCGCCACCTGTTGGATGATCTACACCAAAAATGTAAACAGCATCAGTTCTTGTCAAGGATCAACTGAACCTGAAGTTGATACAAAATTTGTGCATTAGTTCTTGAGATAGAGCTATTGCGGGAATCGTAAAAAATGCAGCATAGCAGCGCCACCTGTTGAGCGATGTACACCAAAAACTAAAGCATCAATTTATATCAGGGACTAACGGAATCTGATGTTTTATTAAATTCCGTCCATTCATTCTTGAGATAGAACGCCCACAAAATTTATGTCACATACAAACAGACATTTTGTAAAAGCATGTTTTTCGGAACCTGACCCCTAAAACGTGTCAATCCATTGAAAACCGAAAAATTTCATGAATCCAATACTTTCTTCTTGTAAAGATAGAAGAAGGTAACAATGCTTTTAATTTTTTACTTTCTTCTATCTTTAGAAGAAAAAAAAAATGGATTCACGAAAATTTTCGAATCCCGGTTTTCGAAGTTTTGGGGTTCAGAGAACCACAAAAACGTGTTTAAAAATGTGCGGAGTCTGTCTGACACAAATTTTATTTTGTGGGCGCCCTATCTCAAGAATTAATGAACGGAATTTAATAAAACTTCCGATTCCGTTAGTCCCTGATATAATTTTGTGCTGATTGCTTTTTAGTGTAAATCGCCCAATAGGTGGCGCTTCTATACGGCATTATTAATGATTAGCGAAATTGCTCTTTCTCAAGAATTAATGCATGAATTTTCAAACTTCAAATTCCGCTAGTCCC
Source organism: Maratus speciosus (assembly GCA_963932465.1). Taxonomy (NCBI): domain Eukaryota; kingdom Metazoa; phylum Arthropoda; class Arachnida; order Araneae; family Salticidae; genus Maratus; species Maratus speciosus. The sequence goes on from OZ010790.1 coordinate 608,617,141, forward strand.
TCCTATAAATGGATCCCGATTAGTTTTTGGGAGTCAATCGACCCACACATGGCGCTGCTATGTAGATTTTTTTTTACGATTTTCACGCTAGTTCTACCTCAAAAACAAATGCACAGATTTTCGCGAAACTTCAGATTCAGCCACAACTTGACCATAAGTTGTTGCTGATTAGATTCTGGTGTCAATAACCTAACCAGTGGCACTGGTATGTTTTATTTTTCAAGAAATAATATGTATGAGATAGAAGAAAGTTTGGGATTGCCGCATCGGACTGGTTTTACACCGTTTCTAAAAATCGATATTTTGTTCTCTTTCGACAGAAGTAATGAAAAGAAGAAGTAAACTTATCTTAAAACTTTAATGCTTAGCATTTACGAATTACAAAATAAAAAAGAAATAATTTGGGATTTATTAATGGGATTTTTTTGGGGTGTGGGGGGGTGGAGGTGGAGATTTATTCCCGTAAAATGAATTCACAGCAAAGAAAATTGCAGTAACACATGTCTGTCATTTTTTTTTAATTTTTCGGTTTCGAAATCTTGTTTTGCGAGTCATGTGGTTTTTTAGAGTCATAATCTGAAATAACTAAATCCAGTAAATGGAGCAGTCAAATGGCCTCACTGGACGCCGTATCATGCCTACTCCCATTCCGCGTCCGTCCTATTTACCCTCGTCTATCACTGACTGATAGCAATTCAATGGGTAGTCTCCAAAGTCTTAACACGGTAGATGCAGGTTAAGGGAAAACTCTTCTTTCGGCTATAAAGAATTACCAAAATAGAAGATTTCTATATCTACTACCTCTTTTCATAGGCCCTGGGGAATAAGACCTGCAATCTTCACAATAGAAAAAATATGCCGACTCTTATTGAGGTTTGTAGTTGGAAAAAATCCTGCTGTAAAATTTATGACAAAATGTAAACAAACTACAGGAATTTTAAAGTAAATTTTATTCAGATCTGTTTTTTAAAAAAGGGGGATTACTGACCTTCGTTTGGTATATTTAAATTTTATTGCCTTATGCTTTATTGAAGTGCATGAACTAATTATTAACTGTAACTAAATTTACTGAATTATAATAAAATTTAATAAAACTGAACAAAAACTACCTTATAGAAACAATATATTATATAACGAAAAAAGATGATCTTTGAATGTTTTATAATTTATTAATGAAAGAAAAAAGATTATTTCTATTAGTTCTGTCGAATATTAAGAAATATCAGTGTACCTTTCTATTTTAAGGAACGAGAAGTCTAAATAGACGAGATGCAGAGTTAATATTTAAAGTTAATATCAAAATTTAACCAATCGTGTAAGTTAAAATCAAATATTTCAAGGGCTTCTACACACATCTACAAGATAATGACATAGAAGTCTTCAAGTTCAAACAACGCACATAAGCTAGGGAATCTTCCTTTATAACTCGTTAAATAAATTTTACTCAAAAGTGAAAAGAGATTTACATAGTTCATCCACAACTCAAGCGATTTAAAACCGATCTCTTTCGAGAGAATTTAGCATTCACTCTGTGGAAGGTTAGAAGAAGTCAAGGACAGTAGGACAGAATTTAATTTGTTATGCAACTAATTGTCATACAATCATACATATTACACATTTAACACCATTCAGTTAAATTTCGCACATTGCTACATCATTTCTCCCGAAAGAGATTCAATTTGGTCTACCTAAAGAGACCAGAATAAGTGTTTAGAATTATGAATTAATGGCCAATACCCCAGCTCTAAGTAAATGCCAGCGTTTATATGCAAAATATTTTAACTCTACAGCAAACTCCAGTTACTTCCGAAGAATTTATTTACTCAACTTTGCTCAGGAAAACATTGTAAGTGTCATTTTAACCGTTTTATAAGCAGTGCAAAAAATATTTTCAATCCGTCAAATTACTATTCATAAAATTTCCATGAGAAAATGCTGGGATAAACTATAAAAATCTCCTTTCACTTCGGATTATAAAACTTGCGTTGTTTAAAGTGTTCTCCAGGAATATTTCCTACATTTGTATATACGTTGTTTGAACTTTAAAAAACTTTCCTAATAAGTGAAGAGCTTAAGTCTTTTTTTGATCACTCACAACCTTATCTGAACTCGAATATTCAAGCTGTGTGCAGAAGTCCCTGAAAGATTTTATTCGCATTTATAGGATGACTTAGAATTGGATTTTAACATGAAATGTAGTTAAATCTACATTTCATAGTTTTCAACTTAAATTTTATAGTTAAGAAATGACATCTCCCACAAGGTTTAATTTGTTACCTAAACACATGTCCTTGATAGAAATGTTAACTACATTTTCATTTTATATAAGTACTTAACCTGAATTGTACACGTTTCAAAAGCATATGAATAAGTTTGCTGTACTCAGCACAGCAAATGTTTATCCAAAGTTATTTCTCATTTAAACAGTCTCCTTCACAATTTTGGCCTGTTCATTCTTTCAATTGGCTATTCAAGACAGTGTTAAAATATTTATTCCATGAATGGGGTCGGGATTATTAAAAAGATATTGCTCAAATTAAAATTTAATCAAAGCCAAAAATTTCGGTCAATGCGTTATATAATTCAAGTTAGGAATTCCAAATGATCGAGATTGTTTAAAAAATAGCTTTTGAAGAAATTTAAACATTTATTTTGCTTAAGGATATATTGATTGCAATACAGGAAAGAAACCAAGAAATTATTTAATATTAAACCTATTCGTTTTAAACTAAACATTACTTTTCGTAACCGATCTATTTTTATGCATTTTCAATATCATTGCAGAAAAAATTATACAAAGCTATTTCAATCATTTAAATGTAGCGACAAATATTTCCAAAATAAATGTAGTTTTAAAAATTAAATAACTTAAAATGGAATTCTGAGTATTTTCAAATTTAACGAAGGTCAGGTTTTATACAAAGGCGTTTTAACAAGACCGCTCATACACTGAGCTTAGTTAACATTAAATATAACATACACAAGGCAACAAAATACAAATAAAATATTTTTACAACAGTTTGAGAGTTTTGAAAATGACATTTCTAGAATTAAAATCTTTACAGGGAATAAAGTAATACGATCACAAACCCGGCTGACGGAATAATTAAATACTTTATTGAAATAAGAATTCAGATTTTTCTTGATAGTCACAAAATTCTCTCTTTAAGAATGAAAAGATACAAAAATATAACGATTAAAATCAGATATGAGCCGTTTTCAAAACTCACAATTACATTAATATTTCAGCAGGCGCGCGTATGTGATAGATACACTAGAGATGAATTTCGTTTTATATATTTAGTCTTGCAGGTGGCCTTTGCTATTTCTCTCGCTCTGACCTACTTTCAGTTATTTTACAATATACATTTTACAATAGCATATCTAGGATATACGCGCAATCTTTCATGCTGATATGGTGGGGGCGCCCGCTGGAAGGTTAAATAAGCAAAACCAGTTCAACAGGCGTCTATACATTACAATAGATTTAACACAAGATTTTATAATGCAAAATAAAATTTATATTAAATTCACAATTTGTTTTAAAAAAGCATCTTTGCAACAAAATGAATTATCCTGTAAAATACACTTTCTGAACAATTTATACAAAAAAATTCTAAAAACTAAATTAAATCTTCAAATTTATAAGCATACTTTGTGGGATTAAGGGTGTGCAACAGTAAAATTTAAGATCCCATGGAAAACCGATTAAAAGTATAGAAACATATCTACATTCGAGAAGCAGGTAGTTAAATTTTATTGTTTTAAATGAGCTTTAACAAGTTTAATAAATTTCGTAAAAATTAATCTGATAAATAATTACTGTTGAGGAAGTACGATAATACAGCCCGATGATTCTGTGTGTGTGTGTGGGGGGGGGGGGGGTCTTTACTAACCTTTATTAAAAGAAGTAGCTTTATAAATTTTTCAAATTTAAATTTATGCATTGTATTAACAGGTAAGAATTTATTCTATTATTTTTTTATGTTAGGTTTTTGAGAATTGTTTGTACTTTCTACACTATCTACAGAAATTCCAGAGGGAGGAAGGAATTTTGGTACAGCGATTTCCAAGACTTCTTACCAACTAAAAACATAAAAAAAAGGTTTTGGTTTCTTGCGTAACAAGCTCGCTCAAACATTAATTCGCACTTTTATTTTACAAAAAGAAATGAAAAATATAGATACGGATATAAACATTGAAAAATAGTATTTATAAAGAACAATGCAGAATTATAACATTATAAAGAAATATTTTTTCGATAATCCTGCATAGAAAATATTTCAGCTTTGTACATTTAACAGTTTAATAAAAAACAAGTTAGAAAAATATAGAAATAAATCGCTATAGACAATACATCAGCTTTTAAAATTAATGGGATCGGTCAATTACTAAAATTTTACATAAGTAAGTAATGATTATAGTGTTATATCTATGAAATGCATTGAAGTATTTTCAAATGTTACTTTAGAATTACGGGAATGTCTGCTGGCTCTGAAGAAAAAAAATTTTGAATTTTTTTCGCTTAAGAGATTTATAGGAAGTGTCCGGAGATATGAATAATTTATGTATTTAAAAATCCAAAAAGATTTTTAAAGAATATATAGTCTCTTTCACGGGAATTTCACATGCATTCCGTGGAAAATTACAAGAAGTTGAGAATAGAAGTTAAATTGTTAAACAACTAAAATAACAATTATCCATATCGCGCATCCAATAACACTCATAACTTAGCACATCTTCTCAACATTCCACCAGAAAGAGACAAATCGGATCTGGAAAACCAGAATTTGATCAATTAAAAAATATACAGTTAAGAAAACGTTCACCAAAAAAGTTTCCAACAGTGTATAAACCATTCTGGGGAACTCTTCACTTCCTATAATTTCATTCCATCATTGTATTTTAACCACAACCTCAGCACTTTTGTTAAAAGCAATGATTTTTTTCTTCATCTAGTGAAGTTTTTTTTTTTTTAACACGGCGTTAGTCATTTTTTTTTTTTTTTTTTTTCCGTTAGTTGCAATGTATTTCACAGATACAACTCATTGCTTTTTTTTACCGTTTTCATTTACGAATCTCTTATTTGTTATATGAAATACCCTTTTTTTATAGGACTAAAAAGTTATATAGACCAAAGTTTTATAGACAAAGTTACATAGTTTTATAGACCAAAAAGTTACACACTTTCCTTTAAATAAAATAAATATTTTATCAGAAAATGCCGGCTTTTTAACTATGCTCAGTATAAAAAATATTAACCACCAGTTTCATATGTTTGAAAAATAAACGGTTTATAAATAGTTTATGCGCTCCTGTAATTAGTTCTTAATTTCCCTTGTAGCTCCGTATGTATAAGAAATACAGCTATTTTCGACAGGATATAAAATTTATATGAAGTTTATAACAAAGCCCATGAAATGCCTTAAGCTGTTCGAATGTTTATTAAACGGCAATACACTTTGGACCGGTTTAATTATGGGGAAAATCTTTGGCCCCTAAAAGTTCTTTATGTACCCCAAAAAATAAATTTTCTTAGCTGTAAATTTATGTCAAAAGTAGAAAGGCAATTTTGGTGCTATAGGAATTAGAAAGAGCCATAACGAATAACATTAATGAACACTTTAAATGCTTATTTTTTTTAATCAGACTAGCATTTTCGCAGTCTGTGGACTGTGACCTCGCCAATTTTCCTCCTCAACCTAACATTTTGAAAGGATTATTAAATCTCATTTTCCTGGTGACGTACGTAAGATATTTTCGAAGTATTGATATATGGCTGCAGTGTGTAATTTTAAATTAAAAACTAGAAAACAGTAATTCTGCTTTTTCAGAATTTAGTGTCGCCCCGATGAAAAAAAAATGCATGTACATATAAATAGTACAAAACATTTCAATTTTAAGACTATAAAAGCACACGCTTTTATTTTATGTAAAATGACGTCATTCACATCCGCTTAGGAATTCCACATTTACGATCCACTCTTAAACATCTATAGTAAAGCAGGTATAGGACGTCACTATCCCGAAATTATAGACAAATGCAGCAAAAAGATATCATTAAAGAAACTACCCCCCCTCCCCCCACCAAAAAAAGGCTGTCTAATGATTTATAGCCTTCATCTGTTTGTAACATTGTAGATACTTAAAATTAAAATAGTTTATAATAGCTCCACGTTAACAGAAATCATTCTTTTATATTTTTTCAAAATAGCACGTATTTCAATTACCTTTTCTTTCGATTGCTATGAAAAAAAATGACAAAAATATATAATTAACATTTTACAACTATTGTCCCTTTACTTTAGTACTTCCGTTGCCAATATTAAGCAAATAGCTCCAAAAACTACAAAAAAATTAATATTTCAAAAATAAATGGAGATGCAGTTTTCGAACAAATTGCATTTAAAGGTACTTTTTTTCCAATACGACGGTATAAAAATTGAAAATGTACCATGCTTAGAAGTTTAAAAAATTGCTATAGAGTATTTAATCGTGCTGCTTTGTTTTTCGGCTGGCTTCTGTAAGGTAACGTTAGTTTTTGGAGACGACACAAAATAAGCTGAGAGAAAGAAATAGCATACCATACCGGGGGCTAAAAAGTTGCGAACTTTCATTTTACTTTGAACCGATGTCATTTCGCTCAAAAGGCCTGCGTTTTAAAACTTGCGCATTTCACTAGCTTTTAGACTAAGGAAACCTATTCTTTTAATTGTTCTCGTTCAAGTCTAAGAAGTTTCTGTGACAACAGAAAATATATTAAGTGAAGCTAATGTCCGTTTTTAAACTTATATGTCAAAATAGGCGAGATGTAAAATTAAGTTTTAAGTTAACAAGAGTACTTAGAATTTGATGTTAATTAAAGTAAAAAAATTATCAGACTTCTGCATACTGCTTTACTAAAAACAAATTACTAAGAAAGTTTTCCAATTCAAACAACGTATAGAAGATAGTAAATATTGATTTATAAAATCGTTAAACTATATTAAGTTTCATATCTAGAAATTAAAAAGAAATTTCTATTGTTCATCCAAAACTCAATGACTGACCTCTGAAATCCATTAATTGAACTCTTTCGGAGGAATTGCTCATTCACACGGTGGAACGTTAGGAGAAGTCTAGGAAATAATTTAATTTGTTATGCAACTAATTGTCATACGATCATACATGTCACCCATTCAACACACTGACACATCATTCCTCGTGAAAGAGACTCAACACGGTCTATCTAAAAAGGCTAAAATTAATACTTGTGAATTAATGGTTACTGCCTTAGTTCTAGGAAAAGGCCAAAAAGATTATAGACGCAGTATTTAAACTTTACAGAAAATTTCGGTCACATTTGAATGAGTTACTTTATCAATTTTTTCAGGCAAAATCTTAAATTGTATTTTAACCCTTTTATTGAACACACATTGGACAGTTTATAAATTTCAATCTTATTTCCATAAGTAGCGCTTTGATGAACTATGGAAATCTACTTACAAAATTTAATACTTATTTAACGAGTTATCTTTTTATATACGTTGTTTGAAATTTAACATTTTCTTAGTAATTATCTTCTAGCTGTATGCAATTTTTGAGAGATTTATTTTCATTTACAGGATCACCTAGAATTGGATTTTAGCTTGAAATGCAGTTAACTACATCTCTCATTTTTAAAATTAAATTTTATAGTTAACAAATGGCCGCTTCTCCTCCTAATGATTAGTCTTGTTTTAACATAAAATGTAAACATGTAAATACATGATAAAAACATTAAACTTTTTTCATTCAACATAAGTACTTAACGTGACTAGTGTACATATCAAGAACTTTAATTCGATAAGTTTGTAGTAATCTTCAGAGTCATTTTTTGTCCTAAGTTTTTTTACACCTACTTAAAACACTCGTTCATAATTAAAATTTTGTTCAAGATTACATTACATTTTTGCTATTAATGGGGCCTAGATGATTAAAAAATACTGTTCCAATTAAAATGTAGACAAAAATAAATTTTTAAACAAAAAAATCAGTTTTATCATTTAAGTTAGGAGTTTGAAATGAGCAAGATTGTTAAATTGAGAAGACACTTCAATAAATGTACACATTTCCGTTACTAAATTTTATCTTGATAGCAAGCAAGACGACTAACATAGAGGAAAGACTTCTAGAAAATATTTTATTACACTTCGATTCTAAACATTTCTTTTCATAACTGTTCTATAGAACTACTTTCTCACATTTCCAAAATCTTTACAGAAAAACTCGCATAAAGCAATTTAAATACTTTAACTGTAACGACACTTCCGAAGTTCATCTATATAGATTTAACCCGGGAGAACTCGCTAGTGAGAATGCCCAATTGCTTTTCTTTTACTTAACATTCATATAATATCAACTTTTTTTATTGGCTTAGTAATTTTATTCACAAAATAGGTAAAATAATTGAAAAACATCGAAATTTTAATTAAAATGAAAAATGATTTAAATAAGAGTCTTTAAAAAGTACGACTGTGAGAGAAAATCTCATGCAGCAAGTTCTCCCGAGTTAAAAATAAACCAAAATGGGATCTTCAGTATTTCGAAATTTAACGAAGGAAAATTTTTTATATAAAAAGGTGTTTACAAGATAGCTCATACATTGATTTTAACATTAAATATATTTACAGATTAAAAAAAAATCACATATACGAGATATATTAACTAAGTTTCGAAAAAACATTTCTAGAAATAATTTTTACGGGAAATGAAGCAATCCGATCACGAATGCCGCTGACGAAATACAAAAAACTTGATTGAAACACTTTATTGAAATAAGTAAGAATTCAGATATTTTGAATATACACAAAACATTGAGTGAAAATGAAAAATATAACGAGTAAAATTGTATACGATCAGTTTTCGAAATTCATATTTACCTTAAATAAGTAAAAACCGGTATATCTATCAATTACAATACCATAGATTCTAGACAAGAATTTGTAAAGTGAAATAAATTATTAAATTCACGTTTAGTGTTTAAAAAAGCATCTTTGCAACAAAAAAATTATTGAGTATATCTGAATTTCCTGAAAATTTTATACAAATTAGTAAAAATTAAATGGAATCAATCTACAAATATAAATTTGAACAATATACGTGATAGGAATAAGTGGGGCACACGGTATAATGAGTTGGTTGGTTGTATTTATGACGGCCAATTATCTGCACGAGGGATATAGGCCCAGGGGCGAGTGCCCTTCGTGGGGGTCTTTCTAAGGGAACCTAACCCGTATTAACGCTTGGAAATCCAAGGTTCGAAGAAAACCACGAAAACTCCGAACGATTAGGCCGACGGGAGCGATTGGGATCGAACCCAGCACCTCCCGTCTACCAGCTTCGAGAGCAGAACCTCTCAGCCACTGGTGGGGCTCACGGTATAATGAGATTCTATGAAAAACAGGAGATAAAAGCACAAACATTTTTACCATTGTGAAGATAATGATTAATACATATTGATTAAAATGAGTATAAACGAAGTACGTAATAAGTTTTATATAAAAAAAAATAATCTCGTAAGTCTTAGTTATTGCCGAGGCAGGAATAAGTCCAATAATATATCAGATTTATGGTGTAATCTATTTGGGGGAGGGGGGAATCTTTAGAGACTACTTCAATAAATTCAGTCGCTTGATAAATTTTGCAAATCCGTTTTGCATTCTTTTACAAAAAGGTGGAAAATTATTACTTCTGATGTTAATGTAGAAAGTACAAACAATTCTGAAAAAACTTCATAAATTCCACTGAAAATAAAAGGAGTTGTAAAGGAGGAGAGGTATACGTTAGTGATTTTCTAGAAAATGTTTTTTTACAGGGATGCAAAGACAACACAAACATTACAAAAGGTTTTCGTTTGCTGCTTAACACACATGAAAAAGAAATAGTACACTTTCATATCCTTATATGCATTAAAATCTTAGGTTAATATACAGAAAAAGCTGAAAAATACAGATATTTGCAAGCATAACAAAAAGTACAGAATTACCGTAATACATTATAAAAACTTTTTTTTAGACCACTTTTATCGAAAATATTTCAACTTTGTACAATACAGTAGTTTTTTTCCTATAGAAAGAAATGCAGCTTTTTATACTATTTGGATCTATCAACTAATAAAATTTCAAATAATTAAGAATGTGTCATGGCATCACGTTACAGATATTTTAATAGTGAAAAATTGCCTTAAAACTAGATTTGTAATGTTATATTGTTGCTCCGAAAAGCCTTAAAAATTTTGAAATATATAATTAAGTATATAACTGCTTACTCTGAAAGAAAACTAAAAATTTGTCGCTAAATATTGAACCCTGTTTTGGAATCTAGATTTATAGCAAGAGATTGTAGATTTAAATAGTTTATATATTTAAAAAAAATAAAAATTAAAGAATTGTCTCTTTCATGGGAATTTGGCATGCTTTCCTTGGAAAATTAGAAGAAGTTGAGGATAGAAATTAAGTTGCTATAAAACTAAATTACATGCATTCATTCCACGTACCCAATAACATTCATTCCAACTTAACACATTTCAACACTGTTCCACCAGAAGGAGACAAATCTGGTCTATCTAGAAAGATCCGAATTCGATGCTGAAAAATTTTGATATGAAAAATTCAGAAAATTGTCACCGAAAAGTTTATATTTAAACCACCACTCTTGGAACTGTGGTTACTTCCTTAAGAGTTATTCCATCATTTGTTAGTCAACGCCTTAGTAGTTCCTTTTCCGTTAAAGGCAATGGGAGAAATTTCCTATTTAAATGAAAGCTTTTTTAAAAATAGAAAATATTTTTCTCTCCCCCTCTTAAAATGAGCTGTAGTGATAACGTTTATTGTGTGCAGTAAAAACACCGAAACTTCTGAATGATTTACGGGATCTTGAAATAAAAGACATTCATTACACGGGTATGTTTTAAGGCTGTTCTCAAATCCAAAAGGGTCAATTTTCTGACATAAGTTTTAATTCATTTTTGTTTGGAAACGCATGAAACTAGGTGTTATTCAGAAACTATGTCATCGAACTGTTTTTTCCGTTTTCTTGTAAACGCGATAGATCTTTCAGAAAATATTGTAAAAGTGGGCATTTTGAGCAGAGCTTCCGAACGAAAGAAAAATTCAGTCTTAAAAGGGGAGAAAAATGCCGTGTCACGTGATGAAAATCGCTTATAAATCAATAGGTAATTTATTGATCAAAAAATGGAAAACAGATTCGAAATAGCTTCCGTGGTCAGGCTTTACAATTATATATATGTCCGTAAAAAAAATGAATTTGTAGATGTGGCCAAACGTTTTGCGCTTGTTGAGCAGAGCAGTTGAGAACAGCCTTAACACGTAGAACTATCTCTAGCAAGAAAAACCTCGTGCTTTGACCTCGAGTTTGAGAGACTAGTCACATTTTTGAAGCCAATTAGTTTCATATATGTCGGTCTGCAGAAAGGAACAGCGATATTCCAATATAAAAGGGAAAATTAGATAAACAAAGTGTAATTTTATGGTATTTTACTTTTATAGAAAAGTAAATACAAGTTATTACATTGCAAATAAAATAAGAGTTACCATTTATCTAAATCATCAGCACCATCGATCTAATAACAGTTCACATGTAAATTTCAAAAAAGAAAGTACAGCGCTTGGGCAATTTTATAATAAGTAGTACCGATACTATATCAGGAATTTAGTTTCTGCAATAGCTTATCTGAAATATTTTGAGCATAAATAGCATCAACTAGTTAGATTCATTTCTTAAAAGTGCCGAACTTTCATATTTATAAGCATGCTTAACCCTTAACTATACTGTTACCGGTCTCAAAGACCACATACTTTAATTTTCACTTTTCAGTTTATATATACTAGTTACATTTAGTACCCTATTATACCAGATAGAGACTTCCAAATAGCAGAATTTTAGATTAATTATTCATAGGATACTCTAACAGAAAAGACATTACAAATGTCTATTAGACTTACTATGTAGAGTTTCTATCAATCTTAATGAAGCGGTCTAAGGGACCAATCACAGTAGCTATGTGATAATTTCTGCTACAACAGTTAAGGGTTATATTTTTCCATGAATTACAATAAAATGAATGTTAAAATCAATATTTTTATAAAAAGAAAAATATCAATGCATTTGTCGTACGCCGTACAAAGACTATTCTGTCGAAAAGTTAGCTCATGTTAAATGTTGATTAAATACGAAACTTGTTCAAGTACAAAAAAAGGCAAATATACAAAAACATTTTAATTCCAAAAACATTTCTAATAAACATCACAGGGATTAACCTTTAACTGATGTCACGCGGTCTCCCAGACCCCGCGACTCCCAGCTGTAAGCACTTTTACAGCTTTTTACTTTTCTGTACTGAAGTTAAATAATAAGAATAAAATACTTTTTTCAATTTAATTCACATGCTCCTAAGAGAAGTAAAACGATATTGTTAGGACAAAATTTAAGTAAATTCAACCATTTGAGTTATATTTTTTTTATTCATTTTATTCGAGGGGTCTGAGAGACCGGATCACATCAGTTGTGTGACAAATTTTAGTCCCATCAGTTAAAGGTTAATCAAAACATGGTGATTTCCATCAGCTGAATAATAATAAATCATACTAACACGTTGATCGCCACAGAATGTGGCGAAGTGGTTCATTTGGCAGACAAATACAAAGCAGTTTTCAGTTTTTAATAGAGTCCGTTAACAATTTGAATAAAATTAACGAACATTGCATACAATTTACAATTCTCAATCGTAGTAAAATTTAAAAAATATATCTTTACAGTTTTAACGCTAGACTGAAATAACTAAAACGTGTATCGGGAGACCACTTAAAAAAAAACACTGTAGTAAATTATAAGGATATTTTTTTCGTAGCAATAAGTCTTCAAAGGAAATATTGACACGCGTAGGGGAGACCGGGGGGGGGGGGGGGAGGGGAAATGGAGCCATCCCGCCTGCTTTAAAGACCAAGGGCAGTTAGAGATAGTGAATGTTCCTACACTACAGCGGCCAACAATAGAAACAATGCCTAGAGCGAGAGTGATTTTGCTGCACGTCGTTCATTTGTGCTAGTGCAAAATTTAGTTTTCATCTAGTTGTTTCTTATTTTGGAGCTTCAAAGCAGTAGAGACACGCATCTTTTATTGTAACATTAGGTATCCAAGATAATATTACCCGTAATCAACATGCATTCGCCGACATTTTGATGAAAAGTTTTGAACGAGTTCGGTCCTCCTTTCGGCTTTGCTTGGGGATTTCTGCCATATTGTCCTCTCGGGGTAAAGCCACCAGCATACGAATCGGGCGAGAAATGGCCTCATTTGAATGTAGTGGGGTCGATTCAGCAGAGATTTATATTTGTGACTTGAAATTTCAGTTAAATTGTAACTGGTAAATTACTTTTCCATTCTAAATATTTTCAGTAGGTTATGCGTTTCCTAGTATCCATTTGCTGTACTTACTAGGTCATTAAAGAGTAGTGTCATTACCCCGATGCAGTGGCGGAATTACCCCCAGTATCCTGTGTAATCCCGCTACTGCACAGAGGTTGAAAGAAGTTTTTTTTAATGGGTGCTTATGTTACCGTTAAATTTATACAGATACTAAAGATCATGATTCAGCTTTACAATGTTAAAAAATAAACGTTTTTTAGAGGAAAAAAAATTTAAATTCCCTTAAGTTTGTGGCATTCCGCCGGTCTACTCTATATGTGCGTTATGGCGCTCTAGGACTCATTTCTGGCACGTCTTTTCGTGTGCCATTTTACAGTAAAAACTCGCTAAACATTCTGCGATATAGTATATGGAATAAATACTACTCTTTAAAATTTCGACCTATTTGGAAATTTGCATTATACAAGGAGCTCGGTTATATTACGATAGACTAATAGTTTGCTATGCAACATTAAAAATGTATTCGCAACGATATCAAACATTCAAGAATTTCTTCACGAAAATAAATATAATTGCCAACCTTCAAGTACTGAATCGGATATGCATACTTTGGACCCGCAAAATGGTTTATGAAAACTTTCCGTCTACGTACAAGTTGCATCTTTCAGGAAAAAAAAAAAAAAAAACAAGTCTTGGGGGGGAGGTGGAAGAAAGGTGATATGCACTTATAGGAATAATTTTTGAATAGATAAAGTGAATAGATAAAATTATAGTCAAGATATATGGAAGAAAATTACTTATACCATGACTGTCCAGTATGTTTAAGAGATACCACTCCAAATAAAGTTGAACTCTCAACCATTTTTAAAACACTGCGTAGGCAGTAACACCACCTTGAGATCCTGAAATTTAAGGGTTTTGGGGAGCTATTGAAAAAAAAAAAAAAAAACGCGAATGTTTATGAAAAATCGTTTATCTATAAATTTGACTTATTTGTTAGTTAAAGAAATAGCCTTAACATCCAGAGCGCATTCGAAAGAGGATCATAACGGTGGGCACGTAAACTAATTTTTTTGTTTGTATTATTAATACTCAAGCCTACGTTTTCTTAGTCCAAAAGCTAGTGAAATACGTAACTGTATAAATAAATAGGCCATTTTAGCAGAACGGCATTGAATGAAAATAAAATACTACAAATTTTGCCACTTTATAAAAGTTATGCAGAAACAATATACCACTATTTTAAAAGATCCTTGTTATTTGAAGCATAGGCTAGGATTAATTTTAATTGATTGAAAATTGGCGGAGGTAGAGTGTCCACCGATTTAAAGGAAATAAAATTTGCATTACTGTTTACTTGCTAATTCACATTTCATTCCTGTACCTCAAATTTCCCTTTCAATATAGAACTAAAAGTTATTTTCGCGAGTACGAAATACTTTAAGCAAAAAAAATAAGTTCTAAATTATGAACCGGTCAAAGAACAATTTTTTTAAAATTTGTTAAGATTTAACAGTTATGCACATTTTTCAATTTTATGCAATTTATTCGGCAAGCTAAACAAAATCTACAGTTATATAATTGAGTTTTTATTGTGATTGAATGAGTAGTGATAGCAGTAAAATATAAGATAGCTTGAGTAAAAAATTCAGAAACATTTAACGCCAGAGTAAAAACTATTTCAATTGTTACAATTTATCATAGTTATTCGTTACTAATATGTTAACTGTTAATATGTTTATATGGTTTAAAAAATTGGCGAGTTCTCAAAAACTATTTTTTTTTCTCTAAATATTTAGACTAAGTTCTATAATACATCCGATTGATGGTGGTATGAGACTTTATTTGAAAAATATTTACCACACCGATTTTTTGTCCAAGCTTAAAAAATACGTTGCTATTGAATTTGGTGTTCATAACATACGAACATTTCTCCCCATAAATATTTTATTGTTTTTTATTTCAGTAATGAGGAGTGAGGAGCGAGAGGTTCTATGTCTTGCGGAAGTAATATTTTTACAACCGTTGCATGCATGTTACTGTAAAAAAAAAAAAAGAGCCAAAATTGAGTGTTATAGATTTCGCTTATATTACATACAATATAAAACTTAGTCAGCAATAAAAGACTAGGTCATTTTTTCATCTTAAGAGCCTACACCAAATATTGAAAGAAATGTTCAAGTTAATCCTATGTGTGGATTGTTTACAGATTGGTCGCTCGCTTTTTTTTTGAGGGGGGGGGGGGTGGGGCGGGGCTAGAGTACTTGAGGTCTAAGTTTTATGCGTTTGTACTTTCGATTTTAGTTTTATATATATATATATATATATATATATATATATATATATGTATATATATATATATATATGGATAGTTTCTCCTTTAAAACCTGTTAGAAACTGTTCTGAAAATGAAAATGTCCGCATATAAAAGAACTAACGAAAACAACAAGAAAAATCATTTAAAAATATTAAAATGCAAGCGTAATGCGAATGTTAACTTTTCACTCCTTTGGTTTTACGCCGTGTTAGCTACGAGAATAAAAATTCACGTAATTAAAATTTCGATTTATGGGGCGAAAGTTAAAATTTTAAATTATATGAACAATTTCAGTTGAGCATTTTCTAAAGTGTAGATTTTCCTCAAAATGTCTATGTCCCACACCGATTTATGTGAATTATGCACCAACTCATCCAAGTGCAAAATTATCTTTAGAATTTTTTTTCTTCAAATTAGCCTTAAAATATTCTACAGTTAGAAAATGTTTTAATAAAAAGTAACTAAATGAGAGAGATTTAATCCTAAAACCATCTCCTAGTGAATAATTTTGCTATAATGAAATTATCAGTAACATTTTTGAAGTTGTTTCGGATTTGTGAATGTGCAGTTGTTTTATCACATATTTGTTTAATGGGGTGAATGGACTAGAATTCTAAATGTCAAATTTGAATGCTAGGCTATTCAAACAGGCTTAAATTTTTAAAAATCAAATATTAATAGAGCTCAAACTTGCGAAAGGAAAAAAATATTTAGCTACATTATTTTCATATTACGATTTACATTACCGTTTAACTGATGTTACCGGTCTCTTAGACGGCTGTTTTTTTTTTTTTTTCAATTTTTATAGTTTAAATTTCAGTTTAACTACAAAAACCACCGAAATTTTGTTTCTTTTGGGACTTTAGTATCAACACCAGAGACTTGAATAGGTGAATTTTAATTATAACAGTACTGTACAAAAATTTTTAGTACACCATCCTACAAGTTAACCGTGGCATTTATTTTTCGATTGAGCGGTATCACAGACCACTTCGCAGTAGTAATGTGACAACTTCGGTTACATCAATTAAAGGTTAAATGACTGGAGATCTGCACAGTTAAAAATTAAGAACAAGAATCTCTAATAAACAGTCTCTTCTAGTGGAATTTGTCATACATTCGGTAGAAAATTAGAAGAGGTCGAGGATAGAAATTAAGTTGTTACACAACTAAGATTACAATCATTCAAAATCACATACAATATCACTCATACGAACTTTGCACATCTAAACGACATTCCATCAAGAAGAGACGATGTAAAGTCTAAAAATACCATAATGAATTTAAATTTAAAAAAGAACGGTGGTTCAGAAAATGTTGGCCGAAAATTCTGGTAAATGATAGCTAAATCACATTTCTTGCAAACTCCAATCATTTAACCCTTAAATGAGAGATTTTTTTTATTTTGTTTCGAAAAATATATAAATGATTGAAAGGTTTATTACACACGAAAAATGAAAAAAATCAGATACATTTTTCATGCAATACGTCAATCTTTTCTTCTATTGCACATCTGCAATACAAGTAAGAACTACTGTCATGTGCTTGTTTTACGCTAAAATATTTCAAATTAGTAAATATTTTAATGCCTCCAAATATCTTATATATAATTATTTATTTTATAAACTTTAACCCTTTAATTCTCATGATAGAATACGTTCTAAAAATTACGTAGTTCAGAGAATCAGACTTGACACCAGAAAGTTTCAATGGTTAATTTCGCTTTATTTAAATATGGAATATCTGGTATTAAAGTAAATATTGATATTTTAATTTTCTGGTGCGAATGAGATATACGAATTAAAACAATCTTAAATTTAAAACACTTGTTTGCATACATGCAAAGCTGCGCACTAAAGGGTTAAAGTTAACCACGAAGAACCTTTTTCAGAAAGTAAATGTAAAATTACTTTCGATTAAACTGTTCTTGATACTTCAGCATCACATACAATGAAAGGAACACGCCGCGATACTTTTACACCGCTTGACGATCAAGTGATCAAGATAAACGTTTCTACCCGTTGTGGAATTACCATGCGGTCAAAAGACTGAAAATTAACAGATCGAGGGAGCATGACTCTCAAAATGTTTTTGTAATTGGGAAAATCTTATTCTTAAAAAACATCTTCTCAAAGCATAAACAAATTTTAATTAACAAACTAAATTATGAATATCACTGAAAAATATTTCTCTGCCAGTAATGATAAATCCGACAAGAGTTGTCACTTCAAATGAGACACTAGTGAAGAAAAATTATTGTAGTCATTTTCTTCAATTAACATTGTACTTTTTTATATTTGTTCTATTTAAGAAATTTGTATGTTTTGTTACTTTTTTCTGTGCAAGGGTCCGATTAGGATTAAAAGCACGAAATCGCTTAAATATATGAATAAGTGCATTCATGAATATTAAGTCGAAAACATTCTGTAAACTCTTTTAGAGTATTGTTAAGTTTTTATCATCTATGCAGCTTGAAAGAGACGTAGATCACACTCAATTTTGTCCTGCTCCTTTGTAATAGCTATGAACTATTCAACATAATTTTCATTGAAAAACATCTTTATATAAGATTTGAACATATTGCTCTCCTGTTACCCCCCCCCCACACACACACACACACACACCTGTATTCTGGATTAGAAAAAGCCCTTTTTTAAATTTGATAATTCGATCTTTAACCCAAGAAATAAATCTAAATTAATAGAAGATTGAAAAATTTCTTAATGATGTCCCCCTCCCCTCCCTATAATCAATAGGATATTTTAATAATAATTGTCTTGCTTCAGACTTAAAATCTGAAAATTAAAGTTTAGTTTTTATCAGTTCCAGAACTTCACAATTGTTTTTAAACTATAAAAATGCAAATTAACGATTTGTACTCTGGTGTAAATAGGTTTGACTTTTAACAACGGTTTTCACACACTCATTTTACTGCTGCACTTAATCTGTCAAAAAGATAAAACCTCAACCTGTATCTTGAGATTGATTCAATTTAACTCATAGCTTCAGTAGTATAAAAATTCGTGAAATGTAGATAAACGTAACCTTTTTTTAAACACATTTGATAAAGTTGTGAATTTAAATCTCACTTATATATCAAAGTATTTACTAATTCAGAATTGACTTTTTTTAGGGGGGGGGGGGAGAGGTAGAAACACTTAAAAGTATTTATACACTAAAAAATATATTTTTAGTTCTATAATAAAAGTAAAAAAGAAAAGTTTGGAGTTATAGGAGTTTGTTCAAAGCGAGTTACGAGTTACGAAAATTTGAAGGTATTTTTTCCCCCGCTTAGATCAGCATTTTGAAAATCTGCACACTACCTCCGCTAATTTTTATATCTACCCACTTTATCTTTTTGAAATATAATTGTAATATACTTTACTAGCGACATTACCAGGATTTTTTTTTTTTTTTTTTTCCCCCCCAAAATATTGGTATCTCGCTATTCTAACTTTAACGAAATTTGTAGTTGAAAATTTACATTTTTCTTTCATTGATACAATTTAACTGAAATTGACTAATTTTTTTAAAATGGTTACATATTTTACTAGATTTTGGATTAATAAAGACAATTATTTCGTTACATTGTTAAGCTGAAAGGTACCATAAGCTTAAAGTTTCCCTTTCTTTTCGAAGCAATTTCTCACCTATCCACTACCAAGTTGCCGTTTTTTCGATATATCAACTAAACAAAAAGATTTCATATTTAGAGCCTTTACTGGTCTCACAGACATCTACTTTTTCCATTTTCAAGGTTAATTTGTAATTTCCCGTTTAACTTTAGATACTAATGAAACTTTGTTCCGTTTGGAGCCTTAATACTATCGCTAGATATTTCTAAATAGATGAATTTTAATAATCCTATACTTAAATGTACAGAAACATCCTTTTGGTTAATCCAGCCTTTGATTCATATTTCAATCAAGCGGCTTCTTAGAACGGCTCACTGTAGTTATGTAATATTTCTGACACAGCAGTTAAGGGTTAATATATGCATAAAGTAGTTTAAAATTATTTTTATAACTAGTACTTTTTTTAAGTTACCAAAAAGTTTTACATTTCAGGGCAATCAAGTTATATTACTCCTTAAACGATAAAACGCAGTGTTTTTAAAATGTTTGATGAAATTTTATTCGGAATGGTATAACTTAAGAATCCACGCCTTATTTATAGCATACATAATTTTTAACACAACCTTGACTGGAATTTTAACTATAACAATTTAAAAAGCGCGTTTTTTCCTAAAACAAATATATTTCAAGAAATTGTGTTTAATGTATAAAAATATAACTTGTTCATAAAAGAAAGGTAAAAAAAAGGTTTTTGCCTCAGAGTATATCTGCATAATTTTTTTTAAGCAGACAAATATGCTATTGTAAAAATTCTTCAAATTTGTGGTTGTAAAGAAGTAGTTATGACTTTTATACAAAAATCGACACAAAAGTATAATTAATTTTTGCGAAAATGAATTAAGTGGTGAATAACAGACTCAGGCTTTGAAAATATTCCCCAATAGAATATAACATCACATCATGGGCATGACATTAAAACAATAGTATACATTTATGCAAGAATGATGTACAAATGTTGAAGAAATCTATTAAATATTCAATACCATATAAAAATCCTGTTTCAAAACTAAATTTACAGTAAGAGTTAAAACAAAGTACAATTATAGTGAAAGTTTAATAATCGCTAAACTTAAGAGGATAGGGGGGGGGGGGGGGAAAGGAATTGAGAAAGCTCTCAGTAATTAAAAGAAAAAAAAAATAAAAATAAATTCAGATTACTAAAAGTATTAAAATCTACTAAAATAAGAAATAATTCAAAATGAAATAAATTACAGTTCAGAGAGTAGATTTGTAGAATACTGCACGAGCGATAACCATTGTAATCCATAAGTGTGGACGTCTTGTTTTGTAAAAGCAAAGACTATTTCACAAGAAAATAGTCATTTTTCACATGCCAGAAATTTCCTGAATACGTCTCTGGATGAGGCAATTGACTTTTAATATCGGCTAGTTCTGGCCATATTGCTGTAGAAGTGACGCCTTCAAAGGGGACTTTTGCAGCAAAAGCAACCCCATTTAAAAATTCTCTTTAGACCAGTTTATGAGAAATCATAACTGGACCTACATTTACCTTTAACAAACAGTTTCATTTTATGGAAATTTACATCATTTTGAGGTTTTATAGAATTCTTTAGTTGCAGCTGATGTTTCCATTTCAAAAATTATCGATACTTTTTATTAATCGTTCTACGTCATTTAAATACCATGTAGTTCTAAAACCTCTTTTGTTAGGTTTTAAAAAAATGTATATAAAATTACGTGATTTCAAATATAATTTTTAAAGACAGCGATTCAAGAAAGTTAAATTGTTTCAGAAAACGGGATTTGTTTGTTTTCTTTAGGTATTGTACGATAAAAATTCATAATTCCATTCGCCCGGATTCGGCAGGCCCACAATAACGTTTAGAAGTTAACACATTCGAAGTTGATTTTTAGTATAAATTTTGAAAATACCAGGTTTACGGATAACATTCTTAATTTTTCTACTTTTCATCAAAGAAAGTTCCCAATTCTCATTTCACATTCTTCACCTATAACATCTTAAGGTTTCCAAATATAAAAGCTTTCTTGAAATGATTTACAAACTACATCCATGTCCGCAAAAAAAGGTCTATCGTTAAAATGGACCTCGTTCCAAACTTCTCATTTTGTAGTCAGCTTCCTAACCACTAGGCTGAGCGGGTCCCTCTGGTAGATAAGAAAGTTAACAGGTGACGAACAGTTCAATGTAGCTTCATCTCAGGTTAAAACCTATTATAAAGTTTATTTACGAAGATAAAAAGGTTTCTGCAATAGATTAATAAGATTAGCTTGCATTTCTGGTCTTAGAATAAACAGGTTGATCAAAGTAAACAAAATTCGTCCACTTGAAGGAATATTTTCAATGTTTTAAATTAATATTGTAGATTAAGCTTTTTACCTTAGAATTTTGTACCACATTCAGTAGTAAATATTAGATTAGCCGCTTACTCAAGAAACTTTGTTTTGAAAAAGCCACTTTTTGCTAATGTTTTGAAGGAAGTGTCAATTTCATTAACAATCTTTGTGCAATAAACTTGATCAAATAAGTTTGTTTAGAGTTGAACGTAGCTTCACCTCTGTCTAACGCATCTGTTAATTCTTATAATCTCTGTAAAAGTTCCGTTACTTCATAAGACAAATTCAAGGTCTGTTAATACCATAAATAAGAAAAATGGATACACAGTTCTGACAACACAATAGGTCGATCGTTCTAAGCAAGATCTGCTTGAAAGTCGAGTTTTTGACAATTTTTAAACTTAGTAGGAGTTAGTTTTTTTTTTATTTATAAAGGCTTTATGCTTTTCGGTCACGTTTAAGCATTTAATTTCAAAACGTACAATATGCCAATCCAGCAATCTCTCTTCTTGCTCAATAATTTTAGAATTCCGTGCGAAGTGACATAATTACCATCTAAAGAAATGTTTAACAGATTACTCTAACTCGCTGACATTTTAACTGTTAGGAATTATTATAGATTTAAACTTATTACGGCAAAATGACAAATCGTTCCCTAATAGAGCAGACTAAACGTTCTGCAAAAAATAAAACATAACTGTAGACAAAACATATTTAAGAAAACGCTTTTCATCGCAATGAGATACGAATGAATGATCTGAAACATATGATATATGACGTTTTGTAATCGCCTCAATTATAGGTCAAGAAATCCGCAAAAAGAGGGCGCATCCAGTGGAACTAACAAAAGTGACGGTTCTCACAATTTACTGTCAGCTCGATCCTGGAAATTACACATGCGTCATTGGAGCTAACCGAAATTAGGGGTGACACGGGTTACTTCCAACGCGTACAGAGC
The DNA here is from genome assembly GCA_963932465.1 of Maratus speciosus. Lineage (NCBI taxonomy): Eukaryota > Metazoa > Arthropoda > Arachnida > Araneae > Salticidae > Maratus > Maratus speciosus. Next base: position 608,639,774 of record OZ010790.1, read on the forward strand.
TGCTACAGTACCTAGAATAAATAGTGTGGAAATCTGCTATCCAAACAGCGCTAAAAAATTGTATCCCTTAAATGTGCAATGATGCTGAAATCCAATGAGCTGATCGCAGCGACATCTGCATTCTATTTTCAAATTTCAATGTACACATTGTATTATAACAGCGTCTAGACCAAATCGACTTAGAATTTTAGAAAATATCCTGCAGATGTCGCTACGATCGTCTCTTTGGATTTCAGCATCGTTTGACATTTAAGGGATACAATATTTTAGCACTTTTTTAAGTACTACTGAGATAGCCGATTTCCACACTGTATATTCTAGACGCTATAACGCTATACTACGATTACAGCGTCTAGAATACCTAGTGTGGAAATATGCTATTCAAACAACAGTAAAAATTTGTATCCCTTAAATGTGCGACGATACTGCTAAAATCCCAAGTACCGATCGCAGCGACATCTGCGGGATTTTCATATTACATTGTATAGACTAGTAATATCTTGCAGTTGCAGAAAATATCCTGCAGATGTCGCTGCGATCTGTATATTTCAGCAGCATCGTTGAACATTTAAGGGATACAATATTTTAGCACTTTTTTAAGTAATACAGGGATAGCCAATTTCCACACTATATATTCTAGACGCTATAGTGCTGTTATAGCGTCTAGAATACATAGTGCGGAAATCGGCGGCTATCCCAGTAGTACTTAAAAAAGTGCTAAAATATTGTATCCCTTAAATGTCAAACGATGCTGAAATCCAAGAAGTCGATCGCAGCGACATCTGCAGGATTTTTTCTAAAACACCAAGACGATTTGGTCTAGACGCTGTTATAATACAATGTGTACATTGAAATTTTAAAATATACCGCAGATGTCGCTGCGATCAGATATTTGGATCTCAGCATCGTTACACATTTAAGGGATACAAATTTTTTAGCACTGTTTGGATAGCAGATTTCTACACTATATATTCTAGGCGCTGTACTGCTGATAAGCAATCCGCACCGTAATCAATCTCATCTTCCGTGCCTCGAAATGAGTCTAGTGCCTATAAGATTTAGGCCTCGAGGATTCTGATCTCGAAACAGCACTCAGCGAGGTGCTATTTCGAATGTAGCTGAGAGTACACATGATGTAACTGATTGAATAACTCTTTAAGGTATTCTCATGGTGCCGTAACATTTTTCACAAGCGAAAGAAAATCTTTTAAAAATAGCAATGCAATATACTCATTATTGCTAAAATCTACGAAAGGAGATCCGAGATCGTCTTGGAGTCAGACGCCCTGTATATTTTTGATTGAATATGTGGGTTGTGAATATACGTTTTACCGCAAATATTTCTGATCTCGAGGCGTACTCCTTTCTGTTTGTTCCAACAGTCTATGGACACCCTGTGCAAAGTACAATGAAAAAATACACTAAACATAATTTTGAGTTATTTTATACCCGCGTGAATACGGAGGACTAACTTTCAAAATAAGCATATTCGTATTCATGATACCGTTGTTGAAAGTTCATGGTTATTAAATGAAACTGGTATAATAAATTTATATATCTGAGTCATTAATAATTAAGATAATGCAGTTCTTATGCAACACACAAATCATAAAATCTTAAATTTATGTTATGAAGAATGAACGATATTCTTTTTTCCGAAACTGAGTAATGATCGAATTGTAATTTTAAATGCAAATTATTCCCCTTTTCAAGAGATTAATATGAATAAAAGGGAAAAGTTTTATAGTTATCAGCGGTGTATATTTCATGCATAAATTAAAGTATAGAAGGATATTTCGAGAGATGTAATTTGACCTGGAAATAATCATCATCTTTGCATGTTCTTTTATTTTAAATTTTAGTATGTACTGTAATAATACTACTTATATACTGTAAGAGTTCAGTATTATATATAAACATGTATAAATAGAGAAAAGACGTAGAAATGTTACTCAAGAATGTTTTTTCAAATGTCTTTGTTTTAATGACTCAAAAGTTTTTCTTCAAAGCAATAATTTTAAATGTTTGTTTCAGAAATATCATAACTCAGCAACTTTTGAAAACAAGATTTAAGAGTGTGTTTTAAAATTTAAATATTTCTATTGTAGATCTGGAAAAAGTTTCGCAGATGTGAATTATGAAACTTTTCAGGTGTTAAATCTCAGAATGTGTGCAATTATATACCTATATATGGAATAAATTACAAATAATTTATACCTGTAGTTATTTTTGCGCGGTTCATTAAACTAGCGTGTTCTTTGATAACACATACTTTTGTTACAATAACGAAATTAACTAGCAGGAATGACCGAGCTAAGCTCGGTCAAAATTAGCCTTCTGTTTATCTCGATATATTTTCCCCACTAAATCATTCTTGCTGTTTTAGATGCAATTAGCTTGACCATGAAACATAGTGACCCAAAATGACCCACTTATCGAGTTTTTTCGAACATCCGACCTATCACAATGCTCTTCTCGAGCCTGAAAACGATGGAATACAAAATTTAGTGAAAATCGTTAGTCGTTTTCTAGGTAAAATAAGCTTCATCCACGTTGATTCAAAAAACCACAACCGAAATTCATCGACAGATGTGAGCTATTTCAATGGTCTTTTTGTACTGTGAAACGGTATAATAAAAAAAATTGCCAAAATTGTTTGAACCTTTTTGAGATGCCGTTGAGATGACCCCGACCCGTTATCACCAAAATGACCGACTAATAGAATTTTTTTTAGCATGCGACCTAGCGCAATGTTTTTATCTTATCCAGAAACGGGTTAGTACAAAGTTTTGTCAAAATCTTTTGAGCGGTTTTTTAGATACAGTTAGCTTTATCCTGATCCATTAGGACCGAAAATGACCCATTGATTGAATTTTCTTGAACATGCGACCCTACACAATGTTCTTATCATGCCCGGAAACGGTATTAGACAAAATTATGTCAAAATGTTTTGAAGCGCTTTTTAAATACAATTAGCTTGACCCTGATCCATTGTGATCCAAAATGACCCACTAATCGAATTTTCTTGAACATGCGACCTAGCCCAATGGTCTTCTCGAGCCCGAAAACGATAGAATACAAAATTTAGTCGAAATCGTTTAAGCCGTTTTTTAGATACAATTAGCTGGACCCTGTCCCATTGTGAGCCAAAATGACCCACTAATCGAATTTTCTCGAACATGTGACTTAGCCCAATTCTCTTCTCATGCCCAGAAATAGTATACGTAATATAAAATTTGGTCAAAATGTTTTGAGCATGTTTTTAGATTCAATTAGCTTGACCCTGACCGATTGTGACCCAAAATGACACACTAATTGAATTTTCTCGAACATGTGACTTAGCCCAATGGTCCTCTCATGACCAGAAACGGCCGTATATTAAAAAATTTCGTGAAAACGTCTTGAGCCTTTTTTTAGATATAATTAGCTTGACCCTGACCCATAATGACCCACTAATCGAATTTTCTCGAACACGTGACCCATCCCAATGGTCTTTTCGTGCCCGAAAAAGATAGATTACAGAATTTCGTCAAATCGTAGTGCCGTTATCTAGATAAACTTAGCTGGGCCCACGGGGACCCAAAAATGACCCACTAATCGAATTTTCTTGAACACGTTACCCATCCCAATGGTTTTTTCGTGCCCGAAAATGGTTAAATATAAAATTTAGTCACAATCGATTGAGCCGTTCTCTAGATGTAATTAGCTTGAACCTGACCCATTAAGACCCAAAATGACCCACTAATCGAATTTTCTCGAACACGAGACCCATCCCAATGGTCTTTTTGTTCCCGAAAACAGTAGGGTACAAAATTTCGTAAAAATCGTTAGAAACGTTATCTAGATAAACTTAGCTTGACCCACTGTGACCCAAAAATGACCCACTAATCGAATTTCCTCGAACATGTGGCTTAGCTCAATGGTCTTCTCGTAATCCAAAACTGTAGAATATAGAGTTTAGTGAAAATCGTTAGAGCCGTTTTTTAGATAAAATTGGCTTGACCCACAGTGACCCCAAAATGACCCACTAATCGAATTTTCTCGAACACGTGACCCATCCCAATGGTCTTTTCATGCCCGAAAATGGTTAGATACAAAATTTAGTTAAAATCGATTGAGCCGTTCTTTAGATATAATTAGCTTGACCCTGGCCCATTATGACCCAAAATGATCCACTAATCGAATTTACTCGAACACGAGATCCATCCCAATGGTCTTTTAGTGCCCGAAAATGATTAGATACAAAATTTAATCAAAATCGATTGAGCCGTTCTCTAGATATAATTAGTTTGACCCTGACCCATTATCACCCAAAATGACCCACTAATGGAATTTTCTCGAACATGAGACCCATCCCAATGATCTTTGCGTGCCCGAAAATGGTTAGATACAAAATTTAGTCAAAATCGATTGAGCCGTTCTCTAGATATAATTAGTTGGACCCTGACCCATTATGACCCAAAATGACCCACTAATAGAATTTTCTCGAACACGAGACCCATCCCAATGGTCTTTTCGTGCCAGAAAACAGTAGAGTGCAAAATTTCGTAAAAATCGTTAAAGAAGTTATCTAGATAAACTTAGCTTGACCTACGTTGACCCAAAAATGATCCACTAATCGAATTTTCTCGAACATATGACTTAGTCCAATAGTTCTCTCGTAATCCAAAACTGTAGAATATAGAGTTTAGTGAAAATCGTTAGAGCGGTTTTTTAGATAAAATTGGCGTGACCCATAGTGACCCAAAAATGAGCCACTAATCGAAGTTTCTCGAACATGTGACCTATCCCAGTAGTTTTTCGTGTCGAAAAACGGTTGGATGTGAAATTTGGTCAAAATCGATTGAGCCGTTTTTTAGATATACACCGGTGAAAAAAGGGACAAACGGTTTAAAAAAAAATAAGTAAAATAAGTTGTCCCTATACGCAAGTAAGGTATCAGATGATAGTTAAGCTCGTCGCGGACACATCTGCCACGCAGTGGTATGTGTGGTCATAAGAAAGTGGCGCTGTGATCGAGTTTTTGCAGAGGTGCCTCATTTGACCGCCGAAGCTTGTAGCGGAAAGGCGTTTTGAATCATCGTAGCATAACCCAATGCTTGTTTTTTTAATTTGTTTGTTTACCCATCGTTAGTATGGCTAGTCGACATCGTCTAGATGATGCCACAAGATGGCAGATTGTTGGAAGACTCGAGTCCGGCCAATCACAGGCTACCTGTTCTAAGGACATTGGTGTTCCGCGAAATGTGGTGTCTACTCTGTGGAAACAGTTCACAGAGACGAAAACAGTGATCCCCGGACCTGGTCAAGGTCTAAAAAGGGCAACAACGCTGGCTGAAGACCATTATTTGAGACTTTTAACCAAAAGGGATAGGTCCGCGACAGCGAAACGACTGTCTCGTCGCCTGTATAATGCTACAGGAACATCCATTTCACGGAAAACAGTCACCCAGAGACTTAATGCAGGTGGCCTGTATGTCAAGTGCCCTGTAGTCTGCATCCCTTTGGCTGTGAACCACAAAAAGTCCCGTCTAGCATGGTACTGAGAACACCTATCTCGGACAGAGGATAGTTTGGGGCGGTTCTGTACAGTGATGAGTCGCGATTCAGTCTAGACAGCGACTCAAGACGTATTCTCATCTGGAGAGAACCCGAGAGTCGATATCGGCCCTCTAACATTGTCGAAAATGATCGCTATGCTGGAGGTGGTCTGATGGACTGGCAGGCATCAAGGCAGACGGGCGTACCGACCATAATGTGTTTGATAGAGGTACTCTGACAGGTCGAGGTGGGAGGGTCTGTACAGGGACGAGATTCTTGCACCCTCTTTGAGACTTTTCCGCGGAACATATGGACCACATTTCGTTTTTATGGACGATAACGCCCGTCCACATAGGGATCAGTTGGTGGACGAATACATTGAATCGTAGGATGTTCAACGAATGGAGTGACCTGCGATGTCCCCTGACCTTAATCTTATCGAACACATATGGGACGCCCTTGGACGATCAATTGCAGCTCGAAGACCAGCTCCAAGGACCATCGATGAGCTCAAGGGTGCCTTGGTGCAAAAGTGGGTGCAGTTGCCATAGAGATTGATAAGGACCCTGGTAAGCAGTATGAAACGCCGATGCAAGAATTGTGTAGTTGTTACAGACGATTATACACTCTATTAGACATGTTTTTCTCTGACTGACAGGGTGTCGGTCAGCTGCTGTGCTGGACACGTGACCAGTTACCTTATTTAGGGTGCAGGTTGTGCCCATTTTTGTTTTCCTATGCATTAGTCTTATATCGAATGATATTTTGGCCAAGTTTGGTTTTATTTGCTTTGTTAGTTTTTTTTTAATTGCAAAAAAACCATTTGTCCCTTTAATTGTTTTCACCAGTGTAATTAGCTTGACCTTGACCCATTACGACTCAAAATGACCCACTAATCGAATTTTCTCGAACACGTAACCTAGCCCAATGGTCCTATAATGCCCGAAAATGGTAAAATACAAAATTTCGTCAAAATCGATTGAGCCGTTCTTTAGATATAATAAGTTTGACTCTGACCCATTATGACCCAAAATGACCCACTAATCGAATTTTCTCGAAGACGAGACCCATCCCAATGATCTTTCGTACCCGAAAATGGTTAGATACAAAATTTAGTCAAAATCGATTGAGCCGTTCTCTAGATATAATTAGTTGGACCCTGACCCATTATGACCCAAAATGACCCACTAATCGAATTTTCTCGAACACGAGACCCATCCCAATGGTCCTTTCGTGCCCGAAAACAGTAGGGTACAAAATTTCGTCAAAATCGTTAAAGAAGTTATCTAGATAAACTTAGCTAGACCCACGGTGACCCAAAAATGACCCACTAAACGAATTTTCTCGAACATGTGACTTAGCGCAATAGTTTTCTCGTAATCCAAAACTGTAGAATATAGAGTTTAGTGAAAATCGTTAGAGCCGTTTTTTAGATAAAATTGGCTTGACCCATAGTGACCCAAAAATGACCCACTAATCGAAGTTTCTTGAACATGTGACCTAGCCCAAAAGTTTCCTTGTGTCGAAAAACGGTTGGATGTGAAATTTGGTCAAAATCGATTGAGCCGTTTTTTAGATATAATTAGCTGGACCTTGACCCATTACGACCCAAAATGACCCACTAATCGAATTTTCTCGAACACGTGACCTAGCCCAATGGTCTTATCATGCCCGAAAATGGTAAAATACAAAATTTCGTCAAAATCGTTAGAGCCGTTTTTAAGATAAAAGTTACATACACACACACACAATTTTTGCTCGCATTATAGTATAAGATATAAAGGTCTGTTCACTTCATGAAAAGAATCTGCAGAAATGGCTTTTATCACTATACATAAAATCCGACATGTCGGTCCTAGTAATTGTAAGAAATAAGATGATTTCATAAAATCGCATAATAAAATCTATTCTTTGATTGAAGAATATTCTTTATCATTTTAGTAAATGTAGGCGTATGTAAACAGTGTATTGTAGTAAATTGCTTGGGCAGTTTTTGTACTGTATAACCAACGTATAAATGCACCAACAAAGAAACCTCCGATTGCTTTAAAATTTGACAGGTTCGTTTGGTTGTTTTTAAATTATACAGTTATATAAAAAACACAGTATTCCAATTATGCAATGAGGCTTGTTTTCAGGCAGAAGATTTGTAAATACAAACAAACAGTTCTAGTAGCAATAAATCTTTGTCAGGTTCCAGAAGGGAATGCATGACTACAGACATAAATAATTTCTTTTATATAGAGAAATATACGATTACATGCATTTAGAAATTTAACACAAGGACGGTTTTACAACTTACATACGCTACAATACATTTACAATAAAACTTTTCCTTTTCTTATCCAAATGCTTAAAATCAATTGAAAAAAGTCTAACTTCATAAGTCATATTCATTGTACTTGTGGCATTTTTTTTTTATTATTATTATTAAATGTATCTTTTAGTTTAGTAAATTCTCTACTCTGTTAAAAATTTTATACATTGAGAAATTTCCTATTTAAATCATCATATAAAGCAATAAAAACCTTTTTCCAGTAATATTTACAATCAATATATATTATTTTAAAAATCCAGTTTCATAATGAATATACAGTTTCCAGCTTTCCAAAGCTTCCATTCATTTTCTTTCAAATAGAAAAACCACCCTGTTAACTTCCACATCCATAGCAACTGCTTTTGTTATTTGTTACGTAATTCTGACGAAATATGATTGTAGTTCTTTGCAACATCTGCGTTAATTTACTTTTCTATAGAACGTTCTATTAATTAAACGAAAAAAGAGATTTTACTGATTTTGCAATTCATTGTAATGGAAGGTCAATTTAGACATATATCTTCCAATCTCCCATTCCAAGAATAGCTTTGTATACTAGGAATATCTCCAAATATAAAGATGAATATAAAACACAGTAACTTTTTTATACTAAAAAAATTGTTTTGATTTTTCATGAATTCAACTTCTATTACTGCTGTAATTTTACAAGCAACGATGCTATGAAATCGAATTCAAGCAACAAGTTAAGTAAAAATCGAATTCTTAAGCGTCGTTTACACGGAGCGAGTTTACTAGCTACAAGCAGGCGAATTCACTAGCTGCTAGTAAACTCGCCCCGTGTAAACACGTTGACTAGCGAACTATCTGGCAGCTCTGCGAGTGCGAAAAAAGTTGAAAGCTCGGCTACTTTTCTCGCTACTCGCTGGTATGTTAGCTACTTGGCTAGTAAACTAGCTGTGTGTAAACGGTGTTGCTAGTGAAATCGCTGAGAGTATTCGGTGGTTTCTGGTTCTGTGTATGTAAACAATGTCGAATGAAGTAGTTCATGCCGGCGTGAATGAAACAAAATAGATTTTTTCGAACAAACTTAACAATTAGGATACCGATAATGAAAATATTTTTGAGAATTATCCACTGTTTGAAATATCTACCGTAATTATCACAAGGTGGATATGATTTTAGATAGTTTAAAATACTAATGTTGGAGAATTGCAGTAATCAAATTATTGAGACTGCACAGGGTTTAGAGGGCAATAATTGAAAAAAAAAAAAAACTGAAAAAAAAGTTTGTATTAGTGCATATCCACAGTTAAACTACCTGAAATTACTTTTAGTAATTAGTATTACAAATATGATAGGAATGATACTGTGGGTTCAATGTTTTAAATACTAAATAAAATAAGTTCAAAATAAAACTGCAGAACTATGATGGCGTTTGAGGCCACTGATCTGCAGATTTACTATTTTAATTACTACCATAGATTTCATTAATATTACAATCATTTTTTCTGAGATATGAATAAGTAAATGCTTAAGACAGAAAATAATAGATTTTTAACAACTTCAGTAACTTAATTGTTTTTTTACAAATTTAATATTTCCAACTGAGCAAAGAAATGCTCAGGCCAGGAATCGAACAGAGATCATTGGCTTACAGGAACAGGGCCAATGCTCTACCGTTTAAGCTAACTGGGCCGACAACCGGTGAGCATATTTCGCTTAGATATGCTCGCCGGTTGTCGGCTCAGTTAGCTTAAACGGTAGAACATTGGCCCTGCAAGACAAGGATCTGTGTTCGATTCTCGGCCTTGGCATTTTTTCACTCAGTTGGAAATATTCAATTCGTACGATAACTTCGTTCGATAGCTCAGTTTGATTGTGTTAAAATAATAGTTTCATTGTTTTTATTTAAAGGGAGAGGGGTTGAGCCCTATGAGCCTCTATTTTCCATATGCCCTTAAACAATATTCTCTGCTTCCTGATTTGTTTCATTGATTGACAGATAAACTAAACAGGGCGGAGTTATAAAAAAAATTATGTGATTAAAATATTGAAAATATTATTAACCACATAAAATTAATTAAAAGCAGCGCTATTTATAAAATTTTGTTGTTATTACATTCCACCAATAAGTGAAATTTAAAAATTAAATGTGATTAATTAGGTTTTCAGTTAAAAGATTTTATGCCCTATTAAACATCACTGAAATTGCATTTTTAACAGTGATTTCATCAAGTGTCCATTACTGAAAATAGACAAATTAAACGTTACAATAATGGACACGGGTCTTAAAGCCTTAAAAATTAATGACATTTTATAAAAAACCATTAGAATATAAAATTCAAATTTCATCTTTTAATTTTGTATTGCAGTAATCTGTGTGTTTTATGTTCCACAACGCGTGGTACTGTTGGTATACATTTAAAAAATAAGCAATATAATCATTTGTGTTCCACTACATTTTTCCATGAACACGCGCACACACACACACAAAAAAAAAATCAGACAGGAAAACTCAGCACTTAATAGAAAAACAAATACAGTTTAGAGAAAAAAAAACATAAAAAAAAAGCTTTAGAAAGCAGCAAGTGACGCAATAGCGAGTTGGCTACTGAGCGAGTAAACAAGTTCGTGTGTAAACCACCACTATCTCGCTAGCTGACTCGCTCGCTTCTTTTCTCGCCGGCATGTAGCTAGTAAACTAGCTCCGTGTAAACGAGCCTTTAGAGCACTCTTCAAACACACACTCTGTAAGCAAGAGTGTTTGCATGAGTAAAATTAGCTCAGTTTTTAAAAAGAAAGAAAATGGAAGCTACTTTTTCCTCCCGGTGCAGAGACGATAGGATTTTTCATTTAAAAATGGAGAGAGAAAAACACGTCCCGAGAGTTACAATGAAAGCAGGCAGCTACTCATAAATTTAAAATAAAGATAGCAAAGCAGCCGTTTTTCTCATTATGTAATTCGTTTTAAGAATAAACAACTATTAACACGCAGTCTTGAAATAACATTTACATTTAAAATTATAGTGTGAAAGACCAACGGTAACCTTCTGATATCTCGTTTTTCATCGGAACAAACATTCATGCTTAAAATCAGAAATTATACTTAAAAAATGGAGTAAAAAATGTACGGCATACAATAAGTCACATTGTATTCAATAAAATTTCTGATTCTAAACAGGTTTGTTTCATCCGAGTGTTTTGCGCAAAAATATAGGGTACATAATATAGGGTTGGCACTTGTAAGAAAAATTACATTAGTGATGACAGCATTCATTTCGTTCAGCAGTTCGCTCCACGCTACATCTGTTTATTCTCACCTTTACTCACACGTACCTCTTTCTTACATCAATTCGTTCAAGTATTTGAAACCTGATTCAGGGTTCTATATTTCTTTCTTCCTATTTAAGCGCAGTTGGAGGAGACTATACCTAACATTTTAAATTAATGTGTCTTTTCTCAGAAACTACCTGGATATTCGTTTGAAAATTTTTATATACATATTATAAATAATTCCTAATAAAGTGAAGCCAAGTTCATAAATAGATATTCATTACTTATTTTTTTAAAATCTGGAATAAAAACCCTTTTTAAATAACAAATAACTTTTAATAAAAACTCTAATAAAAATGTTGTATATGTACACTATATAGCCATTAATGACCGGTAACTTTCAATTTTAGACATTTTGTCGAATATTTAGAAATATACTTGTCAGATTCTTCTGGAATTTCAGGATTAAAAAGAAGAAGTATCACCTCATATTTTTGCCCCACCAGTGGCCGAGAGGTTCTGCTCTCGAAGCTGGTAGACGGGAGGTGCTGGGTTCGATCCCAATCGCGCCCGTCAGCCTAATCGTTCGGAGTTTTCGTGGTTTTCTTCGAACCTTGGTTCTCCAAGCGTTAATACGGGTTAGGTTCCCTTAGAAAGACCTCCACGGAAGGCACTCCCCCCTTAGGGCCTATATCCCACGTGCAGATAATTGGCCGACATAAATACAACCAACCACCTCATATTTATCAATGTCGATTTGATAAGGGGGTCAATTAGGGGGCACACAAAAAATCAATGAAAAAAATAATACTTGGGTATATAACTTATAAAAATATAACTTAAAAAAATAATCATCCTGTAAAATAAAATGCACGAAATGATATATCACTATGGAATATAAATAAACAGACATTGTGCAATATGTGAATTCATTTGTGTAAGAATAGCACGTATATTAATAGAGATATAGATATTTAAAAAAAAAAAAATCTTCTACGTTTTTTGCTTATAACATGTAGGGTTTTCAACCAAATTTAACGCCAGTTTCAAAAAAATTGGCAAAATATAGTACACACAATATAGTGCAACTGGAATATAAATATATTAAATATTTTAGGAAATATGAGTAGTTGTATTAAATAATTTTTATCTGCGAATGCGCGAACGATAACAAGGATCTTTTACATAATTTAACAATCAACTCTATGGAGCAACTTATAAAAAAAATCCAGTCAAATATCGTAAAAATTCAGAAGGACATCGGAGTTAAAGTGAGCTAATTTTTAGTTGCTCGCTAAAACTAGCTGAATGATAAGGGATTGTCCACAAGTTGTAAATTTTAATTTAAATTTTTTTTTTTTCATTTTTTATTGATGTTTTAGTTCTTCTTATATAACCACCAGATCGAGCCTATACCATGATAAAAAGAAGTATCACAATCGAAGCATTTTTTCCAAATCTACTCGTTGTAGTCACTAAATACTAACTTTTTTCTGAAAATCAGTTAATAAAAAATGACAATTTGTGGAAAATCCCTTATCATTCAGCTGCTTTTTGAGAACAACTAAAAATTTGCTCACTCTAACGCCAATATCTTTCTGAATTTTTACGATAATTGAATGGATTTTTTTAATAAGTTGCTCCATAGAATTGACTATTAAATTATGTAAAATGATCTTTGTTCGCGCATGCGCATATAAAAATTATTTCATACAACTGCTCATATTTCCTAAAATATTTAATATATTTATATTCCAATCTCACTATATTGTTTCTACGATATTTTGTCAATTTTTCTGAATCCAGCGTTAAATTTTGTTGAAAACCCAGCATGTTATAAGCAAAAAACGTTCAAGAATTTTTTTAATTTGTTTAATTAAATCGCTATATCTCTATTCATATACGTGCTATTCTTACACAAATGAATACACATATTGCACAATGTCTGTTTATTTATATTCTGTAGCGATAAATCATTTAGTGCAATTTATTTTACAGGGTAATCCCAAGTATTATTTTTTTTTCTTTGATTTTTTGTTGGCCCCCTAATTGTCCCAGTTATCAAATCAACATTGCTAAATATGGGGTCACCTGTTCTTTTTAATCCTGAAATTCCAGAAGAATCTGTCAAGTATATTTCTAAATGTTCGACAAAATGTCTAAAATTGAAAGTTACCGGTCATTAGTGGCCATATAGTGTATATTAGTAATAAAAGTTCACTTCAGATTGATCAGGGATATGTGTAAAATATTCAATAAAATTTACAGACAATAATATGTAGAAGTTTCTGAATAAAAGTACATTAAAGTTGAAAAAAAAAAACATTTTGAGAAAATTGAATTTAAAGTTTATGTTTGTAATATTTATGTATGATGTAAAAAACTGAATTTTTTGAAAAATGTTAAGTTCTCGTTGTCATGGGAAAAAATTAATTTACCATTCGAAAGTGGGAAATTTGATGATTTATATTAAAAAAATAAAAAAAATACTATTATTTTTTCTCGAGTTTGCTCTGGGACGGGCGGTAAAAATAATTGCGAAAACGGATGTACAGCAACTAATGTTGATATATTTTTTCTCGGGAAGTTTTTTTTTTTTCTACTATAATAAACTCAATTTATATGTTGCTTTTGTTCAGAAAATATTTCATTTTCCGTAATGTTCATTCAATAACAACTCAGAATTATAGAAGAGTAACATTTGCATTTTTAATTTTTATTTTATCTCAAACGGTGTATTTATAGTTTAACAATTGGTAAAACAACTTAAAACATTTCGAAATCGCCTCGGTTGTTCCCGATTAAACATGTCAGTTATTTCCACAAAGGATTTTGTAAATGTTTTTCTCCCTTCAATAACCGATATTCTAAAGTTTAATGACATCTTAAAGATTAGACACAAGTAAAGACACAATAAATGATTCCTATTGTGATGTTTATTTTTAACAGATTGGGGTAGGTATCCAATTATTTAGAATATGATACATTTCAAAAAATAATTTTACAAAAATATATAATTTTTTTAATTTAGATGTTGATTTTTTAAAATATAATTCGGGTAGATAAATAAGGCTATTTTATTATGCTCTCTGTTCTTAGGAGCGTTTTCTAACACAACAGCACATCTTTGCCAAGAATTTTCTCAGGCCTGAGAATCTTTCCTTGCGTTGAATCTACAAACAAAAGACACGATAAATGAGTGTACAGTATTTATGACTACAAACTGCCCAAATAATTAAATGTAAAAGAATGCATCCAATTTATATATTATAAAGAATAACCACTTAAAACTATCAAAATGGACACATTTTCAAGACTTCAAATAAAGAAGATTATGTTTTAATCAAATTGTACCTTTATAAGACCCACGTTATACTACAATTTAAAAAATGAACGCATTGTATAAATTTTTAATAAGATATAGAGATTTCTATTAAATAAGTATGATAGATATTCCAGGAAATTCATTTTTAAAGAAAAACACATTGTTCTAATTAAAATATTAAATATTTCGTGAAATAGTAGCATTTGTATGTAATAATTTTAACTGTAGATGCGAAATAGATAAGAAATCTGTCTCTGCATAATTTAGCCCTTGTATAAGGAAAACTACGAAAGAAAGTCACTCGACTAATGTGAAAATTCAGAACATCACCGGCGATTAATGTCGGTTGCGTTCTAGACAAGCCGAGCTGATAAACTGTCTTTTTTAATTTCCTGGCTTCCTAAAAAGGGGTGTGTTTAACGCATGTCCACGCGTATCTTTTGATATAGAAATTTTGATAATTCTTCTTTTGTCGCAATGGGCTCATTTTGATGATTATTCCAAGAAGAACTAACGAATCAATAAAGATGACAATAAAAAATGAAAAATTGTAATTTTTAGAAAATCACTGATCCAGCTATGTTTAGAAAGCAACTGAAAATCAGCTGAATTTATCATCGATATCTTACTAAATTTCCACGACATTTCACAGGCCTTTTTGTATGAGATGCCCTACTAAGTTATTTAGAAAAATCTTATCTTTTGCTGATATACATTTAAACAGTATTTCATGTATCATCTAAACGTTTAATATATGTTTTTATTTTTTATTTTAATTGGAGTGTATTTTTTCTATTTAAATTTAAACAATTTCTAGAAAGCGGCGTTAAATTTGTTTGAAATCATGCATCTAGAAACAAAAAATAATATATAATTTCATTTATTTAAATAAACTTTTATATCTCGCTGAATGTACGCGCTATTCATACAACAATGTTTTGTACAGGAGCGGTAGTCATCTGCTATAACTCCAGATTATTTCCAGCATTTTATTTTACAGTATAAGAAGTGTAAATATTATTTTTATTCATATTTGTATAGTTGACTAACTAATTGCCCTCGTTACTAAACCTTCTCTGCGAAGCCTGTTATTTACATTCCTGGCATTACTGAAAAATTCATCCAATATTTATCTTGCTGTTCGAGAAAACTTCTAAAATGGAAAGTGTCTCGATTTTTGTCCGTAAAATATATGTATGTAAGCATGTGTGTATATTCTCAAATTTTCAACCATTACCGAACGTATTTTAATGTAAGTTTATACACTACAACTCTAGTACACCAGAAAAGGTTTGAAGCTAAAAGTAGTCATTGTATTGTATGTAGTTTGTCACATAGTTACGTGAAAAATTCCATATTGATTGTGCAGTGCGTTTCAAACGTGATCATTGCAAGAGAGAATTTTGAAAGAAAAACGTACTCCTGTTTGCTTATATGTAAGTATATTATGTACCCGTTTATGATAAGTTATTTTTAGTAAATTAAATATGTCGTATTTGAGTAGATTTAATAATAAGTATGAGCCATACAAAGTATCCAAATAAGATTGTTTCCTCTAACAACTTTTATTAGGACGTTAATATTATTCAGTTTTGAAGAATGATTTTTTGGACGGACAAACTGTAATTTGCATGAAACGTAAAGAAATACCTCGCGTTCTGAATAGCACAAATATTGTTTATGAATGTGACAGAATACAGTTCCGCGTTGTAAATACTGAACTCCTAATATTTATCTATAAGTTGAAATCGAGATTTCTCCTTAGAAGCATTCCGAGATTCCGACACAAAGCATATTGCGAGAGAATATGTTTATATACGCTTGAATTTCCCGAGAAAACGTGCTGATTCATTATAAAACATGCACATGCTTTTTTTAAAACAAATATTTCCTAAACTCTTAGCGAATACGGTCCACTTTTAGTATATACCTGCTTTTTGGGGATTTTTTTTCGCACCTACAGGTTTTAAAAGCAGAAACTGTAGATATTCTTCGAAATATAGAATGGATAAATGAATCGAGATGTATTAATTAATGATACCGTATAATTTAATAATAATCTTAGTTTTTCTTATGATTTTACTCGTATAATTTCTCTTGTGCTGATGAACAGTTAAGTAAAAAAGTCTTGATGGAAGTTTTGTTGGGTTTTTTAACCTGTTTACTTCACGATGAAATTATTTTTTTTTTCTTTCGGCTTCTCAATTAAAATATAAATAAAAACAGAAAATAAAAAATGGTTGCCAGCAACTGTGGGACAATGGAGACACTTGCCTCTACTCTACACACATAAACTATTACCAAGTGTACTCATTGAATTTAAAGTAGATAATCGTCATCTTTTTCTTTTCTCTACAAATCACGGGCCTTTCCATGTATAACTTTATGACATAAAAAAAAAAAAAACGTGATTCCCTCTCTGATTATGCGGTCTTCTCGCAGCCTAACTCTACTACGTACTGGATTGTCCTCTGACAGCATATTATCCCGTTAAAAAGCACAGAAGTACAGCGATTCCGGACTGGATTAATTATATTAGTGAAAGTGCCGTACTCATGAAGAGAATATCTACACTAACGAGAATCATTGACAAAAATAAAGTCATTTTTAGAAATAATCATTCGCACTTCTTTAGACACATCTTCAGACGACGACCACTGATCCATTTTTTCATCTTTTCTGTTTACATTGCAAATGGTTTTCTCTTATTAGTGTTTTATTATTAATTCTATTCTTTTTATTTTGTTAGCCCCCGGCATGCTATTTCTTTCTCCCAGCTTATTTTGTATTGTCTCTAAAAAATAACGTTACGTTATAGAAGCCAGCCGTAAAACATGGCAGATGTATCACTGTACGATTAAATACTCTATAGCAATTTTTTAAACTTCTAAGCATCGCACATTTTTAATTTTTATATCGTCGTGTTGGGAAAAAAATGTACTTTTAAATGGAATTTGTTTGAAAACTGCATTTCAATTCATTTTCGAAATATTAATTTTTTGTAGTTTTTAGAGCCATTTGCTTAATATTGGCAACGGTACTACTCCATTTCTGTAGAAAGTAAAGGACAAATAGTTGTAAAATAGTAATTATATATTTTTATTGCCACTTTCTCATAACAACCGAAAGAAAATGTAATTAAAATACGTGCTATTTTGAAAAAAATATAAACGAATGATTTCTGTTAAAATATGGAGCTATTATAAACTATATTTAATTTTGAAGTATCTATATTAATGTTACAAACAAATAAAGGCCTATGTATCATTAGATAGCCCTTTTTTGTCGAGTTTCTTTAATGGCGGCATCTTTTTGCTGCATTTTTGTATTATTTCGCGATAGTGACGTCCTATGAAAACTTCTCTGTAGATGTTTAAGAGTGGATCTTCAATGTGGAATTCTTAAGCGGACGCGAGTGACGTCATTTTACATAAAATAAAAGAGTGTGCTTAGTCTTAAAATTGAAATATGCTTTGTACTATTTATATATACATATACTTTGTTTCATCGGGGGCGACACTAAATTCTGAAAAAGCAGAATTCCTGTTTTCTAGTATTTTATTCTTTTCTATTCTAGATTTTATATTATACTGAAATTCTACTTTGTTCAGTAGTATATATTATACATTATAAATCGCCATGTTTTGAACCAGGCAGCTACTAATGAGACTCTTGCAGTTTTTTTCTTGTTTTTTTTAAGATATTCAAGTGACTTAAGCACAAACTGTTATACTTATATTGTAAAATTTAAAAAATTAAAACTACCGACGAAAGGACCGACTAGAAGATGGTTTTCGGCCGTCTTCAGGAAAGCACTCCAGCAGGCTTACAGCTTGAAGCTACTGTTTGCTTTTCTATTACCATTATCATTTACGAAATGAGATTTCAGTTCCACTTTGGAACAGCAAAAGGCATTAAATAGTTTTAGAAACACAAATCTCTACTTAAATACCCTTCTGCATCTGTTTTGTGGAGGAAAACATGTTTTTCCATATAACTCGAGTTTTTCATCAATATTTTCTCATTCAGTTACTAAAAGAGTATTGTTGTAATATGTATGACATATAAAAAATTCGCTTACACAAAACAGGGTAATGTGTAAATTCCAAGTAAAACTAGGAAAATATCGTGTTGATAATTTACAAAGAAGATTTTTTCCCAAGTGTCTTAAACCAGCGACTCGTACCCCCTGTGCCGCGGCAGCAACACAATGGTGTCAGTAATGTTTTTTTTTGTTTGTTTATTATTATTATTATTATTATTATTATTATTATTATTATATTTTATTGTTTTTTAGTTTTTCTTGAATAAATGGTTATTTATTGCAAAACATTAATACGTAAAACGAAAGTATCGCAAATTATTTCGTTTTCAACATCCTGTTGTTATAAACTGATTTTCTTGTACAATGAAACAATAAAAAATATCACAATCAATTTTTTGTAGTGAACATGATTTATTGTTGGTTTTTGACGATGTTCTCCTATTTGAAAGATTAGAACAAAATTATGAGTATGTTTGAATAAAATTTAACTTTATAATAATAAAAATTGTCGAACTGAAGTTGAAAAATTACCAAAGTTATATATTGTTATGGATGTACAATTGTTAAAAATATAAATTAAATATATGTTTATAAAATTATTAACTGCTATTTTTTAAAATTCAATTTGCTATAAAATGCGGTATATTTTTATCAAGATGTATATTTCTTTGTTAATAAATAATTTCGAGAGGCAGAATCCCTTTTTTATTCCTTTATTTTCCATAATATTGTAAATGTATATCCCATCAAAAACATCTCATGTAAAAAAAAAGCCAAGTCTCCTGACTCTTTGACCGTAAAAAGTTCTGAGATCATGTGTAGAGCCAAGCTTAGCTCCCTTATTAACTCTGATATTTTAATTCACAAATTACTTCTAGTCTCTACACCTTTAGTAAATGATTATTCTGTGACTTGGCAATTACGCAGCACAGGAAAGTTATTACGTAAACACTTATGTTTTGAATTGGGATTAGATTATTTGATTAAGGCTGAATATGAACACGAGGGATTAGAGAAGCCTGAAGGAGGGATGCACCGATTGGGGGTCTTTGTAAAAGAGGGGTCTGGGTCGTATTCACGTTACATAGGAAGAAAATCACCCAAAACTCCGGACATCAAGTTTGACCAGTAGAGAGTTTTCGCATCCGGGCTTACAATGTAATGTAAAATTATTTCCATGCTACAAATACATATATGTTCAGTGCTCTTATAGAAACTATTTTATGCAAAACTTTATAAATAAACGTTAATATTAAAATGTAAACAACAGCCTTTACATTCTAGTGCTGCGTCATTGCCATGTCACAAAATAATCATTTACTAAAGGTGTAGAGACTAGAAGTAATTTGTGAATTAAAATATCAGAGTTAATAAGGGAGCTAAGCTTGGCTCTACACATGATCTCAGAACTTTTTACGGTCAAAGAGTCAGGAGACTTGGCTTTTTTTTTTACATGAGATGTTTTTGATGGGATTTCACTTCTTTTTGTAAGGAGAAAGCCAAAGAAAGCTTTTCCAGTAGCGTCGATTTCAATTACACTATCTTTAACTTCATAGACTTTATGGCTCCTGATTGCTTCGATGTTCCGCTTTTCCTAGAAAAGCGAATTGGCATGTGTGCTACTGTTTGAAATCCATTCATTCAAATTTTCTAGTAACTATATTAGTTTTTGTTTCAATTTATCAGCTGTTCAATCCAAAGTCCTGTCAAGTCCTCCAAAGTTAATTCTACTGTGCAGAGTCCATTTTATAACTTTGTCTGCTTCCAGTCTATTTCCCATTTTTTTAGTTATAGCTCTCGTAATGTTTTCTAAAGTGTTTATTTTAAACTGCAGCTTACCTCTAGACCTTTTTCGTCAGTAAGCTCCAATATTCATACCAGGGTGGGCAACAGAACAGCGTGCGAATTCTTAGCGAGCTACGACTTCCCATTTCAGAGTGTGAATCGTTGTAACGTTTTAATGTGTGTTTTTGTTTTCGAAAATGGTTTTGACGATAGAGAGCTCTAGCTTCTTGGAGCTGTTGAGAACGTGATTTCTCGGAACGATTAGGCCTTCCCCTTTTGACCTCAATAGGTCTTCTAATTTTTTTCTCTAGTTGATTTCTCTCTGTGATAGGTATTCATTTGGAAAAATAATAGATTATTGCTAGCTGTTAAGAAGAGGAAGTAGAACGTCAAAGCTACCTCCTAAGAAACTAATCCCAGCTAATCCCAGTGCGCAACCACATACTCAACTATAGCACATCTGATATCATACGACTAGGCTATGTTACCTAGCACAGAAAAGAAAATATAGATGAAACAGATACGAACGATCTCCAGATGTAGGAACTACTCGATGAAGACTTTCTTCGCTGTGATCAAAATATAACTTTCAGTTTTTCCCTTTCAAACTTTCTTCGATCAACAATGTCTTTCGTTGGAATATCATATCATACAATTTCGCGTTTCCCTTCGTTACCGCGTCTTTTCAGCAATTTTGCAGATGCACACTGACATCTAGAATTCAAATTTTACACAATAAAAAACTGTGTCGCCAAAATTTGAAATTCAGTTATTCCTCTTTTCGATATGTAACACTTACAATCAAATTATTTTTAGAAACAAGTAGGTGAAAGAATTTTACGCAAAAGTTTCAATCCTTCATACTTTCGAATTTAAAGTAAATCGTAATAATTTTATTATTTAAATGAGTACACTGTAGACCGAGCATAGCTCGGTAGTTTTTTTTTTTTTTTTTAATATTTATTTTGTTTTAGTAAATGTAGAAATGTGATAGATACTATCCGCAAAACATCAATAAGTTGCGGAGAATATAGCGGAATTTTTGTTAATGCGTCTCTTCTTAAGACGTATCTCCGGTTAATGCGGACAGTTTCATTTCCCCATCATATTTAATTAATGTTAAAAGCATCGTTTATTGCGGATTTCGGTTACAGATGAAAAATGGCCTCCCTTGGAAGTCCACTAACGGTTGTTAACTGAATATTCATATCTACCACTCGTAGTCTTAGCACGGTTGAAAGTGAAAAGTCAGAGAAAATGACGTCATAGTGGTGCAAAAGTGATAATGTTTAAGTTTTAAATATAAAAATAATTGACTTCTTTTCAATATGTCATTTTTTCTGGAGAGAGGGGAATACAGAATTTTGATTTTGAATTCCAAATCGATAATTTGAGTACCTAAAAAACACATTTAAAAAAAATTATACATAGCAGGGGAGTTTGTATTGCCATTTAAAAAAATAAACTTTTTTTTACGTATGCGATTATGTTAGTCATATCCTGAGTGCCACTCTCCATGTTTTATAAACATTGAATTTATTATTCTTCAACAATTGTTGTCTACGTCTACGTCAATAGTTTGGCAGGAAATGTGAGCTATTTTGTAAATATGAGGTAAGTTTGACAGCAAAATTCTCTTGCTTTTAAAACTGCTGCTAATTTTGCGCCATGGTCTATTGACATTGCATCAAACTATAGCGATGTTTAAAATAATATGGTAGTGATGCTAAATATAGCAAAAGTATAAGAGCTGTTATCTATCAAGAAATGTTAGCATATTTGCAGAATGTTTATAAAATATTTAAATTCACTAAATTAACATTTGGTAAAATAAATTAATTTTATTTCGGTACTATTTGAGGCACAGATGTCATATTCGCCCCATATTGGCGCGTTTTTTTTTTCCGACGCTGATTTGGCGAAAACATCAACAGCATAAACAACAACATCCGGGTTACCATATCAAGCAAAATAACGACACTTTGGCGCCGGTTAAGTATACATTGAGTATATGACATTGGCGTCAGAAAAAAATCGCGCCAATATGGGGCGAATATGACATCTGTACCCTATTTGATTATCCCGTCGATCAATTTCGCCAAACAATTCGCCAAATTATACAAATTGCCGTATTTTTATTTTAAATAAAGAAAAAACAAATAAATTAATAAAACCTTAATGAAACTACAAGTAAAAAGTCGAATTAAAAATCATTTGATGACGTAACAAACACTTGTATGGTGTTTAATGTCAAGTGAATGCGACATTTACAATCATCCATTATTAGCGTTTAATCTTATAGTTTGGCGATAGTTTTTCGGTCGACGGGATAATCAAGTAGTACCTTTATTTGTTCCAGTCAATTAAAACGAATTTTACTGTATTCAGGACCCAGCTATTTCGTGCTCGATTTAGTATAGTTGAAAAACCGATGGTTTAGTTGACAAACTGCGTTTTATCATGTTGATAATCAGTGAGCAACAGTATTGGCAACAGTTCCGATTACGGAAAATAAAGATTTTCGATTTTTTTTTCGAATTTTCGAATTTTTTTAATTTTTCCTTTCTTTGTATCCCAGATACTACCTTCTTACTAAATTTCAAGTTTCTAGGGCTACAGGATGTACCTCGGATTTTTGATGATCGGTGAGTCAGTCAGTGTCGAAAAAGCGAAACTTTGAGTTGATATATTTTCTGAACAAGAAAAGATGGAAACGCGGAAATTTTACCATTTGCTTCCGTTTGAAGAGTACTTTTAGAAAAACAAAGTTTCAAGTTCCTGGGAAATTCCAGCGAAGGGATATAGGTCTGTCAAAAGTACCCTGAGTTGCTTCCAGAAAAGGATGCTTACGGCTATGCTTTCTCGACTTGGCAGGTACTCTTCAACACGATAAAACGCAGTTTGTCAACTAAACCATCGGTTTGTCAACTATACTAAATCGAGCGTGAAATAGCTGGGTCCTGAAAACAGTAAAATTCGTTTTGGAACAGATGTCATATTCGCCCCATATTGGCGCGATTTTTTTCTGTCGCCAATATCACATAGGCAACAGGTACTTAACTTGCGCCAAAGTGTCGTTATTTTGCTTGATGTGGTAACCCGGATTATGTTGTTTATGCTGTTGATGTTTTCGCCAAATTGGTAACCGAAAAAAATCGCGCCAATATGGGGCGAATATGACATCTGTACCTTCGTTTTAATTGACTAGAACAAATAAAGGTACTACTTGATTATCCCGTCGTCCGAAAAACTATCGCCAACCTATAAGATTAAATGCCAATAATGGATGATCGTAAATGTCGCATTCACTTGACATTAAACACCATACAAGTGTTTGTTACGTCATCAAATGATTTTTAATTCGACTTTTTACTTGTAGTTTCATTAAGGTTTTATTAATTTATTTCTTTTTTCGTTATTTAAAATAAAAAAACGGCAATTTGTATAATTTGGCGAAATTGACCGACGGGATAATCAAATAGTACCCAAATAAAATTAATTTATTTTACCAAATGTTAATTTGGTGAATTTAAATATTTTATAAACATTCTGCAAATCTGCTAACATTTCTTCATAGATAGCTGCTCTTATACTTTTGCTATATTTAACATCACTACCATATTATTTTAAACATCGCTATAGTTTGATGCAATGGCAATAGACCATGGCGCAAAATTAGCAGCAGTTTTAAAAGCAAGAGAATTTTGCTGTCAAACTTACCTCATATTTACAAAATAGCTCACATTTGCTGCCAAACTATTGACCTAGACAACAATTGTTGAAGAATAATAAATTCAATTTTTATAAAACATGGAGAGTGGCACTCAGGATATGACTAACATAATCGCATACGTAAAAAAAAAGTTTATTTTTTTTAAATGGCAATACAAACTACCCTTCGATGTATAATTTTTTTAAATATGTTTTTTAGGTACTCAAATTACCGTTTTGGAATTCAAAATCAAAATTCTACATTCCCCCCTCCCCCGAAAAAATTACATATTGAAAAGAAATCAATTATTTTTATATTTAAAATTTAAACATCATCACTTTTGCACCCCTATGACGTCATTTTCTCTGACTTTTCACTTTCAACCGTGCTAAGACTACGAGCGGTAGATATGAATATTCAGTGAACAACCGTTAGTGGACTTCCAAGGGAGGCCATTTTTCATCTGTACTAACCGAAATCTGCAATAAACGATGCCTTTAACATTAATTAAAATATGACGGGGAAATGAAACTGTCCGCATTAACCGGAGATACGTCTTAAGAGGAGATGCAATAACGAAAATTCCGCTATATTCTCCGCAACTTATTGATGCTTTGCGGATAGTATCTATCACATTTCTACATTTACTAAAACAAAACAAATATTTAAAAAAAAACTATCGAGCTATGCTCGGTCTACTGTGTACTAAAATCATTTAAATAAAAAAAATTATTACGATTTACTTTAAATTCGAAAGTATGAAGGTTTGAATGTTTAGTGTAAAATTCTTTCACCTACTTGTTTCTAAAAATAACTTTATTGTAAGTGTTACATATCGAAAAGAGGAATAACTGAATTTCAAATTTTGGCGACACAGTTTTTTATTGTGTAAAATTTGAATTCTAGATGTCAGTGTGCATCTGCAAAATTGCTGAAAAGACGCGGTGACGGATTGAGACACGAATTTGTATGATATTCCAACGAAAGACATTGTTGATCGAAGAAAGTTTGAAAGGAAAAAACTGAAATATTATATTTTGATCACAGCGAAGAAATTTCTCATCGAGTAGTTCCTACATCTGGAGATCGTTCGTATCTATTTCATCTATATTTTCTTTTCTGTGCTAGGTAACATAGCCTAGTCGTATGATATCAGATGTGCTATAGTTGAATATGTGGTTGTGCACTGGGATTAGCTGGGATTAGTTTCTTAGGAGTTCACTTTGACGTTCTACTTCCTCTTCTTAACAGCTAGCAATAATCTATTATTTTTCCTATGAATACCTCATAATCAGTGAGCAACAGTATTGGCAAGAATTCCGATTACGGAAGATAAAAGATTTTCAAATTTTTTTTTCGAAATTTCCGAATTTTTTAATTTTTTCTTTCTTTGTATCCCAAATACTACCTTCTTACCAAATTTCAAATTTCTAGGGCTACAGGATGTACCTCAGATTTTTGATGATCGGTGAGTCAGTCAGTGTCGAAAAAGCGAAACTTTGAGTTGATATATTTTCTGAACAAGAAAAGATGGAAACGCGGAAATTTTACCATTTGCTTCCGTTTGAAGAGTACTTTTAGAAAAACAAAGTTTCAAGTTCCTGGGAAATTCCAGCGCAGGGATATGGGGCTGTCAAAAGTACCCTGAGTTGCTTCCAGAAAAGGATGCTTATGGCTGTGCTTTCTCGACATGGCGGAAATTTTGTTAATGCGTCTCTTCTTAAGACGTATCTCCGGTTAATGCGGACAGTTTCATTTCCCCATCATATTTAATTAATGTTAAAGGCATCGTTTATTGCGGATTTCGGTTACAGATGAAAAATGGCCTCCCTTGGAAGTTCACTAACGGTTGTTAACTGAATATTCGTATCTACCACTCGTAGTCTTAGCACGGTTGAAAGTGAAAAGTCAGAGAAAATGACGTCATAGTGGTGCAAAAGTGATAATGTTTAAGTTTTAAATATAAAAATAATTGACTTCTTTTCAATATGTCATTTTTTCTGGAGAGAGGGGAATACAGAATTTTGATTTTGAATTCCAAATCGATAATTTGAGTACCTAAAAAATATATTTAAAAAAAATTATACATCGCAGGGGAGTTTGTATTGCCATTTAAAAAAATAAGCTTTTTTTTACGTATGCGATTATGTTAGTCATATCCTGAGTGCCACTCTCCATGTTTTATAAACATTGAATTTATTATTCTTCAACAATTGTTGTCTACGTCTACGTCAATAGTTTGGCAACAAATGTGACCTATTTTGTAAATATGAGGTAAGTTTGACAGCAAAATTCTCTTGCTTTTAAAACTGCTGCTAATTTTGCGCCATGGTCTATTGACATTGCATCAAACTATAGCGATGTTTAAAATAATATGGTAGTGATGCTAAATATAGCAAAAGTATAAGAGCTGCTATCTATCAAGAAATGTTAGCATATTTGCAGAATGTTTATAAAATATTTAAATTCACTAAATTAACATTTGGTAAAATAAATTAATTTTATTTGGGTACTATTTGAGGCACAGATGTCATATTCGCCCCATATTGGCGCATTTTTTTTTTCCGACGCTGATTTGGCGAAAACATCAACAGCATAAACAACAACATCCGGGTTACCATATCAAGCAAAATAACGACACTTTGGCGCCGGTTAAGTATACATTGAGTATATGACATTGGCGTCAGAAAAAAATCGTGCCAATATGGGGCGAATATGACATCTGTGCCCTATTTGATTATCCCGTCGATCAATTTCGCCAAACAATTCGCCAAATTATACAAATTGCCGTATTTTTATTT
This sequence comes from Maratus speciosus, assembly GCA_963932465.1. Lineage (NCBI taxonomy): Eukaryota > Metazoa > Arthropoda > Arachnida > Araneae > Salticidae > Maratus > Maratus speciosus. The sequence goes on from OZ010790.1 coordinate 608,666,534, forward strand.
TAAATAAAGGAAAAACAAATAAATTAATAAAACCTTAATGAAACTACAAGTAAACAGTCGAATTAAAAATCATTTGATGACGTAACAAACACTTGTATGGTGTTTAATGTCAAGTGAATGCGACATTTACGATCATCCATTATTAGCGTTTAATCTTATAGTTTGGCGATAGTTTTTCGGTCGACGGGATAATCAAGTAGTACCTTTATTTGTTCTAGTCAATTAAAACGAGTTTTATGTATTCAGGACCCAGCTATTTCGTGCTCGATTTAGTATAGTTGAAAAACCGATGGTTTAGTTGACAAACTGCGTTTTATCATGTTGATAATCAGTGAGCAACAGTATTGGCAACAGTTCCGATTATGGAAAATAAAAGATTTTCGATTTTTTTTTTTCGAATTTTCCAAATTTTTTAATTTTTCCTTTCTTTGTATCCCAAATACTACCTTCTTACCAAATTTCAAGTTTCTAGGGCTACAGGATGTACCTCGGATTTTTCATGATCGGTGAGTCAGTCAGTGTCGAATAAGCGAAACTTTGAGTTGATATATTTTCTGAACAAGAAAAGATGGAAACGCGGAAATTTTACCATTTGCTTCCGTTTGAAGAGTACTTTTAGAAAAACAAAGTTTCAAGTTCCTGGGAAATTCCAGCGAAGGGATATAGGTCTGTCAAAAGTAACCTGAGTTGCTTCCAGAAAAGGATGCTTACGGCTCTGCTTTCTCGACTTGGCAGGGGCACTGCCGTGCCCCCAGATTGTAAGTTTAATTGTATGCTTAAATTTAGACTCAAACAAAAAAGGTTAATCATCACTGCATTGAATAATAAATATTTTAAGAGTAAGATTTTAATTTTACTAATGTGAAAAGTGAAAAAAATTTAATACTCGATCTAACATGAAATAATTTAGTTTATTATTTTTATGAATTGTTCTCTCAGACTGATGTGTTAGTATTATAAAATCGTAAATAAATTCTTTACAACACTCGCAGTTAAAAAGTGAGAAATGAATTCGATTGGAAAAGTAATAAAATTTAATATTGAAAAATGATTTGTTATTCAAAACACCCAGGGTTTAACGTAGGATAATTTCATTCTAAGTATGTCAAATCAAGTAAGATTTAAATGGAAAAAAAAAACACTTACAGCCTGGGATGCTGCTGTGGATGCAGGTTCTAACATATCAGGAACTAAAAATTGTCCAGCTTCTTCAATACTTCCTCGAGAAGCCATTGAATCATGACGATCTTCACCAATCTCCAGAGGCACACAATCGAGTTCTTTACTTGGTGAGATCTCTGTTTTATCAGGAATGGGATCTTCTATCCTGTCTTGTGAAGCCATGGAATGAGGATGATCTTCAACAAACTTCTGGGATACACAAAGAATTTCTTTACTTGATGTGATTTCCAGTGTTTCAGGAGCGGAATGTTCTTCCCTCTCTCGTGAAGCCGTGGAAGCCGAGTAAGGATCTTTAAAAATCTTCTGAGATACACAATCGAATTCTTCGTTGTTTGATGAAATTTCCGATGTATCAAGAACAGGATCCTCTAAACTGTCTGAAGAAGACACCGAAAGTTGTGAAGTTTCAATCATCAATTTTTTACCTAGAGACACACCGTCCTCACTTAAGACTTTTGGTATTTCTTCACAGAGTAAAGTGGAACTGATTCTTCCAATACATCAGCTAAAGAATTCGCCATCGAATCATTTTCCAGTCGTTTATTTCTAGAAGATAAATAATACTCATAAATCAAGCATTTTATTTGTAATTTAATAAGTATTTATATATTATATTTTTTTTCCTTTATTAATATGAAAAAGATTTCGTCTTTAAGTAACAATCCACCAAATAAAAAAAAAAGAGAGAGATTACACTAAAGATTATCATTTGCGTAAATAAAAATGTCAGGGACATTAGGTTAAATTACTAACAGTTCAAAGTACTTTCTTCCTAAAACAAAAGGAATGCATCTGTTATAGGATATAAAGTGGTGTACTAGTTTTTGTTACTTTGTCGTGTGTGAGTTTTTAATTTACGTTATTTATGCTCGTTTCTAGGTGGATATTGTCCAGGGAGCAACAATAAATCTCACGAAATAGATACAATTATGTATATAAAAATACATAACCGATCCGATCGTACCAATTTAGTGGATTTTCTTATTTATATAATTACGATAATTTTAGAGCAGTAACTTTAGCCTTATTTAATCTGATATTCAATAGGTCGAATAACATTAATACGAAATATCGGTAGATATCTCAATAAAACTATCGTATATATTGGCAATAAACGAATCGATATAGTCCATCGCTTGATGAATTGATTGTATGATATTATCAATAGTATGAAGGCAGCAACTTTTATACCATGTTAACAGTACTTTTCCTGGTAAAAAATGCGATAATAAATATCTTCATTCCGATTGAAACACCTTCAAAAAGAAGTTTTTTCGAATTGTCCATTGTAAAAATTGTTGATGTTTATTGTGATTTTTTTTAATTTTCCAAAAATATCCTTTTTAAAGACAGGATTGGTACCCACAAATGAATGGGAGATTACCAATAAAAAAGGATCAATTATTTAATATTTATCAGGATGCTCTAGATGAAAGTATTACATTTTTAATATGAGAAGTAATTTTATACGTACATAAAGTCTATGAGCTGAATGTCAAAAACTTAAAATTACAATTTAAGAAATCTTTCTTTTAATTTTTTTTCTCTTGGGAAAACTCGAACAAAATGTACTGCCATATTTTACAAATGCATTTATTTGCCGTATCATACGGTTCTCAAAATATCTAAGTGCTTTGATCAACAATAAAAATATCGCGATGCCAATTCTTTGAAATTCCCCTAAATTGTTGAATGTTGATTAATAATACAATTTTTTTCGGAAAAAATAGTGAATGAAACATACATTCTTTCTTTTTCATAACAATATCATTGCTTAAAACCACCACCTATAAAAATCTTAATTTGATTCACACCAATGGTCGCCACGTTTTTCTCTAAAGCATCATAATAAAATACAGGAGTCTTACCTTTTAAAAAATATCGAAGTACTCTGCCAATAATCAGTCTATTCCAATGTGAATTCTATTAGATTGTATTATCATGAAAATTACTTAAAAAATTAGCAAAAGTCATTTAATCCAAGTACATACTAAGTATTTACTAAGAATTGATGAGCAACCTTTCGTTTCGATAAAAAAAAAAAAAAAAAAAAAAAAAAAAAAAAAAAAACACAGCATTTTCTAAAAAACCTAGCTATACAAATTTTGATTCCCTTGTAACCTATGGATGCCATGTTTGGCGCTAAAATGCCATTTCGGACTCACTAGGGGATACTATTTTAGAATAAAACTTAAAATCAATTTTCTGTCGTTTCATGTTACGATAAAACAAACGAGATGTTATAAAAACTATTCGACACAATGTTATACCTTAAAAACTTTATTTGTCTGAAAAGGGTCGTTATTCTATTTCATTTACTGTTTTTACAATACCAATATTTAAAGTGTCGTATAAACGCAGCAGAAACATTAATGCATGATTAGTGAAAATACCTTTAAATTTATGGTTTATTTATTTATTTATTTTGGTTTCTTTTTAACAATTATTCCGAACAAGAGTTTATGTGTGGCTCAATAAATGTAATTGAAAGGAGCGGCAAAATTGAGTTCCTGCTAATAATTTTAAAGCATTTAAATTCTAAGGGAGAAATTATTAAAATACGTACTCAAGATCCTTTAAAACATTTTCATGTCCATTTCACTGGGATCTGTTTCCGGCTCTTCTTCTTCTGGAGTATGACATTCTCAATCCAGCTCCTCGAGTTGATTTTTACTTAACTATTACATGAACACAAAAATAATTAAATTAAAGATTCAAGTAAAAGTGAGAAAATAACACAATTATATGCGCACACTCCTACACAATCAAAAAATGTGTGCAAAACATAATACTTAAAAATAATACCCAATAAATGTTTCTTTGTGTTCTTTATTGTTTATAGAATGAAATGAAGCGTTTTAAGGCTAATATATAAATTGTGCATTATACTGTTATTGCATGATATACAAGATGACAGTAAAAAATTGTTGTGATTGATGGATAATACCCGAATCCGAATTACAATATGAAATGATTGTGCGGAGAATCATTTCTGTGTTCATCAGAAATGATTGTGCTACTAAGATAAATGTATATGACACAACATTTTCGAAGAATGTTTGAAGGGAATTTTAAGATTGAAATATTTCTTCCGTGTGAGTTTTTTTTTCCCAGCAGCACACAGTAAAGTTGTAATGGTTTCTTATGCTATGGAATGTAACTGGATTTTCAATCTCGATGTTTCAGAAAAGACGATTTGTTCGCCATCATGGTCACAGAAAATGATAATCATAACGATGGCAATGTAGGGTTGTAGTAAATGACGACGAAAAAGGTGTTGTTACTATAGATTGCCCCTTTTTTTGAAATTGTAGAATAATGCGATTTAAAACTCCAAAAGTACTATTTAACAATATTGATAACAAGTAAAAAATAACTGGTATCTTTGAAAATCGTTTCAAGAAGAAAGCACAGACTGTGTAGGATTCAGGTTATTTAGATGTCAATTATATATTATATGATACCAATTAATCTGTGTATTGTTACATACCCTAGTGATTAAGAGTCACCACTTTGTGATTTTGGGTTGATTATACCTGAAATCTTTTTTTTTTCAACGTTAACATAGTTTGGTTCTTGATTACTAATAATAAATACCTCGAATTTAGACATATATTTTTTTATTTCTTCAAAGTCCTTTAAAGTGCCTAAAAACTCCAATTTTTCTTAATTTACAATTTATTTTAAATTTATTTTAAATTTATTTTAGTACCAGTCTGTGCCTTAATCTACACCGACAGCTACTTTGTGCAATACGCATCAGAAATTTCAATCTATCTATAACGGAAGTTTTTTTTGTATATCTGACAACAAAAAATCTATATTTTCACACAAAACCCTCTCTAAAACAAGCTATTGTGCCGGTCCGTAGAAATTTTTCAGACAGATTTTACAGTACTTTGTTCAGTACATCCTACGTTGTAGAAGCATGTCAATGTCTTAATCTTGTCTTAAACAATAGTAAAAAAAAATAGGATCTTTTACTAATAGAATAAATACTATGCAATTATCATTCGAAATCCTCTGAAATACAGAATATTGTTTCGATCCTTAGTGATTCCGTTATCAAAGATTTTACTGTCTGATTATTGTGTTTATTTAATATGGTAAAATATACTAAAGTGTTATCTCAAATGAACAGAGAAAGATTTCGCTGCAGAGAAATATTAGTATTAGCATGTTAGATTTGTATTGCACTTTTTTCGTCGGCAGCATGAATTCTTTACGTTTGAGACAGGATTAAATTATAGGTTCCATTTGCATAGGATTTCTAGAGTGTATTACTATTTTACTTTCTATTTCCACTATGTTCTAATAAAACCTTGCATCAAACTTTCAATGTTTAGATTTTCGTAAAATAGTGTGCTAAATTTTCAAATAGTATTTTTTAAATGTCTTTCAAATGATATATATGCGATCTGCGATTAACATTATGCACACAATTCATGCCATTGAAGATGAGCTTATTAGTTTAGATTTTCTGTACTCACGATTGTGATGGCCTAAATTCTTCTTTTTTACATTTAATAATACTTTTTGCCAGAAATTTTATCAACCAGTTATTAAATCATTAGTTCATATTCGTCAAGATAAGAAATAACTCATCTTACTCTTTTATAATATTTATGTTAAAGAAAAAATATTTTACAGCAAGGATATTACTTTAATATAGAAAAAAATTACTTCATCCTGCATGCAACAGTAATTCGTTATGTTATTTTTTTATTTATTGGATGTAGCAAAAAATATTTTTACTTACTTCTCTAGGTATCCCTTTAACACTTGGTTGTATAAAAATGCTTTCCCGTTTTCATAATTTTCATCTACATCTTCTTTAACATCAGAAATGCTCATTGAAGAAATCTTTTTCTACAAAACAAATAAAAATTAAACACTGCCACATCCCGTACTCACAGTCACAGATTAAAAATCGGAAGCAACCTTCCTAAAAAAATTCATGTTCTTTGATTAAAATCGATATTTCTCAAACTGGGCAACTTTTTATAAAGTAAGACCATACATTTAAAAAATACTAGATAAAATAAATTATTTTTTAAATCAATTTTTTGACATCAGTACGTCAAAAGTTAAATGTCAAATATCTGGTTGCGAAAATTTAATTTATTTGGGAATTTAAAATATTTTTATTTAAGGGGTCTTGTACCTTTTAAACGCGACGAAATTTAACGAAAAAATTCAAAGTTTGAATTAGCCTATCTTCAAAACCTTTTTATGTATAAACATGAAATTTTGGATATTGATTAAACAGATTGTGCTTTGTAATATGTTGCCATTAGAAATTTATTAGCCTTTTACAGAATTTGTGTATTGGTGAAATCAAAATAGCTCTTTTTTTTATCCCATAAATCATTGCGCGCATGATACGTTGAAAAAGTATGCATGGATTGTCATGAAATTTATTAAAGGTACTAAACATATATGTGTGTTTAATATGAACTACTCTTAGGCCAAAATTATTTCATTAACTACATACAAAAATATTTTTGTAAAAAAAAAATCAAAATTTTATATTTTTAATGAATAAAAATAGTCATAACTAAAAATATTACAATTGTAAATACTTAAAAGTAGTTCATTTTAAACACACATATTTGTTTAGTATCTTTACCAAATTTCATGACAATCCATACGTACTTTCTGAAGATATCATGCGCGCAGTGACTTACGGAGTAAGAAAAGAGCTATTTTGATTTCAAAAATACGCAAATTCTGTAAAAGGCTAATAAATTTCTAATGGTAGCATATTACAAAGTACAATCTGTTTAATCAATATCCAAAATTTCATGTTTGTACATAAAAAAATTTGATGATAGACTAATTCAAACTTTGAAGCTTTTCGTTAATTTTCGACGCTTTTAAAAGGTACAAGACTCCTTAAGTACAGTTTTTATTGAAGCAAAAATCTACACTCCTCATACACTATAGATAGTTAGGGTGTTCTTTTTTCTAAAATGGAGTCCGACAATTTCAAATCTAAACGCGCCCCGAAAGAGGGTTTGTGTCATCACACATCCGAGACTGATACCGTATTAGAAAGTTGCTAATAACATTTTTAAATTGTTTCAAAGTTGAATTTTTTATTTAAGAATCTCTGCCAGCATAGAAACTCGTAATAACATTAAATACTCTCTCAGGAAAACATTTCCTGATTTTCATTTCTCTGAAAATCTTTTTAAGATAGCAAATTTGTTACTGATACCTAACAATTCTTGAAATTTCGATTCATATTCTTTAAAAGTATCATTGTGCAAGTATAGATAAAGGACATGAGTTGTGTTTGCCAAAACTTCTGTCGAAAGATTTCAAATACAAAGCGATAATCGTCAAGGATATTCGACGATTTTTTATGTTAGTAACACTGAACCATGTAATGGATTTTGAATCAGAAAGTATATTTCTCCTTATATCCTATCAATAACAATTCAATTCCTGTCAAATTGATTTTCAAGAAATTGTAAAGCAGCATAATGATCTCACACTACATTCTTGTTTCTTAATTAGAAATTTTTTTCACTTAATTTTTTTTTCACTTGGAGCACGAAATCGATGACAGGTATACTTTGATAAATGCTTAAAGCTTCATGCTTATTCTATCGAAATTTTATTGCTTTTAGAGCTAATTTTCATTTGATAGCTCTGATATTTCTAAAAGTTAAAATGCCCATTTTTATAATTTTCTATGCATTTAAAAGTTTTTTAAAAATAAATTGACTATTTCATGCAATTTTACTTTTTTCGATAATCTGTATTTTTTGCAAAAACGCATACACACACACACCTATATATATATACATGTGTGAGAGACTCTCTCTCTCACACACACATATATATATATAATGTGTGAGAGAGAGAGAGAGAGAGAAAGAAAGAAACAGAGAGAGATAGATGAGGACGTGAGTTTCAAAACTCGCCAGAACCAAAATTTAAAAATCGTGTTTTCCCTATTAAATTATTCAATTTTAAACTTGCAATGAAAAAACACTACACAGCTGCAAAAAACTAGTTTTATCCTATATTTTTAGCATTATAAAAACTTTATTTATAAATAAAACTAGTGGGCACAATCAGAGGTTTCTGGCGAATTCCAAAATTTGATTTTTGGATAAGGCGAGTTTGGAAGCTCACATCCTCATATATATATATATATATATATATATATATATATATATTACAAAAATTCTTATTTATGAGATAAAGAGCAATACCATTTTACTTACTATAACATTGTCATCAATATCCTCTCCATAAAGATTGCTATCGACATTATTGAATCCATCATCTAGTTGATTTACAGCTCTACTTTAATTTACATCAGACACATTCCAAATCATATGGTTCTCAAGTCTTTTGTCAGAATTCACGCTAAAAAAAGTATATTTTAACTGCATTCAAATGATTGAAATAATTGACTCTGATATCATGATATCTACAATTTAAAAATATCCTATACATAGATTCATTTAAAGAATAAAATTACCATATGATTTATAAGCGATATTTATTAATAATTACTATTAAATGCAGAAAACTAATTGTGCAATTCAAGATAAAAGCAACCCGATTACGGACATATATTAGGGTTGGTTTATGGAGGACAATCTATTATTAGTTCATTATTTTCTATATTCTATTAATCTCAAAGATAACTTAAACGCTAGCAACCATTATAGAAACCTCATAGAATCAGATTATTTAAAATTACGGAAGATTCCTCATTACTCCTTATGACGCTCGTGTGCTGAATAAAGTTTTGTCACATTAACAAGGGATGTTTTCTGACATTTTTTTTTTTTTTTTTTTGACATTCTGTCTGAGTTTAAGAAAGGGTATATAAGTATGGAAAACGGACTGGAAAATATATTAAGCACGGAATCTTCAACATAAAGTCATTTAATATACATACATATATATATCCCAAATAATATTCGAGTAAATTAAAACTGCCAATAAACTTTAGCTACTTTTCTCTAAATTTTTAGAACTATTTTATTACTTAAGAATTTTACAAAATATTGATGGGTGTATCTGTTCTTTTCATAACTCTGGGACAAGCCCCTATTACCGAAAATAGTGGGGCAAAATTTTATTTACTGCCTATTACGATTCTAAACGTGTAATAAACATGCAGCAGCAGTATGAGCGTTTTACTGAAATTGTTTTTAATTGAGTCCTAGTATTTCATACATTATAAGGATTTTTCTTCTCTGATGGTGTTATTTCCAATTTATGGTCCCACTTTTGTCAATGTATTTGTTAAATACTAGTAGACAATACTCAATAATAATAATTGCAATAATAACTATCTGCTAACTGCTTTTTAATAATCCAAACAGGATAAAATTGGTGGCTATATTTACCTGAATTGTGCCTTTGACTAAAAATTGAACCTTTACAACTTTTCATACCGAAAACGGTCTAACTATTCCTACGAACTGTTACGATGCTCGGGCACCAATCTCTTTTTCCATGACAGAAATTTTCGCCACTTTTATTTGAGTAAATCTTTGACTCATTAAAGCGAAACGTTCTAATACTAAAAATGGTGAGATAAAAATCATCGCAGTTGGCAGCCGTCACTATTTGTTTTTTAAGCAACTATTCAAATATTTTTTTTTGTTCTCTTTGAATTACCCGTAGTATTGTGTAAACAACATATCTTAACTATATAATGTGTTCACGATGCTGGGTTTTTTTTATGTCTCATGTTTCGCCTCAGGATTGTGTACTCATGAAGACTATTTCATCTTGTACTGCAGTTGCAGCCTTACCAACACCAACATTTGTGAGTGAAAGATGCTGGGTATCGTTCTCGCAGCTTAAATGTTAGAGTACTTGGAGCGCTATTCCAAGGCTTCCGGGTTCGATTCCCGTCTTGGAAATTTCTCACTCTGTTGGTTATAAGCTTAGTTACCAATGTGTTAAATCACGTATTAAATATTCAATGTCTTAACTATCTTATTATTACAAATAGATGATATTAACTATGATTGTTCAAGATACATGGTTCTCCGAAAGATAATGTACGAACATTAAGAGGGGATAGGGAATGCTGCACAAAATATTTTTTGCTATAGTAAATTTAGGGCTACAATTCACTTATCAAATAATGTGAACAAAAGATGCCTCATTCCAAGCCGATTACAGATTTCCATTCATAATTTTTATTAAAAAATTATAACGTTCAATAGATTTACATTTATTTTGTGCAAAAACTGTCCAAGAATGTCTAGAAATGGCATCTATCCTCACGTCAAACCACACTGATAAATATACTGTGTCATCCTGACTTTACCTCCCAGTACATAGTGTGCAATTGAAACTTATGACATTGCACTTCTCCTGATATCAGCCAATTCCAAATAAAAGAAAGAAAAGCATTATAGCAAAATAAATTTCTAACTAGAAAGATTGTTTTTAAAGCAAAGCAACTTATAAAATGCCAGTTTTCACTGATTGAATGTCCAATTTTCCAATAAAAAAAATCTGCAAACAGAAACAAATAGGATGGCTTTTTTTACAACAGCTGATTTGTTATGATTGAATTTTCCTTTGTATATCTTTGTGTAATCTACTAAGGCGATATTACTGATAAATTTATACACCCTGGAGGACCCTCAGCTTCATTGTATTGGCCAAAGAAAGAAGATTCTTGTCCTGTACCAATTCTACATGTGCTTGCTATTGTATACTCTCCAGAGACATCTACTGGCATAATGCATCAATTGGATATTAATGGATAATGTATATCATTTAGATACAGAAAAAAATAAATGAGATTAAAGAACATGTAAACTAGTGAACTTAAACAGCTGAATTTTAAAACATGGAGTGAAAATTTATGACTGAAACAATTCTGCTTATAGTAAATTTTAAGTTATTTTTTCCTAGAATATTATATGGGTGAATATCACAAAATGTGAGATTTAGAAAACAAAAATATTTAGGTGGAATATTTTTATTCGGACGATTCTATTTTATTGGGCTTCTATACTAATTATTTACTTATTTAAGTTTTTGTTTCAATATGTCGGAGTCTGCTGAGAATTACGTGAACGTTGTTCTTTTAAAATGATGCAATTAAGCAATTTTGCATGAGCATCTAAAGGCATAGAAATGACAGCTTCCGCGTTCTGTACTCTCAATTATAAAAGTTCTGAGCGAAAATAAATTCAATTTGGAGTGAGAAAACCTCAACTGTAAAAGATTTGAGCAAAAATGAAGTTCAATTTGGAGTGAGAAAACCTCAATTGTAAATGTTCTGAGCAAAAATGAAGTTCGATTTGGAGTGAGAAAACCTTTATGAGCAACCTTCTGAAAAAGTGGGATGACCCTTGGTTTCTTATATAAAATATATTCCTCGCGTCTTAAAATTTGTACGCGACACCTTGTACAAATACAGAGTGTCTCATTTATTTTGCAACACCCCCCCCCCCCCCCCCCAAAAAAAAGAACAATGTTCAAACATTAATTTTTATTTTACAGAAGTGCTTAAACGGCTACAAAAGGTGTTGGAAGGCTTCATCTTTACATATCTGGGCCCGTTAGAGGAGGTTTCGAGACACATGTGTTTGGTTGAAAATGGTCCACGATTAACTTAATTGTGCTTTCATTCGGCACCACCCCGTCTGGAAACTTGTTTTCATATCGTTCCTTGACTGTTTTGTACGAAGACGTTCGTAAATAATGAACGCACGTTTTTCTGCACGTAGCACCATGACGCAAAACCACCTTTCACTTCGTTCTCCTTAGCACTGAAGTGTCTCATGCGGTTTTCTAACGTATTGGTAGTGTTGTGTTGCTCGCACGCTACCTGCGCTAACGGTGTGCGCGTGCATTCGTGTTGTTCATTTGCTTCGCGTTTACGTGGGTTGCAAAATGAATGAGACACTCTGTACATGTATATCAACATAATATTATACACAATAAATAAATATTCGCAGGATATATAAGTAAAATTGTACCAACACTACTGAGCTAGTGTGTCATATTTGTTTTAATTAATAACAAGAATTTCAAAGGACTTTTCTTCTCGTTCTACTTTGTTAGAAAAATAAAAAAAATGACTTTTGATAAATTTGCTTACCTTTCATCTTCATCGCCAGCTGGCGTACCATTCAATTTTTCAGGATATTCTTCATAACTAAGATGACTGGTTAAAATTCCTTCACTCAATGTTTGTTCAAAACTGTTAGACATATCATTAAACGACCTAAAAAGCGTAAGCGATTCATTATAAACATTGAAATTACGTATTGTACATCAAAAAATGTATGATAATCCGTGATTACTAATACACATCACAAGTTCTAGAAACTCAACTACGTAACTATTTCTTATAATAATATTTCGGACTGCACATTTTTGCAACATTTTTCATATTCAATATTATATTGAAATGCCCGTTTTCATAAGTTTTTTTTTCAACATTTATAAATTAAAGATTCAGATAACATCAAAGTAAATGACCTTTTAAGGCGATATCTTTGTTAGAACATAAAAGTATATTCTTAATAATTTCACTTGAGAATAAAAAAATATATATATTAAAATGTTTTATTGTTTCTGAATAAAGTGTTTTTACGTCAAAAAGAAAACGAAACTTGGCAGCACCTTAAGTTATAAAAAAATTTGCAAGCTCAGTTGATGTAAATATAACCTATTTTATATAAGAATCACCAATTCAGCTAACTACAAATTATTTCTTTTTTTATATACACTTACTGTACACTTCTGCATATATTTTTTTATACACACTTTCTTATTCAGACCATTAAAGGATTTTCGGGGTCATTCCTTAACATGCCAATTTATAAATGTGTTTAACCGCACGTTATACACTGTAAAAAATTTTGGGAACGTTTCAGGAAATTATACTGTGTTACGGTTTCTCTTACCCTTGACTGTCGCGCGCGCCTCCATGGCGCATTCTTCTGTAATTTAGGTTTGGCCGTTTGGCAACTTTTAAGAATAGTTCAGTTGTTTGGTTTTCGACGATCTCTGCGGACCTATGGTGTGTTCGCTGGATCCGATATTCTTCAAATAATGTATATAATTGTTCGAATAATGTATAACTGTAAATAATATTCTTGTATATAAAGTAAATTAATCAATAAGTGTAGTTAATGAACCAGCGACTATGGGTATTTCGCTACTCGCACCATTCGACACTTGACATTGGTCCGTCGAGCCGGAGGTGGTTTCGTTTTTGATTCTTCATTAGTATTGTATTTTAGTTGTTGTGAAATTACCAATTGAAATGGTCACATTAGTGTCCTTAAACAGATCGAGGGGCTCGTTAAAAGCTCAGCTCACTAGGCTAGAAACTCTACTAAATGACGAGATCGCTACGTGGTCAAAAATCAAAATCGATATAAAACTCAAGACTCTTGAAAAGGTTTCCAATAACATCGATTCGTTACGTACCGATTATTACACAACAGCTCCTGACGATCATGATATGACGGAAATCGACTCTTCATTAATGGAGTTGGAAGAACGAGTGGAACAGCTAGAGGTAAGTTTCAATCTATTATTAAATTCTGATAAAAATGAAACTAAAAGTCCTGAATTAAAATTTAGTAATTGTAAGATCAAATTGCCAGAAATTCCACTTCCTCAATTTAGTGGAAAGTATGAGGATTGGAATATGTTCAAAATCGAATTTAACAATATTGTTACGAATAATGAACAGCTATCTGAAATTCAGAAATTACATTATTTACATTCCGCATTAAAAAATGAAGCTAAACAATTAGAAACTCCAGAAGACACATTTGATTCATTGTTTAAAGCATTAGAAAATAGATTTGAGAATAAACGAATTATTGTGAATATCCATTTAAAGGCTGTATTAGATTTCGAAAGAATTGCACACGAGTCATCTAAAGAACTAAGGCGATTAGTAGATGTTATAAACAAAAATATCAGGGCTCTAACCAACTTAGGATATGAGAGAAATAAACTCTCGGACATTTTGTTTACAACCGTAATTTTAGAAAAAATGGATAAGGAGTTGCGGAGACAGTACGAATTGTCAATAAACACATCTGAAGTCCCAAGCTTTGACAGTTTAATGCAGTTTTTAGAAAAAAGAAGTCAATCGCTCGAAAGTATAAATAGAAACGTAACTAGATCAAAAATCCCTAGTGAAATAAAATCGAAATCTTTGTTAGTAAATTCGAGTTCTGAGAGGCAGTGTGTTATTTGTGATCAATTTCATCCTCTATATAAATGTAAGAAATTTCTTAATATGCAGTTTGGTGAACGATATGCTATAGTTAAAAAGCATAAGCTTTGCCTGAAATGTTTTTCGGAATCTCATTTAGTTTCTAATTGTGTGTCAAAACATATGTGTAAATATTGTAAATCACCTTCATCCCATAACACTCTATTACATAGAGATAAATCAATTGCTTCTAATAATGAATCTCGAAATCAAAAGGCAGAAAAGGAGCAGACAGTTGACCGGGGGAAAGAAATGCGGCGCCTGGTGTAGAAGTATCGCAAAGTCTTTCTAATTGTTTTCCTTCTTCGAATAAAAGCGTCATTTTATCAACAGCAATGATTGAAATTAAAACGAGTAGAGGGAATTTTATTCAGGGAAGAAGTCTATTAGATTCTTGCAGTCAAATTGATTGTGTATCATTTGAGTTTGCAAAAAAATTGGGTTTAAAGAAAACAAAGGTTTATGCTCCTATATCTGGGCTGAATGGCACAGCTACGACACTGAATTATAAAATTGAAACTGTGATTTCAAATAAAAATAGAGATTTCACAAGGGAACTGGAATTTCTTTTAGTGCCAAAAATTACAGAAATAACCCCACTTTCGCCCATTCGTGTAGACATTTCTGATATACCCACAAATATCTCGTTAGCAGATGCTAAATTTAATATACCAGGAAAAATAGATTTATTATTGGGTTCTCAATGCTTTTTTGATTTATTGAAATCCGGTCAAATTCGCTGCTCATCACAAAACTTGTTATTTCAAGACACCGTGTTTGGGTATGTAGCTAGCGGTGTTGTGAGTAATTCCCCAAACGATTCTCAATATTGTGGTCTACTCACTCAAAATGAAAAAATAGAACAATCCTTGCGACAATTTTGGGAAATCGAAAATATTAATGATTCCAGTTCGCTGCTTAGTGAAGAAGAGAAATTTTGCGAAAATCATTTTAAAACTACGCATTATCGAACTGCCACTGGTCAGTACGTTGTGAGCATGCCTATGGAGGATGCTACATTTTTAGGAGAATCGAAAAAATTAGCCGAAAAAAGACTCGATCAAGTTTGGCACCGATTAGATAGGGATTCGAACTTGCAACCTCTATATTCGGAATTTATGGACGAGTATAAAAATTTAAATCATATGGAGTTAGTGGAGGAATCGGAACCCGTAAAGGACTGTTATTATATACCTCATCATGGAGTTTACAGACCAGAAAAAAGTACTACACGCTTGCGTGTTGTGTTTAACGCGTCAACGCCAACGACGTCTGGGTTGTCATTGAATGACCTCCTTTTAAAGGGTAAAATTCCACAACAAGAGTTATTCTTAGTTATGATTCGTTTTCGAAAACACAGATATGCATTCACTGCGGATGTAGAGAAGATGTATCGAATGGTATTAATTAATCCTTCGCAAAGAGACTTTCTTCGAATTTTGTGGAAGAACAATATTGACGCGCCAGTACAAACTTATAAGCTCAATACAGTGACTTATGGGACATCTAACGCTCCTTATTTAGCTACTCGTGCTCTTAAGCAATTAGCTCTAGATGAACAAAAGAACTTACCTCTAGCATCATCAGTCGTCTTAAAGGACTTTTACGTAGATGATCTTCTTTCCGGGGAATCAACTCTCGAAAAAGCTAAAATCCTTAAATCCAAATTAATTCAACTTTTGAATCGTGGAAACATGAAATTGCACAAATGGTGTGCAAATCATCGAGAATTAGTTGAACCTCATACTAGGGTTGCCACCGAATATAGTTTCGATGATCAGCCAGATTGTACTTCAGTAAAAACCTTGGGTGTTCTATGGGAACCACAGAGTGACTGTTTTCTGTATAAATTGAAAATTCCTAACAAAGAATTTTATAGTAAACGAGATGTCCTATCTTTAATTTCAAAAATATTTGACCCGTTAGGATTAATTGGGCCTGTAGTAACAAGGGCTAAGATATTTATGCAGAAGCTCTGGTTACCCAAAGTCGATTGGAATGAGCCATTACCGGATTGTCTGGGGAGAGAATGGAATGACTTTGTATCCACCCTCTCAGAGTTGGAGAACTTAAAGATTCCTAGATTTGTTTTTCGTGAAGATCGCATAATCATCCACGGGTTTGCGGATGCTTCTTCGTTAGCCTATGGGGCTGCAATTTATGTCCAGTTGAAGGATCTCCTGCTGCGCAACTATTGTGCAGCAAATCCAGAGTCTCTCCTGTAAAAACAGTGTCGATTCCTCGCTTAGAATTATGTTCTTGCCTCCTATTAGCGAAACTAATTCATAAAGTTCTACCGTCACTGGACATTCGAATAGAAAATATCGTTCTCTGGAGTGACGCTACGATCTCGCTTGCTTGGATTAGAAAACCACCCCATTTGTTAAAAACATTCGTGAGTAACCGAGTCGCTGCTATCCAAGGACTTGCAGACTCTTACCAATGGCAGCATGTGGCATCGGATAATAATCCAGCTGATGTAATATCTAGAGGACTGGACGCTAAGGAACTTTTAAATTGCAACCTTTGGTTTTGTGGTCCGAACTTTCTTCGTGACAAAATTCAGCATGCAGAAAATAATCCAGTAGATCTAGAAACAAATAATGACTATCCGTTAGAATTCAAATCAGTTCAGGTCATTAACCTCGCAGTTAAGACTGAAAATTTACTGTATAATTGTTTGTTTACTTTGACTAATGATTTTTTGAAATTGATTCGTATTATTAGTTATATTTTTAGATTTATAGAAAATTGTAAAAATGTTAAAGAAAAAAAAGTGGTCGTTTAACAATTGATGAGTTGAAAAAAGCGGAAGTTGTCCTGATTAAACAGGTACAGCGTTCTACATTTTCTGAAGAGATAAAACAACTGAAGAACGAGAAGAGCCTGTCAGGTAAAAATAAATTAAAATTTTTGAATGCATATTTAGATTCTGCAGGAATTATCAGAGTTGGAGGTCGCCTAGACAACTCCAGTCTGACCTATGAATACAAACATCCTGTTGTTTTACCCCACAATAATAAATTAAGTGAAATTATTTTTGAATATTTTCATAACAAGTTTTTCCATCTAGGGCCACAATCCTTATTACATCATGTCAGGCAAAAATATTGGGTAATAAATGGGCGATCTTTAGCGCGTAAAATAGTTCATAAATGCATAACCTGTTTCAGAAACAAACCAATAAGTGCGAACCAAATAATGGGAAATTTGCCTTCAGAACGAGTAAACCCTAGCCCACCATTTCAAAAATGTGCGATTGATTTCTGTGGACCCTTTATGATTAAGTATAAAAATCAGAGAAAGGGCAATTATAATAAAATTTATGTTGCAATTTTTGTTTGTCTCGCCACAAAGGCAATTCATTTGGATATAGTAACAGATTTAAAATCTGAATCCTTTATTGCCACCCTGAAACGATTTTTCGCTAGAAGAGGTAAAAGCACAACTATAATGTCAGATAATGTAACTACATTTGTAGGTGCAAATAAAGAGTTGAAGAAATTACATGCCCTGGTATGTAAAACCGATGATGCTTTGTCTAATTATTTGGCCTCTGAGGCTGCTAACTGGAAATTCATCCCTCCTCGTTCACCCAATTTTGGTGGATTATGGGAGGCTGGGGTGAAATCCTTTAAATATCATCTCAAAAGAGTCTTAGGTAATTCTCGAGTCACACTCGAAGAATTTTGGATATTAACCACTGAAATTGAAGCCATTTTAAATTCTCGACCTTTAGTCCCTTTGTCGTCAGATCCAAATGAAATTGAAGTCTTGACCCCTGCCCATTTTTTAATAGGCCGACCAATTACTTCAATTCCTGAACCGGATTTGACCCAAATTAATGATAATAGGTTGTCTAACTGGCAAAAATTAACCCAAATGACCCAACTTTTATGGAAAAAATGGAACACGGAATATTTGGCTAATTTACAGCAACGCACAAAATGGTACATTGAAAAAGAAAATCTAAAAGAAGGATGTATGGTCATCCTAAAGGAGGATAATTTAACTCCTGGCAAATGGGCATTAGGTCGTGTCCTTAAAGTAATACATGGCTCTGATAAAAAAGTCAGAGTTTTACACATCAAAACAGCAACAGGGATAGTTACGAGGTCCGTCTCAAAAGTGTGTCCTCTTCCATTAGATGATTGCTGATTTCTATTATATTAAAACATTTAACTCATTGCATTATTATCATCATTATTGTATATTTTTATTTTGAACAGTTTATTATGTATATTTTGTTAAAATTGGGATAACAGAACGCAATTCTTTACTTCAGTTTTCACATAGAATCTAAATCTAACTGTTACCGTATCTATATTTTCTTTAATTAAATATTATAAACTTTGTTAATTTTATTAGTTTGCTATGTGTATTGAGTGCTAATTTTGATAATAGTCTTTTATGATATTCAAGTGTAACCACTGTTTGCATTATAATTTATCTAATTCTCATTTTTGAAAAACTTAAGTGTATATTATTTGGAAGTAGTATATTTGTAATTTTTTTTTTTTTTTTTGGAAAATATAATGTATATTGTTTTTAGAAATTTAATTCCTATTGTTCGCAATTGTTTATTGTTAGATTTAGTGTTATTATGTTGAATGTTGACACCTGTCAACGGGGGCCGGTATGTTACGGCTTCTCTTAACCTTGACTGTCGCGCGCGCCTCCATGGCGCATTCTTCTGTAATTTAGGTTTGGCCGTTTGGCCACTTTTAAGAATAGTTCAGTTGTTTGGTTTTCGACGATCTCTGCGGACCTATGGTGCGTTCGCTGGATCCAATATTCTTCAAATAATGTATATAATTCTTCGAATAATGTATAACTGTAAATAATATTCTTGTATATAAAGTAAATTAAATCAATAAGTGTAGTTAATGAACCAGCGACTATGGGTATTTCGCTACTCGCACCATTCGACACTTGACATACTGAAACATTTCGCATATTTTACCGGAATTTCGAATTTCTTTATGTCTCAAGTCAATTTCGGCAATAATTCGTGTAATATTTTTGAGAGGTTTCATTTTTTTCGTAAACTACTTTCTGCGCATGCGTACTTCATGTTTTATCTCCCATTAGCCATTTTGATAAATAAAGAAGAATAAAAAACAGCTGCCTAGGTACTTAGAGACAAATGTGTTCTGAACAAATGCCAGTTTGTTTGGATATCAACAAATAAAGTAAGTAACTAGTTTAAACCTTTTTGAAGTACATTGATTATTTTTATGATGTCTGATTATGAAATAATTATTCTTTGTAATAAAAACTGAATGTATCTCCCAATTGAGATTTTTTTTTAATTAAAATGTATAGATAAGTAATATTTTAGGTAGCTTTCTTTACAAAAAGCTACCTATTGCAGCCGTTCGGAGGAAAGCGATTTCAAAAAAATTTGGTATATTTTCATCGATCATGACCCCCAGACCCCGAAACCACCCTCCGTTCAAAATTGATATATATATATATATATATATATATCAATATATATATATATATCAATATATATATATATATATATATATTAGCTAAATTTTGACGATATTGTTTAATTGTTTTTAATTAATTTAATAGTGCATTTTAATTATGTAATTACTTTCTATTTATATTATTTTATATTATATTAAAAGTTATTTAACATTTATTTCAATATGTATTAACTGCATCCTATGGTATCAATTACTGTGATTTCTTAACTGTTTTATTAACCTTAATCTTTACGATATGGGTGCCATGTGAGCGTGGATTTATTCTAAAATATTAATCGGTATGGTGTTTATTATTTCATTTTATATCCTATAAATATTTAAATAGGTTTTATTGTTTTTTCCAATTCATATTATTTGTTTCTATTCTGTTTTCATTTTTAATCAATTCACTTGATTTTAATGGTTGTTAGGGCACAGGGGAAAATAACTTTTAGCTTTAGCTTATTTTTCCCACAGAAAACAACCATTTTGCTTATATCATTGAATTGTGTGCCCTTGAAAACGTAATTCAATATATAAGCATTTCCATTATTTGTCGGTGTCTACTTTCTTATTTTTCTTCCATAATAATTCTTATAAATAATTTAATCTTTTTTTTTTATATATACTTACAGCTTTAATTCATAATATTACGGTTTTTGATGGTGGTAGGTTATGTTTAATTATTGGTTATATATATATGACCTATGTCACACTGTAACTCTCGTATTTATGAACCGATTTGGATGTAATTCGGTGTTTACATAGTACATACCAATGTCTCGACCGAGTTCGTTGGCCAGCTTCATCCGCCATTTTGTTTCAAAATGACGGCCATTTAAAAATTTTTAAAAAATTTAAAATTTGAAATGTGGTACCAAAAAATTGAAAATGGAAAACTATTTTTTTCTTATGTATTTGACCTTTATACAAAGACTCCGTAGCAGTTTTTGTTTCGTCTATATCTTAAAAAATGGCTGAGTTATAGCATTTTGAATTTCTAGCGAAGCTGACATTTTGAAACGTCCTGAATTTTGTCACGCGATAAAAGGCGTATTTATGAACCGATTTGGATGTAACTTCGTTTATACATAGTACAGACCAATGTCTCGACCGAGTTCGTTGGCCAGCTTCATCCGCCATTTTGTTTAAAAATGACGGCCATTTAAAATTTTAAGAAAAATTTAAATTTGAAATGTGGTACCAAAAAATTGAAAATTCAAAAAATATTTTTTTCTTATGTGTTTGACCTCGATAAAAAGATTCGGGAGCAGTTTTTGTTTCGTCTATATCTTAAAAAATGGCTGAGTTACAGCATTTTGAATTTCTAGTGTGACTGACATTTTGAAACGCCCTGATTTTTGCCACGTGATAACAGACGTATTTATGAACCGATTTGGATGTACCTTGGTGTGTACATAGTACATACAAATAACTCAACCGAGTTCGTTGGCCAGCTTCATTCGCCATCTTGTTTCAAAATGGCGGCCATTTAAAAAAATTTTAAAAAAAATAAATTTAAAATGAGATGCCAAAAAATTGGAAAATGAAAAAGAGTTTTTTCGTATGTGTTTGACCTTAATACAAAGATTCCGGAGCAGTTTTTGTTTCTGAAAATTTGTTCTTTTGTTTATATCTTAAAAAGTGATTGAATTATAGCACTTTGAATTTCTATCATGGTTAACACTTTGAAATGATCTTGTATTTGTCTCGCGATACCACACGTATTCGCCTATTTCGATGGAAGAAGGTATGTGGATAGTATACATCAATATCTCGACCAAGTTCGCTGGCCAGCTTCATCAGCCATCTTGTTTCAAAATGGCGGCCATTAAATTAAAAAATATATATATTTAAAGTGAGGTGCAAAAAAATTAGAAATTGAAAAAGATTTCTTTCTTAAGTATTTGACCTTGATATAAGGATTCAGGAGCATTTTTTGTTTGTCTTTATCTTAAAAAATGGTTCAGATATAGCAGTTTCAATTTCTAACGTGGGTGACATTTTGAAAAATCTGATTTTTTGCCTGCGACAGCACTCGTATATGTCAACCGATTCCGATGTGAGTGAGCATGTGCACAGCAATTACTAAGATCTCGACCAAGTTCACTGGTTAGCCTCATCCACCATGTTGTCTTAAAATGGCAGGCACTTTAAGAAATCGCCGAATTTGGCAGCCAAATATAAGTGACTTTAAATAAAAGCAGCTTGGATAAAGCTGACTAATTTCGCGAAATTCTCATTCATAATGATTTAGTATTGATAAAAATTAGTATTGAATCTCCTACATTCGGTTTCCACTTAATTGAGCTTCGTGTGTTTGAATAATATAAGTTGGCTTTTTTAAAATAAGAAATATGAAAGCTACCTCTTCCTCCCGGCACTGGCCGGAAGGACTTTTTAATTTCGTTTTGAAATAAGCTTCCTATATTTAATACGAGTAATGCATTAATAAGTTTAAAACATTATGGAATTATTTTTTTAAGATAAACCATCATATTTTATTTTAAAAATTTCACAGAACTGCAGTATAATTAAATTCCATTATGCTGTTAAAAATTAATATTTTTAATAATTTATGAAATAAAGCATATTTAAATCTTCCACAAACGGTTTTTGTAGCGTTTGATTTTTGTAGCCTTCATGAAATTTAGCTTTTTTAACCCTTTAACGGGTGCCGTTTGCACGGTGCAAACACCAAAAATTTGTAGTAAAATACTGGTTGTAAAACATCGTAATTTTGACATATACCAGTGCCCTTCAAAGAATTAATGCACGGAATCATAAAACAGATGCTACAAGTGTTTTTATTTATTTATGTATTTTTTAAATGAGTAATAAAATCAAGTCCATGTTCATCTTTTGTTATCTTTCAAAAATTTATATAGGGTAGATGTGCCAGTAATGGACACCCTTAAGGAATTTCTTTAAAAATTATTTTTTTATTAATAGTTATAATTATTATATTCCAGTTTTTTCAATATTATATTAATCTATCAACAATATTTAACCATTCTTATCGCCTCATTTCCCCATATGAATAGAAATTTAATTTTAAATAACAGAAATATATCAAAACACCCAAAAGCCCAGTAATGGACACCCTCTGGCCCAGAAGTGGACACCTTCTGTTCCAGTAATGGACACCCCATAAAAAGTAATAAATATAATTGTTTTTATGACTGTATTTAGAACCAGAATTTAATGAATATATACTAATGAAACAAAATAGTTATTTTTAAATAAATTTAACAATTAGGATACCAGTAATTAATAAAATATTTGTGATAATCATTTACTGTTTGCATCAATTATTCTAATTATCAGAAGATCGGTGTTTTAATTATTTTAGATGGATAGTTTAAAATACTAAATATCAGACAATTACAGCTATCAAATTATTGAAACAGTGGTGGATTTTTTAAAAGGTAATAATAATAAAAAAAAGTTTTGGAATATTAATGTTTAGTTTTGTGTCACTATTTTTAACAATCTTCCAGAGATTACTTGATATATCATTTATAATAATTAATATTACAAATATGAAAGAAATGATATTGTGAGTTGAATATTTTAAATACTAAATAAAATAATTTCAAAATAAAACTGTAGAACTGATGTTTGAGGCCACTGATCTGCAGATTTACTAGTTACATGAATATTACGTATAACTTTCATTAATAGTATTACATTTTTTTTTTTTTTAATAAGGAAACATTTAAGACAGAAAATGGATTTTTAATAGCTTCTGTAACTTAATTGCTTTTATTTAAACGGAGAGAGATTAAGCCCTATGAGCCCCTCTTTGACTGTGCTCTTAAACAGTATTTTCTACCAGATTATAAAATATGTGAGGTATATGTACTACATAAAAAAAAATAATAATAATAATAAATAAAATAAAATATCGAAATTTTATTAATCACATAAAATAACTTAAAAGCAGCTATTTATAAAAGTTTTGGTGTTATTACATTTTGGTAAGTATAATTTAAAAATTAAATTTGATTATTTAGGTTTGCAGTTAAGCCAAAGTATTTTATGCGCTATAAACATTACTAAAATTGCATTTTTAGCAATATCTACATGGGGTGTCCATTACTGGAAAATGACTGATTAACCATCCCAGTAATGGACACCCCCTCTTAAAACCTTAAAAAGAAATGAAATTTTGTAAATAGCCAGTAGTATATAAAATTCAAAGTTTTCTATTGCTACTCAAACAAAAACATTCAAATTTTGCAAGAAAATAAATAATATATAAATTAATTAAACGAAGCCAGCTCTTAACCTCTTCATTAAGATTTTCACAGAAAAACAGCAAAACTTTGAAACATTATTTTCTGCTTCCTGATTGGTTTGATTAAAAGGGTCAACAACAACATAGTTTTCTAAAACATACAAGGGGGAATTATAAAAAAAATAATTAAAGCTAAATATTTATTAGTTATTTTTTTATGAACCAAAAACATCAAGGGGTGTCCATTACTGGAAGGGTGTCCATTACTGGCACATCTACCCTATTTTATTAATCAGCTTTTGTACTTTTTTAAATTTATAAATTAAATGAAATGGCCTTTAAATACATCATTAAGCCTATGTTATATATAAATTGTTTTCAAAAATCTTATCCGCTGATAAAACCATATATTGTCTTTTTTTTCGTTTAGTTAATTATAAACAAAATTATTTTAATAAATTTGTGCCGTAGGGGCAGTTGAAATAATTTTAGAATTTTTAATGTACTGCCTTTCCTATTTATAAAATATGATATATGCAAAATAAGTGTAATGTACTATTTCTCTCATTTTATTATGTAAAATTTGGAAAAAAAAATTAACACATAAAAGTAGTTTTTGCACGTTTTATACTTATCTTTTGTATTGCTTACCGAAACTTCTAGCAAGGATGTAAATTATTCAACCAGAAAAAAATTGATCAAAAGGAAATTTTATATTTTCTAAAAACTTATGATTTTAATAAAGGAATAAAAACAATGTTTACATTTTTTAAAAATATAATTAACAGTTTTACACTTTATTTACTCTCATAATTAACGGTTTTACACTTTATTTACTCGCGCAAGTCCAAGCTCGGAACTCATTTTTAGCAAATACTTTTTAAAAGCCGTAGAGCTAATGTGCCCACAGGTTCTGTATGTATGTACGTACGTATGTATGTATGTACGTAACGCGATAACTCTTGATAGAAATATCCGATTTGCTTCATTTTTTTTTTCTACGAGCATTCTGATAGGGCGCTTCCCTGATTAGTTTTGGGGGTTCATTGGTTAAGTATAAAGATAGGGTACGGGGGGGCTAATCCCCCTTTAACTTAGATAAATGGGTTTTTCATGCAGAATTATCAGATTTGCTTCAACTTTGGTATACCGGCTAATTCTGATAAGGTACTTCCTTGCCTAGATTTGGAGGTTCATTGTTTAAGTATAACCAGGGGAATGGGGGGGGGGGGCTAATGCCCTCTTAATTTAGATAAATGTGTTTTTCTATCCGATTTGCTTCAAATTTGGTATACCGGTTTATTCTGATAAGGCGCTTCCCTGATGAGATTTGGAGGCTCATTGGCTAATTATAAAGGTGTGAAACAGGGCGGGGGGGGGGTAATCCCCTTAATTTATTTTTCGAGGGGCATTATTTTTTGAAATAAGAGTATAATGTACAATTAATGTGAATAGCCTGTGAGCTCAATACCATCACTTTAACTGGACACTTTTTTAATTATATATTTAGTCATGAGTTTCGATTAATATATTTTTATTGTACAGCTTCAATTTTGTTACCTGATAAATAAAAAATAATAGTTTCAGAATTAATGCGCTTTCGGCTTGATTCTAGTGTTAAACTAGAACATTTTAAAACTAACACTAAAGTTTAATTTTGTACGATGTATGAGAATTACATCAAACAAAATATGTTAAAACTATATAAAGCGAAAACTATTACTTCAGAAAGGCAACCAATAAAGCTAATAGCATGTAAAAACTGAATTATTAATATTAATTAGCTATAGTGATAAGCAGTTTTAGAAATTTTAAAATCACGCTGCCTCGCGCCGCCAACGACGAGGAATTTTACCCGGCGCACACCTGTAGTTGCTGCCCATAGCAAAGCTGCAAATCCAAGGCAAAAAAAAGAAATTCTTATTTTTTTTTTTTATGTTTCCCTGAGGTTGAATTCTTAAAAAAATAATGATTTATCAATATGAAATTAAAATAAACAAGTTGAAATTGCACGTCAAACTTGGCAAATAACGTGCTTTTGTACTCTAACAAGTTTTATAAATATTTTGGCACCACGTATTGTACTGAATGTATATTTTAGTGCACTTCATAAGTGCATATCCATTTCATTCTGTTCAAAAAGCTGTAACATCATTAAAATGAACTTGAAATATTTTTTTTTCCCATTGGCCGTCATGTAAAGGAAAACTTTTGACTGTCCCTGTAATTAAATTATGCATCCGATTTTCATAAAATTTTAAATGACTCGACAAAATTTTCCAACAATTATATATTTAAAATTTCAGACTATTCGGTTGGGTAGTTTTTGCTCTGTTATATGCGGACGGTAGGTGCTACGTATTTATATAATTACGAACGCACCTAAAAAGGTATTTGAAATTTATTTGGCATATTTAATGTTGAGAAAAGCGATAGATCTGAAAATAGTGTTTCCTTTTATTTATTCACATTTTTTATGTAATATTTTAACGTTTCATAACAAGATTTTTTTTTTTTTTTTTTTTTTTTTTTTTTTTTTATTGAAAAAATTCTTTTTTTCCTCCAAGCTTACATTTATGAAAAAATATAATACTCTTATAGTGTTTGTTAACCTTGGCTATAAAAAAATTTCCGGAAGGTTCCGGACAAAAGTGGTGGCATTTAGATGCCACGGCTTTTTGCTGTTACGTTTCGCAACAAAGTAGTGAAACATTCCAATTTTTCAGAAACATTACGTAATATATACTCCGAAACCTTTCATAACTGTTATGAAAGGTTTCGGAGTAATATTACGGGATGTTTCTGAAAAACTGGAATGTTTCACTACTTGGTTATGGAAGGTTTCGGAGTATATATTACGGAATGTTTCTGAAAAATTGGAATGTTACTTTGTTGTGAATGTTACTTTGTTGTGCTGTTACTTTGTCGTAACAGCAAAAAGTTGTGGCATCTAAATGCCACCACTTTTTTCCGGAAAATTTTTTACAGTGTATGATGGTCTCTCGATTATATGTTACACCTACAATAGTTCCCCACGACTTCCCAGAGACAATCATATATATACATTCTGAAAATTTTATGGCAGTTTTACTGTAAATGGCGAAGTATCGCAATACAAATTACAAAGTGAAAACACTTGAAGACACTTTGCAACGCTTTGAGAAAGTTTTATCGATAGGACTGGTATGAATGATTTTATACATAAACTTGTTGAAATGTTTCAAATGATGTGATTCTACTGGCAGATAATTTTTTGTAAAAACGAACTGATCATAATTTACATTACAAAATGCAGGAAAGTATTCAGTTCACTAAGCTTAACACACAGAAATGTGCACACTGAAAAGTCAGTCTCTAAAGTTGCAAAGATTTATCAACGACTCCATGAAAAAAGGGCAGGTACGGAAGGAATATCTAATACCACGATCAATAGTAAATCTTCTTTACATTCTTACTTTCTGAAAAAAATATTTTGAGACTTAATCTGAAACAATCTCAATAATTCGATTCCTATCGGTCGGAGTTTCTCGACTTATGACAAAATGTTTTTGGCAACAACTTTTGCAGCCGATTTCCAATAGTCGATGCCAAATTCTTCAAATTCTTCCTCGATACCGACTAATACATTATACTCTTTATTGACAAATCCTTATAAAAAATACTTTTGAAATATTAACAGTGCTAATGTTTTGAAGAGTATTTGCCAATTTTTTAGCAATCATAAAATATTATATACTTTGAAAATTAATATCTTTACCGAAAGTTACTATCAAGTAGTAATCAACTATAGGTAAAA
Organism: Maratus speciosus; assembly: GCA_963932465.1. Classification (NCBI taxonomy): domain Eukaryota; kingdom Metazoa; phylum Arthropoda; class Arachnida; order Araneae; family Salticidae; genus Maratus; species Maratus speciosus. The sequence goes on from OZ010790.1 coordinate 608,694,475, forward strand.
ATGCATACAAATTATTTTCTGCCAGCGTTATCGAGAATTTAAACAATATATGTGTTGTATATTATAATTTTTTTTCAGATATAATACGCATAATTACCATACAAAACATAATTCAAGAAATAATCGTCCTTCGAAGGTTTGTGAGATGGTTTTATATAACTTTATTGTAACAATAGATTTCAATCACAACACAAGGTATACCAAAATTTAATTTCGTTTGGGAATGCATATACAATCGAAAATACAGTTGCCAATAATTAGCACCTACAGATTGCAGTGTATGCGATTTATTTTCTGTGTCCAATTAAAAAGACTATAAATGTTAAAAGCAGCAGTTTTTCTAAGAATTATGTTGTGGTGCAACACAGTAATGTTTTTCCATTATTATATTTTATTTGTTTAAAGTAGTATACTGTTATTAAATTACCTTTCAATTGATTATCGTTCATATACCATAATGTAAACGAATTATTCTGTGTGCCCTATTAAACGAGCAATACACGATTTGGAGTCTGTAAAGTTTTGTATTAAATCTTAAGACACTGTATGCAAAAAACGTACTTTTACGTTTTTTGCTGTCTCGCACTTACGCGCGCGTCACATATAAGCACTTTGAAAGTTCACCACTTCAAGTTTGGAAAATTATTTAGTAATAACCTAATGCGCGTAAAAATGTCTACTTTTAAAATGATGAGTACAGATATGAGAGGTGCGCAAGGAAATTTTGAGATGGTGAAAAAGATGTAATTTATGCAGAAAAAAAATCTATGATCGTGACAAAGTTAGATAATTTTTTATGATTTTTTATTCCGTTATACGCAGTATAAGATCCTCAAATCATATTTTTATCGTATTTATTTATCTTGATTATATTTTACTAATTACATATACGAATAGAGTTATCTTTTAATTACTTGGAACAGTTTATGTTTAAGGGAATAGAATTGTGGTAACTTCAAGTTAAAGTAATATTTGTTTACAGATTCAGACTAACCAATGGTCGATGGATTTTTATAGCAATTAATTTTCTAAGTTTATTATAGATCAGTGTAACAGTTCTCTTTTAAAAAATTTCTTTCGTCGAAATTAGACGTGTTCCACCTCCTACTTTATATCTTTGAATAGCAAAAAGTTATTAAATTATCTTTTAAATGATTATCGTTCATGGACCCTAACGTAAACGAATTATTCTGAACACCTATTAAACAAGAAATAAACCGATTTCAGTCTATAAAGTTTTGTATCAGATCTTACGACATTGTATGCGAAAAACGTATTTTTACGTTTTTTGCGGTCTCTCGTGCTGGTCAAATAAAAATACATTTTTTTATACCTGTGCTAGAGAGCTTTCAATTTTACCTCAGGGGTATTCTGTATTTAGCAATTTTAAAAATACGTTTTATAAACGATAATCATAGAGATATATTTGAGTGTAAAATAATAAAAGTTTCGTTAAAAAATGAATTTGTTTTCGATTTATTGCGCTTTTACTGAATGTCTAAATTTCCACCCGCAGTAAAATGCGTTAATAACCTATGATATTTTAGGAGTTCAACAATTATATTTGGGGAAATCAGAGATCAGAAATATAGGGAGGCAAATGAAAGACATAAACATTTTTAATCTTTGTTGAAAGACAAAACATTTTTAAAAAGTATATATTATTTTAATGTAATTATACGTCTGTTATTAGGAAGAGTTATAAGACACAAAAAGATCTTAAGGGACAAGGGACCTTTAAAACCTTAAAAAGGATTTTTAAAAAAAAATTGAAATATTTTGCAATTTTTTCGAAAATTTTTCAATTGCCAATTTTTCAAATTCAATTCAAATTTTTCTGTCGCCATTGTACCATCAAAAAGTGTATGAATTAAGCATGGAATTGAACCAATTTTTTTTTAAGTTTTTGGCTATGGCAAGCAGGTCCTTCCTGAATTTGGAAAAAATTCGCCGGTAGGGAGCGCTGTAATAACGATTTTTGTGTGATTTTGAATATTGTACCATCGAAAAGTGTATGAATTTATACATAGAATTGAACCAAAAATTTTTTTAAGTTGTTGGCTATAGCAAGTAGGTCCTCCCTGAATTTGGAAAAAATTCGCCGGTAGGGGGCGCTGTAATAGCAATTTTTGTGCGATTTTGAATATTGTACCATCGAAAAATGTATGAAATTATGCATAGAATTGAACCAAAAAGTTTTTTTAAGTTGTTGGCTATAGCATGCAGGTCCTGTCTTAATCTGGAAAAATTTCGCCGGTAGGGGGCGCTGTAATAGCGATTTTTGTGCCATTTTGAATATTGTACCATCGAAAAGCGTATGAAGTTATGCATAGAAAAGAACCAAATTTTTTGTGTTTGTTTTTGGTCATGGCACGAAGGTCCTCCCTCAATTTGGAAAAATTCCGCCGGTAGGGGCGCTATAATTGCGATGTCTGTACGTTCATTATTGTACCAGCGGAAAGTGTTTGAAGTTATGCATATAATTGAACCAAATTTTTTGTGCATGTTTCTGGCTGTGGCAAGCTAAGATTCCTATAATAGTCGTTGAGCCAGAAGCCAAAATTAGTGATTTTGGTTTCATCTCTGAGGACTTGATGATATATACCTTTTTGAATTCACAATGGTCCAACGAGTTCATTTTATGATGATACTATGAAATTTGTGGTAGCTTATAGACGCCATATTGAAAAGATGAGCGCCATCTATCGCACATAGATACATATGATTATTTTGCCAGTATCACATAATTAAAGAGATTTCAATGAAAAAAATGGAAAGAACAAATATTGTTAACCATACAACGTTATACTGAGTATATATTTATTAAGATTTTATTTTAATATGATTCTTCTCTTTACATTTAACTTTATGTTTATTAACATTTTCAATGGAATAAACAGTTCAAAAGACATTTGTGATGAAAGAAAACCGAAATCTTGTTTTGCATTTTAATTTTGCATATTATTTTCATGTGGCAAGACACAGCAATTCAAGAAAAAAATAATACTGGTGAAACTATTGTACTTCTTCTGTTAAAAATTAACCCCTTAGGGACCACGAGTGCATATATGCATTTTCGGAAACGTGTTTCCATCGCTTGTTTTTGATACCACTAAGAAAGAAAAGTAAAATTTCCTTATTTAATTAAGATATTTTCTTGATTGCTAAGCAGAATTTAATTGTTTGATAAAAAGTGGTGTCAACCGAGTAAAATTCAGGTAAAAGATGCTGGTCCGGAATGGGTTAATAAATAACAGAAATCTTAGTCTTCTTTACTGCCATCATCATCATCGGTTGACATTCCTGTGTCCAAATAACTTCCATCGTCATATAATATTTCTATATTCTGCATATGCTTGTATATCTGAGGTTATTAAAAAGACACGCATATGCTGGTGAGACACATGTTCTTGAACAAGAACATGACATATCAGTTCTAAAAGAGCTTCAGGATCAGGAGGACTGCCATTCCACTGCACTTCTACATAGCCTTTTCCAAGAATCTGTTCCAAGAATCCTGACTATCTGTTCCAAGAAACCAACCATATTTATCTGGGGATAGAAGATCAGGATCAGTCTGTAAGCACTTCATCCGTGGTTCCACAGACTCCTTTTTTAGGGAAAAAATATATAGAATATAGCGCAATTCATTGATGTCTGAGTATTTGTGATTTCCATAATGGAGATGACATATTTGCGACTTAAACTGTTTGTTTCCTATGATATATCAGCTGCAGTATCAAGCGCCGCAAGCGCATTTCGAAATTCAGTGTTCTGAATCATCATTTTCCCTTGCCTGCAAAAGCACTTACTGTATCGCACCCGACAGTGAATGTATATCAGGTAATGCATTACATACCGCTTTACCTAGAAGTCCATGTATCCTACTCAAGTTATAGTACTTTACTTTATTCTGTCATTGGATCCATTTTTTACAAATATTAATATTTTCTAGATTTTCAAATCGTTTTCTAAAGAAAACAGTGTGATAACTGCCACATCAGTATCAATAGAGATAATAATAATTTTTCTAAATCCAGACGCTAAAGCATGGTGTGCGCGAAATAAAAGTCGCGTAAAACCTCTTCTTGGAAGCAGGTCTATTTAGAGAATTCTTCAACTAGTTATTTCGTGAATTTATAGCATTTCTCTCCGTAGATAACGTACATCATTGGTGTATTCAACTATTTCAGATAATGTTCATTTTGCCATTCTTGGGAAATGAAATGTATAAGTTCTTTCTTGTTCTCCTCATCAGATAGAAACTGCTTCCATTTTCGTGCTGGGTGTCTAGGAGTATATAACTTTTATAGCATTACCAACAGTTCATATTTTTTGTTCATTTCTTTTTATTGACACCTGCTGTGTGTATCAAATACAACAGCTATTCTTTGAGAGGATGCAGAATCTTGTATTATTTTATAAAACAGATTATTTGCTAGTTGTCCAAATGATTGTAACTCCTACGGTAGCTTTAAACAAAGCATATTCCGTCGATGATATTAACAACACCATCATTTGCATTCTTTCAGCAGGGGCAATTTTGTCATAACATGCATCAGTTTGATTTTTCAGTTTTCGCATTAAACCATCAAGTGTTGCTAAGGACTGTGGAAGAGGCCCTAGCTGGTAGGAAAAGACAGTTCTCATATCGAAATTTCTTCGCTCTGCAATGATTGTCATCTGAGCAAACAGATTTCTTTCTTCCTAGGCAACAAGCTCTGATTTATTAAATTTTACACTTTGTTTCTTCTTAAAGTCAGAAAATGTCTTTAGCTTCTTTATCTTTGGAGGTTTGAAAAACCCGTCTGGCTTGAGTCTTCAAGCAGATATTCACTTTTGAATGTTTGGTAAGATTCTTCACCCATCTCATGAGCATTGACCATGTCTCCAACAATTTCTAGATTTGTCATTGCTCCAGTTTATTCTATTACCATGTCTGGATTTATCCAAATCATGTTCTGTAAATATAAGATATCACGTTCATCTTTCTGGATCCTGCTTAAAGACAGATCTGGATGTAGAACTTATTTTGGTTCTTTCAAGAATCAGCTGAAGAAATGCTGCCCCGATATCAAAAATATCTGTCGATTGTGGCAGGTCTTTGACTGAACTTCTTTGTACCTTTTGAGCCGTGTATGTCTTTACTTATTGTCTCTTCTATCGCCCAATTAATTTAATAGCATGCAAAACCAAGAAAATCATTCAATCATCCTGTTTATTGGCGGCCATTTTCCAATATTGCATCCATTAGCTACTCTGTTTTTCAATGTTTCATGGATAAATGTCATTCTGATGTTGTGGTGAATCCAAAACTGTGTGATTTATCAAGTCCGCTGACATGAAACCACAAGAGTCCCTGGCTCAACGACGGCGGCCATTTTCCAATATGGCGTCCACAACCTACCCTGATTTTGAATGTATCATGGATAAATGACATGCTGTTGTTGTGGTGAGTTCAAAAATGTATGGTTTACCAAGTTCGTTGACATGAAATCACTCGAACTCCTGATTCAACGACGGCGGCCATTTTCCAATATGGCGCCCATAAGCTACCCTGGTTTCGAAAGTATCATGGATAAATGAGGTACTGTTGTTGTGGTGAATCCAAAAATATATAGTTTACCAAGTCCGCTGACATGAAACCGCATGAGCCCCTGGCTCAACGACTATAATAGGAGCTGACGCATTCTTCCTCAATTGGCACCCGATTTGCAGCCAGTCGAAAAACCAAGCTAACTTTCTGCCGTTTAACAGTCAAACTGTTCCACGAAACTACGCCTAACAAGGCCGGGTTACTGATTGGCGCCTTTATCGCTATTCCCGCGCCGCGTACTTGCAGTGAAAAAAGAAAAAAAAAAAACAAAAAAACAATTGTGAACGCGACAAGACAAAATGTGGAATTCTTTCATTAAACTAATTGTGTATCGTACGTAAATATAAAAAACACTACTACTATTTACCCAAAATGTTCTTTAATTTTATTAGTTTAGTTTTGAAATTTTTATTTTTTTTAAACACAATTACTCCCTCCCCCCATCCTTTTTATGTTTTTTCTTTCTTTTATATATATTTGCTAAAATGATTGTTTAGCAAGAACTTAATTACACTTGTTCATTGAGAAATGTAAATTATTTATGAACAATTTGAGGGTTTTTAGAAAATGTCTGTCTGTTACTCTGTGAGTCTGTATGTGGCAAAAATTTTGTGGGCGCTGTATCTTAAAAACTAAATTAATTTTTTAACTGTTATTGACATCCAACGCCAGGGCTTAATTTCTAAGGAAAAAAAAGTACCGGAGCCCTAATATTATGTGGTACCGGTACTACAACTATACCGTCCCCCCCCCCCCCCCCCCCGTCACTCCAATCTGCATATTTATATTTCGTACATTACTTGCAGAGTTTAAAGCTTTTTTATTTTATTTTTTTTTTTTTTAAGCAAAGTAAAATTTTTTAAAATATCAATCAGCATATACTTAGCTGTCAACTATTCCACTTTTTAGTTACAACTCCTTCCGAATCTTTGCTTAGTTTTAGTGTTAACTGCAGAATTCTGCGATTAAATATGGTAAGGATTACGGTTCGAAAATAGTGTTAACATAAAAAGGGATAGTTCATAGCTAAGCATGTTTTTTATAAAAATGCACAGCTACGAATTGCACTGGTCTCCGGAGCCCTTTATTTATGAGCTCCGGTGAATTCCGACCAATATTTAAATATTTACTAAAAACAGAGAAGTACCAGAACTGGACTCCGGCGCAAATTAAGCCCACCAACGTTGTTAGAAACTGAATTTTTAAATTAAGAACGAATAGTTAATTATGTGGATATATTTACTTAGAAGTGGTATTGATACATAAAATTTCTAATTTAGATAAGTTATTTACAGTTTCATTTGAAAGAATCTTTTCTAATTTTGGTTTAGCTCAATTTAAATTGCACAACTGGTTAGGTAATGAAAAAGTAAACAAGCTGATTATTCAAAACTTTTAATATAAACAAATTATTTTATTATTATTATTATTTAAAATTTTGTTGTATAAAAAATAAAATTTTCTTGCTTTTTGTGAGTATAAAAAGCAAATTGTGTCTTCTCTTAATTTTGATACATAAGTGAAAAAAATAAAAATAAATAAATAAACAGAGTGATATTTGTTTTTGTAATCAATAACTTATACTCAATGCAAAGGCAAAAAAAAAAATCAATTTTTAAAATGTTTAAAAAAATTAAGCAGCTGTTTCCTTACTGTAACACTTAAAAATGTAAGTCCTTTAACACAAGTTTGTCTCTCAAAGGATTATAATTCGTGTACCTAGTTTAATTAGTAGCTGTAATTTTCCATAGATATCACGAGATGTACTTTTACACTAATTTCTGCAATTGACTTGCTTTTGATAAAATTTTCTATGTTGTATCAGCGCCACTATTTGTATTTTACGCAAGGTTTAAATAAATTACCTGAAATATTACTTATAATAATTAGTAATACTAATATGAAAGAAATGAAACTGTGTCCCTTGCCCATGATTTACTAAATTTATTAATGCATTGAAAAAACTAATTTTGTTTGTGAACTTCCAAACATTTATGATTTATAATCATTTTAAATAAGCAATCAGCTAAATTTGTCATTACATTTGAAAAAGTCATCGTACAGCAGTTTGCACTTATACTTGTAAAGAAAAAAGTATTTATTTCAGCAGGCTGACGATCGAATAAAACCTGCTATGGTATGAAATTGTATTCTGAAGTTAAATTTGGATATTTGAATTTCTCAACTCGTCCTCTGAGTTTGACTTGAGGTGTAGTGTTATCCAATAACTCCGCGTTTTATGCTCAGCTTTATCATCATTTCGAAATAAACCATTCTGATTTGAAATATAAATCGCCTCGGTTTTTTCAATATGGAGGACAACATAATGTATGCTTGCTTCAAAAGAAACAATCACAACACTTGTTAAAACAAATACGAAATGTCCTATACATATTCGCAGACTGATATTGTCAAGAATTTGCTTTATGGAAAAGTTCTCAATTTAGTGTCCCATACATATTCCTTTGTCAAATAACATCATTTCTTTTTTTAAGTAACTTATGATTGTTGGCATAAAAAAAGACTTAAGATCCTCTTTGGATGTAATAGATTTACACTTCAAATGCTTGAATCTACTGACGTCACTGGATTAGCAGGGTTTTTTTTTTAGTATTTTTTAGTTACATATACTAATATCCCATTCAGAGCAGTGCATTTAAGAGTCTTAACTTACTTTTTTGAAATGGGCACGCGCAACTAGACTTGTCTTCTCTATTACTGCAGTTTTGAGAGCATCGGTTAAAATTATCAGTTAAAATTACTCGGTTAAAATTAAGTGCCTTACTAATGCTAGTCTGGAAGAGGTTTCAAAAAGCTATCAGGATCATATTGTTTGTAGATCACTACAAACCAAAACACTAAGGAACAAAATATTTTTGGATGAATACATAGTAAAACACATATGAACACGAACGCACTGATGATGCGAAAGCAGTGATGGCTGATGGGTCACAATGCTAGAGCCATTGCAAAAATTGAACAAATGGCAAAGCACAATAACCACCATCTATATTGCTCTCCTTATACTAGATACACGCTATCCCCGAGTAAATGTCTTCTGAACTTATGAAAAGGTTGAATGATGCAAATAAAATAATAAACTATATAAAATCACGAACTCTTAAAAGCAAACTTTTTTAGCTTTTTGCGGGAAGTTATTGGAAGCCAGCACCCACCCCACCTACTGCATACCAAAGTAAGATGGTATTGTCCAGGAATAGCGTTTCCACGATTGTTGAAACTGCAGAGGTGATATTAGAAGAGCTATAACTCTAAACTGGCAAAACTTTTAATCAATGAAGATTGTGAATGCTAATTGCATATTTGCCCGATATGTTTAGCATAACGAAATAAATGTATCTATCATTGCAATGATAATCTGTCACAATTTCCAGTGCATTTACCAAACGCGTCTTCTGTTAAGATGAAACCTGTATTGGTCTGATTCTAAGTGAAACGATGATATGGATTATATACCTCTTGTTAAAAAGGAATGGAAACAATACCAGATTTAAAAAAATTACAAATAAATATTCAGGGACATCCTACAGTTTTGAAGAACTCTTTTAAGCAAAATTTTTCAGCAGTTGAATAGAAAAGGCTTTGGGCGACTCTAAATGTGTACTGGATGTGTTCAGCAATGTAAAAAAAAAAAAAAAAAAAAAAAAAAAAAAAAAAAAAAAAACACCCAACTTAATTTCAGTGAAACATGAAGTCCCCGTTGATTTGATATCTCATAGGAAGTTAACACCGAATATACAACAAAACCGGTTATTCAGTGATACCAAATGAAAATATTTCCATTCGAACCGGAAATGTTTTATAAAATATTTAAAATATAAATCAAACAGAAATAACTTGCATAGAAAGGTAAATAACTTTAAATAAAAATTCTGGTTTAAAATATTTTTTAAAAACTTGAGTAAAATTCTTGGTACATTTACTGTTAAAGAGCTTAACCAAATGAAATACAGGAGTCTTTTAAATGCAACACCAAACATTCGCCTGCCATTACTATTAAACGACCCGAATTTAGACATTTTTGCAAAACAATCCAACACTGTAAAAAAAAAAAAAAAAAAAAAAAAAAAAAGAACTAAAATACGGAAATACTACTGGCAATCCAGACGCCAGTACTATTTCCGTATTTTAACGGAACTTTTCCCCAGTAAATTGCAGAAAATTTTCCGTTTTTTTAGAATTAAACGGAAAATTTTCTGTAACTTACCGGGAAAAAGTTCCGTTAAAATGGGGAAATAGTACTGGCGTCTGGATTGCCAGTAGTATTTCCTTATTTTAGTCCTTTTTTTTTTTTTTTTTACAGTGAATCACATTAAACGCTTATGCGTTATTGTTCGTCACTCTGATAATGTTAAATGTTACTGTTCGTCATTCTAATAATGTTAAATATTACATTTTTTGAGTTTTCGAGGTTTTTACGCATGCAAACTTTTGACTATTCCATCTGTATTGATGGTAATTGAAAATAAATTCAGTGCTTGTGTAAAAGTTTCAAAATATAATTTTATTTCGGGGACAATGCACAATTGCTTAGATTACTATTCATTCCCACTCCCTATGCTCGGTAGCAATGCACTTAAAAAACCTAACCTTGTAACACAGGACACGGTAGGCTTCAGGGGCTCCGCCACAAAAATTCATTCTAAAAAGGGCTCCGCGAGTCAAAAAGTTTGGGAACCACTGCTATAGAATAACGACCAGGAAACGTTTTCGAAAATCAGTGGTAGCAAAACATTCTAGAAGATCATACAGTAAACTGTTTTAACAGTAATGGTAAATCTATATTTCTGTTTTGCAACTCAAAATGCAATGATACAAAATATATATATAAAAAGTGTTTACATATTTAATGTTACTTTTTGGGGTACTTACGTATTAACGCCACCGCAGCTTATATATATATATATACTTATATATATATACATATATATATATATATATATAGATAGATATATATGTATATATATAACCATATATACATACATATATATATACATATATATATGTATATATATAATATATAAGTATATATATTATATATATATATATATAACATGTTTGTCATCTTTCTTGGTATATATTTAATTTCATTCCTACATGATCATATCACTATTGTTAATTAGTTAATTTGCTGCTAAATTTATTAATTTATTGAATTAATTATTGTAATTGGAAATAGATGATGATTTGTAATTATATTATGGCTATATATATATATATATGTACAAATATACATATTTAATGTTACTTTTTACTTACCCATCATACGTAGTATAGGGTAAGTCTTGTAATCGTTTTTAAAATCGAAAAGAAATTTTTTTGACGGATTTACATGTTTCAGACCCTGGGGAGTCCGAAAAACATATTTTTAGAAGAAAAAAAATTGCCGTCCGTCTGTCTGTGTGTGTGTGTGTCTGTAAACGCTCTATCTCCCGAACAAATTGAGATAGAGACTTGAAATTTGGTGTGTACTTAGTATGTAATAATGGAAAGAAGCCTATTGAATATCAGTAACCTCGATTATCCAGCACTATTTTTTTCGGACTCTCGAAATATTCGTTCTGATAAAAGGTAAAAGGTATATAAAAATTTTCGAAATTGTTTATTTTAAGGAGTGAATGTAAAAGACAATAAAAAATCATAAATTTTGCATAAAAGATGAAGTCGCTCTGATAATGAGTTGCCGAGATATTTGTAATCCTATTTTTCACACTCTTCGATTTTTCATGACCCTCTATTTCATTCAAATTTCAATTCATAGATGTATTTTAATTGGAAATAAGACGCTTAATACGACGTAGTAAACTGTTAGTTATGATAGTTAGTTATGCTAGTTAGATATGATTATCATTTTTGGTGTTATAAGGATGTTTCTTTTACGCAATTCGGTGCTGCTCAGTTATCCCGTCGACCAAAAAACTATCGCTAAAGGCCGTCAAGTTTATCGACAAATCTGGCGATAAAAAAATTTCGCCAAAAGTGACACCAACTTGGCGCTATCTTCGAATTTCGTCAAATTCCCATAGACTCCCATTGTAGGGTCCTGTTTTGTTAAAAATATTTAAATATGCGTTTAAATTTTATTTTGGAATTGCAATGCATTTTATTAATAGTTTACACACGTTTTATTTTCATATTTTATATTATGCATATTCATGATAGGTAAATATTACGGTGGCCCCCAACGACTAGTTTAAATTTGACTATCAAAAGTAACTGGTAGGTAAGTTTAGATTAAACGTAGCAACTAACATAATATAGTAAATTGCAAAATTTTAAATTACTTTTAAAGAAATCTACGTTTTTTAAACAAATTTCTATGCAAAAAGGTAATTTAAAAAATGCATATTAACAAAAGTAACACTATATTTTTATCCATGGAGGATGTTTATTGAAATACTTACTTGCTATACGAAAAAAACCAAAAACAAATGATGAATAATAAAGTTTTTTTTTTTTTTTAAGGCATAAATGAAATAGGGTAGACTAATACTCCGCAATAAAAAAATACGCTGATTAAAACATTTTCTTAGGTAAAGTAAAATATAAAACATATATACTAATATACTGCCGTACGACAGCTGTGATAAAAAATCCTCAGTTAAACTGACAGTTTGCCGGCCTAAAAGTCTTTGGTTTTTACTTCCATGGTCGGGTAGCACAGGTCCCAAGCTATGTGCTAACCAACCAACCAACCAACAGTAACTGCAAACTGCACTGCAACTCAGCACTTTGTTGTTGTTATGGCTACAGGGACAACAATCTGTGCAACATTCCATGCGTATTTGTAATTATGGCCTCTGAACAAAGAGATAGTGAAGCAGCTGAAAATGAAACAACACAACATATTAAGACACTTATTGATAAGTTTACCTCTTTAAAGGAAACTGATAATATTCCACGACAGCGTACTTTAAAAGATATCGAAACGTTTTTCTCAACGTGTAGCAAAACAACTTTCAGTGACGAATGTTGGGAAAATTTATTTGAAAGTGTTTGCAATATTTTCTTTGAATGTTTAAAAGATAAGAGTGAAAAATGCCGAGAATTATCTGCAAAGATACTCTGTAATTTTTTAGATTCTGTGCCAAGCACTCAGTTTTGCATTCCGTATATATCTACCACATTAGTTCAACGTTTAGGGAAATCTGACGAAAGGGAGCCTTCTGAGGAAGTTCGTTTGTTAGAAATACAAATACTATACAAGCTAATATTAAAATCTGAAGATTTATTGAATTATCTAAATGACATTTCGAATATATTAGTTATATGTATAACTGATGAGTACCCAGAAGTGAAAAGAAGAAGCTGTGAATGTGCATCACTGTTAGCTGAAAAACAACCTAAGTTCCATATGATGTCATCTGCAATTCTTAAATCTCTTCTTCAGACTATATCTCATATACATTTTCGTACTCGTGCAATCTGTGTCCAAACTATTGGTAATTAGATCATTTTGTCTTTAAACCATTCAAAAATTGGAATGATTTAATTAACTTTTACTTTTCTTATGGCTCTAGTTTTATATTTCATTATGTGTATTGTGCATCTAAATTTCATATTGTATTTATATGATATGATATTTCATGGTTGTAAGAGAAGTTAAAAAAATTAAATGGTTTTAAAGATTTTAAATTGGTTATAAAAAAGAAAAGGGGCAGGGGTTGTACTTGTTCTGATATTCCTGAAAAATGAAAAAACGTCCTGAAATTTCGCAAGTTTTATACTATAGCACAAACAGTCATGATTTTTCCGTGAATATATATATATACATATTTTTTTTTTTCGCGGAATTGCACAAAATCAGTATTTAGGAATTAATAGGTGCTGGGAATTCAGAAAATAGCGAAAAGTTTTGTCATCTGATGATGATCTAATAATGCCATATAATAATAAGCTAGAAGAAGCAGGGGTTGTCCGGTAGCTTCATCGCCCCGAGCCCTCCCTTCCCGGTTTTCAGTGTCTTTAATTTGTGTAATTATCCTTTTAAATTTGTCCCGTTTCATTTTTTTTTTTTTTTTTTTTTTTTTTTTTTTTTTTTTCATTCTGGCTTCCGCTAGAATCTATTATACTCGGGACGTGGCTGGGGACATATGAACCTTGCTTCCGCAAAAGAGTCGGACTAAGTGGAAGAATAAAGGGCTGTGGATGAAAAGAGGCCGCTTGCCGCGGCAGTTGACCCACCCGCCCACCGAGACTAATAATAAGCTAGAAGAAGCAGGGGTCGTCCGGCAGCTTCATCGTCCTGAGCCCTCCCTTCCCAGTTTTTGGTGTCTTTAATTTATGTAATTTCCCTTTTAAATTTGTCCGGTTTCAATTTTCGATTTTTTTTTTTTTTTTCATTCTGGCTTCCGCTAGAATCTGTTATACTCAGGACGTGGCTGGGGACGTATGAACCTTGCTTCCGCAAAAGAGTCGGACTAACAAGGGCACCATGAAACATGATGCGCACAGATTTTGATGATTTCAAAGTATGTTGTAGGGGTCATACCACTAATTATTCGGATGAAAGGGTTTCTTCAAATGGGCCCTAGTTTTTGAGAAATTGGGGGTTAAAGTTCAGCGTATATTTCAAATACCCATTAGTGTGACTTTACGAATGTGAGTTTGTGGTGCAGCAGTAGTGTGCGAACTTACGGACCAGGACATTGCGGGTTCGATTCCACTTCGGGGCTTTTTTTTTATCTTTTACTTATTTTTATATTTTTTACACATTAAAAATTTTAAGCAGAATTGGGCATTCCACAGCTTTGAACTTTGATATTTTCTTAATAAATTACATTTACATTTTCGAATTTTTCATGACAACTTATTTTTCTCTTCAATTTTTAAACTAATATATCTATTTACAAAACTCCAAAACTAATTTATGCTTAAAACTTTTTTTTAAATTAATTATTATTTACATTTTTTATTTTAAGCACAATTCTGAAATAGTGATTTTTCTTTTTTCTATCTTTTTTTTTTTTTTTTTAACTTTATGGAATTTTAAAGGAAAATTTATCCTTTTCTTCTATAAATTATACAAAATAATTTTCAGGTGCAATTTCTCAAACGTATTTAGGATTAGATAATTCAAATAATGCATCTTTTGAAAGAGTAATAAAATATTAAAGCACTAATTAATTAATTAAACAGAAATTAAATACAAGTTTTTCTACCAGTTGTACAAATTTTTAATACTCTGTAAAATACATTTAACTTTAAAGTCCAACCTCAACATCATTTTTCGTTGCACAAATAAAAAATGACAGATTACATTTCAAAATATTTTTTTTAAATTATAGTAAATAAAAACACTCTGTACGTGATTCATAAAAATTCAACTGGATTGCAAAAATCGTCTGTTAATGAGATAAAATTTACGATACATATAAATATATTTATATATTTTTTAATCATCTGCTTTGCTTTTCTCGGTAATACTGGAATAAATAAAAATTTCTTTTATTGATCTCGTTTAGCTTCTTTTCCAGACAATTAGAAGATTTGAAATATTGTTATATATAGGGAAAATTTTGGTATGAAAATTAAAAGAAGGCTACAGATTGTGACAGATTGAATGCTAAAAATTGTGTTATGGAAGGAAACAGCACTGATGCAGAAATTCTCGTTTGGAAGAGAAACAAAAAGGCCGAATTACAAATGCATTAAAATATTGCGAGACGTTGTTACAAAATGACGATCTGTTTACAAGTTCTCCACCGGATGAAATGTCCGGTGCTTCTATTGCTATGGCTGAAGAATTTCGTAGTGCAATTTTAGAAATATTAGAAGATCGACAAATTATTGAGGCCGAGGAATTGATATAAGTGAATGAAGAAGATGAATTTAACGTATTTACAAAGGTATGATTTTTTACTTTAGCAAAAAAAAAAATATTCGTTATATTTCATTGTTAAAAAAAATCGAAATCAAGCAATTGAATTTTAAATATTTTTTACAGTGTCCGGGATTTCATGAAGAAGATGAGAATTTTGTAACTGAACCACGCGATTATATTCCATTATAGTACAAAAAGAATGCTGTTACATTAGCTGAAGCCTGTAATAAATAAGTAAAAAAGTAAATAATAAAAAAAGAAAAGAGGTTCCCCAGGGCAGGATCGAACCCGCAATGTCCTGGTCTGTAAGCTCGCATGCTACCGCTGAGCCACGAGTTCACATACAGAAAGTCATACTAATGGGTATTTGCAATATACGCTGAACTTTAACCCCCAATTTCTCAAAAACTAAGGCCCATTTGAAGAAATCCTTTTATCAGAATAATTAGTGGTATGACCCCTACAACATACTTTGAAATCATCAAAATCTGTGCGCATCATGTTTGGTGGTGCCCTTGTAAGTGGAAGAATAAAAGGCTGCGGACGAAAAGAGGCCCCTCGCGTTTTTTTTGTTTTTCGCAGAATTGCACAAAATCAGTATTTAGGAATTAATAGGTGCTGGGAATTCAGAAAATAGCGAAAAGTTTTGCCATCTGATGATGAAAAACTCACAAATTTCGTCAAGTGGTCGCAAAAAAAAAAAAAAAAATTGGAATTTGTGTCGGGCAGGAAGGAAAATTGCAAATTTTGTTAATCGGTCATTGAAAAAAATTGCGATAGTCTACAACCAATCTCTAAAGAAAATTGGGAATGTCATCAGTCATTCGCTGAAATTTGCAGGGAGGTTGCTTTATACTTTTTGGCAGATTTCCACTTTTTTTGCATTTTAAAAATTGATCAGCGATTTCTGCAGAATCATTAAAGAAAAAGAAAAAAAAATCACCTTGATGTGTGCCGCAAAAAAGACTAAGAATTTTGTCAAACGGTCCATGAATAAAATGGCAAATTCTGGCGAATTATTCAACCAAGAAATCGTGACTTTCATCAAATAATTGCAGAAAAATTCGCAAATTTCATTAAGAGGTCACAAATTTTATCAATTGGTCAAGGGAAAAAAATCGCGAATTTCTTCAAACAGTTGCAGAAATTAATTGTGGATTTCGTCACTCAATCAAGGAGTAAAATCGCGAATTTCGTCGAATGATTGTGGAAAAACATCATGATTTCATCAAGAGGTCGTGTAAAAAATCACAAATTTCATCGAACAAGTGCAAAAATTAATTAAGAATTTCGTGAAACAATTGCAAAATAGAATCGCGAATTTTGTCAAACGATTGCTGGGGAAAATTGTGTATTTCATCAAAATATTGCATAAAAAATAATTTCGTCAAACGGTCACGGTGGAAAAAAATCATGAAGGTAAGGTCAAAGAAAAAAAAAACATGAATTTCGGCGAACGGTCGCGGAAAAGAATCGCAAATTTCGGCAAACGATTGCAGAAAACGATCACATAAAAAAACCCCGCAAATTTGAGCAATCGATCGCGGGGAAAAAATTATAAATTTCGGCAAGTAATTGAGGAAAAAACGAGAATTTCGGCAAACGATCGAGGAAAAAAATCGAAAATTTCGGCAAACGATCGCAGAAATAAATCTCGAACTTCAGCAAGTGATTGCAGAAAAAAATCTCGAATTTTGACAAACAATCGTGGAAAAAAAAGTAGTTTGCCAGGTAAATGTGTCCTAAAATATCACTTAGTACCAGTACTATTCCTGAAGGGGAGATCAGTAGAAGTTGAAACTCGGGAGGTGAAATATAGATGATTGATTATTTATTTATTGGTACTTTAAATTTTAAAATAACAAATAGGTAAAAGTAGCCACTTTTGGAACTACTTGCGGATTCGCCCGGAGTCCGCCATCTTGGATTTTTTCTTGGCATGAAAAACCCATTTTCGCGCCAAGCAATTGTCGCCAGTAATTTATAGTGACTTTAGGCTTAAAAAACTGAAAAATCAGAGATTAAACAAGTAAAGAAAAGCAAGAAAAAAAAATAAATTGTTATCAGAAATCAGTAATTATCAGAAATATTGGTTTTTTTTTTTTTTTTTTTGCTTTTTTTTAAGTGTTTAATCTCTGAATTTTCAAAGTTTTTCAAGCCTAAAGTCATTATAAATGACCCTTTTAAAGCAGTAGAGTAAACCAGATATTCAATTTTAAATAAAAAACAATGCAAATTGAACAGAAAACAGCACCCGAATCGTTATTTATAATAAAAATTGAATAAGAAAAGGGGGGGGGGGGAGGTGAAATAATTCGAAATGAGTAAACGGTAAATACGTTAATTTTAAAAGAGTTTAGTAAATGAAATATTAATTTTAAACACATTATTACCACAAAAAAAATTAAATTTAACCATCAAAATATATATATACAGAGATAAAAAAATTATGGCAGCCATCTCTGGGCGATTACTCAAAATCGGCGATTAGCCTAAGCGCAAAATTTTAACATTTATCCAAAAAAAAAGGTAATACCGTATATACTCGCGTATAGGTCGACTCGCGTATAAGTCGACCCCCTAACTTTCGAATGCAAATTCTGCAAAAAATCAAAAACCTGCGTATAAGTCGACCCCCTAACTTTTTACTTCAATTTTGCGCAAAATCAAACCAAATATTTCACTTACCTATGCGAAAAAGTAGTAAGTAAATAAAAATAAATCATTGAAAAAATTTTTTATGATAAATTATTATTATTTGTATATTTTCTGTAATATTTTATTATTCATACACATAAAAAGTCATAATTTTGCAGTATTCGAAGTTTTATTTTTTAATTGACTCGCGTATAAGTCGACCCCCCAAATTTGCTTGCCAAAAATTGTCAGAAATTCCTCGACTTATACGCGAGTATATACGGTATATATTTATAATAGCAATATTGTAACATTGTACACAAAAAAATTAATTTTTTTCTAGATTAAATAAGTATGCAAGATTAAATACAAATTTCTAGATTAAATAAAGTTTATGCAAAATCAGGTAATATAAATTTAAAATAGCACAATATTGAAAGATTATACACAAAAAAAAAACCAATTTTTACACAACACAACAGAAAGCACAAAATAATAATTATTTTTTCTATTTTAAAATCCTCCCACTTAATTCCCCTAATAATTTCCAAAAATTTATTAAAAACATGAATTTTTTTGTCATAACATGCTCTATCAAAAAGAAACATTGCCAAATAGTAACAAAAGCTGGTTTTAAATGAAAAAACAGTATAAAAAAAATAGAACCTGGACCACATGTAGATCACAATCTCACAACAAAAAAAGCACATCCGAACTGGGCAATAGCCAAAAATGAACTGACGCTTCGAGAATAATTGCGAAAGTGATGTAGAAAAATGTAGGGTTGACACAATTGTCGTAAGTCCATCGGGAGAAAAGCATCGCCCGTACAAAATCGCCAAATCCAAGATGGTGGACTCTGGGCGTATTCGCAAGTAGTCCCCCACTCTTTTATTTAAAAATATTAAACAATAAACTTTTGTTAAAATTTTTATTAGTATTAATCTAAAATTGAATAGTCCAAATAAATATGTTAATACAACTGCAGTAAAAAATAGAATCATTGATGGCATGCAAGAAAATTTGGCACAGATGTCATATATGCACCCTATTGGCTCGATTTTTTTTTTATGCCAATGTCATATATGCAACGGGTACTTAACTGGTGCCAAAGTGTCGATATTTTGCTTGATATGGTAACCTGGATATTGTTATTTATGCTGTTGATGTTTTCACCAAATTGGCATCAGAAAAAAATCAATATGGTGCGTATATGACATCTGTGCTGAAAATTTTACTTTATCCTTATATAGGAAAGGTGGCTGTTGGTGCTGGGAGTTAATTTGGCTTAGATGTGTTATTATCCTGGGGTCTGCCATCTTGGATTTTTTTCTTACATGAAAACTCCTTTTCTGCCAAGTAGTAATGTTGCCAGTGGTCAAATATTTTTGATAGGTTAATATAATATTGAAAAAACTGAAATATAATGATTATAACTATTAATAAAAAAAATAATTTTTAATTCAAGCCAAGAAAAAATCCAAGATGACGGACCCCGGGATAATAACACATCTGTTCCGTTAATTTTTTAATAGCCACTTTTTGCATTTAGTATGCTGGTGGCCGGCACTAATTTTGCTCTTTACAAATGGGGCAGAAAAAGCTTTTTAAGATTAAAGAATATAAAAGCTTTAAAACTCTGTGAGTAGGGGTTGGACAGAGGGGAATTTAAAAGAAACCTTTTGAAAAAGACTACTAAAAATGCTCATCCCTTTTTATATCATTCTGCAAAACAATTCTTGTATGTACATATTTTTTACTGTCAATTTTTTCCCCCTAAAAATAAAAGTTGTTTCACAAGTTAAAAATTTTTCTGCAATGAATCTGTGTCATTCTGGGACATTGTTGCCATGTTTTCATCATAGGGGTCATATACCTATATATTTTTTTAATGTAGCCTATAAAGCAATTTTTTTTGTTTTGAAAATTTGTAACATCTTCCTTTAATACTAATAGCTGGTACAGTGCACCAGGGCTGCAGAGTCGGTGGGAAAAATGGCCGACTTCGACTCTGGGATATTTTAACGACTCTGATTCCGGTCTGGTTACACTAGCACTCAGGCTGGGGTGTTGTCTGTTGGTTAAAATAATGATGGAATATAAAAATAAAGCTAAAATCTCACTATTTCGGCATTGATTATCGTTTTAAGGCTTCAAAAATAAAACAGAAAAAAAATTATGTTTTCTGCTTTATTAATTTTACAACTTCGCGCCCGCAAACCCGAAAAATCCAACTATCGAAGTCTAAAGAACACAAAATGGAAATTATACTATTTTATATAGCTGCAGAGTGAGAAGAAAAAGCGAAATCATTACGATTTAGTTGTTATTTTGTTGTGTCCTCCAGACTAGGAAAACTTATATGGATAGGGGGAAAATAAAGATGAAAATTTTATTATTTTGGATTCAATGAAACAATTAAAAAATTGCATTTTTTGAATTAAATTTACAATTTTGGCTTTATTTTGGGTTCTGCAGACCTGAAAAATCCAAAATTCAAAAGGTCAAAGATTACGAAATTTCACTATTTTATCGTGATTTAGGGTACTTCAGATTCAGAAAAAAAGAATTAGAATTTCATCTTATTTTGACTCCTGTGCACAAAAATAAATAAGTAAAGGAAGGGTATTTTAGAATTTTGACTTTTGGTCATGCAGACTGGACAAATTTGAGGGGATAAAAAAGGAAAAGGCTTCTATTACAATGCTATACCTAGTTCTTAGTTCTTTTACCTCCAAAAATAGCACAGATTTATAATTTTCGGATTACCTCTGGTAAGGGATCTGCATGAACCGAAATTTTAAAGCCTGTCCCCTAAAACGTTCCGCCGTGCTTTTATATTTATTCTCACCACAATCATGTCTTTTGCATATTATAAATTGCTGCTATTTTATCGGCGTAGTTTGATTCTTTCAAATTTTTTATATTGGGCTTGTCAGCCAGCTCAATTTTTTTTATCATTTTGATCCGACCCATTAACATAAATTATCTTAATTCTACTTACACGGCCTGTTTGAAAAATTGCCTTTATTTTCCGGGCCTTGGGTCCTTCAGACCTTTGTAGCTCGGGTTCTATCCGCAAATCCCAAAAATATGAGGGGATGCACTTATATACTAAATCTAAAATATCTACTACAGCTATGAATTTAAAACTGTTTTCATCTACTCTGAACATGGGTAGTAATATGCGCTGTGTTTTAAATAGAAAACATAGTGGGTGATCTGAGCAACATATTTAAATTTCACGTGCATTTTACTTACTAAAAATTCCCTATATGCTTTACAAAATGTGTAAAATATTGTTACATTTACTTAATCATAGTAATCATAAGTTACAATGTATCCTTTTTTATTTTTTGTATGTGTGTATTGTCTAACTATATGTATAAATTTGTTATATTTTTTTTCTACTGCAGTTTTTCCACAAATTTTTAGCAGTTTTTTTTTTTTTTTTTTTAATTTATGTTCACTTATGCATAGTTATTGAAAGAGCAGATTGATGCAGTGAGAAATCAAATTGAATTTTATTATATATTCTTAAAAGTAATAAGAAAATATATTGTTCAGAATTTTAAAAATGTAACTGTTTAACATTAAGTTTTGACTAATATTGCTTAAAAAGTTTAGATTTGATATGGTGGTGGACTGATTAATTTTCTTTTTTCTTTTGGAAAATTACTGTTAAAAAAATAAAATACTTCCTAAATTTTAGTAATAAATTATTGTTATGTGATATGTTTTGGTTGGACTCTTTTTTTTTTTTTTCCTACAAGAATAGAGAAAAGAAGGAATTTTTGTCCTGTGTGGGCCGGTGCATTTTGTCGCAATATTTATTGGCCAGCAGTGGAAATATAGTAGAGTAGTATTTTATTTAGCATATGCATATTTTACAATTGTGTGAAACATTTTATTTAAAATAGAATTTAGAAAAGTTATTTAATTTAGAATTCCATGAAAATCTCCTTTTGAAAAGTTTGTTAAACTTTGATTATTTTATTTTGTGTAGTGTTTAAGTTTATAAAAGAATTATTATTTTCATTTAAAGAACTTTTGGTGACTATTTAATTTAATATATATAAATTTTAAATACATAGTTTATTTAAGAAATTTGTTATAAAAAGAATTTTTTATTTTAGATTTGAAATATGCAGCCATTGTGTTTAGTGAGTACTACTATGCAATTTAAATAAAAAATCTTTAACCATCTGGTAAATAATTTTGGCACTGAAGGTATTTCAAACAGAACATTTTTAAAATAAGTTTTTTCAGGGGGTATTGACCAATTCTTCACTTATTTGTTCTTCAGTGATATGTAGCAGATCCAAGACGATGTGACAATAAATCAGATGGTCAAATGCAGCATTCGAAATCCTTGGTGGTCTGCTGATCCGAGAACACTGAAAATTCAATTGGACCACTAATTTGAAAAATGTTGGTCCGCAAGACTAGTAACTTTTTTGCCCTCTTTGACAGGCAAACGTAAATTTTCTTGGCCCTGAGAAAACTGTAACTGATTGCAAATCACAATTTTTATTTAATTTTTAACAAATTATAATTTTACTTTTATTATGCTGAAAATTTTGGATAACTGCAAAGTAAGTTTAGTTTATATTCTAGAGAAGGGGTTTGCTCAAAGGGACTTAATAGAATTTTATGTAGTGGACCAGTAAATTCTCAAGCTTACTGGTCCCTGAGACCAGTGACTTTTTTTCATCAATTCTGACCCTGGTCAAATGTGGTATTGCAGGAGAAGTGGATGGAAAAGCCAATACCATTTTAAGAAATCCATTAGACATGTTCTTTTTTTTTGTATGGAAATTGTCACAATAATCCTATTGTGCTATGATATTTTTGAAGGTTGCTTGGTCAAATCACTCCATAAAGAGGTTTTTGTCTCCGTTGCTGATAGGATAGTACCAATGTATAGTGAAATTTATTAAGCTTAATACAAAGAAGATTAGGAGTAGTGGGAAAATTGTTGAAATTGACTTGTCCAAAATTGGGAAAAGGACATTTAATAGGTGTTATTTTGTTGAGGGGCAATGGGCTTTTGGTGGAGTAGAGCACTAGTCTTACCATTGTTTTCTGGTTGCATTTCCCAATAGAACACTGGGAACTTTTCTATGTCTTATTGAGAAGGGGGTCAAGCATCGGGCCTTTCTTATATTGGATTGTTGGAAAAGGTACAATCGGTTGAGCAGAGAGAATTGGGATCATTTAAAGTTGATTATTCTCTTCATTTCAAAGATCCCGAGATTGTAGCACATACAAATTCATTTCACATTCAACTTATTAACATCCCTTCCATGCGTCTTTGCCAAAGTATAACCAGCTAGGAAATTTGTAAGATATGTCTTCGTCTTGTTGTTTATGTTTAGGCAGACTAGTAATTCACTGACGTGGGTCCTTCTGTTAAATTTCTCAATATCATTTGAGCAGCATTCAAAATCCTTGGTGGTCCGCTGGTCTAAGACCACTAAAAATTCAATTGGACCACTGATTTAAAAAATTTAGTGGTTTGCAGGACCAGTAATATTTTCCCCTCTCTGACAGGTAAACGCAAATTTTCCCATCCCTGAGTAGAAAACAGCAACCAAACACAAACCACAGAATTTTAGGCTTAGATGCCGTACATTACCTTTACCGCCATCTTGGATGTTTTGAGATTTCTTGCCGATCTTTATGGATATGGAATCTGTGTGACGTGTGTGTTCTGGCAACCCCGTTTTTTATCAAGATTGTATTGCAAGTACGTGAGAAGGCCGTTTTTGCTTGTGATATCATGTTGTATTTCTGTCAATTATTTTTATGTTAAATTTATTGGATGTATTTGATTGAATATGGGTTCTGTAGTCCGTTTAAATGTTCTTGCTGAAGTAATTAAGAAATATGAGGAAATTTTGACGAATAAAGGAGGTTTGTTTACAGTGCGTATTCATAAGCCTATTTTGGAAAATGACAGCTAGCAGGTATTTCATGCTTGAGCTTTCAAGAAAGCAGATGTCTGTTAAGGTATGTTGATAATTTTATGTATATTTTGTTGCCTTGCGAGTTTTGTACATTTTTAGATTGCTACACAGCGAGAACTGCTGAATTTTGAGATTGCTACACAGCGAGAACTGCTGAATCCAGTGATGTTTTTTTTTTTCCCGGTTAGTGAGCGTGGAGCATTCATACAACGAATACTGATTGCCACTTTAATGAGTTTTGTTTATTATTTACATTTTATTTTCGTTAAGCCTAACATGCGTATAAATCTGTGCTTGGCGACATTTACTACTTGGCAGAAAAGGGGTTTTCACGCCAAGAAAAATTCCAAGATGGCAGCCCTGGGAATTTATGACATCTGTTCCAAATTTTATTTAAAAAAAATAAATAAAAAATTGCTTTAAAACTTACAGTCAGTTGAAATAAATAATCGGAAATAAAGAACACAATTAATAATTTTATAGTTTTTGTTTATGTGCTGTTTATTTAATTTTTAGCAAATTATAATTTTACATTTTATTATGCTGAAAATTTTGGGTAACTGAAAGCAAGTTTGGTTTATATCCTAGGAGGAAAAGGGGGAGGGGGGGTCACTCAAAGGTGTTAAAGGGAGTTGATAGAATTTTATGTAGTGGGCCGGTGGCAATGTCTGCGGACCAGTAAATTCTTATCTTTACTGGTCCTTGGGATCAGTGACTTTTTTTTATCTATTCAACCGCTGATTTGAGGCATAAATTGGGCTGAAGGGGCATTCAGCAGATCTTTGAAATAAATTGCATATTATTCCTGACTGTTTTCTTTTGAACAGTTTACAACTATTCTTATCTATATTTTTAAAATTATAATTTATAGATTTTTAAAATTATAATAGTTTGAATTTTGCTTCATCTTCATGTCTTACACTTGTGGTTCTAAATTGTTTTGTAGGTTTTTAGATTTTTTGTATTTCATTTTAGTTTCACACCCCTAACTAAGGTTTTGTAATTTTTTTTAATTCAAAATCTGAAGTTATATTATAGTTTTTCATATATTTTAAGTACGTTAAAGAAATATATTTGAAAGCAGAAATTTTTTATGCAATAGTATGTCTAATTACATTTCTAGTGTCAAAATTTATTTATTTTGCATGATTGAATCCTTCTAGCACTTTATTTATACTTCTTAAAATTTGTCGAATTCATTTTTTAAGAAAAATTCTCTCTCTCTCTCAAGTTTGATTTCCCCAGCCTTAAGTTGGTGATAATCGTTTGGCAGGTAGCAGAATCACAAGAGAATTCGGCGCACCACCATATCAAATCTGCTCTAAAAGAGAGAATGTTGCTACAATTTTAATGAAACATTTTATAGGTCAAGTAGTCTGCAAAGGAAGTGGTAAGGATTTTGAAGATGCTGTTACACACATAGCCCAAAGATTATTTGACCATTCTCCAATTGTTAGAAAAGCAGTTACAGAAGTTATTGGATTGTGGCTCTTACAACTTCCTGATCGATATTCTTTTTTCAGCCGACTGGTACCTCTTATGCTATCCACACTTTATGATTTTGTATCTGAAATACAGTAAGTAGATGTTTTAAAGATTAACAAGTGTCTAAGTAATTTTATACCTTAAATTTATTTTAAACTAGCTGACCCATCTGGCATTGCCCAGGTCTTTGATAATAACCTTAAATAAAGCTCAAACTTGCAAGACACAGCGTGCTAGAAAAGGCAAGGCTGAGCCAATCTCTGGCTCAGCCTTGCTTTTTCTAGCACGCTGTGTCTTGCTCCCTCTTGCACTGAAGAAGAATCTCGCTAGTAGATTCGAAACAGCTGTTTGCTGCTTTTCACGTGCATTTTTAAACATTGGTTTTCTGCTTTTTAATTATCTTAGATTGTTTTATATCTTTGAGATACCACTGTAGGATGTTTGAATTCCATCTATTGTCTTGTCTGCTTGCAATGTCCGCAACCTATTTGCATCAGGGATGGCTTTTTACTGGGAAAAACCCAAGGATACAATAGACTCTCTCTTCAAATTGAATTTTCTGGTCCAGGTTGAGTACTCTAGCTCCAAGGACATAGATTGATAAACAGTACTAACATTTGTACAAATTACATTATGTGATACTTAATGTTTGTAGTAAGTGTTTGGTTTTTATTAAAATGATTAAGGTTTTTAAGTGTGATAAAAGTGTACTTATAATTTTTGTTTAAGTAAAAATTAGTAAACTAGTCTCCATTAAGATAAATATAATAAATACTGTAATGCGAATTCTCATAATAATATATGATAAATGTACAATAATATATTTAAAATCTTGAATTCTTGTAGGTGGAAAACGTGGATCAAAGTTTACCGGGCCTTTTTATATTCCTTAAAAACCACTATTTTTATATAGCACTCTTTTACTAACCTAATCAGAAACTAATTTAAGTGAATATTTTTATAGTGCTATTAAATACCCGGAAAACTTTCACCCCTGGAAAAATTAGTAGATAAATTTTCATAAAAATAGCAAAAACAGTCAAACTAATAAGTTTTTTCAAAGGTAGTAAAAAACGTGGTAAAAACACATTCAAGACTGGAGTAGCACAGTTGAAGTTTATTCCAACAGAGCGAAAAATGTCCAGACCAGGAATCGAACCTGGATACTTGGCATGTCGTGCCAATGCCTTACCTGTTAGGCTATCCGGACGATACCTGGGTGACACAATTCACTCTTATTTGTTGGACTTGGCTGCGAACTGCAGTGCTAGTTTCATCCATCCGAGCTATAACTATAGCATTTACATGATGAAAGTGTGTTTTAACACGGAATCTCCTGTATACCATGTAATTAGGTAAAGGTTAAAATTCAATATTTGCTTTAGTAGCCAGTGGCCGGTAGAGGCTGTACGTTTAGTAGCCACTACTGTCAAGTTAGTGGCCACTTATAGTTTGTAGATTTAAATAGTTTTACAAGTAATGTTTTTAAAATATTTATGTTACGAAGACATCTTTTAAAATATATAAAAATAAAACTATCCACAGTGTCAGTTTACTTACCCCCCCAAAAAAACAATTAACAGTTATATTATATTAAAAAAAAAAAAAGAGAGAATTTATCGAACAGTGTCGTACAAGACCAAAGTCAAAGATTGGTTCACATCTCCAATACGTCACTGTGTAGCCCGAGATCAGAATTCTTTCTGAAAATAGGCCTAAAATATTTCCCGTTTGACAAAATTCGCAATTAATTTTTGAAATTGTTTCAAGATGCAATTATTTTACAAAACCTCTTGCTAAAATTCACAATTTTTTCGCCGATCGTTCAACATAATTCACGATTTTTTTTCGCGATCATTCGACGAAAGTGACGATTTTATTATGCGATCTCTTGATGAAATTCGCGATTTTTTCCACGATCAATTGACGAAATTTGCGACTTTATTTCCACGAACTTTCGACAAAATTCGCGATTTTATTCCGCGGTCGTTTGACGAAATTTACGTTTTTTTTTGCGATGTTTAGACGAAATTTGCGTTTTTTTCGCGATCTTTTGACGAAGTTTGCGTTTTTTGCGATCTTTTGACGAAATTTGCGTTTTTTCGCGATCTTTTGACGAATTGTGTAGTTTTTTTTCGCGATCCTCCGGCGAAATTTACTAGGTTTTCGCGATCTTTTGACGAAAATTGCGGATTTTTCTCGACCTTTTGATGAAATTTGCGGTTTTTACGCGATCCTTTCACGAAATTTGCGTTTTTTTCGCGATTCTGAAATTCACAGCAAATTTTCTGAAAGGTTACAGAAGGGTGGAGCTGTGTTTTTTCTGCACCTGATTGACGAAATTCCCGTTTTTTCAAGATCCTTTGACGAAATTTACTTTTTTTCGCGGTCTCTTGACGAAATTTGCGGTTTTTTCGCGACTTTTGACAAAATTTGCACTTTTTTCGAGAACTTTTGACAAAATTTGCGGTTTTTCGAGATCCTTTGACGAAATTTACATTATTTCGCGATCTTTAGACGAAATTTGCGGTTTTTTCGCGATTTTTTGACGAAATTTGCAATTTTTTCGCGATTTTTTGACGAAATTTAAGGTTTTTTTCGCGTTCTTTTAACGAAAATTGTGGGTTTTTTCGCGATCTTTTGACAAAATTTGTGGGTTTTTGTGATTTTTTGACGAAATTTACGTTATTTCGCAATCTTTAGACGAAATTTGCGGTTTTTCGCGTTTTTTTGACGAAATTTGAGATTTTTTTCGCGATTTTTTGACGAAATTTACGGTTTTTCGTATTCTTTTAACGAAATTTGCTGGTTTTTTGCGATCTTTTGACAAAATTTGCGGTTTTTCGTGATTTTTTGACGAATTTTATCGTCTTTTTGCGATCTTTTGACGAAATTTACCGTTTTTTCGCGATCTTTTGACGAAATTTGCGGGTTTTCCCCTATCTATTGACGAAATTTAAGGGGTTTTCGCGATCTTTTGACGAAAATTGCGGGGTTTTGCGATATTTTGATGAAGTTTACGAATTTTACGCATTCCTTTCACGAAATTTGCGTTTTTTCCGCGATTCTTTGACAGAAATCGCGTCTTTTTTCGAGATTCTTATGAAATTCTTGTTTTTCCCGTGATTCTTTGACGATTTTTTTGCGAACGATTGACGAAATTGATATCTTTCGGCGACCATTTGTCGAAATTCTCGATATTTTTATGCCGATTTTTTTTTTAATTTTCGGAACCAAATGCCTTCAATGTGAACATCAACAGGATTTTCTTTTTCTTTTACGATTCCGCGAAAATCGCCGATCGATAAAAAAAAAAAAGGAAAAGTGGCATTTCTGACATGTACTATTACATGAAAAATAAAGATCGCCACTTTGGCGATCAGATGCACATCATAAAGTTGCCAATTTTTTACATTTAGTCGCCCTGTGGCCGGTGGCGACCGGGAATTTTAACCTTTATAATTAGGTCATAACAAAATTACATGTTATACAGGAGTTTATCTGTATATATATATATATTGTATATATACACATTATATGCATATATATCCACATATAGATATATATATATTTTGTATATATATACATATATATCCACATATAGACATATATGTATATGTAACCGAAAAGTACCGGTTTGTCTATACCAATGTCCTCCAGAGATTTCACTACTGCTGATATGTAAGCAGAATCAAATGCTTTTTCATAATCAATAAAAGCAAGCAGAGAGATAAATTATATTCCTTATATTTCTTTGACTTTGCTCACTGTTTAAATATGATCCATTGTGCTAAATTCACTTCAGAATCCTGCTTGCTCTCTAGGTTCAGCTGAGTCTAAAACTGATCCAAGTCTTGTCATAAAAATTTTATAAATCACTGACAGTAAGCTGGTCAGATGATAGTTTTTAATGTTTTCTTTCTCCCTTTTCTTGTAAAATAGCACCATAACAGCATTATTAGTCTTCTGTATTCATCTAGACATTTGGAAAACAGTATGGCTGGCATTTTTGCGAATACTTTTCCTGCTTTGATAAGATCATTTGTGATTTCATCTTTGCCAGGGTTTTCATACATTTAATGGCTTGTAAAATTTCGCCTGCCATCATTAGGATCATCTTCTCTGCTTCTATTATGTTTTTTCTCAGGTAGGTTACTTTCTCTTAGATCGTCACATTTATCTAGATACTTTTAGAATTTTTTTACGATAGTTACGATTTCTTTATTGATTTTGATGATTATTCCATCCACCCATCCTGTTCAGTGCAAAAATATATTTTCTTCTAACACACTGTTTGCGCTTAGCTGATTTATAATTTTTGTTATTTTTTTTAGAACTCTCTTGACAAGATTACAGTTAAACTTTCTGATAGCTTCTGTAATTCACTTTCTTACTGTTTTCATAATTCTGCATATTCAACTCTTCCTTTGGATTGTTTTTCTTCATTTTATATTACTTGCATTTCTTCAAGAACCTTCTTGTTTCTTTTGTTATATTTTCTTTATATGTTTTACTTGTTCTTCACTGACTACCTACTTTGCAATTTTTTGTAGAGTATTGGTTAGTTTCTTGTTCACTACTATAACATTTTGCCCCTCTTCTAAAATTGCTTCAGTACTTCAAAATGGTTTTTATGTTCCAGATGAAATTCTTCTTTCTGTTTCTGGAGAAATAACATTAATTCCTTGAAAAATTGGGAAAACTTCATTTGTACCAATTTAGTATTTAACATCATTATGCATCTAACCAACTTGTGATCCCTTCCTGTATTTGTAAGTTGTGAGATGTAAGTTTTTGAGAATGATGCAATCCAGAATAAGTCACTTTCTGTTTATCATGATGTATTTGATTTTGATTGTTGCTCCATTTGCACGACACCCTACAGAGTATATACTATAGCTTTTTCTTGAGAAACAGAGGGTATATAGTGCTGTCCTCTAAAAAAACCCACAGGAAAATGTATCCTAAAAAAAAACCACCCTAGATTTTCTTTAAAAAAAAATCACTGAAGTAAAATTTTCTTATTGTCCTGTTTCTATATGCCATTTACAATAATAAAATTATTTAAAATTACTTACAAAATGCTTATTTAGTTTTTTTTAAAAAAAGCTAATAATACACAATTCTAGCCAAAAAAGAGCTTCATTTTCTCAGTTTTTCTTGTTATAATACGACAGGTTAACAATGATGTACATCAATTTTTAGATGTTTTTATGTTAAACCATTAATATGTGAATAAAATGCACCATTTTCAGCCGATTATATTATGTTTGTGTCAGTTTGTGACCTTTTGAAAACAGAGGTAAAAAAAACCCACGCGGGAACTAAAAAAAACCCACTTTTTATATATAAATAAATGATGGAAAATACATTTTTTCTTTTAAATATTCATTTTAAAGGTGAAAAAATAATAAATTATGCAAATTTAATGCATATTCTAGTATTTCTAAAAATTTGAAGTGTGTCATACCCCTCCTTTCCTCCTTTGTTATAGCAAAAATAAAACCCATCCACTTTTTTTTTTTTTTTTTTCAAATACACAAAGATATCCTTTACTTGTATTTCATCCATTGTTTTAATGTTTACAAGCTTATTTTATTTTAATCATTATTATTATTTTTTAATGCAAATTTTATTACTTAAGGCGATTTTCAAGTCAACAAGCCTGAAATTTTGACACATTTACCACCTCATTTTTAAACGTAAAGGCACAAAATTGACAGGGTTGACCAAGTGATTTGAAATCAAAATGAGTTTTAAATTTTTGGTAAATAAATTACTTATCGAGTTATAAGTGATTTTGGGTCACATGACAACTAGCGAAAAAGACTAAAGATTATGTTTTAAAAATCTAAATAACAAAGCTGGTCAAATGTCATTAAATTAATTCATTTAATTAAATTAATATAAGACCTTTTAAAAATTTTGTGATTTTGGATATTCAGGTACAAATATGCAAAATTTCAAGTCTCTAACTTATACAGTTTCTGAGAACGAACTCTGTGACGGACAAACAGACAGACAGAGGAATGAA
Organism: Maratus speciosus; assembly: GCA_963932465.1. Lineage (NCBI taxonomy): Eukaryota > Metazoa > Arthropoda > Arachnida > Araneae > Salticidae > Maratus > Maratus speciosus. Next base: position 608,726,040 of record OZ010790.1, read on the forward strand.
ATGAATAGGGTTTCACCAGATGAACAAAGCCCGACATACAGCGTACAAAAATTACAATAACAATTCCAACCTCAGTTAAAATTAAATTAGTTTTTATTCAGTATTTTTTTTTTTAAATGGTTCTAGATTTTTTACAAATATAGAGCTAAGAATACCAATTTAAATTTTATGTTACTATGTTTCTACTATATTTCATAGTAGGAAATGCTACGGAATTTACTCATATCAAGAAATTAGAAAAGTTTGGGGAGAATTTAGCAAAAAATTACATTTTATTTTTTCATTTGTAAATCCTTCAATTTACTTTTAATATTTTTTTTTTTTGCAGAATTGTGTTTTAAAAATAATTAATAATGAAAGAAATACTTTGCTGTCTAATATTTTGATTTCTAGAAGCGTTTTTACATGTGGGTTTTTTTTAGGTAACATGGGTTATTTTTAGGAAAAAGTGGGTTTTTTTCAAATTTTTGTTTAATTGGCTGCCATTTTGTAATATATTGATAGAATCAAAAATACTATACATTAAAATCGTAGTCAGAACAAGCTGTGAAAATGTAGCTACTTTAAATTGTTTTGTATTTTTTATTAAATTTTCTATAGAGAAAATTTCAAAAAGTGGGTTTTTTTTAGAGGACAGCACAATACGGTGTTCCTTTAAAAAAATCCAGAAGGTATATGGTGTATACCACCGTATACCCTCTACTCCATCCCTGTTCTTCATAGAAATTCTCAATTTTTTCATCAGTGTAGCTCATTGTCGATGCATAAACTTGGATGCATCTTGTATCTTCTTGACACCTGTATAACTACCTTGTAACTCTGTCCAATGCACTATCATGTTCTATGATGGGATTCTGTCATCTTTTACGTATCAGAAATCCTACACTATTTATTTTTGCATCTCCTATGTCTCTGTAGTATAGTACTGGCAAGATCAATTTTCTTTTCACCTTTTCTTCATACTTCACATAATCCTACGCTATAACAGTTATTCTTTTCTAATCCTACAAGTTATTGCAAACGAGCTTCTGAAGGTAGGAATTGTCTGTTATATACAACTAAGATCATTAACTTATGGCAACCAAGCCAAGCCTTGTGATTCTTAGTACTCTCTGTCTTCCCGCGAACTGAGGACTATGATTTAATTTTTAAATTCATGGAAAATTTTGGAGGGAATTGGCCAAATTCCTCCATGCTCACCAAGTGGGTTGGAGGAAGCCCAATCGTGTTGGTTTGCACACTAGTCTAGAGTATTAACATGCTGCACTGGTGGATAGTATGTACATTTAAATATAAGTAATTCTGCAATTACTTTTAATATGCAACTGCGTACTATTAACTATACAGTTACAATAGTAGAAAAAAAGCCCAAGGGATGCGGTAATTAATATTATCGATGTCATTGTTGGCATGTTGTTTCTTCCTGGCGCATATAATATATAAGTACCACTATTTTTATGCTAAATTGTCGGTAAGATCCCTGTGACAGTTTTCATACATTAAAATGATAAAGATTATAGATTTTCTATAAATAGAATAAAGGATGCAGTAGCTTTAGACTGAAATGTAATAATTTTACAGCCACAATGTTTTAATGGCTTTTTAAACTATGGTAAAACTAAATCTGAATTCAATTATGTCAATTTTTATTCACATTGCTAATCATCGTTTTAATTGCTATAGGGTAAAACTGATTTGTAACTTATATAAATCACACAGATGTGGCTTTTACAAGTTACTGACTTATTGTTGGGGGGTTGGGGGAGCAATCATGAATTAGTTTACAGAAAAAAACTAGCATTCATACTATGAAATCAAGTTCTTATCCATTTCTAATTATTCTTAAAGCAGTGGACCCATGCGATGGTTTCACACCATAATCTTTGATATTATTTGCTGATATGTTTTTTAACTTAAGTGAAATTTTTAATCAAACAGCATGTTTTAACAAAATGTCACAATTAACATTATGTCAAAAGCCTGATTAAAACCTTTCTTATGTTACCTTATTCATCGTTGTGTATGTATATGGAAAAGGGACATTGACACCAGAAATAATGTATACCAGTAGACCTCTGCAAGGCTTTCACATTGCAGTCTTTGAGATTATTTGTTGATATGTTTTTTCATTATTTTTTAATTAATGAAATACGAGTATACATCAAAGGCCTCTTTAAAAAAAAATATAACTCGAGTAATTCCTCATTCTGAAATTTGTATATGTGAATAGAAATAGATATGACGACATAAGAAATAATATATATGATATGATATGGTACAATTTTTTTTTTCTTTAGAGAGAAAGGCAGAGAGTTATGGAATAAAGTTGGAGAACAGTACCTTTTAGAAAATGAGAGTGATTACAAGGATCTAATGGATTTCCCTCGACCCAGTCCAGAAAATTATCCTGTTACAGGTATTATAAGTCTTATGTTTTTTCATTATCTGTTTGGTATGATTGTTAATACTTTCTATAATAACTGAAATGTATATATTAGGTTTAATTAAGACTAATTTGTTTATCTGTAAATTACTAAACTAAATCTGTAAATTACTAATACTCTGAAATTACAGCTGTCTTTTGTTTAGGAAGGGTGGATAAGTATTTTTTTTCTCTATTTCTTCAACATGCCTTCCTTCTTATTTTTATTTGATCTCTTTTTTCCCCCTCCATCTGAATACTTGATAATTTCTCATTGAATTGGTTTGAATGATGGCTTTCTGGCAGCTCTAAACTGCATTCAGGTTAAATTAACATAAGAGGCATTGAGCATGACAAACCAGTCACAATCACTATTACATCAAAGAATATTTTGTTAAAATGAGTGCATGTAAAATTTCTTTAAATTAAAATGTGGTTGCCAAGTTCTCTTCAGTCCAAACTTGTCTGAATGTATTGTCAAATTACAAAGTTTCATTACTTATCTTACTCTTAGTGTCAGTGGTTCTTGCTAAAATTCCTGAAGAGCTAATATCTGGTAAAGAAGAGAGCTCGAAGGCCGCACCTGTGCATTTACAGTCATGTGTCTCTATATTATAATAAACAACAGGGTGTCTACAAAATACTGTTGCACTCCAAGAAATTAAAATTAATTTTAATCATTTAGTGAAACAATTTATTTTAAAATGGAAGCCAAAAAGATGGTGGATAAACAGCTCTTTGATTGTGGATTTCCTGGAAGTAAAATCTTTAAGCAATTATAATGCCTCAGTTTTAATAGGACATTTATATATAGAACTATGAATCGATTATTGAATACTAATAGCTATAAAGATCGACCTAGGTCTGATCATCTATACTCAGTTCATGCAAAAGAGTGCATGAAAAGATAAGAAGAAATCCACAACGTTCTGCAAATAAAATGACTGCAGAAGAGAATGTGAGTCATAGAACTATGCAAGTTATCGTAAGCGACCCTTATTGCAAAAGAAAAGTTCTTTCACACAAATTATAAAAATGTTACAAAGATGCAAGAAATTGCTGAAGCAGCATGGTAGCAAACGTGTTGACAGAATAATATTTTACCTGATAAGAAACTATTTTGCACTGAACAGTGTTATGATGCTAACTATGATATCTTATACACAGCAACCTTCGAGGATATATCTGAAAACCTTCAAATAGTTAAACGCTTTTAGAACAAGAATTCTGTTATTGTTTGAGATTCAGAGTCAAAAAATACAAAATTGCCTCTGAAATTCATCAATAAAGGGTGTGTAAAAATCAGTGTGGAATGTTACAATCAGGACATAATGGCTTCACATTTATTACCACGTACTGACAGATTGCATCTCAAAAGGATTTTTGTAAGCTTCTGTACCTTCGCACCAATCCAAATCTACACAGGCTTGGCTCCATGTCAATTGTCTGAAGTTTATCATGCAAAAAGATTGGCCACCTTCTTCACCAGATCTTTAGACTATTGCATCTGTGGGATTTTAGAGGCTAAACTAAATACTAAACAACACAGAAGTTTAGATTCTCCCAAAGCTTCCATATTGTGTGAATGACACAGATTACCTCCTAAAAGGATTTGTGCTGCATAACCGATTATCTTTAGTAATCAATAAAGATGATGGTCGATTCGAATAAAATTGTTTCAAGATAAACTTTCATTTCTGATGTTCATCATATTCATGTGTTTATCATTTTCTATTTTATATCTGTAAAATAGAATGTCTCATTATCTGTATACTATTTAAAAGCCACCTTATACTACTATTGTATACTAATATTAATATGTAAATATTCTTATGCAGCAACTAGCAGTTATCTATTATGATATTTAATGGTATATCATGTCTTTATGGCTAAATTTAAAATTTACCTTTTAGAAATTCTAGTGCCCTTATGACTGAAATTTTTATATTAACCACCAGTCAGAAATTCTTACTTTGAGTTATGAGACGGAATTTTTCCTGAAATCAGTGTAAAAAATACATCAGAAACATCATTTACTTTTCTCGGATTCGGTGGTATCTAAATGCCAAAATTTTACAATTGGGTATATTGCATTTAATTCCTTTGCATCTTTTATAGGATTCACTTTTTTTACAGTATTGATATACCATTTTAAAGTTCTTCATAGATTGCGTTATACCCAACATATAAAGAAAAAAAAAAAAAATGGTTCTTGTTATGTTAGCGAGGTGTAAATCTCACCAATAGCATTTTTTTTCTTGCCAGTTGCAGCTTTATTTTTTATATATATCTAAAACAGTAACAAGGCATTGGTGTTGAAATAAAACGTCTTTGTTTATGGTATTATTTATTATTATTTTCTTCCTTTTTTTTTTCTTTATTTCATATGAAATGGGTGAAAGGCATGTATTTTAAATATATGTAAGTTAAATTATATATCTTAAAGGAAATGAGCAAAAGGGTTGTGTTTTAAATTAAATTAATACAATACTAATGATAGCAATGGGAACAACACTGGGCGGTTTTTCACCTGTGCCTGGCTAACATGAAAATACTGTTATGAATAACAAGCCCTTTATGTCTTATCACCGTGCTGTCTTAGCTCTACAACATACTTACTTTTTAGCTGAAACAGCTATTCTTTATTTACAATATAAATACAGATACTACTTACCTCATATTCTTGTTTTCAATAGTTATATCTCCATAAAATCTCTTTATTTGATTTACTTTTATCTCTAGTTACAGTTTATCTTTAATTGTATCTTCTAATGCCGATCACCTGTCTTTCAAAACATTGCGGTTCTCGGAGATAGTTTTCCACGTATGATAAATGAGTAGTACTCCTGATCACCATAAGATGGTGTTAGATGTCCAGTAGATTGAGTCGTCAGTCTCCGATCATTCTGGAAGCTGCGTGTTTTGCATATGCCAAGAGCTGATACGCATGTCTGAATCATATAAATATGTTTTGGATGGCTTGTTTCTTTGGCAGATGGGATTTACCCTTTTAACATGTAGTGAGCGTTTTTATAGTCTCGTGGTGTCATACCGGCAATGAAGTTCTTTTAATCTGGAATCTCATGGTGAATGTAAATAAGTCTTTTTTCTCTTGGTAATGCTGTACGGATATCAACTGGACTTTGTTTTTATGTCGTCGGAGGGAATGGTGAAAGCCATAATTTGTAATTTATAACTTCGAGAGCTTTTAATGTGAATTTGAAAAGAAGCTGTCGCTGTGTCAATGTGTTAGCTGATGTTTTCCAAGTTTCTCAACGATCGGAGAAAGAGTTTGCGATTTATATCTTTGAACTGTTGAGTGTCTATCAGTTTCTGAAGAGAAATGACGTTCGTTTATTTTTACTGTACAATTTGATGTCGCTGGGAGATGCTGCAATCGGTTTTAAATGAAGATGTTGCTTTCAAGTTTAGTTTTTCAATAATAAATTGTTTCAAGCTCTGGGACATTGAAAAGAAAGATGTTTATTTCTACAATTAAATATTTCTGCAATAGTGTGTCATGGAGTTTTAACTCAGTACAACTTGTTCTATATATATATAATTAATGCTATTTAAAGATAAAGTTAATGAGGTATGTTTTATGTATTTTATTCTTTAGTTAATTTTTTTTCTGTTTGACTAAATTTAAATAAATGTTTGTTTCTTTTAAATTTGCCTTCCATTATTTATATCACTTAGTAGTTTGACTTTTTCTTATTTTATATTTCAGCAAGTTAATTTCATTAAACGGTTTTAACAGTTTAATTTCATTTAAAGATTTAATTATAATCAGGGGTGGGGAAATACATCATTCTATTTGCCACTGGCGAGTGGATTTTTTGACAGGGCGAGTGAATGACAGTCTTTAAAAACTCCATGGCAATTTTTTTTTTTATACTAGTTAGCTATATTTTACAACTTTCCAAATTACTGTGATGTAAACTTGGTACTAAGATCTATTTTTTATTAAACTTTTCTCTCTTGTGTATATTTCTTAATTTTACAAGGGAACAATATATATGTGAAAATGTATTATAGCAATAGTAATCAACTATTTTTGCAATCACATAAATTTTATTATATTGCATTTTGCTGGCGGGTAAAATAAATCCTTGGCTGGTAAGATTTTCTGAAAATTCCCCACCCCTGGTTGTAATAGATTAAATAATTTAACGTAACTTTCATTCGAGGTTGGGACATAAAGTAAATACGCTTTTTCATTGCTTATGCAACTCTGCTAACTTAATTTACTTAAAGATATTACTTACTAGTAATTATTTCAACAAGTACCAAAATTTCTTTTAAGTTGATCTGAAACTGCTAAAATGATTTCTGACTACACCTTCATGGGTTCTGCACTACCTGACCCAAAGCTGTTAAAATAATTTCCAATTAGCCATGTATGAGTCATGCATAATTAAATGACCCAAAGCATTAATTTCCAACTAGTCTTGTATGATTCATGCATAACATGACCCAAAGCTGCTAAAATTGATCTCAGACTAATCTGGAATGGGCTGGGTATAACACTATCCAAACCCCCTAAAACATCATCAAGTTGCATTTGTACTTGTATAAAAACACATTTGTGAGTGACATTGTCACATAGGACTGCAATGCTGTCACACATGCCTTTACTTTTCCTGGCCAAATCATGTAACTTGTTTGCTAATAAATATCTTGTTTAAAAATGTTTGATTGACTGTGTCATATTTCTTGCATTTTTAAAATACATTATAGATCATACTGTAAAAAAATGGTGAAAGTTATCTATAATGGATAAGAAGCATTACTGTTCTTTTCTTTTTCTACAAGAAGTATTCTCATGCTCATTTTAATCATATTGCTGTATTTGGTGGAATGGTTACGAATAGCTATTATCTTAACAAGCAGTTTATGCACATGGAATTTCCTCCTCTATAGTAGAGGTAGTATTCTTATTTTTTTCATGTGGTATAAAATAATTAACAAGCAACTGAAACACAGTTTCTTTTCAACTAAACAAGAGAATTAGAAAGTAGTTAACAAAAGAAATTCTTACAGGTAAACATCTGAAAACTTCGATACATTCATAAAAAAACTGGTTTCAGTGCCTTTTTATGGTCAAGGCAAGGTAGAGAAATCATGAACTCCAGCAATCTTTTTTGGACCCTTGCATCAATCTCTAACAATACTGTGGAAAGACTAATTCTCATATTTGCTACAATTTAACAGAGATAAATAACATTCTGATGAGAACCTATTAAACATGCGACTGTACAACAAAACTCCCATAACTGACATTTCTGAATAGCAGACACCTCTATTTAGCACTTTTATAATTTCCCTATCCCCAACACATATATCATTTAAGTATGTTTTTCCTTTTGAATAGCTGACAAATTCTGTTCTCCCAAGGTGCCCATTATTTAGAGGTTTTGCTGTAATAAACATTGATTGATTCAACATACAAAACATGGTTTGATTTCTTTCATTAAAATAGTTACTTATCCTACTTATGTAATTTCTTGTTATTTTATGAAAAAAAAAAAAAAAGCAACTATAGTTATTAAATTATTTTGTAAGACTAAATGAAATGTAATATTTTTATAATGCATCTTCAGTTCTTATATTTATCTGTGTTTATTTTTAGAGACACGACCATCACTGGGTTGTCGTATACTGGTTCAAAGAAATATGCATAGTTTTGCATCACCTTTAGTTAGAGATTTAAGTGACTGGAGTCCTGAAACAAGATTGAAATCTATTCAAGTTCTGCATTCCCTTATTTTACATGCTGAAAATAAAGCAACTATTCAGCTGTCCACAATAATTGATGGAATAGTATCTGCTGCCAAAGATGATAATAAAAAGATTTCTGAGATTGTAAGAGAATTGTTTTTAAAAAAATAAAAAATTAATAATAGTATTTTTCAAAGATTCAATATTTTATATTTATTTGTGATTTAGAACTTGATTTTTTTTTTCTTTTTGAAGTTTATTAAAATTATATTTTATTCAAGCATTATGCTGAAGTTGAAACATTATAAAGGAAATATTTCATTTCCTGAAAATATTTTGAATTAGTATCAAGTTTTGTATTCTGAAAAAGTTAATTCATTTAAAATTTTCTATATGTATTATTTATTAAATGCTAGTAATAGTTTTTATGAATTTGTTATTTATGTTTTAAATATGATAAAAAAGTTAAAAAAAAAAAAAAAAATTACCTATGCTTCTAAAATTCTTTTCTTGAGTTCTAATTGTAAGAAAAAAAAATAAAATTTGATAAAATTGAAAATTAATTGAAACTAGTGCTAGAAAAGGGTTCTTGATATGGCTTACATACCATAAGTCATATACAGATGCAGGCATCCCTTTTCTCTGAGGAGACTACAGAAGCAATGGGTCATTCTCCAAAAATTGTACCATTTCATTTTTGAATTAATCTATGTTTTCTATTGACAGTGAAAGAAGATTAAATGGGTTATGTGCATACGTTTTTTATAATTACTTTATATTTTTTATTTCTTAGGACACAGTATGTGAGATCTCACCTCTGTGTCATGTCACAACACCCAATGTTACTAAGGAAAATGTTTGATTACTTATTTAATTGAAAACAAAATAGTTAAATAATTATTATTCTAGCTACTACTATCTCAAGAGCAAAGTAATTTAGCATAGTAAGCACTTTCTTTGTATTTTTGTTTGTTTTCTGAGTACGGAAAGGAGTGTTATACAATAAATTCTCACCTCCATGGAACAAACATTAAGTTGCATTTTCATCTTTAAAAAAGGCAAAATTGTCATCTGATTTTGTTTCCCATGATGCTAAAGTTAGCCAGTATGTTTGCTGTTGTTAAATTATAAGTTAGAAATTTGTTTTTATAGTCAGGTATTAGATTTTGTTATAAAAAAGCAACCATGGTTATTGGAGATTCTCACATCTGTGAACTGAAAATTCAAGGTCACTCAATCAACAGTAAGATATTTGCTTATATATTGCTTATGTAATTATATCAACAAATGTTGATTAAAAAAAAAAAAAAAAAAAAAAAAAAAAAAAAATTCTCAAAAAAATAAATATCTAGGTTAATATTTAGAGCATGTTCCTTAGCCCTGTGATATTTAATTTTGAAAATGTATATTTCAGAGAAAAATGCTCTGCAAGAATTTACATTGACTGTAAATCAAAAAAGATTGTTTCAAAACTTTAAAAGAGAAGAATTGAATGACATATAAAAAGATGAATTTTTTGTATTTTTTTATATTCATTCCAAATAAATTCATTATGCATTCTTATATAGAATTGCTCCTTAGTTATATATCTAATAGAATAAATAGTTTTTTAAGCTTTGTCTCACTACACAAACATAACTGTAGCATAAAGCTCACCTCCGTGAATGATGTTAATAAAAGAATTGTGTTTCTGAAAAAAATAAATATAATGTATCTGAGCCATTGCTGATTTTTACTTGCAGTCAGTGATAGGTTTCTAAAAATGGTAACATTTGTCTTGAAAAACAAAATTTTTTTACGGAAAAAATTTGTATTGAAAATGTACACTTTTGGGGAAATGAGCCCAATACTCATTTCTCATGTGCAGTTACATCAACATCTGTGATTATCAAATAAAATATATGTCATCTGTAAGATCAGGGATTAAAAAATTTCTTGAAATGCGAGGAACCAAGAAGAAAAAACAATAAAAGCCCAAGTTAAGATTTAAAGAAAAAAATTACAAGTAGGCAAAAGTAAAACCTACACATACTTTACACATTAACTTTATGACCATTTATATGCCTGAAACCTTTAGTTTTAAAATATCAATGATTAACAGCTCTTTTATAGTTAAATTATTTAAATCAATTACATTCAGATTAGTCATTAAAATATTTTTTGTCACAGCACAGCTCCAGCTTTCCTTCATAAATGACACTTTTGTCAACATAATATCCCAAAATATTTCTTATCTTGACACTCAAATTGGACTGAAACTTGATAGGGCCAAGATCTGCCGAGGATTAAAGGGAAAAAAGAAAATTGTTTTCCCATAGAGACGAAATTGAGATTGTTTAATTTTAATTGAAATAATAAAAGTTGAAACAGTTTTTTAAAGAAGACACTCTTTTATAAGCATTCAATGTCTGTGCCTAATTTAATGATTGCAATTCATGTTTTTCAAAAACAATTTTGCTACAGTATTAATTTGGCATGGGACCTGATTACAGGAAATTCACAATTTTTGCTAACACTTGATAGAAAGTGAATTAATGAATTTTTAAACAAAATTAAATTTTTTGCTGTTTCTTTCTTAAGATATAGCAATAGAAATTAAAAAAAAAGCATTATTGAAGCAATCTATTCAGGATTTCTAAACTGACTTCTCAACATATAATCATAATTTAAGTATATTATTGAATTTTTAGTGTGTAAGTTATTGTGTTGTGGCAGTTTTATAGAAAGTTGGCATAATTTTGGTGAGCATAGTTTGCACACAATTAACTCCATTGCTGTTGTAACTCATATACAGTTGTAACCCTGAAGAACATTTGGTGATTTATCCTCCAAGCTAACGGAAAAGTGCCTTAAAGTAAAGTAATTAATTTATAATTGTAAAAACATTAAAAATAAATTATTTTTAATGCACTAAAAAGTAGTTACACATAGGTTTTAAAAGCTTTAAACCATCGTAGATACAAAAACTATGTTAAAACTGACTACCTAGCCGCTTTCAACTTTTATTACAGTCATCATTAGGAGATCTTCAAGGCATCATTATTCATGAATTACTGTTGGTTTTAGAGTTTGAGCTGAGTCTGTTTACTAGAAAGAGGGGGGGTGGGGGGGGGGGTGTTGTTCTACATTCTGAATTCACCAGAAATATAAAATATGTTATATGAAATCCGACCTATATTGTAAGAGAGCATACCATTACGCATATTTCTTCCTTTAATTAAAATTTTGAATGATTCCCTGATTATTAAGGTGTGGTAATGCAAAGCATAGGCTATGATTTTTGTATTTCTGAAGTCTATGTCGATATCTTGCTTCTGATTAAATCTTGATAATGCTGTTGAGACTGTTATCCGTGATATCTGTTGCGTACTCTTTAAGCCTGTCCTTGAATTTTCGAGTTGTCATTCTTATATGAATGAGTTTTTCTGTTTCACTTTATATTTGAATGGTTTAATCTAATGTATATGCCTAAAATTTCATTATCAGAATTGGGTCTATTTTTCTGTGTACAAGTTCTTTTAGTTTAGCTGCTGTTTTTGCAATTAAGTTATACTTTCTTAAAGCATATCTAATCCTTTCATATAACTGTGGAATATATTTAAAGCTGCAAAACTTGAGTTCATTTTTAACATCAATTCTAATCAGGGCTCAAAATGTACTGGAGCAAACCAGAACAATATTCTGGTTTGTGAAATTATGACAAATATTGTTCTGGTTCATGAAATTATGGTAAATATCAATCCAGTTCATGCAATTATTAAAATATATTGTTACATTTTTGCATACATAGCTTATTGTACTCTTTGTAACTATTTTTTTTTTTTTTATTTAGAATATTGAATGCATTTTTAAATTGTTTCTGTGTCATTAGAAACAAACTTGCCAATACTTAAAAAAAAAAAAAAAAAAAAAAAAAAAAAAAAACTTTAACAATAATTTTGAAATAATATTTCGGTTCGTGGATTTTTCCATTTCAAGCCCTGATTCCAATTGATCTTTTATGTTCACTGCCAAAAAATAACTTACTAATATAATAGGAGGAAAACCATTAAAGATTGAACCAGTGGTTTCCTTATGCATTAGATAAATATACAGTTTGCTTTCTGTTTAACGATAAATCGTAATAAGGATTGAATAAAGATCCTCCTTAAACAGAATTTGTGGAAAAATAATATTTAATAAACATTTCCCTTCATACTCTAGAGGCTTAGAACTGTCAATACATTTCTCCATATATTGGTGTGTTTAGAAATATTTTATGAATTTATTTAAATTTATTTTATGTTTTTTTTTCTTTTTTTTATTGTTATAGATATAATACTACATATTTTTATTGCACAAATGCAAATTACATTAATTATACTGCATACAAGAACAACATACAATGTTACTTACAGTACAATAAAAATATTTATAATACATTTAATTAAACAAATTAAGTTTTTAAAAAATAAAAAAAATTTAGATTGTTTCAATGGTGGTCTAGTTTTTAGTACTCTTGCTTCAAGCTTCCCAAGAATGTTGAATGTTATCTTCAATATATCAGTATATTTATCTTCTATATTTGATGAAACAATGTACTGGCGAAGAATATCCAGGGCAGAATTCGCATCTGATCTCACTTTCTGTATCATCAGCTTCATCACCATCTTCTGCATCTGAAGTTGCATTTTCATTTGTGATGTCTTCATAAATTTGATCTAAATTTAGGAAGTCGGCTGTTAAAGCGTCTTCGTCAAAATCAATAAAATTTTTTAGGGGCGGAGGGAGAAAATGAATCATTACATTTGTTTTTCTATCAGAGGAAGTTCCCTTGGTTTAACATGTTAAAAGGGATCAGGATTTTTTTTAAAAAAAAAGAAAAAACGTGAAAATAGTCATTAAATAGAAACAATTTTGTCTTTAGATAGAGATTTTTTTACTTAAAGGAGCCGGGACCGCAAAATATCGTCCTTAAATAGAGATTGTTGTTAAGTAGAGCAATATTAAACAGAGAGACGGCTGTATATGTAAGATATTCAAATACAAATCCTCATAGGAAACACTTTTCTAAGCTTTTATTTTATGAATCATGAAATAAATATGAAGCAATACTGGTGCACACTATAGAGGGCTTAAAGAAATGTTTTATAGTCTCACTCACATGTATTTTATTTTTCCTAGCTATTTAAGTTTCCTAACCATTAAGCATTATAAAGTAAGTTTTGGTTCTTTTCAGGCTATCCAGTGTGCTGAACTGTTGGGATTTTTCTTGGATCCTAATCTTCTGTGTGATGCAGTTTTGACTTTAGTGTACAAATCTCCTTCTGCTGTCCACCTGAGTCTTCTCGCTGCAGTTCTTAGAGGAAACAAAAAAGATCTTCCAAAAGGATGTTTTCAAGCTATTTGTAAGCTTTTATCAGAGAGCTCTATCTGCAGAGTTAGGCAGGTATAGATTGATATTGGATTATTTATCATTTATGATTTTAAACTGATGTCATTTCGGCTTGTATCTATATATATCAATTTTTTTTTCTCCTGATTAGCTCAGTACTTTTAAAAATCATGTATTTTAATAGTATCTATATCATAAAACATGAACATCTCTGTGATTAAGGCTAAGTAACAAAAATAACACTAAATGTAGCATTATGATCTGCCTCTTTCGTTTTGATCAAAGATATCTTTGCTTCTGAATATCGTATAGTTTCAATTTTTATTTTGTTGAATAGAACGACAAAAATGTACTTTCAAATAAAGTTTATCTAAAAACTGTAACTGAATTTGCTGATTTTTTAAAAATAGTTTTCTGGCATGCAATTTTTTAATATATCAATACATAAATTGGTAATATAAATATTTCATACACTTAGATAATCTAACGTACTCATTTTTCTTAATATAACTAACTATTTTAATATTTTCATAATTACTTATTATTATTATTATTATTTGTCATTCTTTGCATTGAAAAAATAAGTACTTTTAATATTAATGTTTTCAGATCTAATTTAGTGATTTTTCCTTATGTATGTATTAATTTTTATAATAATATCCAATTTAATTATTTTTATTTTTTGATTTCTATTGCTCTATCTTAAGATATTACAAGATTATGTAATTTCATCTGAAATTATTATTTTAAGAAGGTTTCTTTCATGTCTGTAATGTTTCATATGCTATGAAAGACCCATACTTAATTTTAAACAGTTATGTTCATTTTTTTTTTTATACAGAAAATCTAAAATTGTAATTGAAATCTTATTTTAGAAAATAGTTATAGTCATTTTATATAAATAATCAATAATAAAAATATCTTGATAATTTAGTAAGAATGCATTTTCTAATCTTGACTAAGGTTAAGTTCTATGTTAAATATAACTCACTATAGTTAAGTTATATATGTATGATCATGTTATTTTGAAAGGTTCTTGAAAATTCCCCATAGTATTTTGCATAGCCCCACATACATATTGTGGCACCTTAATTAAAATTAAGTATTTGTGTAAATCATTATCGAGTATTCTTATGTATGAGTAGTTCAGATTAGAAGTGTTTGATGTTTTTATTTGTCTCTGTCAGTATTTAAATTGTACTATAAGCCAAAATTGGAAATCAATAGTTGTATTTTGGGAACTAAATTTTAAATTTTGACACTTGTAATTTTCTGCCAAATTGGATGAAGATTTCTTGAGGTTCGAGATACTTTGAAACCTAGGCAATTAATTGGAATAAGTTTCTATAGTTTCTTATGGGCAACACATTTGTGCATATAAGAATGAAGTTTCTAGTCAACAGATCAAGAAGTAGAGAAAGAAAAATCTATTAAGCTATGGTGGCCTCCTGTTGCTGGAGAATTAACAAAATAAATAGTCATAAAAAATATTTAATGTATTGTTTTTCATCTCTCATTACTGTACATCTTGAATTTTTTTTATAATCTCATGCAGATTTTTCCCCCCTTTATGCAGTGGTTAAAGTGCAGGCTGCTTTGTAATTTTTTTTTTTTTTAAGGATTGGGCAGCAAGGAATAATAAATGAAGCATTATTTAAACTTATCTTTTTTGGATTCCTAAATTTATTTCTCAACATATAATCTTAAAGTAACTAATATTAAATTATTAATTCATAAAAGCATATTTTTTTAAAAAAAATATCCTGCTCTTAATTTTTTTATTTATAATTTATTTTTTTTATTTTTAGCCGATAAAATGTTTCATTGTTGCAGTTTATGACAACCATTTGGCATATTTTGATGATTGTTTATTGGTGTATCATTAATTCCATTATTATTTAATTTTTTTTTGTACACAATTGTACGTATTGCAAAGGATATTATGTGATTTATCACCTGTGCTACCACAGGTGATAAACAGAAAAAAAGCAATAAATTTAATGTCTTAATTTATAATTAAGTTTTAAAAATATTAAACTGTTGTACTGTCATTGGAAACACACCTGTGAATGTCATTTTTATATTCTATCAGGAAGCGGTTTAAAAACCGTTTACAAATTCCATCTTTCCATACAAAAACCAAGTTGAGTTAAAAAAATATATTAATATTTACTATTTCAAAAAATATTTTTCTGGAGCTTGATTTGTTTGTTTTTACTTTTTAACAGTTTTCATCAAAGTTGAAAAGTGTTTATGAATTTGGTTTCTCTATCCATCCATTTTCTAACTCGCGTAAATATACTCTGATTGCCATGAAATTAATGGATGGTGTTGGGTATCACTATGGCATGTTTGATATTGAAAATGAAGTGTATATCATTTATGGTTTATTTACAGAGACACTCAAAAGAATCTCATTACATTATGGTCTATGAGGAAAAATCATTTGCAGTGTATTTTAACGATATTACACTATTTTAAACATACTGAAATTTATATAACTGAGGTGTACTACAGGACACTTACTGTAGAATAGGATGTGCATAGAATTTACCGTTCGTTTACAGGGACACTCAAAAGAATTTGAACTATTAATAGTCCAGGGGAAATGTACATTTTACCTTGCAAAAAATCGGGTAGAAGGTTTTTTTTTTCTGACTTATTTATAATGATGCCAACATGGAAAAACCAAGTTTTCCAACAAAATTTCTTAAAGCTAAATTTTCTGTGGCCAAAAAACAACAAAATTTTGGAACTTTTTTTGATTTTTTTTAAATATCTCGATACCTGTTGCCGTAGCATGATATTTGTCAATTACAATATCAAAGGGGACAAAAATCTCTACAACTTTCATATTTACAACTTTTTTATACGCTCAACAGCAAGCGCAATACGCCATTTCAAAAATAAGACAATTTTTTCAATTTTCTTAAAAACCGTGAAAACGTAGTTCTCCCCCGGTTATTCATATGTTTCCCACGGATTTAATCACGCATGTCAACTTCTAAAAATTGGTAGCAGTAAATTAAATATTATTTGCACACCCACGTCTTTATTTTCATCACAACATACATTTTATATTCAATAAAATTGTATAATTTTAAAAATAGGATAGTGTGTAGATGAATAAAACAATTTTCGTATCAACAGTAATTTTAAGTGTGTATAATGTTAATTTCAAAGCATTGTTTAAAGGAATACTTTAGTATTTAATAACTTATTGATACTATAGTTTCCATTAAGAAAGAATTTTTGTTTAATTTTAATAATTTTGTAATTGTAATAATTTTTATAATGCATGCATATTTTTCCAGGAAACAATGGGATAGATATATGAAAATTTGCGAAAAACATACTTATTCCACATATTACACACTTAACATACAATGATATATTTTATTTACCAATTCTTGATAACATATATTGTAATGCTTTATTTTTTAAAGATAGTAAACATTGGATTATACTTCCATATAAAATGGGGGAAGGGAGGCACTCAGAAAATAAATATATTTTATGTAAGAAATGCTTTTACCTTATAAAATAGCTACAATAAAAATGACAACAGGTTATTTCACTAACTGATGTTATATATTTATCTCCTGTAAAATTTAAAAATTTTGTCAATAACATATTTGAGATCACTATAAAAATATTTAAAAGATTAGTTTTAATAAATACTGTCAGTTTTTTCCTACTTATATCAATAAATAGAACAAGAGATTATATCACTTTAGCATGTAAAAATCGAGTGTGTATGTAAGTTGAAAAAATAGCCATATATATATATATATATATATATACATCAGTGCCGAAACTAACCTTTCTTGCACCAGGGACAAACATGCATTTTGGCGCCCCCCCCTCACAAACCTCCGCAAAAGAAATTTACTAATTTCTAATAGCCGAATTATTTTAATATTTAAATGTAATCATGAAATACGTAATGCTGAACTGCGTAACCAGCTTTGTCTAATATTGATTCATTAAAACCTTTAGAAGGGAACCCAATATATTCCGCTTTATACAGGTTTCCCTCTCAGCAGTTGCAATTGCTAGTATTCTTTCTGTACTTTTTTCATTTAAGACAGGATTCCGTTATCCTATTTGAATGCATTTGTTTCAAATTTTCTTTTGGATTAACATGTAATTTTTTCATTTAAAACAGGATTCTGTTATCCAGTTTTAATGCTTTTGGTTCAATTTGCATTTTGGATTTTCCGGCTATGAGATAATTTTAGCCAAATTTCATACTATATATTTTTTGGTATCAAATGACAAAAAAATCCCCTTCGCCTTCCACTCTGGCGCCCGGGGCACATGCTCCCTCTGTCCCCTCTAGTTTCGGCCCTGATATATATATATATATATATGAAATTTGGATAAAAAAGTCTCGCAGCCGGAAACCTGACCAAAAATAAAAAAAATTAAAACTGTAATCAAAATAGAAAAAGAAAACACTAATACGGTTGGAATTCAACGTCAGCACTTCTAAGCCCCTCAAAAGAAAAAAAAAAAAAAAAAAATCATTTAAAACTATTAAATTGCAAACGAGAAATTGTAAAAGGAACGCTTCCATAGGTTTAACCTTAGCATTCCAGTTTCTTCGTGTGAGTAGTAAAGTTTCACGTGAAAACATTTGCACGCTCATGTTAAACCTAAAAAAGGTGTTCTTTTCAGAATTCTTGCTTGAATTTTAATATTTATTTATTTTTTCATATGATACCGAGTTCGATATCTAACGATGTCTTTGTATGACTAATTTAGTCTCATAATTCATATAACTATGACATTAAACGCCTTAATACTACAACTATCATAAAAAATTTTTAAATAAAATCTTCATATACGGAATCCAGTCCTTAAAGAAAAAATTATATATTTTTAAGAGAAAGAATATGACCAGTTATACCTCCTAAGATTGAAACCTGTTTAAAGTGGAATATATTTCGGTTAGGTTTTCAAGGTTTTAATGAATCCATATTTGAAAAATCTGATTACGTATTTAATGATTACACACTTAAAATTTTCAAAATCTGGCTATTAGAGATTTATTAAAATAATTAATGAGGGGTGGGGCAAAATATGCATGAATTTTGCCCCCCTCCCCCGAAAGGCTAGTTTTGGCCCTCAAACACATAATTTACTGCTACCAATATATAGAAGTTGACATACATGATTAAATCCGTGGGAAACATATGAATAATCGGGGAGAACTACGTTTTTTGCGGTTTTTAAGAAAATTGAAAAAATTGTCTTACTTTTGAAATGGAGTACTGCGCTTGCTATTGGGTGTATAAAAAAATTGTAAGTATGAAAGTTGTAGAGAATTTTGTCCTCTTTAATATTGTAATTGACAAAAATTATGCTACTGCAACGGCTATTGAGATATTTAAAAAAAATCTAAAAAAGTCCCAAAATTTTGTTGTTTTTCGGCCACAGAAAATTTAGCCTTAAGAAATTTTGTTGGAAAACTTGGTTTTTCCATGTTGGCATCATTATAAGCAATTCAGAAAAAAAAAATTTCTACCCGATTTTTTGTAAGGTAACCCCCCTTTTTTTGTACATTTCCCCTGGACAACAATAATTGCTGCAAGTGCATTTTTAGTTGTGTTATGCATTTTTAAATTGCTATTTTTTAAAATATTACTTGGTGTATGTAAACTCTAAATATCCTATACAGGGCTACAAAAAGTTCTCATGTACTCTTCTGTTTATTTGCAGAAACGTGGAATGGCTGAATGGAAATTTTCAACTATGCTATTTATTTAACTCAATTAACTTTTAGCATATGTAGACACACAAATCCATAGATCATATACAGGACTAAAAAAATTTATACTATATATTGTTAGCAGAAATTAGATTTTCAAATTCGTTATTCAAATTGTTTTTTTTAGACATCATCGTTCACCTTAATAAACTGTGAAGTTTTGTTACAGTATTCGGAATATGTTGGAAAGTGTTATATAATCTATTCTGGATGCATGATTTTTTGTTCTTGTTCTGTTTTTTCTGCAATTTTAAACTTCCATCCATGTCTTGGATGGAAATACAAGAAAACAAAAAATACCCACTTATTCAGGATACCTATCCGATTTTAATGGTATCATTTGTTTAAAAAATATATTAATATTTACTATTTCAAAAAAAGATATTTTCTGAAGTTCAATTGTATATTATTGTTTTCCGTGTTTTCCGATTCATTTTCACATTTTCTGTTTTTTCTACTTTTGAAAAACTGCCATGTCCATTTCTCAGATTTAAATACAAAAATACAAAAAAATACCCACTTATTCAGGATATACTTTTCTGATCATAGCAGTTTTTTTTTTGTTGTTGTTGTTGTTTGTTTGTTTAAAAAATATATACATATTTACTATTTCAAAAAAATATTTTTTGGTGGTCAATGTCATGTTCATTTTCATATTTTCTTTTTTTGTTTTTTAATTTCTATATTTTTAAAATGCCATCCCTTTTTCTATAATTAAAAAAAAATTATATATATCCTCCATTTATAGCTATTTCTTCTCTGCTTTCAACTGTACCTTTCATTTAAAAATAATAATGATATTTAAAATTTCAAAAAGATTATTTTCTGGAAGTAATTTAATGCATTTTCCAGAGCCCCTCCGTCCCCCTTTTTTTTCTCACCTACTTCCCAGATTTCATTTCACATTGTAAGAGAATTGTGCTTTGATCATTTTTGGTTTGGGAAAGTTGATCATTTTTGTTCAATACATGAAAAGAGAAAGATGGGGATTAAACTGGTAAGAGGAAGGGGGGGGGGGGTGTTAAAAAGTCATAATTTAATACTTCCACTGCTAATTGACCAATTTCAATGTTTTTTTTTTTTTTTTTTTCCATATAGGTTTCAATTAAGAGATATTACAATTTTAAGATTACATTTAAGGTTACATTGTTTTTTATTCCTTAGGTTTTCCTCAACAACTTCTAGTCAGAATTGAAATTGTAATATATCCAACTGTCAGAAATTAAATCTGCAATCACTATAATGGGGGCCCTTTAAAGTGTTTGGAAATTTTCCATTTTATGAATATAAAATCATACAAATTCGAGGTTTGTTTGCAAAAACAGACTGGAGCATGCATAGTACATCCGGTGAACACTGCTAAAGGCAGTAGAGTCCCTAATTGTTGGTTTGTTTAGAAAGATTTTTGTTTAAATAATTAAAATCATACAAATGCAAGGATGTACACTGCCGAAGGCAGTGGTTCCCCCAGTAATAAATTCATTTAGAAAGATTTGCATTTAAAAATATATCATATAAATTCGAGGATGTACGAAGCCAAATGCCCCCAACATTAAATCCCTCGTGGTGAAAAATGTTTTAATTCAACAATGACTTTAGATATAATTATGTTTATTATCTTGGGCCCTAGCAACAGTAGATGGGTCAGCTGGTGGATAATTAATACGGATGTATTAGTACTTGCAATAATTACTTTTTTTGTGTGTCATATCATAATTTATCAAACATCGATACTAGATCACAAGAAGAAAAAATTTTCTGAGACCGACCCCACCCAACGTTTCCTTTCTAGTTATGTCACTGATTAAGTACAGAATAATAATAAAAAAAGGTTTTGCATTTTTTTTTTTTTCATTAATTTATATTCAAATGTATTTTAAAATGTATATTGTACTAACACATAATTTTTCATTTTTCAGGCAGATGAGCAGGCAAATTTACTGTTGTGCATTGAAGGTATTCTATCATCACATAATGAAATCAACCAAATTTCTAGTCATCAGATATTTAGCATTTTATGCAGTGTTTCTGGATTGACATCAAATAACTCAATAACAAATAGGGTTAGTAAGTTATAAATAAATGCAAGAAATAAAAATTATATTAATAAAATTGTTAAAATTGACTTAATTGAGCTGTATAAATATGTTTTAAAAAACCATATGCTATAATAATTTTGCTAAGGTTTCATTGTATTAATCATAATTTTTGTACATTAATAATGTGCTCTTTGTGTTGTTGTTCCATGCATATTTTTGTTGGCTTGAAAGAAAAGCAATGTAGAATAACTAGGCCAGTATTTAATAGCCAGGCAGAAGGATGTTTCGAAATTTTATGTGACATAAACATTAACTGTATTCTGAAGAAATTAATAAGCCAAAAGTACACAAAATTTCCATAACATCACTGCTTCCTATTTACATTTGCCATTGAACATAATCTATTAATGTAAATTTGTCTTATAATCTGCTGTAACTTTTCCACTAGTACAACACTGTATATTAAAAGTAATTACAATACTGTCTGTATTTTCCCACTTTGAAGTCTTCCAATGTGCGTCATAGAGAAACTATCACTTATTTTTTTTTTTTTTTTTTTTTTTTTTTTTTTTTTTTTTTTATCTGAAACTTTAAACTATTGATAGTGTTATGAAAATTATAGCTTGTAGCAGTCATAATGACAGGGCAAAAATCAAGTATAAAATTCTAACAAGATGCATAAGAATGCATTTCTTTTGAGGTGTAATTTAGTTACTATTTGTTGAGCTTGAAGATGTTCGCTAACAATTTGGTGACAAATGTTTAATAGTGTGCTTTAATTTCAGTGGATATTTCATACCAAAAATATGATGTATATATTTTTCATTTTATTATCTTCTTAGATACAGAGCAATATTCTCTAAATTGTAAGTTATGGGAAAGTGGATCTCTATAAAAAAATAAAAAAAAAATGTAAAACAAAGGCCATATTTAACAGCTATACTCGATTCAAATACATTTCATAACTAAAAGTATTTTTTGGGAGATTCATGATGCAAGAGGTAATCATTTTTAATGTAGCTTAAGCGCAGCTCAGTTATTTATGAGCCTAGAAAAACCTTCATTCATGAAATTTGTTATAAATTTTATTCTCTCCCAGATTGTTAATGGCTTTCTTTCTTTAAAATGTACTGGTAACAAGTTACTATTAAATAATACTGCAAAAAATCTAATATTTTGCTAATTTTAATAATTTTACATGAATTTTAGATCAGTATATCTCTGTTATTTATAGCCTAGAAAAAAAGTATGAATTTTGTTGTAATTTTTTTATTAAAATGTACTGGTAAGATGTTATTGAAAAAAAACTTTGACAAAGCAGATTTTTTAAACATTTTTTTTTTTAAGATGACAGCTATCATAATACAATTGTTAATCAAGAAGA
Source organism: Maratus speciosus (assembly GCA_963932465.1). NCBI lineage: Eukaryota > Metazoa > Arthropoda > Arachnida > Araneae > Salticidae > Maratus > Maratus speciosus. The sequence goes on from OZ010790.1 coordinate 608,748,753, forward strand.
TTTTATTAAATATTTGAAAGTTAACGAACTTTATATTTTGACTTTGCCTCCTTGCTCAATTCCCATATATTTATGTTAAATATTTTAGATTTCGTCACATTTAATCTTTCTATTAAATTAATGTAGAGAATTTTTGTATATTTTAGGCACTTTATCTTTTGAACTGCTTGGCTAGTCAACAATCACTCAGTGTAGAATCTCTTTTCAAAGCACATGCTTTGGTTTTATTGAATTCTGTGGTATCTAATTATGAACTGTGGACATCTCAAAATCCTGAATTACCCATTTTCTATTTCATAGTTCAATCTGGTATGTTTCACCCTAACATTTTCTTAGTCTATTTGTATTATGTATTTGAGTTTTATATTATATATGCATATAAAATTTTAACCTGAATATTATATTCACTGTAGTTGGAGGTCAAAGTTGATTATTTTTCTACATTTTTCCAGCAGAAAAATATTTAGTCTAGGATTCAAACCTTAGAGCTTGTCTATATGCGCCAATGGTCTAATCACTGAGCTACCCAGATGATATCCAGCCTGACACAATTCACTCACATGTTGGTATCTAATTATTATCCATAGTTTGATATGTGTTCTATGTGTACTTAATTGCACATCAATAAAAAGCTGACAAAAAGGTCAGATCTGATGATACCAAAATGTGAGTGAATTGTTGTCGTCTGGGTAGCTCAGTGGTTAGAGCAATAGCCAAGGTCCCAGATTTAAATCATGGCCAAGATACTAGTTCCAACTACAACAAATATAATATTTAGGTTGAAATTTCGTACATATATATAATTATTATCCATAGTTTGATGGAGTTCCATGTGTACTTAATTGTGCATCAGTAAAAAGCTGCTGAAATGGCAGATCTGATGATACCAACATGTGTCAAGCTAGACATCGTCTGGGTAGTTCAGTGGCATTTGCACATACAGCCAAGGTCCTAGGTTTGAATCTCCTGGCCCAGATACTTTTTACGCTGTTGGAGAAAAATTAATCCACGCTAACCTCCAACTCCAACGAATATTTGAGTTTTATTAAATGACAATTTTTGTATCAGTAAGAATCTCATACAATATCTAATGGAAGTACTTTGAATGTGAAATATTCTGAAATGATAACAACAGTAATTAAATAAAACTCCAATTATCCAGATCCCAGTTACTCAGATTGTTATCAGAAAATAAAAGATTATATTAAAAAAAATAAATAAATCAGTTGAGAACTACACATATTGGCTCATAAAAAATATATACTGTATATTCTGGCATATAATGTGCACTTTTGATGCAAGAAACTTGATCGAAATTTACGGCTGCATGTTATATGCCGATTATAAAGATGAAAAATTAAAAACAAAAATATGATAATAAGAACTGAGATTTCTTATTTAATAAACATGCTATGTATGCTAACTAAGAGCCTGTTAAAGTCATTGTGGTGCAAGTCATTAATTTTGAAAATTGGTGCTAGGTGCTTAGAAGGTGTGTAGACATGCCAAATTATTAATAAAAAGAACAATATAAGTCATAGTTTCACAAAAGGATTGTCGGTAAAAATATTTTATCATATTGTAATACAGTGTAACACTCCAAGTAAATCCATTGTTTTTTTTATTTAAAAAAATAGAACGTACATTAGAATGACTTTAGTTGAAATTATGTACTTTTTTCTTTCTTTTCCTTAAATATAAATTTGTACACTTGTCTAACTATGTTTTTCATACATATATAAATGCATACAAATTTACTTTGCAAAGAAAATGTAAGCAATTTTCTGTGAAAAATTTAGTCGAAAACAATTTTTATAAGTATGCAGAAATCCACCTGTTTTATAATTTTCATTAATATGTATATACAGTAGAAAATCGTTATAATGCAATTCTCCATATAGCACACAACATCTCGGATGTAAATGATGAATTTTACAGTTAAGAAGTACCTGAAATCCACATTGTAGAAATATTGCTACCCTCTAGAGGACTCCAATTCATATATTATTTCATCTCTTTAATTCAGAGTTCATTGAAAATATTGTTATTATTAAATTCAAAAATTTTTAAAATAAGTAATATGATTTTATGTTCAGGTATAAATGGATTATGTTTATACGGTAATTTAACAATATGTGAAATGATCTATATTATTCAAAAATTTATAATTTGCACAATTTCTGGTCCCAAGGAATGCAATATAAAGATCTTCTTCTGTATTTTGATATGTTCCCGACATATTTTGTCATGTTTATAACATAAATTTTAATGATGTGTGAAATTAGCTATATGATGCAAAAATCTATGTAATATAAAACCTCGCGTTTTTAGGTTTGCGTTATAAAAATCTTCTACTGTATATAACTTTCATATTAAGAATCTAAAACTTAAACTAAAACAAAGTTTTGGTTTGATTTAGACTGGAAAACTATACCAAAACTAAATACCCAAGAAATAAAATTTTGTTTATAATTGTAAGAAAAAAAAAATAAATAAAATCTAAAATAATACCTGTTTTTAAATAAAAGAAGATTTAAAAAGGTATAATATTTATAATAATGCCAGAACTACAATATATATTTTTTAAACTGACATCATTTACATATACTTAAAAAACAATTCAATGTGGATAAGAAGTGTAATACTGTTTAAATTTGCTTTTCACACTGCCGTGATATTGGTTGAAACTTATAAGATTTTTTTTTTTTAATTATCTCTATTGGTAATTAAACAATATGCAACTGAAAAATCATTTCAACAGAGGTGTGATATATTACAAAGAATGGTGTTAAACTCAGCAAGAAAAGTTACGGTTAAAATTCTAAGACGAAAAGGCTAAACTTTTAAAAGCTGGCCTCTTTTTTGTAATATATTCATGTAAGGTGAAAATATTTTTTTAGTGCACATAAATTTAAAAAATATTTATAATTTTATACTTTTTAAGAAACTGTAACTTACTTTTGTTAGAAATCATTTTTCCCAAAAGAAAACTTTTTTCTTTTGTCACTTCACAACTTCTGGAAATTTTACATCTATAGCAATAACCAAATATCAAGGTCACCTTCTTTAGGTTCATATAATATAAACTGTATCTATTATTAAAATGAGGATGTGAGTTTCAAAACTCGCCTTATCCAGAAAATCAAATTTGGGGAAATCTCAAAAAACCTCTAACTGCATGCATTGGTTTTCATTGTAAACATGTAAAGCAAGATTTTCCAACGTCAGAAATACAGAATAAAACTAGTTTTTTTCCAGATTGTAGTATTTTTTGGGTGCGGGATTGCCAATAGAATATATTGATAGAGAAAACACGAAATTTTTGATAAGGCGAGTTTTAAAACTCATGTCCTAAAATATTTTCTGTGATGTGTAATTTTTAAATTATTTTTTGATAGATTATTCAGATGAAGATGTCTTAACAACAGCTATCCCCATAATGACTTACAATCTCAAGTTGGATAAGGACATAAAGTTGAGAAGTCAGATTCTTACTTTAATAGTTAAAATATTCAAAAAACTTCCTTCTTATCAAGATAATAAGTTATCAGAAAAAATCCTTGATCTTATTCAGAACGGTGTGTTTCCTAATTTAACCTGGGCTCCTGGAAAAGCAGCTAGCAGCTTAAGAATAGTTGCAGTTGCAAGTTTATATGAAATCATCAGCAGAGATTGCATCAATGAAAACATGGTAATTTTTTAAAGGATTTTCTATTAATTATATTCAATTCATTCTACAATTGAATCTTTTTTTTTTTGTAAATATCTATAATTTTTGTTTTATGTTAGAATAAATTGCAGTTAAGAATTAAGATCATTGAAGAAATTAACTCTGCCAGTGATTTTATACATAATTTCCCAAACAATTAAGCCCCACCAGTGGCTGAGAGGTTCTGCTCTCGAAACTGGTAGACGGGAGGTGCTGGGTTCGAACCCAATTGCTCCCGTCAGCCTAACCATTCAGAGTTTTTATGGTTTTCTTCGAACCTTGCGTAATTACGGATTAGGTTCCCTTAGAAAGACCCCCATGGAGGGCACGACCCCTAGGGCCTATATCCCTCGAGTAGATAACACTGATAAACAAGGTTTCTGTTTCTAACTAAGTATGTGGTGACTTTTATATTTTAGGTGGTGCTGAAAAAGAATATGCCATTAAAAAGTTTCCATCACCCACAGATTTTTAAAAAATTCAAAATCTTGAAAATCTGAATTTTGTAGTATTTATTCAACATGAAATTTATCATTTGGTATTTTAGTAATGACACACTTTTAAATAAACACTTATAAAGCTTAAAATTAATATTTAAAACACACAAAATATGCATTGTTCATAAAGTTTCAGAAAAATGTAGAAGAATTTTTGTAAAAAGAAATGATATTAATAAGAAATTTCATACTTTATGTAGCGGTAAATGTCATATCTGTGGATGCTCTCTTACAGGCAGAATCACTAGCTTCCCTAATAAGGTTCCAACAGTAATCTCCGAGCATATTAGGGTTCCACCTGCCTTGATAACGGGTTTCCATTGCAGAAATATCCTGGTGGAAGCGCTCTCCATGCTCGTCGCTCACAGCTCCCATACTATCGGGGGAAAATTTAGATGAGATGCTAAAAAGTAAATTTTCAACGACATTGAACCTCCTAAATCTTTGTAACTTTTTAACATGTCTTTAATTAATGTTTCATAGTTAGGACTTCGATGATTTCCTAAGAAATGTGTCACAATATTTTTAAAATCGATCCATGCTGCTTTTTCTAAATCACTTAATGTATCATCAAAATTTTTGTCCTTCATAAGGTGTCCAATTTGTGGGCCAACAAAAATACCCTCCTTAATTTTTGCATAGCTTAGCGATAGAAATTGTTCTTGCAGATATAGAAATCCATGACCTTCTTTATTCATAGCTTTAACGGAATTCTTCATCAATCCCAACTTTATGTGTAAAGGTAGAAGAATAATTTTTTTTTTATCGATTAGAGGAAAGTTTTGGATATTTGTTTTCACCTGCAATATATTGTTTGCGCTCTGGCCACTTCTTTTTGATATAATGCTCATGCTTTGCTCTGCTATCCCACTAGTATAGGAAACAGCAATATTTTGTATAACCTTGTTGTATACCAATAAGAATGGCAATTACTTTAAAATCCGCACATATATTCCAATCATGATGTGAGTAATCAATTTCATGAAGCAGCATCTTCATATTTTCATAAGACTCTTTCATTATGCAAGAATATGCTATTGGAACAGACGGCAGGGCATTTCCATTATGAAGAAGCACAGCCTTCAAGCTGGTTTTCGAACCATCGATGAACAATCGCCATTGTTCCGAGTTATATTGGCAATTTAAAGCAGACATTAAACCACTTATATCATTACAATAGCAAAAATCACCTTTTCTTGAAAAAAATGTCGGATATTTCTTATGTCGATCTCGATAAATAGATATCTTTGTATTGTTTTTCAGGAGATTCCAACCTTGCAATCTTGATCCAAGTAATTCTGAGTTTTTCTTTGATAAATTTAAGTCTCTCACAACATCATTTAATTCTTCTTGAGTAATTAGGTAAAGTTCTTCATTTATGCCAGGAGAATAGTTTATATCAGATGTAGAGGAAGTTTCAGATTCATCAATTTCCATTTCTACTGCTGCATCGTCAAATTCTCTGGAGGTTTTGGTTTTGGTAAATCATCATTATGTAATACTGGTCGCATTGCTGAATCTGAGTTCGGGTACTTAATTTTATGTTTACTTCTTGCAGAGAATCCTTTAATTTTTGTAATACAAAAGTAGCAGTCAGTTATATGATCCTTCGGCATGCGCCATATCATGGGTATAGCAAAGGGCATAGTCTTTCTTGTACCTTTAATCCACGCCCGGAGGTTTGTAGCGCATCATGTACAACAAGAATGAGGTGCCCATTTCTTATCTTGTTCACCTACTTTACATCCACAGTACGTGTGATAGGTAGTCTTTATTAGCGGCGTGAAAGCGCATCGATGCTTTTTCAAAGTTTTATCTCCCCGCACACATAGCAAAAAGAATCGGGTTCGTTAACGCATCCACTAGACATTTTTCACATATTTTAGAGGGAAATAGGATAATTATAATCAAAATTTAAGTAAAAAGTCTTACAGAACAAAGAAATAGCAGTACACTCGCCCCGAAAGATAAGTTTCAACTGTCACGGATTTGCGTTAAAGCAAATACTGTGGGGGCGGCTAGCGCTGTCTGTTCAAGGTCGCTAACATAAAATTTATTAGGGGGACATCTGTTTCTACTCTCTTGCTGTAACTTCTATCATTGTAATAAGAAAAAAAGAATGTTTGTGTGACTCAAACGCATGTAAGAGAATAATGTAATATAATGCCTATACGATATCTACATACTCCGAAACGTATAAATGAAATTTCTCAAAATTGGAGGGTGATAGAAAATTTTTACAAACATATTCTTTTTCAGCTGCTTGAAATCTATTAGAAACACCCAATGTGTATAGAGAAACAGAAAATTCGTTAAAATTTGTTTATCAGTGTAATCTGTCATTAAAAATCAACCCAACCCAACCCAAAGAATTAAATTAGAATTTAAGAATTTCTTAATGTTTTGCTTATTGCATACTAAGTTAAATTTTTTAAAAGCGAAAATATCAGTTAATATAACATCAGCTACTTTGGTTTTAGGCTTGAAAATTTTCTGTGAATCCTTGATTTTCTGCCTTTTAGTATTTTTTATTTATTTTTTTAGAAGGGAGGGGGGGTTTGAACATTTTTTTTTTCCTTTTTATACATATATCTGGAGTCATTTTACAATTTTTCATCAATGAAATAGAATGGAAGAAATGAAGCGCCACTCCTGCCTCTCTTTACAACAATACTTTTTACCTGTTTTTTTTTTATTTTAAAAATATTGAATCTTTGTCAATGACCTTCCACTGAAATACAGTATTTTGAATACAATGATTTTTATGTAGCATTTAATTTTGATTGCAATGCAGAATGGATTGTAATATTCATTAAAGAAGCTCTTGAATTTGTTGCTTTTTCCTCCTCACCTCACTAAATTTTAAAAACTGTGTTATACTTTATTTATAATCAGGCTTTGCAGAAATGAAAATATTGTGCCAGCCAATGGGACTGGTTATCCTGATTTCATACTATCCATATCATGATTCCCTAACAGAGGGCGTAAGGGAGAAATGAAAAAAAAAAAATAGGTTTCATGTTTGACAGTGTTTTTAAAAGAAAACTGTATCAAAGTGTACTTATTGGTGTCTCAAAGTCTACCTTTTTTAGTTGCTGTGATATGGGTGATCTTATTGAATTTTTAGCAGTTGTGAATTTTGATAGCTGCAGTAACCCTACTCTGTGTTTTTTAAGGTCAGAAACAAAAAGTTTGGGCAACAGTTAATTAGTATTGCCATGGAAATATAAATGAAGTGGAAAATTTGATGATATCTTTTTCAATAAAAAAATCTTTATTTTATCATTATAGTTAGTAGTAAATTGGTTCTTGTGGCGGTAATTAATGTGTTCGTTTAAGTGGTTAAAGTACACGTTGTGAAGTTCTTTTAATAAATTACTATTGATTGTTAAAGAAATAATAAAACTGGAGTGTTCTTACTTGAAATGTAGACAGTGAAGAGGCAATTTGATGAAAACAACTATTCTTTATTTCTTACGTTAGTAGCGGTAGAAGGTTAAGAAAATACTTGCTTCTGGTCACCATTTTAAAATAGAAGAACTAATCTTTTAAGAAAAATAGCAGCCAACACGGAATAAATCCATGGGATTTCCTTTAATGAGAGCAGCACAATTCTAAAGGATTAAACTTTGAGAAAGAAAAACACATCCACGAAAATAAAATATCAAACTCATTCGGCCAAAAAAAAAGCGGCACGACATTCGAACGGCCGGCGGGCCGCGCTCCGCTAAAACTACGTTAAAAGACTACATCTTTTTCAGACAACATCAAACCAAATTCTGAATTGAAAATTAACGAGTTTTAGTTTTTAAATGATGAATACGGGGTTGACAAAGTAATTAAAAGGCAGAATTTAAATTGATTAGCTAAATTAACATTTACGGGAAATTAATGAAAATCGAATTACAAGCTGCAGAATTAAAAAAAGTTTCACTGATTGGAAAACGAAACAAAACGATTCTCCTGTCAGCGATCGGCGTCAAAAGAGGGCGGAGCATAATTTCAATGACGTCATCATAATGCAAGCTGTCTCCATCGATACGAGAGCTCCAAGATATGTTCCTAAAATACGGAGTGCGCATGCGCTAGCTGCCGATCCGCTCCCAACGCAGATATGAATATCGGCGGTGAAAAATGAACTTGCTTTACGGCGAGAGATAAAAGCGTCAACATCGCGGCGTAAAGATTGAGTTTAAATAGACATCGATGCAAAAAAATAGCTGAAAGGAAATAAAATTAAACCAAATTTAAACACTGTGAGAAGTATTCTCACACCATGGTATGTTCGTACAGTAAACTAAGGCATTAAGCGCCTATGCCAATTTTATATAAATATTTAGCCAATTAAGGTTCTATACCGGAGTGGAAATGGTTTCTTCATTTCCTTTTTTTTGTCGGTTTCATCAGCATAAAAAAATAGATGATTATTGTTTGAATTCTCTAACATTTTAACGGATCGTAAATATAACTAAAACAAAGCCCTTTTTAAAACTTCATAAAAAAATGTGCATATTTTAGAGGATAAACATTTAACCAAAATGGAGAGAAATTGCACCGAAATGTAAATCCTCTTTATGAGACATAAAGTGACCTGTCTTTGATGGTGTATTTGAAAGGGTTAAAATTCATATTTTTTAAAACCGACTGCACCATCGATTTGAAGAAGGTTTCAGCTTTATAAGCCTATTTTTGGTTTGTCAGTACCTTTAAAATTGCATTTTGGGGAGATGTTGCAATAAGGGAGAAAAACGTTCTTCAGAAAAACGATCCTTTTTGAACTTTTTTTTTCAAAGGATTAATTGTGATATATTTTTTAATTGATTGCAGCATGTGAGACGTAAGACTACAATCTTTCAAAACATGTCTTCTATTTTAACTGTACTAAGTGGTTTGGATGATATGTTAGTTAATAAATAATGACGAAATACCCCTGAAATATTTTTTTCCGTTCTTCATTTGCATATTCAGTGCCTTCAGCGCATGCTTCAGAGATTTTTCCATCTCCTATAAGGACCGAGATGGATTTTTAATGAAAGTGAGTGACGGTTGTTAATTAATAACTCAGCTGTTAATTAGAATTTTGAAATTCTGAGAATCAGGTACATCAGGAAAGACTTTGGGCTATTCTCACAAAAATTTTGAACCTCGTACGTGCCGTAAATTTTGCTAGCCACCGCCGACAGACACACACACACAGAGCGATCTGTTCTTTTATGAGTATAGATGATCGCTGAAGAATTTTTAAATATTCCCCCAACACAGATTAAGATTTTCTACACCCTTTTTTAGAGGCTCAAAAGAACTGTGGCGGTAATAAAATGATCGTTTAAGTGGTTTAGAACAAATTGCGAAGGTCTTTTAATAAATTACTATTGATTGTTAAAGAAATAATAAAACTGGAGTGTTCTTACTTGAAATGTAGACAGTGAAGAGGCAATTTGATGAAAACAACTATTCTTTATTTCTTACGTTAGTAGCGGTAGAAGGTTAAGAAAATACTTGCTTCTGGTCACCATTTTAAAATAGAAGAACTAATCTTTTAAGAAAAATAGCAGCCAACACGGAATAAATCCATGGGATTTCCTTTAATGAGAGCAGCACAATTCTAAAGGATTAAACTTTGAGAAAGAAAAACACATCCACGAAAATAAAATATCAAACTCATTCGGCCAAAAAAAAAGCGGCACGACATTCGAACGGCCGGCGGGCCGCGCTCTGCTAAAACTACGTTAAAAGACTACATCTTTTTCAGACAACATCAAACCAAATTCTGAATTGAAAATTAACGAGTTTTAGTTTTTAAATGATGAATACGGGGTTGACAAAGTAATTAAAAGGCAGAATTTAAATTGATTAGCTAAATTAACATTTACGGGAAATTAATGAAAATCGAATTACAAGCTGCAGAATTAAAAAAAGTTTCACTGATTGGAAAACGAAACAAAACGATTCTCCTGTCAGCGATCGGCGTCAAAAGAGGGCGGAGCATAATTTCAATGACGTCATCATAATGCAAGCTGTCTCCATCGATACGAGAGCTCCAAGATATGTTCCTAAAATACGGAGTGCGCATGCGCTAGCTGCCGATCCGCTCCCAACGCAGATATGAATATCGGCGGTGAAAAATGAACTTGCTTTACGGCGAGAGATAAAAGCGTCAACATCGCGGCGTAAAGATTGAGTTTAAATAGACATCGATGCAAAAAAATAGCTGAAAGGAAATAAAATTAAACCAAATTTAAACACTGTGAGAAGTATTCTCACATTACCTCCCTTCACCGAGAAAATTTTGTAAGACCAGGAGATGTAAAAGGCACAATTGATCAAAAACCTTTTACAGAAAATGGGATGACAAAATTTTGAACTGCCAAAGCGAAAAAAAAATCATTAAAGTCGAACAATAAAATTTAAAGTTAAGGTGATGGAAAAAAAAATTGGTGAAACAGTTGAAAAAAATTGGTGTAACAGTTGAAAAAAAATTGGTGCTGGAAAAAAATTATTGGTGCTGGAAAAAAAATATTGGTGCTGGAAAAAAAATATTGGTGACCAAAAGTAAGAGAGAGAAAAAAGAATATACATTGCATAAAGTACATTCATAATCCAAAAAGTATACAATACATCAAGTATACAATAAAAATGCCAAAAATACAGTAACATTGGCAAAACCTTCTATGTGATCTCATAAGATTATCATCATAAAAATGTTAACATATTCTGAGTTAACAAACAAAATTGAGATCATTGACTAGTCAAAACAAATTTTGCTATCTTGGTACCAAATAAAAACAGAATTAACTTCTGATAAAAGTTGCAAATACAAAAGCAACAAAAAAGTCAAGAAAAAATATTTTGTAATTTGACTTTTACAACGTGCCTAGGACTTTTTAATTTTAGAATTATATCTAAAAAATAAAGAGTTTTCTTTATTACTCTTAACATGAAAGGAAATAAATGGCCATATATAAATAAACTTTCATAAAACATAATGATATCCTTTTAGTGTATCAAACTTTAGTATTTCATTTAAAATAAAACAGACAACCAATTGTATGTGATACCAATTGTGTAATTGAGTCGTGCACTACCCAATCACCCAAACAAGGTATCCCATAAAAACAAGTTGCTATTTCAATCAAAAGACATGTCATAATTAAGTGTCATAAATCCCATCTTAGACACAATTTCTTTGAATTTTATACTTTACTAAATAAATATTTCAATGAAGTCATAAGAATTCTTAATATGTATGAGACTCAAAAGATTAGATAAATATACATATACCATGGTTTTTCTTTAAAATGTGAGAAACTGGTGATCACCAAAAAAAATTTAAGTACTTCCATATAGAATGAAAGAAAAAAATTGACAAAATCATGAGTTTATAAAACTAAAATACCATGTACCAGGAATATAATTTTAAAATAATCATTTAAAATATAATATAGAAATAAAATTATTACAATTCAATGTTAAGCTCACAATGATGATAATGACGAAGATGAAATCATCAGCAACACTGTAAACAAACACAAAATTAGATATATATATATGTAAATATTGAAGTCCACAACCACGCCGATGACCATCATGCCCTAGCCATCAGCATGTACATGAACACATATACATAATATACATACACATACACATACACATAAACACATATAAGATCTCCTACGTAAAATTTTAGGTGGCTTGGATCTCCTAGCAAGGCTCCTAACATCTTAAGTAAAAGAAAATTTTAATTATAAACACTGTGTAACTGCAGGTGTGTAAGGGCAATGTTTTTGGAATCAAAATGATGTTCATTGAGTCCAGAGCCATATGGAACAAGGCTATTTGAGATAAATAGATGCCACTGAATGTTTAGTAACACAACATGAGGTGGTACACTGGTATAGTGCTGTCGAAAAAAAAAAACTGGAACATTCACATAATAATCATCAAAATAGATGATCTTTGCATGATGACATTAGAACATTTTAACATGACGAGACACTTTGTAGAAAGTGAGAATGCATTGCATTCTCTTTGAAGCACTTAACTGACGACATCGTACTCATTACTGCAGAGCAATCATACTTCTGCGACACATACATGAATCACTCTTGCAGAGTTAACAAGGACGAGAAGTCGATGGTGCACTTATGATGAAATGTAGTATGATAGGACACAATCGGTATTTGAGGTCAAGAAGCACTTTTTTTTTTTGTAAAAAAAAAATTTCACTAGATGATTTATAGAAAAAAAAATTCTATATATATATAAATGCGCTGGTAAAAATTTCCATCTAGACTTGTGCTTTTCTGTAATCTTCTCGTATTATTTGTAGGTATGAAGAGAAGACATTAATAAATTTCACTTTCTTCATAAAACATTGAAAACTTCAAAATGAAGATCATTTTTACTATTCAATTCTTCATAAAACAAAAAAAAATCTTCAAAATGAACGAATCTTTTTTTTAAATCAATGAGGCAAATGGCAAAATAAAAACTTAGAGGCTTTGGGTATGAAATAAGATTAAAGTAAAAGGCACTATGCACATAATAAATAAATAAATATGGGAACTTTTCAAAATAACTTGATCTTGCATAAACACTGTAACAAATATTCACAAACTTCTTATATTAATTGAGAATTTACACTTGATTATCAATGAGCAAAAATTTTGCAATGTGAGGATGAATTGCTACACACAAGCAAAAATTAACTCTGAATACTTTTAATTGCACGTGCTAGAATATTTGGAGAAAATGCAGCATAAAATTATGTTATTGAAGGTAAAACACATCAGTAATTTTCAGGTAATATAAATTTAAACTTCCTTGTTTTGAGAAGACTTAGAATAAAGACATGGTGTGAGTAACTGAGTTCTAGCAGCAGACAAGTCAACAATTTCACTTGATGAGGATATTTGCTCTCACATGAGAAACGTTAACTGGCACACTATTATAATCAGTAATGAAAGCTATTTATTTATTTTTAAGAGAACAAAGTAGTAAACAATATTTGTAGCTTCACAAACCGAAGAACTCTAATGAAGTGGTTTCATAAATGGATATTTGCCTATAAATGAAAAACATCTCCACCAGGCATCTTATGGCTGAATACGAAGCACACAAAAAATTAAACTATTGTAGATGTAGGAAACTTTTGAAGAAGTAGGTAGGTAATTTTATAATTTTTAGCTTCCATGATAACATGTGCAGCAACAAAGAAGAGACCAGAAGAAATGGATGTCACACAAAACCACTGACCACCTTCATCAGGTAAGCAACAAATGAATGGAAGAAAAGTCTGAAGAATGTCATTACAGGTAATTAAAAAAATTTTCTAGCAGCATATACAGGAACAGTCATCATCAAATATGGCAAAAAGCACATCACTATTGGCAAGGAAAAAAAAATTTTCTTATGGTGAATGGAATTTTTAAGTAGAACTGTTACAGGATTGAAGAAGCCCCATTTCATTTAAAAAAAAATAATGTTGCTCTTTTTATTTTTTTTATAAAGCAACATGAGAATAAGGTATGATGATGTCGATGTGGATATGTCATGCATAGACTTATAAATTTGTGAAAGAATTGAATTTGCCAAAGAGAATTGAAGCAATGAAAATTTTGAACATTTTCAATTTGTTATCTGAGAGTTCTATAACAACATCAACAGGTAAATTTAAAAACAGGAACAGTTCTTTAAATATTAGAAATGAAATCAGACTAGTCCACAAGACAACATGCCAACCTTACATATCAGCGTATTTCATAAATCATCTAAGGAGCAAGTCTAAGAACTTTTCAAAGAGGATAACTGTTTATAAATTTTCATATTATATTTTTGTTATTCAGAGAAGCAGGCAATACTTCAAAAATAATCATACAGGATAATTACTACTATAAATTACTTGAAGAATACCAAACTTCAGTTGGAGAAAATAGGCGTAATTGATGAGATGAGAACAACTTTAAGTGAAGAACAAAATTTCTCAGCAACAAGAATTAAAAATAATACTTCAATAAAATTTCAATCATTTTTAAAAAAATATATATATTGAAATTCAAATTTATAATTCATTTAAAGTGCCATTAATAAGTAGAAAATAAAAAAAAAAATAACCCAAAAACCATGCCTCCTAAAATATCACATTATGTTCTTGAGAACAATTTTTGCCAAACTTCAAATTCATTGCAATTATTTGAGAACATAAATTCATTTGTAAAAATATTTCAATTTCAATAATTATTCTTCAAAATTATTTTTAATTCCAAAATTTTCAATCAATTAAAAAAATGTAACTGCCTCAGAATTATATTCTTAAAAATAGAATATTGCTATTATTTGCACCAACATAAAATTTATTTTCAATATTATAATTATATAATTTCATTTCTTGATTAGAATAATAATACATTCTACAAAATATAGTAAAATTTAAATATGAATTCTTTAGAATATTGTAAAAAAAAATGCAACTATTTAACAAAAAAATGGCATAACTCAAGAATTTTTTCAGAATGAGAACATCAAATATTTTACAATATTTTCATAAATTATATCCAATAAACCTTGAATTAAAGAAACCATTTTCTTTTGAACTAATGAGAACAATTCTTCAAAAAAATTTTAGTTCACTTTCTTGAATAACGATCTTAATTTTCTTCAAAAATTAGAACAAGTTTCATGAAAATGTAGCTTCTATTAAAATATTTCAACCAAAAATCTCATAATTCTTAAAAAAAGAACAAAAAGTTCTAAAAAAAAATTATCTTCAAGAATCAGTATTTTTTTTTAATTGCAATAATCCCAAAGCAACATCGTGCAATTCGAAAGGTACGACGGCGCCAAATGTGGCGGTAATAAAATGATCGTTTAAGTGGTTTAGAACAAATTGCGAAGGTCTTTTAATAAATTACTATTGATTGTTAAAGAAATAATAAAACTGGAGTGTTCTTACTTGAAATGTAGACAGTGAAGAGGCAATTTGATGAAAACAACTATTCTTTATTTCTTACGTTAGTAGCGGTAGAAGGTTAAGAAAATACTTGCTTCTGGTCACCATTTTAAAATAGAAGAACTAATCTTTTAAGAAAAATAGCAGCCAACACGGAATAAATCCATGGGATTTCCTTTAATGAGAGCAGCACAATTCTAAAGGATTAAACTTTGAGAAAGAAAAACACATCCACGAAAATAAAATATCAAACTCATTCGGCCAAAAAAAAAGCGGCACGACATTCGAACGGCCGGCGGGCCGCGCTCCGCTAAAACTACGTTAAAAGACTACATCTTTTTCAGACAACATCAAACCAAATTCTGAATTGAAAATTAACGAGTTTTAGTTTTTAAATGATGAATACGGGGTTGACAAAGTAATTAAAAGGCAGAATTTAAATTGATTAGCTAAATTAACATTTACGGGAAATTAATGAAAATCGAATTACAAGCTGCAGAATTAAAAAAAGTTTCACTGATTGGAAAACGAAACAAAACGATTCTCCTGTCAGCGATCGGCGTCAAAAGAGGGCGGAGCATAATTTCAATGACGTCATCATAATGCAAGCTGTCTCCATCGATATGAGAGCTCCAAGATATGTTCCTAAAATACGGAGTGCGCATGCGCTAGCTGCCGATCCGCTCCCAACGCAGATATGAATATCGGCGGTGAAAAATGAACTTGCTTTACGGCGAGAGATAAAAGCGTCAACATCGCGGCGTAAAGATTGAGTTTAAATAGACATCGATGCAAAAAAATAGCTGAAAGGAAATAAAATTAAACCAAATTTAAACACTGTGAGAAGTATTCTCACACATGGTTCGAAACTCGGTGGGACTAAGTTGAAATTTTAATTATTTCATTTTTGCTATTTTAAGGATTTTATTCTTCTTTTAATGGATCTAAAGTAAAAGAAAGTTTCACATTTGTAATTCAATATGGCAATAAGTAAATAAATACATACAGCAAATATTGTTAATGTTAACCCTTATGTCAATGACCGGGTACATTTTTGCTCTTTTCATCCCGATTACAGGGTCTTAATATCAAAGAAAACTCTAATGAATTTAGAATTACTTTCCCCACCTCCTCTTATGCAATAGTGGGGCATTACATTTTATGAAATAGAGGTATTTTAAATAGAGTTTACACTGCGCGTATGTTAAAATCACAGCAGGTGCAGGGTTAGAAATTTGCGGTTGTTAGCCGTCAAATGCAACTAAATTATTCGATTTCACGACCACAAAATTAATTATGCCTAGTCGTCAAATTTGATGTGTAGCTTACTTTTACTCTAATTTTTGTTTACAAATGCTATCATTCATATTTTAGCATAAATCCCCCCCTCGCTACTTGCACTTCAAGAACACCTGTTTTCGATCAAATAAGTTACTGTATCAAGAAGGTTTTAAGATTTTAGTGCTAGCTCCCCTCAAAAAAAAAGAAAGATATATACATTTATATATTTATTTATGTAGGATTTGAGAATATTTTTAAATGGCTCACCACAATTTTTATCCAAGTGTTCTTTTATTTGCTAATTTGTTATTTTCTGATGTATACTTTCAGTCGCAGGATTTTTTTAAAAACTATCCCTGGTTGTATCTAAAAGTTCAGATTTTCTTTCAATGGACATAAGTGCTCTATAATTTGTTTTATATCTATATTAGATTTACAAAAAGAATAAACTAAACATTTTTCTAGAATCCAAATATTGTAGTTTAATCAAGTTTCACACTTTTACAGAAAGCCAATTTTTATTTTATTTTAGTGATTAACACAGAGATAAAGTGTTTAATATGTACAGCCCACTCTCTGCCTTTAACCATAACAATAGAAATAATATCATTGTTAACCTTTAACTGATGTTACCGGTCTCTCAGACCGCGGCTTTTTTCAATTTTTATAGTTTAACTTGCATTTTTCAGTTTAACTACAAACACTACCGAAATTTTGTTCCATTTGGAACTTTAGTACTATCACCAGAGACTTTTGAATAGGTGAATTTTAATTATAACAGTCCTGTACAAAAAGTTTAGTACAAAAACACAAACCTATGAGTTAATCATGTGTTTTATTCATCTTTCGATGGAGCGGTCTCACAGACCACTTCACACCAGTTATGTGACAATTTCTGAGACATCAGTTAAAGGAGGTTAACATGATTGGAAAAAGAAATGAGAAAATATGATATAATGTAAAATTGCAACCATGAAATACAGTTTGGCACCTAGAAAAAAGATTGGAGGCATCATTTGACTGACACCTTACTTAGAATTTCTAATGTCTAACCCTGAGCAGATACCTGGGTACTCCAGTCATTGGAGACGAGGGCAAATTTTGGTCATTGACATAAGAGTTAAAACAATTGAATTATTAAAACAAAACAAAACAAAAATTACACAAGTGAATCGAATTATGAAAAAAAAATTTCTACATTTAATAAATCTCATTGTTCAACGTATTTAATTAAAAGAAATTTTGTATTTTTTTTTTTTTTTAACAATTTTAAGAGTTAATTTTAAATCAATTGAATTGTTTGAGAAAAAAGTTACACATAAATTAATCGAATAATAATGATTTAAAAAAAACTGCATTTTACATTGTCCAATCGATTTAATTAATTTTTTTTATCTATACAAATAAAAACATTACTTTCATTTATAAAAACTCTCACTAGATAGCGACCAAAAAAAACTTTCTAAAGATATAAAATGATACAAACTTGGCCGTGCAAAGAATCTGTTCATTCCGGTAATAATTCCAATACAGGGCCCCCATCAGAAGTAAGATACAAAAAAACCTGCTTAGACAGAAACGCAATGACCAGTGATAAATTCCATTTTATGCAGGCTCTTTAAATTGATCAAAGCATAATTGCATTTTTTTTTGGGGGGGGGGGGGGGGGGTAGGGGAGCTAAAATCTGGTTTTTTTTTTCAGCTTTATTGCACAATTCCTTTATAAACAGGCTTTACTCTATTAGAAAATCAATTTGCTGGATAGTACCTTTTTAAAAATCTATATACTAGTATTTTCTTGCAATTTTATTATTCCTTTTTCAGTATTACAGTTTATGATGTATTTGTAATTTCTTTTTCATCTAAAAATTTTAAATAAAAACTCAAAATTGCACTACAAATTTCAAGTTTCTTAAACACGGCAGTCGTCGCAGGTCGGTCTTTTTGTGATGAATTATCTTCTCCTAACACGTATCAACTTACAAATGGAATGGAGAACTACCATGTAGCTGGCTTTAATTGTTTCTGAACCACCACAGTAAAATGTCAAGAAATCTCTGTTTTTTTGTTCAAGTACATTTTTACAAGCAAAGTTAAATTTTGTGGAAATGCCTACGTAACGATCCATATTGTCAAATTATTTTTCCTTTTTTCATTATTCCAAATCTCATGAATAAAATGCATAATTGAAGTAAACTGCAAATTTATAACTTCATTGAAATGTAATATTCAAATATTAATCGAAAAACATTTCTTATTTTGCATTGTTTGTTGCGGGGACCCGGTAGCAAAAAGACCGAGCGCGACTAATAGCGTTCTGAAAAAAGACGAGACTACTGTCAGGTTAAAAATATTATTACGGGGTAGGGCAGCTAGTTTTTATTAAATTTAATAACAGTATCTGTATAACCTCATCAGTGGGTGGTACAATTATTCAATTTGATCTATCAAATTCATTTCGATCATGCATAAAATTTTATAAAACAGGATCACAAAAAATAAATTCAGAAAAACTTAAAATCATATATTGAAAACTAAACTGCCATTATCTGAAGGAAGGAATAAAATATAACAGCATCAATTTTTAATATTATAAAATATAGTTAAAACTATAATTTTCGGACGTCATGTTCACCTCGATTATTAAATGAAAAGTATATGAATTGAAACTTCTAATATTTCACTAAAAAAAGGTGCTAAAATACATAAAATGGTTTTTAGAACATAAAAACTATCAAATGATGTTAAAACCCAACTGCTTTCAACTGTTTTAAAACTACCATCATCAGGTGAAAATTTCAGAGGTGTTTTTCAAAGGAAAATTTCAGGACACCTCTGAAATTTCCCCCTGATAATGGCTGTTTTATAACAGTTGAAAGCACTTGAGTTAAAACATCATTTGACTTTTATTTTATTTATTTATTTATTTATTTTGCATTTTAATGAAATAAAATTTTATTTTTGAAATGAAAGAAAAAAAGTCAAAAAAATTTTGGCCTTATTTTGGATAGTGCAAAACAAAAATCTGCAGAGTTTTTGTATTTTGCAAAAAATTCACTTACTCTTATGCCTGATTTCTTAAATGGAGAAAATGTAATTGCATCAATATCCCCCCAAGATGAAGCTCAAGTTACACAGGTTTTCGCACATAATGACATAAGTACTACTCTGTTAAACTCTACTGAAAATCAAGATGCTTTTCTGAATTAGATTGAAAGAAATTATAAAATAAAATTTAAATAATTGTTCCTTAAATATGTGTAATTTTTTTAATTTATTAAATAACCCGATGTGTTACAATATCTTTCTTTTTTTACCCATTAATTTATGTATTAATATTTAATTTACTGTAAAATTACAGGAGAAAAAAATGTAAAAGTAATGACCTATAATCCACCAAATTCTATAATCTGCACAACAGTTGGTCCCAACCTTTGTGGATTTGAGGAAGTTGACTGTACATTGGAAAGTATTAAAAAAACAGATTAACCTAAGTTTAGATTAACCATAAAAGATACTGCATTTAGAAGCTAAACTCAAATCTATAAATAAAAAGACAGATTTTAACTTAATATCAAATGATGTTAAATTTGTTAAAGATACATTGCATTTGAATAGGCTCAAAGTTGTGTTTAATGTTTTTAATTGAAAATTCTTGTAAGTATTTTACATGTAATGTATATATATTTTCCTTTTTCTCTCTATATAATTTGCGCTGCTGTCTGATTTCTTTTATTATTATTTTTATTTATTTATTATTATTTTTTTTTTACAGATGAAATCAGTAGGTAATGAACTGCTTCCTATATTAGCATCTCTGTTTGATGATGGTGAAGTAACAAATCGGCTGTTATCCTGTAAAATATTAGAATTCCTGTTACCAAAATTGTATGGGTGTGTAGATGACCTGAAAATACATTCAATTTGTCATGATTTCTTACAATGTATGGATGATGGTTCAGATGATATAAGGATTCTTGCTACTAGAGTGCTCAAGGCATATATTATGACATTTCCCAAAGATTATTGCTGGAGTTCATACAGATCGTACTTACAGGAAATGTATCAGAATGTATTGATACATATGGATGACAAAAATGATCAGATCAAGAATAATGTACTTGGTAAGTGATCCATAAATTATTTATTGTGCAGTGTTATTTATTGGGCAGCAAAAATGCTAGTGTTCTTTGCCAAAAAGAGTAATTTGATCATATAAAGATAAAAAGAAAAATCAGTGTCCTGCTGGAGAAGAGCTCTCCCTTTGTTGACCAATGGAGGGTATTTGCTTCTCAAAGAAGCATACATCCTGTCCGGCTGTTCACAGTAAATTTAAGAGATGACCATGACCATGATTGGCCATGAGAATGATTTCAAAATAGACTTGCTCAAAATTCCACCAGACGTTAATCATGAACTTCTTTTCAAACTGCCCTTATTTTGCAACTGGTTGGGCTGATTTGCCCAATCAAACCATAGTTTTCGATTATCTAAGATAGATATACCTATTTCTCATCACTACAAGACTTTTGCACATTTCTATTCTGTGATTTGCTTGCTGTGTAGTGTAGTCAGTTCATGAAAAGAGTTCTTGTACATTTTCTGTAGTTTATGTAAAGCTTAGCATATAGTGTCCATTGATGGTCCTAGCTCATCATAAAGTTTCCATGTGCTGATGATTGGATTCATCTCCACTTTTTACTTAAAATCTTTCAGATTAACAAGTGATGGCTTCCCACTTCTGGGTTTCATTTCAAGAGACAAACAATCTCTCTTAAAATCTTTGAACCAGTTTTGGACTTGCTGATCGTATCATCCCCTTCAACTTCTCACATTTTACAAGCTGCTTTAACAGCTTTATGACCCATTTTAAAATATTTTCTTAAGATGGATAATATTTCAATATCTATATAAGCCATTATATAACCTATAAATCGATAAAATAATAGGTATTAGTGTAATACAATGTGGAGGAACATGTACTCTTTAATATAACATTTTGCATTGGTCATTAATTATAAGATAGTGCCATTTATAAGCCTTCCATATATAGGTATTCAAAAAATGAAAATACTTTTGATACACCCTAATAGTTTAATTTTAATTCGTTTGTGGGGTATCTTAATTTATTTCAGTTATCCTGGTTTTATATTTATATTACTAGCAAAGCCTGTGCCTTTGCTCATGTAATAGTTGAAGTTGAAATATGACAAGTGGTATTTGTGTGCCTGTTTTTATTAGAAGAAATTATACTGCTATGAATAATTCTAAACTTGCTAATTAAGCCACTGTTTGATTAAACATTATCATTGGACTGCATTAGGCGAAAATGAGGCTTCAATTAATGAGAACTAAAACTAATTCTAAATAAATGATAATTTAGAATGTGTTTTGAAGTTTTTATGCTCATTTATTATTTGAAGTTTTTAATTTTTTAGAAACCGTTCTTAGCACGTATTTACAGCTTAAAAGTAACCCTCATACTATATTCCAAGCTTCTAGTTCAATGGTCTCCCACCCCCTTGTGGTAGTGGCACCCACATAAAATATAGCCTATCTAGAACAGGGACTGTTACCATAAATTTGCCTATATTAATTTTGAAATCAGTTTGGTATTTCCTGAAATTCCATAGGAATCGTAATTTAGAAAATTTTTAAAATGCCTTTTATTCATTTTTACCAATTTAAATTTTGAATCTTTTAGAAACTGGTCTTAGAGAGCATTCACATCTTATAAGTGTCTACCATGCCAAATTTAAAGTTTCTATATTTAACAATTCAATAGAAATCATAATTTAGAACATCTTTAGAATGCTTTTTGCTTATTTCACCCTTTTAAATTTTGAAATTTTTTTACAACTGTTCTTAGAGCCCATTTACATCTC
This sequence comes from Maratus speciosus, assembly GCA_963932465.1. Lineage (NCBI taxonomy): Eukaryota > Metazoa > Arthropoda > Arachnida > Araneae > Salticidae > Maratus > Maratus speciosus. The sequence goes on from OZ010790.1 coordinate 608,771,073, forward strand.
ATAAGTAACTACCATGCCAAATTTCATGTTTCTAGCCATTTCAATATCACAAAAATTGCAATTTTAGAATGTTTTTTGCTCCTGCACTCCCCTTTTGATAGTCACACTGACATAAAATATAAACTATGTTGGAGCAGGGATTTGTCCTCATCAATTTGCAACCATTACTTGTGAAATTGGTTTAGTATTTGATATTCTATAGAAATCATAATTTAGAATGTTTGTAGAACGCTTTTCATCCATTTTCCCTTGAAATTTTTATCTTATAACTACCATTAAAAATTTCAAGTTTTGAGGTCCTTCAATAACACAAAAATCACATTTTTAGAACGTCTTTTGCTCCTGCAATCCCTTGGGGGGGGGGGGGGGGTTATTGACACTGACATAAAATGCAGCGTATGTTGGAACAGGTACTGTCGCCAGCAATTTGCCACCATTACTTTTGAAATCAGTTCACTAGTTCTAGAGATTATCCTCCTGCAAACACACAAACAAACTTTACTTCTTTATAATATTAGTATAAATAAGTAAGTTAATATTTCATTTAACCTTATTATGGAACATTGCAGTAAACTGCAATCTGTTATATTAAAATACTAGCCACCTTCGCCCGCTACGCTGGTCAGTTTTTCTAAAGAAATCTTGAATGAAACAAAATATATCTGTGAATTGGATAATGCGTTTTAAAGCAATATGGACATTTACCTGGTGTATCCAACCGAATTGCTGAAAGCAATATGAATGTCATTACGCTATTATATCTTTTATTGAGTCATACAAAATTTAGACTGTTAAGGACCAATTTGTTTAGTTGATCTGTTAGTGTAAGATTCAGTAAAGAACAATAGAACGATATGTAATATACTAAAAGCATTCATGAAAAATTATCAATGCAAGTCTCATCAGAATCTGTTAACTGGACCTATTGAAAAGGCTGATTGTTCATAATAATTGGGTTCATCTGATTTAGAACTTTCCCCGTAATTATTTAACTAAGCAACGTAGAACATTATGTTTAATACTAACATCTTTTCTGAAAAATTATCTAACTAACAATGTAAGTCCCGTCAAAATCTATTCAGCAGAACTCAAGATATAAGCGGCCGGAATGAAATTTCTCTTTGCATTATATATATATATATATATTGAGATAGTTAAATATAACTTTCATAATCGCTTTAACCTGATTATAGAACTCTCTGGGAGGTAGGGGTAGGTATATACTGCATCACTTCTGAATTTTTTAAGGAACTCAGCTCAACTTCCATAGCTATAGCATATATACTCTCTAGTATACCCTATCTCTGTAGCGTATATCTTCCAATTTTCTTTACTGTACCACTGAGAACTTTTTCCGCATAGCTCCGTAACTAAACAACACAGAATGATATGATAAATATTGAAAAAATCCCTGAAATATTATCTAACTTACTGTGCATTTAATTAGTTGACTTGAAATCTTTCATAATCGAGTTCTCCTAATTTTAGAACTCCCGTAGCAACTTAGAATTATGGTTTTTACATTAAACCATTTATAAACCAAATTTACTATTTAACAGTGTAAGTTATACAAAATTCTGTTTAGTAGAATCTGAGTTATAGTCATATTTACAATATTTATTGCTCATTAAACCTTTTTTCTTTACATTTGAAATAAAATCGGTAACTGTTTTGGTATTTCCCTGTTATACCAACACCATTGTCACCAAGCGTAATAGTTGGCACAAAAATGAAATGATACATTTGAAAATAATAATAATAATTTTGTTGATAAAAAAAAATGAGCATTTAAAAAATATAACTTTTGAAAATTACAGACTTTGACCTACCATTTTTTTTAATCAATAAAAATAATGGTTACTGCTTGGTTATCCCGTTGACCAAAAAACTATTGCCAAACTATAAGATTAAATGCCAATAATGGTTGATCGTAAATGTCACATTCACTTGACTTTAAGCAAGTTACATGTATTTACGTCATCAGGTGATTTTTATTTCAATGTTTTAAATGTATTTTTATTAATGTTATACTAATTTATTTGTTCTTTCGTTATTTAAAATAAAAATTGTCAATTTATATAATTTGGCGAGTGGTTTGGCGATTTATATAATTTGGTGAAATTGGTCGACGAGTACCAAAATAAATACTTAAAATATAAGAATAAATAAATATTTTGCAAGTAATAAAATATAGTCAATTTAAACTGCAGTATTGAAATTGTAAATGTCTTTTACTACTGAAGCATGGCGTACGTAATACGTGTGTCTCACATTGCAGTAAACATTTCATTCTTTCAATGAAGACATTCATGGTTTTTTGAACAAAACATTTTTACATGTATAATTCCTAACGTCTGAAATAATTTTATTGTAGCTTCCTCATCATCAGATAACTGCGAAATGGTAAAATCTATATCAGTATCACTAATGAATATTTTCTATTAAAAAAATAACAAATTAAAAAGTTTTGCGAGATTATGATGGAATAAAAGAAATTCCTTCATTAAAAATTCCTGCATAAAAATATTCACATTCAATAATTAGCAAATGTTAATGTGTGGCACGGTTTGGGATAAAAATCGTTTGCATGATTAGGGTTGAAATAAATGGCGCAATACCATACATTTTGGCATGGTATTGTGACGAAAATTAGAACAAAAAAGTACCACAGTTTTTTATTATTATTATTATTTAGTTTTTGAGGCGTTTGAATTTTTTTTTTCTAATTGGCGAAGTTGTTTTTATTTAATCAAAAGGATTGGTTAAAAAATTATTCAATTTGAATTTTTTTCCCTTGTTATAGTAACAGAATGAAAAGAATGAGTTTTTAGAAATTATCGCTTGAAAAATTCAGATTTTGGCGCCAAAGATAGTACCAAATTAGAAAAATATGAAATATCTCTCGAACTATTGGGATTAAAAGAATTTAGTTAGTACCATTCGATTCAGCATACAAAAATACACCAATATATGTTATCAGTTGAAAAATAACTATAAAATCAGATTTTTAAGGAATTTTTTAAAAGTTCGTTCTCTTTTTTACCCCCCTTAGGGGTGGAATTTTGGAAAATCCTTTCTTAGCGGCACTCTATATCATAAGAAATATTTTTACCCCGATTTTCAAGATTTTAGGTTCAGTAGTTTTGGCTGCGCGTTGATTAATACAAAATCCAGACTTTCTTTTATATATATATAGATTACTCTGTGTTTGTATTTCATGTTTACGCCTCTGAGAATAGGATGAATTGTGGGTTGAAAAGAACCCCAATTATTCACAAGGATTCTAGGATGTCATAATAACTCTAGAATTTTAAAATTTAAATAGGCTTCTGAGATATTCATTTTTTTGTCATTTTTAATTAAATTTCTATAGTGGTAGCAACTGTTTTCAGGCTGTTTCATATACATAAACAATTTGTTCAATATTTACTTTGTATATTATTTATTGTTATTGTGTTTATTTGTGTGTTTCAATATTTACACAATTTAATTGTTGTATATAAACAGAAACAATTTATGCGATATATACAAATGTAAGCAATTTATCTAATATATATAACCGAAAGCAGTGCATTTAGTATGCATAAACACAAGTATTAATCTTCATAGTTTTTATTTTTACAGCTGTTAATATAATTTGGTAACAAATCTCACCTTTTTAAGTAAATTGCACCAACACCATTTTAAAAATGCACCAGGACTCTTATATAAAAAAAAGTTACCCCCCCCCCCCCAAAAAAAAGTAATAATTAATAACATCAAATTGTGATACAGTAGACTCATGATTTAACGACCTTCACGGGACATTGGAAAATAGGATGTTAAATCGAATGGTCTTTAAATCAAAAGTTGCTAATATTGGTTGATTTTAATGCAGTTCAAAAATACGTAACATTCTAATGTAATAAAAACTACTGATATATTACAAAATGGATGAAACATTCGAGGGAAGAACAATAATCTTTTCTGCTTCTAATTTTTTTATTTCTGGTGGATGTGTCGTGCAGTTATCAATGATTAGTAGGATCTTTGTTTTTCATTTTTTTATCTAGCTTTTTCACCCACTCTTCAAAAATGTCCGATGTCATTCATACTTTCGTATTGGCTTTGTAAGGTACAGCAACGTTTTGATTCCCTTGAAACAAAGCTATTTTTTCGAACTTCTTATGACGAGGAGAAGTTTTTCGGTTCCAGACATGTTGGCCCTAGGTAGAACAGATAATATTTGCTTTGCCTGCTCCGCTTCACTCGAGAGTGAGTTTCATGTTTAAAAACTAAAGATCTCTCCAATAGCAACTTAAAAAAAAAGAGCAGTTTCGTCAGCATTCAACATGTCATTTTACATCCAACTTTTTCAGCAAATGCTTGAGCTTTAGCCTTTAACACATTACCACATATTGGCATGTTCTTTCATCTCATATTCTTCATCTACTCAACAAGAGCCTGAAAGAGGATATTTAGCCTCTTTGTTACGCAGTAGTCAGTTTGGCGGAACAGATTTTTATGGCATCCTGATTTTTTATGATGGCAAAAAAGAGTGCTTTTTGGGATGTTAAATATTTTAGCAATTTTGTATTTTACTATATGGTATTTGTCCACACTTTCAAGAATTTTCATCTTTATATCAATGGATATAGATGATCAGTTAGTTGCAATAAGAGCCATTGAAAAAATAAAAATGTTTAGGCTGAAATAAGCACAGAAAACACAAATCAACGAAAGAACTCTGAAAAGATTACACATCGAGAGATTATCCCATCACATGACGTACGAATTTGCCTGATATGGCTAATTTTTGTGGCAATCCGTGGCCAGCTAATCACAAAGTGAAGAGCCCTATAGGCGTTTGCAGCAATGCTACAGGCGAAAGGGGAGAAAATTTGCCAAGAAATTTAACAGAGCTGTTAGGTGCCATTGTCATTCCTAGAACATAAATGGAAAAAAGGGAGGAGTGGAGAAGAGCTGAATGACATCTAAAACGTCAGAAGAGGGAAATGCTTGATAAGATTACGTTCTTTAAACTTCGCGAAAAAGTTGAATAGAATGTGTAATTGTTCATCTTCTTCAGAAGGTCACTAAATCAAGGTTTGGATTATTTGCGAGTCATTAAAACGAGCGCGGAAAAACATTTAAGTATTGCAAAACATTCAGACTTCATCCAATGGTCACTAAATCGGTGGTCGTAAAGTCGCGAGTCTACTGTATTAAATACTAGCGAACTGGCTCAGGCTTGCAGAAAAATTCATCTGCCCATGGGTATTCTTTGTTTTTGTATTTCCATCCTGACTAACTGGGATGACTTTCAGTATATACTTTATTATAAGTTTAAACATTGTGTTCAGTTTATTTATATTAGTTACAGTTCAATAACTTTATTAAAACACCTTTATTTACAGTTAAACATTTAATTTTAATAGTTACCATTTTCAGCCTTAATTTATCATTAAAAGTCCATTTATAAATTATTTCCATCCTGTTTATTTCTTCATTACATCATTGAGCCATTTTGTTTTTCTGTTCATGCGATACTTGTTAAATCATACATCATTCTAAAATCTAATTAGCTAGCTTCCACTCACTAGATGGTGACATGGAGCTTTTACAATCAATTTAATCGGATTTAATTGATTCATCGATCTCTAATTTTGCATAAAGCAAAGCGATTACGCTGGCTGATTGGTTCTCGTAGGGGACGTTGCTCTGCATACATGGGTCAAAATCAGTTTAAATACATCGTCGTTAGTGAAATGTGTCACACTTATTATTCTCCTTTCATGGGGCATTATCAAGAGATCTTGAATGTTCACATTCTTAGATAGTATTGTTTAGTTTATTTTAGTTTGTGCATATAAATGAAAATAAGTTCTGTTTATAGGTTTATACTTTTATTGAATTATGTTATTTTATGTTTGTTGTGTTAGACTATCTAGTTATTTTAGCCTATTATGTTATTTTAATCTAGTTTAACGTTAATTGTTAAAATTTAATCCTGAAGTCTACTGCTGTAAGTGTCAAGCCAATACCATTACTGCATGATGAAAGTTCATGTCAATCGTCAACCTGCTGCGTATTAATAAATGTTAGCCTTCACTTCAACCAATATGAAAATGACCAGAATATGAAAACGACCTCCAGAAAATAAGGAAAAATACCCTCAGTACCATGAAAGTCTAACATAGTCTGTATACATAGTGAAACCCCTTTTATCCAAAACTCTCGATTTAACCAAAATCCATTTTAAAGAATTTTTTTAGAATTACATTCCTTGTGTGCAAGTGGTCCTTTCCGAACCACGAGTACAGATAAATATTTTGGAATACCTTTCTTCGAACTCCATTGAATTTAACTTGAGCTCCCGTAAGCTTCGGAGTGAACTAGGACACATTAAGAGGAGGGAGAACCGGTGTGAATGTGGTCTAGCAGGTGAAGAAAACGGTTAGAACAGCAGAAAGACTGTGATACTATTGAATTAATAATATTTTTAAAACTTCGTTATAGAGCTCAAAGCAAAGGCAATCGAAACTACAACAGAAAACTTTGTTTCAAACCCTTGTGAAATATGTAAAAGGTACTTAATTTCAAAATTTAAATTCAAGTAATTTATTCTTCTTTTTATTTTGCTATTGCTTTACCTTTTATTAAGCACTTGTTATCATAATAAGAAATTTTCATCTGTCTTCATTTATTCTTAAACAAATTTGCGGTCTTTTATATGCAATAGATTTTCCTTGTCATCGCCGACAGACACTCACACACAGTACAAACATCTTTCTTTTATATATATATATGTGTGTGTGAGGCAGATATATAAAACACAATTAAATTTTCAATAAAATGTAATTTATTTTAATATTAAATATATTTTTTCCAAGTGTTTCTCCTTGACTGAAAAATTTTCCTTCTCCACGATCATGGTGCCTGTATGTGCCACATGCTTGGTACGCTGCCTTGATTTGAGTTGCTTATTACAAAAAAAAATCTCTATATGTGACATTATATTAATACATATGTTACTGATACCCTTTATGTCTTCATTGCAGATCTACTCAAAGATATTGCTTTTGCTGAACCTCAGTTACTTCTGAATGAAATTGAAAAGAAAAAATATTTGATGGCTGCTGGCGATTATTGTGATGAACTGATTAAGCATATAAAAAATCTCCATACTTAAATGTTTTATTAACTTAAAAATGAAAAAAAAAAGTTGTATATTTTAGCCAAAGAATAAACAATTTTATCCATAACTCCTTGTTCATTAATCATAATAATATGCAACAAAGCAATATTAATAGAAAATAACATTTTATCTTTTAGTAAAATTTGCATAATGTATCAGTTTATGCCCTTTTTTTTTATAGTTACGTGAAAATATATAGAGGACCCCCCCTATATTATGCATTATTTATGTTATGATTTCAAAGATTATGCATACAAATTATATTTGTTTCTACTTGATCATCTGCTTCAATAATACATTTTCTCTCAGCATTGCATACTGTAGTTTATTTTTAATTACACATTAAAATTTTGTACAGATTCTATGAATTTATAAATTAGCATCTATAAGTAGACAAATGATTTTTAATTGAAAACTGTAATAGATTTTTTATATCTAATATATGTTTTAAGATTTCCCACTGACACCACCAATAAAAAGAAAAGTGTCCAGTTAAACTGATGGCATTGAGCTCACAAGCTATTCACACTAATTGTATATTTTACTCTTATTTCAAAGAATAATGCCCCTCAAAAAATAAAGAAATCGACAAAAAACTCATAAATCTAAATTAAGGGGGGATTAGATCCCCTATTTCCTCCTTTATACTTAACCAATGAACCTCCGAATCTAATCAGGGAATCACCTTATCAGAGTAAAACGGTATACCAAATTTGAACCAAATCTGATAATTCTGCATGAAAAACCCATTTATCTAAAATAAGGGGGGGGGGATTACCCCCTCCCCCCTCCTTTATACTTAACCAATGAACTCCCAAAACTAATCATGGAAGCGCCTTATCAGAATTGGATAATTCTGCATGAAAAACCCATTTATTTAAATTATTTAAGGAGGGGGGATTAGTCCACCATCCTCCCCATTATACTTAACCAATGACCCCTCAAAACTAATCAGGGAAGCATGTTATCAGAAAGAACCTATTTATAAAATTTGAAGTAAATCAGATATTTCTGTCATGAATTATTGTGTTAACCTGCGTGCACATTAGATCTCAGGCTTTGATAGCCTGTGAGCCAAAAACAATCATGTATTCAAATAAATATTTGAAATTTATTAAAAGCAATTAAGTTTTTTGTATTAGTCACATGCCGGGAGTTAATAACTGAATAAATCACCAAAGATTTTGCTGTTTACGGAAGCTTTTTGATTACGGTTATTTCAGTGTTTAAGTGCGTAGTTCAATTACACATCTGTTAAATTTGTGTTTTATTTTATTTATGAACATTTAATTTTGTTATAGAATTATATTAGCCAGAGACAAATTCTGAACTATGTTGTTTTATGTGCGCAAATGGGTTAATCTTCTGTAAATGATAGAAAAAGATTTCAAAAAAGAAAATCATGCTTGAAAACTATAAAAAATCAGTAAGTTGTTAGTTTTCAAACAAATTGCATTTAAAAGTACATTTTTTTCTATATTCGGCAGTACAAAAATTGAGATTGCACAATGTTTAGAAGTTTAAAAAATTGCAGTAAAAATGAAAATTATTGATCAGGCTTTTACCACCATCAATAGGACATCAGTGTTACTCACTGACATGTTTTTGCTTTATAATATAGATAATAATAATAATCTCTATATATATTACGCTATCGTACATGGCACAGAAATCACGATTATTTGTTAATTTTTTAATGGCAACGCCCGGATGAAACTCATCTCATTGGTTATTGAACAGCATTTAATGCATCTCACTACCTATAAGGAGGATTACCATAGGGGGGACTCTGTTCTGTCACCAAATGCCATCAAGTTTGTTGCCAACTTGGCGATATATTGCCAAATTTGGTGACCAAAATTAGCGACCAAAAGTGATCCCAACTTGGCAATATCTCTAATATTTCGTCAAATTCCCATAGACTTACATTGTAAACCAATAGGGTTTACCTGCTTGCAGAAAATCAAGAAATTGAGATATTTTAATAAAACAAAAACTAATATTAGCTTAAGGGATTATATTAATTACTAGCCGTCTTTGGCAACCAATTTTGTCTCCCTTAAATGTATGCTAAGCATTGTATTATGCTACTTTTATTCCTAATTTAAGTTACTCGGTCCATCCTTCGCCAAATCGAAAAATTCCAATAGAGAAATCAAGAACTCTGTATTTTTATGTTTGCCAGGAGCAGGTGATAAATCGCCAAACACTGTTCCTGTCTCATTTTTTCATATTTCATGAATTTAATTTCAAATATAATTCTTTCACTCATTTTATTTAAAAGTGATAACTTTAATTTAAAACTGAAATATTTAAAATTCATTCTTTTCATTTTTTTTTTGTGTGAATGAAACGAAAAGAAAAGAAAAAATAATAAATAATACCATAAACCATGACATTTAATTTCATCATCATTGTTTTAATTTACCAAGCAAAAAATAAAAAATGATAACTGGCAAGTTAAAAAATACTCTTGTCGAGATTTGTGCCAGGCTAACATAAAAGTACCAAGAATTATTTGCAATTATGGCAACTGTTATGTAGTTTCTCTCTATTCTAAAAAAAAGTAACTACCGCTGTCACCGCCACCGGTTTTGGATTTTTTGTGACCGGAGGTCTTTCTTCGTTAATATTAAGAAAAATAATGCATACAAAAATATGAAAATCGGTGGTATTATACAGAAATGTTTGATAAACACGCTGATGCAGGCAGTTTTCAAATCGAAGAATTATTTTAAGAGATATTTAATGCTAAAGTTGGACAAAATCGTTCCACTAAAAAAGTTTTATAGGAGCAAAAACTATTCATGGGAATTTAATCATTTTTAGATCATTTTATACGTTTGAAGTTCCCGGTGTGCAGACTGTATTTCTTTTTTTAATTTGATTCATTTTTTGAGGTTTTATGTCTATTTTAAATTCAAATTTTCAGCATTTCTAGAGATATTTTGTACATTATTTTAGAAAATGGTATTAATTTAAACTTGCCAAATGTATAAACAGCAAAAACAATAATGTTTGCTTCAAATTAAAAATTTATTTTCACGTGACTATTATAAACAGAAAAAATAATTTGGAATTAGAATTAAATAATTATGTACAAAAAGCAGGAATTTATTAAAAATTACGTCATAAAAACTATACACGTGAATTTTAAAAGAGAAAGTATATTGTAAAATAATAAATTCATTAACATGCGTTAGAAGTCTTAAATAGGAGAAATTATGTCATATTTACGTCACATTACAGTTATTACATAAAATGAACACCAAATAATATTGCAAAACAGTTTAAATTTAGAAATTGCGCTAGACATTTATTTGATATTTTGAGAGGATACTTTTCAACTATTTTTGTTAGGAAAGCACAAATAATATTTCATTTCTAACAAAAGTATTTTCACATGAATATTTAAAGGAGAAAGAATAGCTTGGTCAAAATTACGTCAGATTAAAAACAATTAATTTAAAATGTCTCATTTAAAAGAACTTTCTTTTCGCTTTGTTAAAAAATACCAGGAGACAAAGACTCTGTTTACTTAATTCCTTTTATACTAGCTTATTTTGAAATGTTTAACTTATTTTACTTAATCAAAGACGAAAACAGCGATTGTATCTTTGGTACTACTTAGTTATCCCGTCAACCAAAAATCTATCATTCGCCAAACTATAAGATTGAATGCCAATAATGGTTGATCGTAAATGTCACATTAACTTGACTTTAAGCAAGTTACACGTGTCTACGTCATCAAGTTATTTTTATTTCAACGTTTTATTTGTATTTTTGTTAATGTTGTACAAATTTATTTGTTCTTTCGTTATTTAAAATAAAAATTATGTCAATTTGTATAATTTGGCGAAATTGGTCGACGGGATAATCAAGTAGTACCGCAGCGGATTTGGCGTTAAAATTCCCCAATCAAAGAGAAAGGAATAGAAATCCGTTTATAGGGAGATCGCCACTGTTTTTTAAATTATAATTCAATCTTTCGAAATCTTTTTAAAGCCGATCAAATTAGCGTGCATTTAGAGTCTGCGGTGTCTGGACAGGGGTTGACGAGCGTAGCTGGTAGGGGGCAGAGCCCCCTAGTTATTAAAAAAAATAATTTTGATCAAAAATCGCCACAGTGTATATGAACAGCTCGTAATTGTTTAAGACAGTCACATCACTTGGACTATTATAATATAGATGAAATGATGGCGAAGGAACAATATTTGGCAATTTATCACCTGCACCCGGCTAACATTAAAGTACCAAAATGACCGTCTGGCATATAAAAAGTGAAGCGTTCAGCCCAGAACTGTCGATGACAATCACATGACTTAAGCTATTATTATAGATATTTAAGGGAGTCCAAGTAAATTAAATTATGAATAAAAGTAACATGATACGATGCTTAGCATGCTTTCCCAAACGTAAATTTTAAGGGAGACCAAACTGCTTCCAAGGTCAGAGTTATGTTTAAAATAACTGTTTTAAACACTCTTAAAACATGTTTAGTAATATTTTCTAAAGCTTAAGAAGGCAGATTTTGTTTGAATTGCCATCAGATAACAGGTAGAAAGAATTCTGTGGTCGACATAATAAAGTCTTATCAGAACAAAAATTTTGGGAAGATAATCATAAGAAAGCCAACTCTGATATAACAAAGAAAGTTATAGACTTTCAATTAAAAAAACTTTATTATTTTCAGAGACACATGGCAGTTGCATGTAACAAGGCTCAAAAAAATAATGTAAATAGCAGTGAAGAGATTGAATGGTAGAAAAAAAAAACTAAAAAAGGAAATGTCAGAGGTATGTGCTGATAGTAATCTTAACGCGGCATCTAGGAAACAAATTGAAATAGTTGTAGAAGTCAAAATGGCCATGATTTTTGCACATTTCTTAGGTAAAATTACTGATCCATGCTTTAAGAGGATTCTTCACTCACTTGAAAACACACGCTCCGTAATGTTAATCCTATCGGCAGGTTATTTTCGAATTTCTCGTTTCAATTCGAATATTTTTAAACAATTTTTTTTGCATAGGAAAGGTGAGGTCGATCTGTAATATGACTATTTTTTACTTTTTCGATTTTGGTTGCAGATTTTTTAAAAAAAGATACTTTCAGTTTTGAAACAGGTTCCGAAAGTGAAAGTACCTTTATTAAAAAACTCTGTAACCGAAATTGAAAAAGTAAAAAACAGCCATACTACAGATCGACCTCAGCTATCCTATGCAAAAAAAAAAAAAAAAAAAAAAAAAAAAAAAAAAATTGTTTAAAAGTATTCAAATTGAAACGAGAAATTTGAAAATAACCTGCCCATAGGATTAACATTACGGAGCGTGTGTTTTCAAGTGAGTGAAGAATCCCCTTAAAGAAGAGTCTTACATTTGATGAGACACCAAATGGTGAGGGCTTTGCTGCTGATTATTACAACAAGACTTGGCTTAGACCAAGGACGGCGAACCTTTTCACATCCACATGCCAAATTTTTCCAAAAATATATTTTACGTCATCATGACGTGCCAACAATAAAAATTTTAATGAATCAAAATTATTTAAAATTTTGTTTTTAGCATTAAAAAAAATATGGGTAATATTTGATGTTATACTTTAGAAATTGAGTTAAAAAGTATTATTTCTGTTATCTCATCTTAGATGCCAAATAATTTATTTCAGCTTCTAAATTTTTAATAGCATGCAAGTTGAATTGTACTTATTTGACAAGATGTTTTTACTTGAGTTTTTCATATTATTTATTTCTAAAACTAATGCTGTGCAGAAAAAATTGTCAAAATAACAAGTGCCAAACTATACAGCTTTTAGTGTCTGGAATTGAATTCCAATTTGTTATAATTTTACAATCGACATTTTTGCTTGTAATGCCTTTTAATATTTCTTTTGCGATAGTCTCCTAATTCTCTCATATCCTTAAACTTTTGTGAGCCAATATTGAGCTAATTTGGGATACATTAAGTTACATTACAGTTTTTTGCAATGTGTATGACAATGAAAACCAACCAAACTAATCGAATTCAGATAAACAGTGGCAACATCTAGACTAATTAATACATTTTGTGAAATTCGACTATGTTTTGAAGTAGAACTTGAATCTATGCTATGCCAAAAATAATCTGCAGCATGCCATAGATTTGGCGCCCCTAGCCTAGACCAACAGTCGCCAACCTTCCAGACCTCAAGGAACACTAAATTGAAAGTTTTACAGTGTACCACCAATATGAATTTTTAAAATGGAAATACTTTTGTTGAATAATGAGAGAATTGCTATTTTATTAATATTAAAACTAACCTATTTTATATAACAAAATTATAAACGAGGGGTGTCAAACTGCAAGAAACAACTATTTAATGTCAGAAAGAGTTTATCTTTCATAACAAAAAAATTTAAAGGTTATTTAATTGTAAATAAATTATTAAAATTAGTGTAATTATTATGGAATAATTGAAGCTTATTTAAGTATTACACATTTTTAGTGTGATATTTGTTTTTGTATGTTTCACCTTCTACAACATTACTGGAATACAGAGAGTCGTTCGATTTTTAATTGTTGTGACAGATGAAAGTTGTATTGACATAGTTTCTAAGTCTACAGATTTCTTAGGACCAGTATTTCCGAATAGAAATGCTTTATTTCATCGTAGAATTCTACAAGTATAATTAGTTTCATTATTTATGACCATAGTTATTAGTAAAACATTAAAAATGTAAATAATGTCTAGATTTTTTTTTTTCCAAGACGACCATTTGTTAACCTCTGTCCCAGACTAGCTCCTTATAATTATAAATTAAAAGGCTAAGTCAGCTCCATTTATAGTCCATTCTCCAATTATATTGATGCCATTTTATTTCTGTTAAAAGATTCATTGATTACAATTTATATGCATTTTTTTTTTAATTATATATTTCTGGCATAGGGCATTAGTCGTATTTAAAAAAAACATAGTACTTTAAGCAAATAAATAGCAACTTTAAAATGAATTTTTGTTTATTATTAAATGTATGTTTAAAAAAAAAAATCAAATTCTATTTTCAAGAAAAATTTCAAAAGTCAATTTTTTATTAATAATTAAAAATATTACTTTTGCTTTAGTTTTTTATATATTACCAATGCTATTACAAATCAAAAATTTAAGTATTAGATTTTGTTTAATGGTTTTGGAGAAAACAATTTAAATTATGAAATTGTTCAAAAAGTGATGAATCATCCCACATTTAATGTTTCAAAGAAAGAGTTTTCAAGATATTTCTAATATGTTAAAATTGTTTACATACTATATGATAAAATCTGTTAAGACAGTATTGCAAAGAAACAACAACAAAAATCCATTTTAAGCAAGTTCTTATATTTCAGCATGTACACTATTCCTTATAATTGTATTGTATTCTGTTTGCCAAGACCATACATATATTTTTTTCCATTTAAAGGCAGGATTCATGTATATGCATCTTAATGTACAGTGTAGAACAAAGTCTTTCCTGGACTAAAAAATACTAGCACGAAAAAACAATTGGAGATATTAATGTAAAATTTTTATCATTAAAAGCCCTGATCTTTTATTGTATTATTACTGTCAAATAGATGGTACAACTAGTCCATAAATATAAGCAGTTAATTAAAATGTGTTTTTTAATGAAACAACTTCGAAAAGAAAAAAAAGCACAATGCATTTTGTGGTTCCATGAAACCAAACTGACCATTTCTGTTTAACAGGAATTTAAATATTATGAGTGCAATCCTCAAGATGTCATGACTATAAAGCAGTCTTGTCTTCCCTTAATAAAGCATCAATTTAAATTAAAAGCTCCTCTAAGGAGAATTATCAATGTGAGTACTGGATATTGGAATACTTCCCATCTTCTTGCAGTAGAATATTTAGCTGAGTATACTTTTTAGTGACCCATCTTTAAAAAGAAAACCAATTAACAAAGAAACTGGTAACATTGGTGATCTTCTGAGAAGAGATAGGCCATTTTGTAAAGAATTAACTTTTGATTAACATTTATGGATGAGTTGTGTCATTTTTTGGACCAAAAAAAAAAGGTTATGCAATGATAAAAATTTGACATTACCATCTTCAACAGTTAATTCTGTAAGCAGGGAAAAATTTTGTGTTCATGTTCTCCCTGTATAATGTTCAACAAGGAAAAAAAATTGGAAAAAAGGTTGATAGTTTGGAGGAAATTTGAATTAAAAAAACTGATATGTACTGAATATAAACTGAAATGTATTTAAATCTGGTAAAACAATGTAAACAGGGCTTCCAACACATTATAGTCTCCTAAAAGGGAGAAAGGGGGCCATCTTTATTTTAAAAGGGGACTTTGGGGGACCATTTATATTAAAAAAGGGGACTTTGGGGGACCATTCACATTAAAAAGGGGGACTTTGGGGGACCATTTACATTAAAAAAGGGGACTTTGGGGGACCATGTCTAAAAATACTGCACCGAGTTTTCCTTATATGCAAGCAAATAAAAAAAAATTACCCCCAAAAATATGTTAATTGGTTTTCTTTATAAAGATGGGTCACTAAAAAGTATACTCAGCTAAATATTCTACTGCAAGAAGATAGGAAGTATTCCAATATCCAGTACTCTCATTGATAATTCTCCTTAGAGGAGCTTTTAATTTAAATTGATACTTTATTAAGGGAAGACAAGACTGGGTGCAATCCTATGGGAAATATGCAAGCTCTAAGACCTGCTTTCTCTGAAACTACCAGACCGATTTTGATGAAATTTGGAATCCATATTCAGTGGATTATGCTCAAGACTTATGGGAGACAGTTTTTTGGGGGGGATTTTTATCTGAAAAATACGAATTTTCAGGAGATCCAAAAAACATAAATATTCACAATTCTCGCTCTTTGTGATTGGCAAATTGAGTTTTCTGATTACGTATTGACAGAACAGATGTTGGGAGTATCGACAGTCGGTCAAATGTTTGTACACCTTTTAAAAACTTTATTGTTCAACCAAAAGATGCCAACTTTTTGTATTTTGTTTTGTGTTGAACTTGTATTTTTTGAACTTGCACTTTGTGTTACAAAATGAAAAGCCAAAAAGTATTTTTGAGGGAAGACAAGAATGGGTGCAATCATAGAGGTGAAATGCGAGCTTTAAGACCTGTTTCCTCAGAAACTACCAGACCGATTTTGGTGAAATTCTGAATCCCTATTCACTGGATAATGCTCAAGACTTATGGCAGACAGTTTTTTTTCTGCAACTAAAACTTCTTATTTTAAAGCAATTGCAATTTTTCAGAAATTTTCTATTTTCAGAAATGTTTTTTTCTCAAACTACAGTAGAATATATTTATAACGCAAATCTAAAAACGTGTGCTTGTGCGTTATACAGAATTTTGAGTTATATGGATCACCTTTCATACAACATTAAATTTACCTTGCAAACATGGCCAAATGTCTCAAACAAATCAAAATACATTAGAATATCTTTATATTGCATTCATTGTTACCAGGAGTTATCCAGATTATAAATATTTGCCTAATACAGATCATTTCACTTATTGTTCAATTTACTTTATAAATATGGTCCAAATATGTCTGTACTAAATCATTTATTATATTACTCATTTAAAAATTTATTGTAAGAATAGCAATTTTTTCATTAAAAAGCTCTGAATTAAGGAGATTTAGTTGAACTAATGCATCAAATTTAGTCCTCTAGCGAATCGCAATTTTGTACAATGTGTATCCAGGTGCTTCTTAACTTAAAAATTCATTGTTTACATCTGAGAAGTTGTGTGGTATATGGAGAATTGCATTATAAAGATCTTCTACTGTAATTAATTTTTTTTTAAAACTGTCTACCTCATATGATCTTATATTTGTACTCTACCAACAAAATTTTTTTTATCGAAATCACTCAAGTACTTTAAGAGTTAATGGGGTTTTTAGCATTTTATCAAGCACATGAAGTAAAAACATTTGGATAAAGTTTAGTTGCATATAATAAATGAGTACAAAATGCTACAGTAAAATAAATGTCAGTGGGCGTGGCATCCCAGTCATGTCTTCCCTTGAATTTTTACATTTATTTCTAATGGTCAGAAAAAAAAAACTGGGCATACCACTGGATTCAAGAAGGTTCAAAGAATTTTTTAAGCCAATAAAAAATATATCATTTTTTTCAAAGAATTTCATTGATGTCTCCCCTTAATATTTATAACAGGAAAAAAAAAAAAGAAAAAAAAAATGATTTGCAATAAAATATAAACACTAAAAATTAATGCATCTAAGAAAATATCAAATCAATTGTTAACAGAGTTGCACACTAGCAATTACAAAGTATAGGGCATTTCTTCGAATTTAACACAGAGTAACAGTGATCAGTGAATAAATAAAAAGTGCCCAGTTAAACTGATGGCATTGAGCTCACAGGCTATTCATACTAATTGTAAAGTATACTCTTATTTCAAAGAATAATGCCCCATGAAAAATAAATTAAGGGGATCAGCCCCTCCCCGTTTCACATCTTTATACTTAACCAATGAACTTCCAAACCTAATCAGGGAAGCGCTTTATCAGAATAAACCTGCATACCAAATATGAAGCAAATCGGATAGAAAAATCCATATATCTAAATTAAGGGGGATATTGGTCCCCCGTGCCCCCTTTTAGACTTAAACAATGAACCTTGAAAGCTAATCAGGGAAGTTCATTATCAAAATTAACCAGTATACCAAAATTTGAACATAATTCTGCTAGAAAAATCCATTTACCTAAGAGGGGGGGGGGGGGTTAGCCACCGTCCTTCCCTTTATACTTAACAAATGAACTTTCAAAACTAATCAGGGAAGTGCCTTATCAGAATGAACCTAGAAAAAAATTTGAAGCAAATCGGATATTTCTATCAAGAGTTATCACATTACGTACATACATACATACAGAACTGGCGGGCACATTAGCTCTCAGGCTTTGATAGCCTGCGAGCTAAGAAAGCACAGCATAACAGCACCTCCTGTTGAGTATTAAAATTAGATTAACTATTGATTAGATATTGTTAATTATTAATCTCAAACATAAAATTTAGTTCTTTTGTACTATCCAATAAAAGCTGAAATAAGCTATAATGTTCATCGGAAAAAGCATAGTATGGCAACATTAGGGTTAGCTGGGTGAATTAGTCTGGGATAGCTCAGTAGATAGAGCATTGGCGGCTCCAGCCAAGACATCTCTGGTTCGAATCCTGGCCTGGACTTCCCCCTCCCCCCCCCCCCCATTTGGAAATTTACAACTGATATAGTTTATTTACCAATTGAATAATTGTATTAAAAACTAATCTAATAAAGATAGAGGTTTGTCTATGTGTCTTTGTGCTGAAGAGATCGCTGTGCACAGAGTTATAAGATTTGGCAAGAAGGTAGCTGTATGTCTAAAGTTATGCACATAGCAGCCAACTTTTGCACTTTTTTGAGTAGTTATTTTAAATGTAATTTTTAGCCTTTTTTCATGTTTCATGGCAATTTTTTCAAATTTGTAAAAGGATTCTGGTTTAAATTTTTTAGCAGAATGTAGTAAATTTTGTCCTCTTCACAATAAAGTTTATTTGGAATTTATACAGTAATTTTTAATTTTTTTGCAATTATTTCATTGTTTTTTGGCATTTTGCAGTGATTTTTTGACATTTATAAAAGAAATTCGGTTTCAAACTTTTAATCCTAATGTAGTAAATTTTGTCTTTCCACGGATTCATTTTTTTCTGGTTTAAATTGTTAGCGATTAAAATTTTTTTTTTCTTTTTCACATCCTGCAAGGATTTTTTTTTTCCCCATTTGTGGAAAAAATTCCGGATACAATGTTTTAGCCCTACTATAGTACATTTTGACTTATCTGATTTTCTCAATTTTTAGTGGTTTTTATGTAGTGACTTTTTCACACTAGCAAATAAATGGGATACAGTTTCAATGTTTTAGCCCAATTCAGTAAATGTTATCCTCCTTTCAATAAAGCTTATTACAGCAATTTTTGAACTTTTTATGCGATTTTTTGACATTCATAAAAGGATTCCAGTTTCAATCTTTTCACAGAACTTATTAAATTTTGTCCTCTTTTCAATAAAATTGAATTCCTATAGCAATTTTTGAATTTTTTTTTTCTTTACATTTTATGGCTATTTTTTAAAATTCGGTTTCAAACTTCTAGCTTAATGTGGTAAAATTTTGTCCTCTAAATTGAACTTTTAGTGATTTTCAATGCGTATTTTAACATCTTTTCACATAGTGCGGGAATTTTTTGACATTCATGAAAGAATTCCAGTTACAATGTTTTAGCTTGCTATAGTAAAATGCAATATTTGAACTTTTGTGATTTTTAGAGTTTTTTGGCGATTTTTCCACATTAATAAATTTTTCCAGCCATAGAAAGGGGACTAAGGGGGACCATTTTCCAAAAAGGGGACTTTGGGGGGGGGGGGAAGGGAACCATTTGGGAGCCCTTTGTAAAGGAACCTGTTTATAATGTAAAATTTTCATGGTCCCAGCTAAAAGAATACTACACAATTAGAATGAAAACCTATTTGAAATTTGAAAATTTTTCTAGTTCTTAATGATGTCAGCTTATTGAGATGTTTTTTTACATCGAATGCAAATTGACTTTGTGTCATGTTTTCGAAAGGACATACTTACATTTTCAAGCTCTTGCTACATTATTGGGATTATATGGATGTTGTGATTAATACATCGTGCAGTATTGTTATATTTCAAATTGCTTATTCTATTTGCCATGATGTTTGTATTGATATTTAAGTTTCAGATAAGTGGCTGTTCTGTTTTACATTTGTTGACAAGCTGATATTTAAGACATGTTATAATTAGTTTCTATATTAATGTGTCTTTTAAGTTTAATAAATTATTTGTGTTTTTAAAATATCTCTCATTATTCTCCACCATATTTTTAGAACTATCTTTTACTTTTCAGATGTTCCCGTTCATCTGGCTTAATTTTAATACAATTCTTAATAGATCATTTTTCTTTGGGGTTTAAATCAGCATTACGTTTCACTGCATACTCAATATCCTCTGCTACCCATTTTAACCCCTAAGCACTATTTTATAGTGCTTATCACTTTGAACCCTAAAAACGAGTTCTTTACTCTTCTCCTGCGTCAGCCATATTTGACTTTGACCAACAGCAGACAAATCAGCAGTCTCGAGTGCAAGACACAGCTAAATATGGCAGACATGGGAAAGGGGTAGGAAAGGCAAAAAGTGAGTCATTTAAAACTGCTCCATCAATTGAATTCCCCTTGGTTCTATATTCCAAATCTGGGTTTGAGGATGAATAAAGTCACATATGGTACCGCTAATTTATCCCAAGAACTTCTAACTGATAAGATTGGTTGGTTGGTTGGTTGTATTTATGTCGGCCAATTATCAGCACGTGGGATATAGGCCCTAAGGTGTGGGGTGCCTTCCGTGGAGGTCTTTCTAAGGGAACCTAACCCGTATTAACGCTTGGAAAACCAAGGTTCGAAGAAAACCACGAAAACTCCGAACGATTAGGCCGACGGGCGCAATTGGGATCGAACCCAGCACTTCCCGTCTACCAGCTTCGAGAGCAGAACCTCTCGGCCACTGGTGGAGCTCTAACTGATAAGAAGAGAATCTACTACTACTTTACACCATAAATTGTTTTGCTGGCTGGTGGGGATTTGCATTACGATTACAAAGCCATCCTTCTTTACGCTAGATGTTTTATTTAGCAAATTTGAAGGCTTTATATCTTAATGACAGGGAGATGAGGGCAAATGTTTTATGCGCCAAAAAATATGTTTCGGTATGATCTTTCTATTGCTACTGACTGAAATTTTGCTGCAATTTTACATATTTTTGAGGTCCCCTTAAAGATTATTTATCAATAAAATTTGATTAAAAAATTACTGCCTAATTGGCTTCATAAATAATAATTGCAAAATAACGTTAAAACATATTAATTTTTTTATCCTATAACTTTTAACCCCTTCAGGATGAGCATAATGTATATGTGCTGTAGAAGTTTGGTGCAGTCTTTATTTTTTAATGATGCCATTTCCAAATAACTATCTTTACTTTATTTAATTACACAATATTTGCAATTAACAACTTGAGATTACTATTTGAACACAATGGTACTCAAAAATAAAAATCTGTGTACACTCATTTGAAGGGATTAAATATTCTTAAAATAAAAGTTTGAATTTAAAAGTAAGCTATTATAATAGATTTATAAATAAAGAATGCACATGTTACTTCATTTCATTTATTTTTTTTTCTAACATAAAATTTAAAGTAAAATCAATAAAATATGCTTTTAAATAGAAACATCTTTGATTAAAAAAATATTTACAAAAGTAAAATGCAAATCTTTCACAAAAATTCAATATGTTCTTTAAATAAATTTTCAAAATACACAAGAGCTGGATTTTTATTTTAGAATGTTTCTATGTAACCAAATTCAGGAGTGGTTGTAAGTTCCAGCAGAATACCCTAAAAAGAAAAAAAAACATTACTTCATACATAAAAAAATTAAATTTAATATTTTATGTTAAATGGATAATAAGTATAAACACATATTTACAATAGTGTTACTTCTATCGTATATTTTACACTTTCGAATCTTAAAAAGATTTGTCAAATATAAGGTTATTTACAGAATATCTGCATGAAAACGATACAGAAAAGCCTTTCATATTGACACTGATTTAAACATAACACTTTCTTTATGTAAAAGACCATTAATGATTTAAGCAGATAAAACATCGTTTTAAGCACCAGAACTTTTTAATTTATAGCAGACTGCTTTTGGTAGCATTCAACATTACTGTCATCCGTACAATCCACTTCTGTTCCATATATATGAGCAAAATTATATCGTTCTTTGCACTGAATGATGATACGCTGAATTCTACTGAAACCAGTCTGCTATAAGTAAAAAGTTCTGGTGCTTAAAATATTCTTTTATCTGCTTAAATTGTAATATACCAAATATCATCTTAATTACCATTAATGATTGATATTCAAAGATGATTTCACTTTGCAAGTAGCATACATACATAATTTTTATCTTGAGCAGTATCTTTTTTTAATATAGCCATTACGCTTCAATGACAGCTTATTAGCATTTTGGGTGACTTACTATAGAATAGAGGGTATTAGTTTTTTCTTTGTTTTGTTTTCTCATCCTTCTGATAGCTAGAGTAACTTTGCAAAAAGCTTTTCCAAGGAAGAAAAAAAAATTGTTTATCATTAACAAAGATCATCAATTGGCCATTGACTTTGCTTGAACCTTGTCAGGCTTACACAGAACATTTTCAATGTGCATCCGTTAAAACAAGGTACATCAAGGAAATGCATGTGTGCTGCATTTTCAAAATTTAAAACAGTAACTTTAACTCATCCAGGTTTCTAACTGCCATGCTGCTAACTTGTATATTATTTATATCTACAAATTCAAATCTATACTAATAAAAGAATACAGGCATAAATTGGTAACTCTAGTTTTAACTATAGAGAAAAAGAAATGCTAAAAGTAAAGACCTTGCATGTGATAAATTACTCTAAACAGGTTAAACCACTTATCTTAACCAGTGTACCTTGATGCACAAGTTATCCTATTTAAAAAAATAATAATAATAAACTTTTAATATGGCTATGGAGAAGGTATAGGGAGCTTAAGTGCAATACCAAGGCTTGCTAACACGCAAAGAAATTAGATGGCGATTGAAAAGTCTGGCATTAACACAATTGTTAGAACTATGAAATGAGCTGAAGATGATCACTGAAGATGGCCAGTATTTGAACATCCCAGGTCATTTAACCCCTCTTTCCCATACAACTTTGACTGTTTTTCTTAAACATACAAAGACGACGACTTTCAGAAAACTAAATTGAACCATTGTACAAATAAATTTTATATTTTTCTCAATGAACATAAAAAGAAAACAAAGTTTAGTTTTATTCACTCTAGAAAATATCAATATTGATTAAAGATGAAGCACTTTTTAAAGCAGCAACTTTTACAAATTTTATAAAAAATGTGTAAGACTGTGTATGATAATGTATGATAAATGTGTGTATCTCTTTCTCTTCCATGAAATTGTGCTGAGAGATCAATTTCAAAATTGCATTGAAGTTTCAGAGTTTCAATTAAAATTCCCTTACTTTTTTTAGTATTGTTAAATTTCCTGACTTTTCCAGGTTTTTCCTGATTTACAGGTTGACTCGCCACCCTGCTTAATTAATTTTACACTTGAGTAAAATAAATAGTTTGACTAGCAACAGGGTTGCTACTCATGTAGGAGAATGAAATTCCCTGACTTTACCAGGTGCATTTTATGAAATTTTCAGTCTAGCGGTGTAATGTGAACTGGACAAGACGACAGTAAAATAAATATTGTACCACGTGAAAATATAAAAATTTAACTATATATCACAATTAAAATTTTCACATATGCACCCCCCCCCCCCCCTCATACACACAAAAATGCTCTTAGGGCTGCAATAGAAATTGCTTTCCTTAATAACTTCTGAGTATTTCAAAGTAAGTGTCCTGTAAAATGGAAAGAAAAATATACACATATACAATATTTTTGCATTGAATGATAATTTACTTCACCATCTATCACAATCTCACTTAAATTCAACTTTAGGCAAAGGGGGTTGAGAAGCAAACATTTCAGGGTGGGGGTTAAGCAGATTTGAAATTATTTATTAGTTACATTAAATGTCAATAAAAAATATTGCAGAAAAATTTCAAAAAATTATATTAAACAGTTAAAATTTTTAAAGTATGTGTGGTGATGACAGTTGGAAAAAAGAAAAGAGGAAGAAAAAAGGAAGAGGAAATTTTAAGAGATGGTTAAATAAAAACTTCTAAAAATTGGAATTTGCAAAAACATGGAAGACTTTTTTCATTTACCATGGGACAAAAGTTGTACTTATTTGGCGACCTCCATGGAATTTTATTAAATTCCCAGACTTTTTCAGGATTTTGGATAAAATATAGAAATTCCCTGACACATTAGACAAATTTCTGAATTCCCTGACATATTAGACAAATTTCTGAATTCCCTGACTTTTCCAGGTACTCCAGGTAGCGTAGCAACTCTGCTAGCAGAGTATCATGGTGCTCAAATTGATATTTCTAGCTGATTTGTTTCATTACTTAACTTTCAAGGCAGATAGGAAAATATTTTATTTTTTAGCAGCAAAATTCTTACAAATTTAATACACTATATACACTGACCTTACATATAATTTGGCCTTCCCAACTTTAAGGAGAAAAAAATCAAAATCTCACATATAAGTCGACTCTCTCTCCGTTTCATAAACACTGTCAGAAAATAAAAGGACAAACACAAAAACTTATGTATCACTTTGAATTATAAAATAATTTTAACAAAAAGATTGGAAACAAAATATCCTATATTCTGGCATAATACATGCACCTATAACTTGAAACTTATTTTAAGTATGATAACTTATTTTAAGTTCATTAGATTCTGGTATATGAAGGAATAGCTTTTCATTTACCAATATTAATATAGCTACAAGTAAAAAAAATAATTGTAAAATACAAATTGGATAGTATAGCACATTATTATTATAAAAAAAAAAAATCACAAAACTAAGGATTTTAGAAAACAGGGAAAATCTATAAAACATTCATGTGTAACTTACAGAGAAAAAAAAAAAAAAACTCAATTCAGAAATTAATAAAAAAAAACGCATTAAAATGATATATATTTTTAAAAAGTAGAGGTAATAAAATGATCACTCACATAAAGGCTGGAAAAATATGTCCTGACTGAGCATGATTTGTAAGGAATAGCCTCAGAATGAGGCAATATTCGACCCTGATTTTTGAGACACAAACCTTATTACAATCACCAGAGCAATGGATGAAGGATGATTAGATAAAATATTTCAATGCTTCACCGAAACTAAAATAAAAATACACCAATCAACCAAGAAAATATCAAAGATGAAAACCACAACAATGAAGTAAAAATAATGCCATTAATGAAATGCATGCAAACATTTATAATAATTTGTTCTCATAACAATACAGCAATGACATGAACTAAATCAACTCTATTAATGCTCAGTTTTTTTTTTTTTTCCTTTAACTTTGTTATAAAAATGAAAATAACTTTTGTGACTGTGCTAAATAGAAAGATTTGAAGAGAGATATAATAGGTTGTAAATGGCATATTTTTTAGCACATAACACAAAAAAGTCATAAAATATCTGAAAACTTGAAAAACAGAGAACTCTAACATAACAAGAACGAAAAATCATGCATACAGCATAGAGCCCTTTCCAACACTTTCTCAATACTATAACAAAACTTCACAGTTTACTAAGGTGAAAGATTATGTCTAAATGAACAATTTGGAAAACACATACCGCATTTTCGGGTGTATAGCCCCCGGGTTATACAAGAAAAAATCATTTGGAATAGCCGTTGCAGCTTATACAAAGACTTTTTGAAAAAAGAAATGGAAATCGTGATTTTTCTACAATTTTTAAAAATCGTCGAAATTTGTGAATTTTTTTCCGCTGTTCCATGAAATTTAGAGAATTTTGCCATGCTTGTAATGTTTTTTTTACTGTTACAAAGCATTATAAATTGTTAGTTTTTATTTATTTAAAAATGAAGAAAGTTCATTATGTAAAATCCCGATTGTAAGCCTCCCTCCCTTTTTTTAAAAGAAAAAACAGTTAAATTTGGAAGGGGGGGGGGCTTATAATTGAGATTAAAAAAAAATATTTTAAAACCTGTTTTATCTTTAATTTAGAAGTAAATAAGGTAAATACAGGGGCGAGAATCTTCCATATTTTGACAGCTTTCCGATTTGTAAAAAGAAAAAAATTCTAAATCCCCCTCCCCCTCCCCCCCCCCCCCCCCCCCAAAAAAAAAAAAATCTAAGCAAAATTTTAAAAAATTACTTTTTTTTTTCAAATGCACTTCTTTATTTGTTACTTTACTGCAACAATATTTAATCAATCCTCTAACCCCCCCCCCACTTCCAAAAAATATTGCTTCCCCCTTTGCAAAACTTTTTGCCTTCAAACAGGACCCTTCACAAAACTTTTCACCTTCAAACAGGACCCTTCACAAAATTCTTTATCTTTAAATACACTTTTCCTTACAAATTTTTAATCATTTAAAAGAAAAATCTGGCCCGTCACTTTTACATATACAATAAAAAAATACGTATTTTACATGCATATATCTTCTTAACAATGTATAAACAAGAACCTGAATATATTATAACGATTATTTCAAATTCACAAAATTATGACCAGATTTTTCAAAAATATAAAAAGTTGTTCACATTTTCACAAAAACAGAACCCTGTTTGAAAAGTTTGGACAGACCCCTGGCGATAGTAACGATTTTCCTGTAATTTCATTTTTTATATTTCACAATATTGATGAAATGTGCATTAAAATGTTGTTTCTTAATGCTTATATTAACTTTTTTATGGGCACCTTATGAAATTTGTAGAATAAAATATTTATATTTTATTCATAAATGCAATATCTAAAAAATATATCTGTTTTTTTAATAGTTTAAGTTAATAATTTTGCATTTAAATTCTTAAATTATTTCTTATAATTAAATTAATTAATTCTTATAATTATTTCTTAAAAACAAAGTACTCTTCTGTCCAAAATCGCCTGAACAAATAAAATTTTATATCTGATATGTCGATACTCCTCATAAAAAGGCACCCTACTCTTCAGTGATGTTTTAATCTCTGCATTCATAATTTTCCTATCAGTAACTATTTAAGAATTAATAATTGCAACATTCTTCCATTTGTTTATTGTGGGTTATAGTTTGGCGAATAGCTTGGAGAATTTTTTTCCCCTTGAAAGTAATCGATGGGATAATGAAAAAGTACCATATATGCACTTATTTCAAACTTAAACAATCCTACTTACATACAATTTAAAATTGAATTAGTGCCAAGAGATTTTTTTAATATACGGAATTACTGTTCTGCAATATTTTGAATTAAATATACTCATGGCTGTTCTTGAATAATAATAATACTACACAAATATTCTTGGCACATTAACAAACTCATTTTTGTGTGTGCATGAAATTTGCAGACATTAATATTCAAGTGCTTTAGAATTGAATATCATTTTTCATTTGACTATAAATGTATTGCAGTAATTTAATAATAATGTACAAAACAGTTTTTTTTAACTGAAGAATTTTAACATAATTCGCGAGAGTTAGGTTCACGGAAACCTCAGCGAATGTCAAAATCTCAAATGCTGAGACTATCTTCCTGTGCATAAAAGGAAATTAGGTTTAAAGATTTTTTTTAAATGGAAAAAAGCAATTGAAAAAATATATTTATTAAGCATTAAAAAATATACACTGTAAATAAATTAAAATAATTATAAACATATTGTACAAAGTTTACTTGCCAGTTGTTGGCTGAAAAAATTTAGTGATATGCAATTGTTTATTTTTAGGATCAAGTCATGTTTCAGGTTCTCACAATTACTGATCTATATTTTGCCTCAACACAAAGGTTGAAGTTCTCGAAGCTTAGGCTATACTGTACAATACAGGTATCCAGTGTCGCATAGTTCATGGAATTGGCAAAATAAAGTGACATTACTTTCTAAAATCAAATATTCTTTATACAACAAAATTTGCAAATAACCAAGTTAAGTATTTACAAATGTTAAATTGTTCTTCATTTTTTATTTCATGAATTTTTTAAATCCATAAATGTTAAGGGATAATGTTAAGGTACATCAATTGTTCCCAATAGTTGTTTTTAAACTCTGCTTAAATCTCCAATTTTGACACTATTTTCTAAAAGATTCTTTGTTTTTAAAGAAAACAGAGAAATGCTATTTGACATCTTAGTACAAAAATAAGACTACCTACAAGCTTTGTGCATTTAAGCATGAAAATGACCACATGAACGTGTCAAAAAATAGAAAGTTTGTCTTTGAGAAAAGCTTAGCAAACAGAGAAAAAATTATTATTTTTATTCTCAATCTATGTGGCTTAATATCCAAAGTATTCAGCCGAAGTATCTGGCCAACTGACATTCAGTGTTCAGTCAGCTGAATATTTGACAAAAAGGTTGAATATTCGCTACACCCCTAATAACACATAGGTAACTTTTTTTCTTCTGCTAATGCCATTTTCTCTATCTTGCCAGAGCTATTACAAAAAAGGAAGTACAGTGGGTGATCAATTAACAAACTTAATCCGTTCCAAAACAGTGTTCGCTAACCAATCACGGATTAATATCGATTTGTATGGGAATTCAATTAATTTGTTCTTAAAAGATAAATAATGTATTAAAAAAGAACATAAATATTCTCCTTATAATAGGATTAATATATGTCCTCATTTAATATTGACAGATCATACTTTGATGGCTTTATCCATGTCGTGTCGTATTAAAAAAATAAAATAAATGATATACCCTTTGTAAAAACTTTTAGGAATACATTCATTGAATACAGCATTAAACCATATCAATTTGTCACTTTGACCTTTCAAAAACTCCTTCGTTCTCTCAAAGATCGTGTTGACTGCAGGGCCTGATAAAGCTCAAGTGGAGCCTAGAACCTCTTAATAATTTGTAAACTAAATTTCAATTAAAATAATTCATTTGCAATTAAAAATATCTCTTTAAAAGGGACACAAAATATAAAAATTAATGTTTTTGATCGGTTCATTCTAATTTGGGGGGCCCTAGAATGTAGGGCCCGAAACCCCGTTAACCCATGAAATAATGAGGCCATATGTATACAATTGTTAAAATGTTCTCCAAGTCGACAATATATGCAATTAATACAGCTCGGCAAATCTGAAACACAGCATAGCTGGGTCATTTTCAAAATCTGTCCATGTTTTGGAATAACAAAATCAAATTTTTAGAAATAATCAGAAAGTTTTAATTTTTTGTAAATAATTACCTTACCTCATAAACATTTATATACAAGCAGAGACCAAATTATAATTTTAACATTTTAAAACTAATTTTTAAATTTTAATGAACTTAGTAATGACATAAGTGAGCACGGTAATGACAAATTGAGCAAAATATTTTTATTTTTCCCCCAGGCATAAATTGCAGCCGTTATATCTTCTGGCCCATACAATGATTTTCTATTTCTTATGTAATAAAAGCAGATTAAGTAATAAAAGTTCATTTAATTATCAATTAGAAGCAGGTACGGTAATGACATATAAAATAATACTCACCAAAACATTCAAAGTCTTTGCTTGTTTTATTGAAACTATAAAACTATTGACTCTATTCACCTAAACCTGATAACAAATTGACTTTTAAGGAGTATTTTTAGCTTGATAAAAAGGCATGTGCTGCCCTCTAAAAAATTCCAGATGAACTTTATGTCAGAAGCAAGGCAATGACACTCTTTCTTAGGACAGTTTAAAAAAAAAATTATTAAGAATTATGGATAAGCTTAACGAATGAAAATAAATATTTTTTAATTAGTAGCATCTTAATAAATAAAGATGTATTTAAAAAATTATAACCATCTGTTTTAAATAGAACTTAGTCAAATCTTTACCTAATAAATTGCTTGTTGAGACAACCTATGGTAATGACATTTTGACTACAAAAGAATATATTTCTTATTTTAAAATTTTTTTATAAATAATAATATATCTGTAAAGTATCATAAAAAAAAACATGATAGTTAAAATGCAATAATTAAAATTATGATATTTAACTATTTTTCTGTGCAAATGTGAAAGGACAGTAAAACACAACACTTTTTGAAAATCACCCAGCTTCTTCTTGTCTTTGTTTTGTGAGTTTTTTGTGAACATGTGCTCATTATCCGAACATAAAAATCTCTCGGGAAAGTGTTTGCTAACGGATTTGTTCATAAACCAAACAGTTCGTTAACCAATCACCCACTGTATACCAAAGCTTTAAACTACAATAACTATCTTATTTATACAGTCATCTGAAAACATTTACTTAATAATAATTAAACATTATATATAAGAAGAAATAACATACACAGTTCTATAGATCTATTTAATAGATAATATATACCTATAGGGTCTAAACTAAAATAATGAAGTAATGTCAGGGTCCCATATTTACATTTATTTCTAGTTGCATTCGTATATCTAGCACCATGAAGCATACACACAACAATACTGGAAGTCGAACACGAGATTCCCATGCTAAA
Source organism: Maratus speciosus (assembly GCA_963932465.1). Taxonomy (NCBI): domain Eukaryota; kingdom Metazoa; phylum Arthropoda; class Arachnida; order Araneae; family Salticidae; genus Maratus; species Maratus speciosus. The sequence continues at coordinate 608,801,477 of OZ010790.1, forward strand.
TTAAAGAAGAATTTTAACATCTGGGACAGACTTCCATACATGATCCAAAAGAGGTTTCAAAAATGCTGTCACTGAACAAACAGAATCAATCACCTAGGTAAAAATAAAACTGTAAGTTAGATTGTTAACATGAAATTACAATATTAAAATTTTTAACATACATATGCAGATACCACAACAAATGAAAATTCATTTTTCAAAGCTATGCATTAGAATACTAGAAAACAAGATGTAACAAATGGTAATTTGGTTGAATAGTCGAAATTCCGGCTAAGTTTTATGCCAAATACTAAATATCGGTATTTAAAAAAAATGTATAAATTTTTGTTATTTTCTAGATATTATTAGATAACAGAGATAAAATTAAACACTAGGGATGGTACAAATATTCTGCCCCTTTGCCGAATATTGAAGGCTTGTCGGCCGCATATTTCGAGATATCTCGCTGAACATTACAGTCAAATAAATTCAAGATAAGAATTTTTGGTACAGATGTCATATTCGCCCCATATTGGTGCGATTTTTTTCTGTCGCCAATATTATATAGGCAACAGGTATTTAACTTGCGCCAAAGTGTCGTTATTTTGCTTGATGTGGTAACCCGGATTATGTTGTTTATGCTGTTGATGTTTTCGCCAAATTGGCAACCAAAAAAAATCGTGCTAATATGGGGCGAATATGACATCTGTACCGAATTTTTGGTACTTCTTAGTTATCCCGTCAACTAAATTACTGTCGCAAAATCGTAAGATTAATTGCCAATAATGGTTGCCATTAATTAAGTAATTGTATGATTAAATGCCAACAATGGCCAATAAAACCATTAATTCAACGTTTTATTTGAATTTTTATTAATGTTTTACTAATTTATTTGTTCTTTCGTTATTTAAAATAAAAAATTGTCAATATGTATAATTTGGCGAGTGGTTTGGCGAAATTGGTCGACGGGATAACTAAGAAGTACCGAATTTTTTTTCTCTAATCTACACGAGCTACAATGGATGGGGGGCACAACTGAAACGAGAAGAAAATGCATGGCATGTTGAAACTATTAAAGGCAGATCAGGAAATATTTATTTAAAATTACAAAAACAAATAGATTAGAAATCTGAGTTTTATTTCTTTATTTGGCACAGATGTCATATACGCACCATGTTGGCGCGATTTTTTTCTGACGTCAATTTGGCAAAAATCTCGATTCCAAATACCGCAGTTACATATATATTTTTAAAAGGGTATAACAATAAATAAAAAAAGGTTTAATTAATAACTATAGAACAAAACAATTTATATAATTTTAAGAAAGAAAATAAAAGCAAATAAACAATTTATTAATAAATAAACAACAACATCTGGGTTACCATATCAAACAAAATAACGACACTTTTTTCTCACCAGTTAAGTACCACCCCGGTGCGTATATGACAATTTTATTTATTGACAATGTGGATCTTGCACTTTCAGTGAAGAAATTCGGCGATTTCATAAATAGCTATTTTTGAAAATTTCTTCTAGTCGAACGGTAACATTGGAAATTCAATAATCAAGAATACTTTTATTAAAAATGTTATAATCGAAACTTCAGGAGATCGCAAACTACAGACATTGGTTGCATTTAAACAAACGGAAAATAAACAACGTTCGCAAGATTAAAAAAATAACAATAAAGAGTATTTAAGTTAGCATAGATAAATTTACAACAGTCAAACAACAAAAGGTGCGTTACAAATATTTTTTTTTTCTTTAAAGAAAAGAAATACTTTTATCAGAACTAACGCCTAAATCAAACGGATAAATACTAAAAAATTACATAAACAAAATCATAAACAAACATATAAAGAAGTTCTGTGACGCGTTGATGCGCTCGCAACTCTTGTTGATGCTCTGGTTGATTGATAGATTGAGCGGAGCCTAGACCCGACGTGGGGCTTTTAGCTTTACGTCGCTTGACGGCTACCCTCTGTTACAAACCCTTTGAATTAATAAATTTATCAATTTCATTTTAGGCTTTGAAAAGATTCAAAGTTTTTTTTTTAATTTAATCAAACTACTACGAACAACAGTTTCAAAACGCACTTCAAAGTACTCAACTCTGTGGTTTCCCTGGAAACAATGAGTGTGTTCAGGCTGCACGCGCGCTACGCGCGCGATCTCAGGAGACAGGAACATGGAGTGGGTAAATATCATGGATGGATTAACACGTAGTGTGTTCAGGAACAGATCACCAGCCCCACATTGTAATCATAATTTTTTTTTGTTTTGTTTATTGGTTGTTTTATATTTTTCATAATGAATAAGATATTTTTGATGAAGATATATTTTTTATTTTTATTATACAGAGGCACGTGTATTTTTATTATAATAATAAAATAAAATATCTATTTAAATGTGAGGAAATGAGGTATTTCGAGATGAAAGTTTTACATCTGGACGCCTTTTAAATATTTAAAGTTTCGTTTCTAAGTGATTATATATGTATATGTATAATGATATAAACATTAAGCAAATCCAAATGAAAAAATAATATACTATATTGTGCAAAAATATCCTTTTGCACGTAGGATAATTCATTGATTTTCTTTTTTAATACTTTACGAGTGAATTTTTATCGAGACTAGGCTGGAAATCATATTTTACTTTGAATATTATAAAAATAAAATGCAATAGTTGTAGATTATTTTAACTAAAAATATCTGTATATATATTTTTTAAAGAGATAAAATATATAGGTCTGCTGTCTAGTTTTGTAGTGAATAAAGTATGATTAGAATGTTTATAAATTTTCTACTGAAAGTATAAGTAAGTATTTTGCTTATACTAACAGAATTTTGAATGCCATTTATTTCTCATGTTTTATGATGTATTTTGGTCTGTTATCCACACGGTATTAAAATATGCAATCATAAAATAAGAAATATATATATTAAAACCTTCTCTGAAAAACTGTCTAACTAACAGTGCAAATTCCATTGAAATCCATCCAGTATAGTAGATTACAAACAAATCTCATATGTTGATATCACAATCTTGGTTTACTAACAGCATTCTATTTATCACAGAAGTTATAAATCAACTGATAAATCATTTTTAAATAACAAAAAAAAAAAATTGTTAAAAAGTTAAATTTTTTAGATCACCAGTTGAATTCTTAAATTGATCAATCAACCTACCAAACAAAGCACAACCAATAACACATAAGCAGAAAACGCACAATCACGTGATCAAATCGCCCACACAATTTTTTTGAGCAGCTTGCGCGGAGTTTGCGCGCGGTTGGTTAACTAATTTTAAATGCTAAATGGGCTAAAGTAGATAAAGAAGGTCACGTGATGTTTTTCCCGACTATTTTAGATTTTATCTGAGTGAACATAGGCATGTAGTCCTGTTACGAAAACCATGTCTTGGAAGGATAAAGAAATATAGTCGTTGGTTTTACCTTTTTTGAACCATTAAAAATAATGAAATAATTGAATTATGTTAAAATTCCTTTCTTCGATAAGACCTACTCCATGACATAAACTTCTGAGCGCGCGCGCGGCGCAAAATGCACATCTGAACACACTCATTGTTTTGATTTTGATTATGCATGCACGTTTGTTGATATTGTTGTGAGCGGCAATATCAGTTTTGTGACAAAACTTTTCCCAGTCATAATAATAATTTGTAAATTCTCTTTCAATGAAATTTCATAACAACTACTCCTTCTTTTTTTACTTTTTAAGTATTATTTAAATTTTCCAGATAGTTTAGATGGCTGTGTATGAAGTATTCTCCCACTCTTTGAGAGTGAGATATAAGGCAAATTTATGCTCAAAAACGACTTTATTTTATTTAGTGACGCAAATACTGACTTTAATACTCCCTATAACGTTAATTTATTCTGAAGGTAAGTCAACTGAACTTCCATTTTATCAGTTGATTAAAGATAAGTCATGACCATGGAATAAGGAATATAACGTATATATATTAGTATCCTATATCTATGGTCATGACCATGATAAAACGATCGCATATGTCGCCCAGCTTGGCATCAACCAGTAGAAACGTTTGCAACAATGAGTTGTTGATGGTGGGGCTGTCAAATATGGTAATAGTATAAAAGTAGTTTTCTATCAAAAATTGGTAGAATATTTAGGAAATGTGTACCGAATGTTTAGGAAAATATTTAAATTGATCATATCATTTAATTTTAACCAAAATAAATTACTCAAAAAAAAAAAAAAAAAAAGAAACAAACAAACTAAAATTGACGTTTATTACCTGTAAACGAACTTTGTAATTTTTGTAAGATCCCTCCTTAAACTGTCAAATAACATATAACGTACGAATAAAAAAAATAGTAAAATGCATTGCGAATTTAAATGAATACATATTTGTTTTGAAATTTATTAGATAATTATCTGAAAAAACAAACCAGATTACAACAATGAAATTAAATTTGTTCACTTTTATGGTAGCCGGGTGCAAATCTTGCCAATAGCAGCTTTTATTCTTCACATGTCTAAATTAGAAACAGTGCTTTGAGTTTGAAATTTAAAAAATGTTTTAGTTTATGGTACTATTTCTTTGAATTTTTTTGGGGTGGGGGGGGGGGGGCATATTCTGATTAAAACTCCATATTTAGGTACATTTGACAATTTTTTTTTTTTTTTTTGTCTTTTCAAAACAAAAAATTACATTTAACGTTCATTTTTACATTTTCTGGCAAACAATTCAACTTTACATATTATTATTTAACTGAACAAAATATCAGAAATAAAGAACACTAGCAGGAATGACCATGACCAAGCTAAGCTCGGTCAAAATTAGCTTTGTGTTTATCTCGATATGTTATTTCCACTGAATCATTCTTGCTGTTTTAGTTACGGTTAGCTTTACCCTGAACTATAGAGACCCAAAATGACCCACTAATCGAATTTTATATAAAATGGAATACAAAATTTAGAGAAAATCATTAGTTGTTTTCTAGATAAAATTAGCTTGACCAACATTGATCCAAAAATGACCCACTAATCGAAATTTATCGAACATGTGACCTATTCCAATGGTCTTCACGTACTGGGAAATGGTATAATAAAAAAAATTATCAAAATCTTTTGAACCTTTTTGAGATACATTTAGCTTCACCATTGACCCTGACCCATTATGACCCAAAATGACCCATTAATAGAATTTTCTTGAGCATGCCATCTAGCCCAATGGTTTTCTCGTGCCCAGAAATGGTATAATACAAAGTTTTGTCAAAATGGTTTGAGCCATTTTTTAGGTACAGTTAGCTTGATTCTGATCCATTAGGACTCAAAATGACCCACTGATTGAATTTCCTTGAGCATGCGGCCTAGCCCCATGGTCTTATGCCCGGAAACGTTATAATACAAAGTATTGTCAAAATGTTTTGAACTGTTTTTAGATACAATTAGCTTGATCGTGACCCAAAATGACCCACTAATCGAACTTTCTTGAACATGCGACCTAACCCAATGGTCTTCTCGAGCCCTAAAACTTAGTCAATAAAATTTAGTCAAAATCGTTGCAACCGTTTTCTAGATAAAATTAGCTTGACCCACAGTGACCCATAAATGACCCATCGAATTTTCTCAAACATGTGACTTAGCCCAATGGTCTTCTCGTAATCCAAAACTGTAGAATATAGAGCACAGTAAAAATTGCTAGAGCCTTTTTTAGATAAAATTAGCATGACCCGCAGCAACCCAAAAATTACCCATTAATTGAAATTTCTCAAGCATGTAACCTAGCCCAATAGTCTTCTCATGCCTGAAAATGGTTGGATACAAAATTTAGTCAAAATTGGTTGAACTGTTTTCTAGATAAAATTAGCTTGACCTACAATGACCCCAAAATGGCCCACTAATAGAATTTTCTCGAACATGTGACTTAGCCTAATGGTCTGCTCATGCCCAGAAATGGTACAATACAAAATTTTGTCAAAATCGTTTGAGTCGCTTTTTAGATACAATTAGCTTGACCCACAGTGGCCCAAAAATGACCCACTAATTGAATTTTCTTGAACATGTGACTTAGCCCAACAGTCATCTCATGTCCAGAAACGCTATATTTCAAAATTTGGTCAAAATGTTTTGAGCATTTTTTTAGATTCAATTAGCTTGACCCTGACCCATTGTGACCCAAAATGACCCGCTAATCGAATTTTCTCGAACATGTAACTTAGCCCAATGGTCATCCCCTGCCCAGAAACGGTATACAGTACAGGACCATTATCCGGAATTCCAAAATCCGGAAAGACTCGAAATCCGGAAAAAAAAATTGAAAATTTTCTAAATTTGTAAATTTTTACTAAAATTTTGCAATTTTTGAAATTTTTTGAAAAATTTACAGATTTCTAATTTTTTTTTATATATTGTGTTGCAATGCATAACCACTAAAATATGTTACATCAGTGATGGGGGAACACGGGTGCCCCCCGCCCAAAATTAGAAAAAAAATCATTTTCTTGTCAAATTTTAGTTTAAAATTTATATTACAATTCATTTTTTTAAAAAAATTGTCAGATATTTCACATCCTCCCTCTCTCACTTCGACAAAATATTATGGCTACACAATTGTGTTACTTGAATCAGGGGTGATTCTGAGTAGAAAAAAGAAAAAATTCTGAGACCCACAGCAAAAAGTTTACAGAAGAAGGGGGGGGGGGGGGGTTCCTCGGCACTAATTATGAGTTTTTTCCGTGCTCTTTTAATGAAAGTCTCATTTGTACACAATCTTTTGACGAAATTGAAGGGGGTTTTTTGTGATCCTTTGAAGAAATTTTTTTGCTATCTTTTGACAAAATTTGCATTTTTTTCCCGTGATCCATTGGCTAAATTTGCATGTTTTTCGCAATTCTTTGAAGAAATATTTTTTGCCCCGCTATCCTTTGATGAAATTTGCAGGTTTTTTTCGCGAGATTTTGGCGAAATTTCGTTTTTTTCTTTTTTTTGCATACTTTTGATGAAATTTCCAGTTTTATTCGCGATCTTTTGACAAATTTGCAGTTTTTTTCGCGATCTGATGATGAAATTGCAGGGGGCTTTTTCGATCCTTTGAAGAAATTTGTGTTTTTTCGTGATTCTTTGTCGAAATTTGAATTTTTCCCGCAATTTTTTGACAGAATTTGGGAGGACCCGAAATCTGGAAAGCCTTCGGTCCCGAGGATTCCGGATAATAGGTCCTATACTGTATTACAAAATTTTGTGAAAATGTTTTGAGCCTTTTTTTAGATTCAATTCGCTTGACCCTGACCCATTGTGACCCAAAATGACTCACTAATTGAATTTTCTTGAAAATGCAACCTAGCTCAATGGTATTCTCGTACCCAAAAACGATAGATTACAAAATTTTGTGTCAAAATCGTTAGAGCCGTTTTCTAGATAAACTTAGCTCGACCCACAGTGACCCAAAAATGACCTCTAATCGAATTTTCTCGAACTTGTGACTTAGCCACTTAGAACAATGGTCTTCTCATATTCCAAAACTGTAGAATATAGAGATTAGTGAAAATCATTAGAGCGGTTTTTTAGATAAAAATAGCTTGACCCGTAGTGACCCAAAATGACCTGCTAATCGAAATTTCGCGAACATGTGACCTTGCCCAATAGTCTTCTCGTGCCCAACAATGGTTGGATACAAAATTTAGTCAAAATTGATTGAACCGGTTTTTAGATATAATTAACTTGACCCAGACCCATAATGAGCCACTAATGGAATTTTCTCGAATGTGTGACCCATCCCAATCATCTTTTCGTGCCCGAAAACGGTAGGGTGCAAAATTTAATCAAATCGTTAGAGCCATTTTTAAAATAAAATTTACATACACACACAATTTTTGCTCGTATTATAAGATTTAACAGAAATAGAAACAAAACCAATTGGCAAATTTAAAATGTAACAAAATGCTAATAAGGAGCTCGAAGCCACTGCGGTTGTCTGGTAGCTTCAGCGCCCCAAACACAACCCTTCTCGCTTTTCAATGTCTTTAATTTAATCAATTTCCCTTTTAAATTTGTCCAGTTTCAATTTTTTTTTTAAATGGTCCAGGGAAGACTGAAATGTATTTTTTGCTTTTAACACCTTTTATGGTAGTTGAAACTTAGAGAGTTTCAAAGATTTTAATAAATGAAACAAAATGCTATAGAAAAAACATCCCTATTCCTATTAGGAATCTTAGATCCAAAGAAAAAAGTATTAACCACTTCACCGGCAACAGGTATAGGGAAACCGTGCTTTTACCCCCGAGTTATCTCGGAGCAAATGTTGAAGTGGTTAATTAGAGGATTCACCATCCCACAACACTTACTATCTGAAATTTCAGACCCACTGCTATCCAATTTCTTGGACGTATCATTATTGAGCGACATTTGTCAAGCATCCTTGGGACATAACGCAATCATTTCTTTTGCAGGAATTAAACAAACATCAATTAAAAAATGCACGGCCTTAGCATCAGATTCTAAAATAACCATCCACAAAAAAATACTAAAATGAACCAATAATGGATGCATTACTAACCAAAATTCTTGCAATTAAACGCACCCTGAAGCTGAAGTTCAAATGTCCAGGAAAAGGTAGATTCAAATTAATCGATGAAATGGCGATCACATGATATTCCTTTAGTTTTACTTTAAAAAATATCCAAAATGGATTAAATTAGTGGTTGAAACAAAGATCACATGACTTTCATTTATGGTTGCCTTAGAACAAAGCTCCTGATATGAAAACCTTGAATTGCCACAATGAAATAAAAATTGCCTATGCTTGTTGCTGAAAAAAAAAAAAAAAAAAAAAAAACCAAATGCACCCAAATTTAGAATTTTTCCTAGTACAGTTTTGACTGTCTCTGTGAAACCTGCCAATGTATAATCTGTAAATTTCTGTTATCTGCCCTACTCGTTGGAATATAATGTTAGAAATAATGCAAAATTAAGCCAAAAGTATTTGTTTGGAAATTTTACAAAAATTAAACCTTTATGATCCGCAGAGGCTGGATTATTGATAATATACCAGATAACCCCTGTTGCTTACCAAGACAAGGATATAAATAGAATGGCTTGAGTGTCAGTGAGTTATAGACCGGGAGGTGGCAGCACAATCACCTCATCGAGTTCATGGCTAAAATTGTAGAATTAGTTAAAACTTGATTCGCATATTAAAATGCAATCAGTCTGCCAAGTCCTATCTTGGTAGAAAATACCTTAAAACCTGATTTTAACGGTGGACTCATAGGTTGACCATTGTGCTTTCTTGCACCCAAAAGAAAGAAAACATGGAAGACTGAGAGCAGGAAAACACAATGGTAAACGTACGAGTCAACCGCTAAAATCAGGTTTTCAGGTGTTTTCTACCAAAGTATGACTTGGCAGACTGATTGCGTTTTAATATGCGAATCGAGTTTTAACTCATTTTAGAATTTCAGTTGTGAACTAGGTGAGGTAATTGTTTGTGCTGCCACCTCCTGGTCTATTGCATAAAAACTTCAGCAATACTTGCATCTTTATTGGTGTTATTGCTAGGTTATTGATTCCAAATTTAGAGATTGAGATTTGAGTTTGAAATTCTTCAAATTCTTTTTATTGTATTAATTATACTGCTTTTATGCATTTTTTGACATGCATTTTTATCAGTGTTCCATGATTGTTTAATATTCATAAAATAAAACACCTTCATTTAGTGATAATAAACATATTTGTAAATTTCCTTTCACTGTGCAAAAAGATGTTGATTACATAACAATATTCTTATAGTGTTGCTTTTGAAAGAGTTTAGTAATTTATACATGTAGCTTGATTTTTTCTTTTTGTTTTCAGGTTACTGGAGAACTGTAAACCATTTCAGAGAACAACCAGACATTTCATTTAAACACAAAATGCTGTTAATATTAGAAACTAAAGATTTAGAGGATGTAATATTCTGGAGCACTTACAAGAATCTTAATGGACTAATTCCTATTAAAATGCAAAGATTTATACCTACTATTGAAGTTAGTACATAAAAATTCAAGCTTATTGTTTTTTAAATTCTTCCTATTTTATTTACATATTATAGTTGTGTGAGCACATATATATGTGTTTTATATAAAGATAACCTACATATAGTTAAATTCCTGCAAGCCAAACATCTATAATTTGAATTTTAGTTATCTTGAATTCTCTGTCTATGTTGGTGTGGAAAATTACATCCAGTTTCCTTCTACAGCTCATAAAATGAACGTACAGTTACATGTGCATATTATTTTCTAAAATATAGTATTTTAGATGGAAATCACAAATAGATATATAATTATTTATCAGTGGTGCTAACTTATATTGGACCATGGGACGCGAGCTCACCCAATAATTTGATCTCTCTGCCCACCCAATTTCCATTGATTGATTTTATTGTTTATTTATTTTATCACGGAAATAAAATTTGGTTTTATTGACATTCTCAAAATAATTTTGTTTGAAAAACTTTAAGGACATATATAAGATACACAAATGTAAATACATTCCTTACAGGTGTCAAGTATAATAAAATCCTTTAAAAACACATTAAAGTCATTTAAATTCAAAACGTTTTCGATCGACACTTACTCGATCATCCTCAGTGAAAAACTAACAGCTGTTCTCTCTCTGCGTCTTTAGCCTTGTCCGGAACAGACTATTTTATTTCAAGGGTGGATTGGAATATAAGGGGGGGGGGGGGGGACGGAAGCACTATTCTTTTTTCAAAAAGTACAGGTTTATTAACTATGTATTAATTCTTTCCAGACTGTGTGGATATCATATGATAATATATCGTTACAGACTATTTCTTTATTAGATATTATTTCCAGAGATTCTCTTATGATAGCTTCTTGGTGATTACTTGTATGGAAAATAATTTTAGCTCTATTGAAATCTACTTTTATAGGCTGAATTTGTGCTAATCTTGCTGATGCAGTGTGGGGTCTATTTAATCTCTGATCTGCTTCATGTTCCTTAATTCTGTCAATCTGAAATTTCCGCAGTGTCATAAGTCTCAGTATGACACTGCGAAAATTTCGTGACAGAATTAAGGAACATGAAGCAGATCAGAGATTAAATAGACCCCACACTGCATCAGCAAGATTAGCACAAATTCAGCCTATAAAAGTAGATTTCAATAGAGCTAAAATTATTTTCCATACAAGTAATCACCAAGAAGCTATCATAAGAGAATCTCTGGAAATAATATCTAATAAAGAAATAGTCTGTAACGATATATTATCATATGATATCCACGCAGTCTGGAAAGAATTAATACATAGTTAATAAACCTGTACTTTTTGAAAAAAGAATAGCGCTTCCGTTCCCCCCCTTATATTCCAATCCACCCTTGAAATAAAATAGTCTGTTCTGGACAAGGCTAAAGACGCAGAGAGAGAACAGCTGTTAGTTTTTCACTGAGGATGACCGAGTAAGTGTCGGTCGAAAACATTTTGAATTTAAATGACTTTAATGTGTTTTTAAAGGATTTTATTATACTTGACACCTGTAAGCAATGTATTTACATTTGTGCATCTTATATATGTTTATTAGTAATCAAGGTGAATTGTGCACTAAAATTTCAACTTTCTATGGAAACTGTAAGGACATCAATTGGTCTTACAGGAGCACTGAAAGCCCCTTTAGCGGATGTATAATTAAATTTCTTTTGAAAAAGGAATTCCTGCATATTTTATGATCTGTCTTGAACCTATAAAGCACTTAGGTGACTAAAATGTATGCTTTTCTGGACGTTTAATTTTTTACAATTCCAATAGTTAGCAATTTTTATACTATATTAAATATTAATATATTTATGAGAATGTAATTTTATAAAATTATTTATAAAACCATTTACTAAATTATAATAATTTTATAAATTAGTACTTAGAAAAAACACAATTTTACTTTGAATTACCTTATTTAGTTGTTTTACTCACAAAAATTTTGAACCCACTCAATATTTTTCAAAAGTTTGAGCTACTGTTATTTATTTGATTTAAAGATGAAATTAATTTAAAATATTAATTGAAACTAGTTATTCAAAAATGTTAATTACAGAAATGAAACAGAAAGTAAGTTAAATAAAATTAATTTTTATTAATATCTACTAAAATCCTCCCTCCCCCCCTCCTTTTATGTGAATATATGCATGAGCATGGGGTCCTTAGGAAGCTTTATACCTGCAGCCCGAGTTGTCTCGCTGTACCTCTGATTTTATTTATAAACTTAAAGTTGTATAGCATGCAAACGAACATGAAGAATGAAATATTCAAAATGAATATATAGTTTAAAATGTTACTTTTTTACAAGATCATGTCATGCTAGAAATTTCGTCATAGATTTTAATTACAGCATACAAAAATCTGGGATGACTCCACTCGACTTTCCGAACACTTTATAGAATACTTTGCATTCACCAGGTTAGTCCAAAAGTAACTGAAAAATATGTAATGTTACATGTGCAATTTATTCTACTAAAATACTTAAATTATAGAGTTTAATCTTCCATAATCGGATTCACAATCAAAGTTGGCATCAAATATGAGCAATTTTGGTAACAATTAGTTTTAAGTACATTCTTCTTCAACATAATTAATACTTAAATTTACATATGCTGCTATTCAATAAAATCTTATAAAAGAAAGTAAAAGCATTTTACAATGAATTTTAGAAAGAAAAAAAAATATTTTACCTAATTAAGTCATGTTCTGATGAAACATGGCTGTTGTTGCATTGACATAAGATGAACATGATCAATAAAAGTAATTTAATTGAGATATAAGAGATAATGTTTATCAGTTATCATCAAAAAATGGTTGAAAAAAGATTTTATACCAAACCTATTGGCTGATTTCTTCAAAAATGTATACAGTTCTTGCGATGCAGGGTTGCCAGATTGTATGTTTTGTTTAATTCTAAATTGTATGTTTTTCAGGCTTATTATACAGTATATGATTAAACCTTTGCTGTATGCTGATTTCTTCCATTTTTTAAAAACCATATCTGTTTTTTGGAATATCAAGGATTTTTATCAGTTTATCTTTTCAATTTGCTTCAAAAAATTATCTTTTAATGCATTTTTTACCACAAAAATGCGACTTCAAAATTAATTAAACAGTGTTATTAATATTCAAATACAGTTGGAAAATAACAATTAATTAATGATTTGATTTTAAGAAAAATTCTTTTAAGAAGACATTCAGCACAGTTTAGTAGGATGTGGAAAATGACAGTAGTTTGATTAAACAAAAACAAACTAGTGTTAATAAAAATCTTCCGTTTTTTTAAAAAAAGAACGAAAACTGATAATGCTATGGGACAATGGCCTGTAACATATTCTCCAAATGGAAGCTCAATCAAAAGCACAGTTCGAGTGCTATTATTGTTCACTCACACTCATTAGTAAAGAGCGTTTTTTTGGAGGTGTGGTTTTGAAATTGACAACATTGTTTCTAGTCACAATCAATTTAACAGCTGACAGATTATTTGTGCTCAGTATGTTTTGTCATTTCACCATGAATAGACTTACGCCAGAACAACGCTTGCAAATTGTGTAAAACATCATCAGTTTATTGCGGGAGTCATTTGGTGAGTGCATAATTTCACGTAATGAATCTGTGAACTGGCCTCCACGGTCATATAATCTCACACCAATGGATTATTTTCTGTGAGGATATGTGAAGTCCTTGGTCTATGCCAATAAACCACACATGTTGGACCACTTGTAAATCAACATTCACTGCGTTAGTGCTGATATACGGCCCCAGCTGCTTGATAAAGTGGTCAAAAATTGTACTTCCAGGTTGCACTTCATTTGAGCCAGCCACGGCACCTATATGCCCAAAATCATTTTTAAAAATTAATGCCATAAAATTATTTATTTAATAAAACCAATATCATGGCCATTAACATTATTTTTATGTGCTTTATTTAGTTTTAAATTTGTATACCTCTAAAAAAAAAAAAAAAACACTTTAGATAGACACATGATTGAAGAACCATCAAACACATGCTTTGGGGGGGGTGGGGGGGGGGGGTGAGAAAATTGTTATATATATGCATGCATGTATGTATACATATTTAAAATAGTGAAAACGAATTCAGGGTGCCTTAAAATGTAGAATTATGCCAATATTTCCATAATTTTAGGCTTTTATCAAGATTACAATACTTTCCTTACACTGTATGTGTACAAAAAGAAAAACTATTAATGATATTTTTGTTAATCAATGCATCTATGCATATAATTTTTAAATATTATTTATGTGTTTTACATTAATATTGACATATATATTTATTTATATTTTAAATAGCATAGAGAAGAGGATTACAATCAAGATGGCAAATATGATGTATTACTTATGAATATAAAAATTCCACTGAAAAAAGAAGAAATTATGTCTGTAAAAATGCTACTCATGTTTGATTATAAATTGCATGTAATAATTTTAGTTTTTTGTCAATCTTTGATTAATGATTTTTAAAACATGCAGCAAAATAATTTATATGTAAGTTTATTTATTTATTTTCTGGTAGTTGAATTCAAGATTGCAAATGGAATGCACTGCCTATATCAGCCATAGCTCTTCATTACCTGGGTCTTCTTTATATTTAAATAGTGATTTGAATTTAATACAGAGAGAGCCATTAAATTATAAGGAAATAAATACGGAGTATAATGTATGTTTCTATATATTTTATATTATTATTTTAAATGATAATTAATTAATTATAAATAATTTGTATTGATTGACTGTACAATGTAATGATCAAATATTCTGACAATATAATAATAATGATTATGTGTAAATTTATATAACAACTTAGTTTTTAATTTCTCTTTCACCAGTATAATTATTTTAGGCCTCCATCTATTTTTTAATTTTATTGTAAAACCTGCATAACAGACACTATCGAATAATGAACATCTCTATTTAGCCTACATTTTTCCAATCTCTAACACTTGTATATCTGTATGCTTTTATTCCTGAATAATAGACACCTCCAAATAGCAGATAAATTCCATGGTCCAGAGGAGAACATTTTTAAAATGTTAGAATGATGAAATAAAAAAGTCTGGATTAAATTAAAATTTCCAAGAAAAATTGAAGAAATAAAAGCA
Source organism: Maratus speciosus (assembly GCA_963932465.1). NCBI lineage: Eukaryota > Metazoa > Arthropoda > Arachnida > Araneae > Salticidae > Maratus > Maratus speciosus. The sequence goes on from OZ010790.1 coordinate 608,816,600, forward strand.
TGTTTTTACATATAAATTCATAAATCGATTTATTCTACAAAAACAAACATCGTCTGTCAACATATTGACATTTAGATTAACACATTTTTTCAGCTTTACATTCAACCAAGGAGTAACATTTAATCTCTTTGCATTTTGGTGGAGAATTATTAATCCCTATTTACAAAAACTGAATTTAAAGAAAAGCATATACTATTTTCATTTAATTATTTTTGAAAGGTGGTGGTTAAAACATCAAAGCCACTAAATTAAAAATGGTTTATCGAGTAAAAATGACTTTTTCTTCCCTTGTAAAGCATTTATTTTATCTTAAAAGAACAATATGCTTTTGACAAATAATGTTTTGCATCAAAGATCACATAATCTGCTAAATGTAATTTTCACAATATCTATTTAGCCCAGGGTTGTCAAGTTTTTGCCATGCAATGGTTAAAACCGTCGTGTCAAAAACTTTTATGTCAAAAAATTAGATTTAATAAAATAATATAAAAAAAAACTATTTAGCAGAGTTAGACTTTAATCAATAAATTCTAAATAAAACTGCATAAATACATTAGAACTGTTGGTATAAACTGCACAAATACATTCTTGAAACCTATTTGCATAGGATATGGTAAACTGCAAATGGATTGTTGCATGATTTTTTTTTTTAATTATTTGACTAATGCATGCTTTTAAAATGAACAGTTAATAAATCCTTAATTATTTGTAGTCACTAAAATTATGTAGGTTTAATCTAAATTTTTCAGAGGTAAAAAAATTGTTTAGATTTTTTTATTTTTTTTTAGGACTAGATGCAGAAACTAATCTGTCTCAATTGGTATCAATGGGCATATTTACTTTCTTTAAGATAGAGCAAATTCAAAGATATTTTCCTTCCAGTACAAAACAGTATTGCTATTGCTACAAAACCTGTTTTTTTCCTTTTCCCCTACTATATCTTTATGGATGGGGTTGCTTAAGGCACTACTTCACTAATGTGAAAACACCCACATGCTAAAGTTAATCCTATAGGAGAAATTTTTTTAAATATCTTGTTTGAAATTTCGGTACTTGTTAGTTATCCCGTTGACCCATTTCACCAAATTATATAAATTGCCAAACCACTCGCCAAATTATACACATTGACACAATTTTTTATTTTAAATGACGAAAGAACAAATAAATTAATAAAACATTAATAAAAATACAAATAAAACGTCAAATTAATGGTTTTATTGGCCATTATTGGCATTTAATCTTAAAATTAATTAATTAATGGCAACCATTATTGGAATTTAATCTTACAATTTGGCGACAGTAATTTGGTCGACGGGATAACTAACAAGTACCGAAATTTCATACATTTAAATATTTTTTTAAAGTAAAAATGAAAACACCTGCTCAGTAATATTAATTATTTTTTAATATTTAGTTTGCATTTCAATATTTTTATTTTATTATTATTATTTTTTTTTTATTATTTTTTTTTTTGCCATGTAATATTGATTCACAAAGGCATTTTTTTACTTTTTCGATTTTCCTTGCAGTTATTAATATTATTATTATTAGGATACTTTCACTTTCAGAAGAGGTTTTGAACTAAGTTAAGTAACTATTTATTTTCCCTACTGGTATGATGAATTATTCATTTGTCTCTAATTTCAGGAAATATTCTGTAAATAAGATAATTTCATCAGTAAGAGGTGATTGTCAGTGACTAACAAAAATTAATTCTGGGATAAAAGGTTTAAAATATCATATTTTAATCATTTTATCCCAACATTTAATTATTTTCTCTTTAATAAAATAAATTTTATTTTTCTGTGTTTGTACTAAATTAAAAAATAAATAAAATAAGTAATGCTGCAGAGAAAATATTTATTAAAAGCTCTCTCTCTCTATATATATATATACTTAAAAAAAAAAAATAAGGTATTCAACCAAGTATGCAAAAAAAGCCACACCAGAAATTCAGATAACTTGGAAATTTAGTGATAAACAAAGAAAAAAATTATAATTTCACATTTGATTACAATTTAATGTATACTAAACTACATTGAACTATCATTAAACAAAAGCAATGCTATAGTAACAGCATTTTTTTCTGTTTTGTTCTGAGTTTACTTACATATTTGTATTTTTGACATTTTAAAATGGTTAAAACACAATTTAAACCTATGTCACATCAAAAACTAGTTTTTGGCATCTAAAACAACAACCCTGATTTAACCTATATTATAAATATGATTTCTTACTTAAAATTTAGTATTTAATAAAACTAATATAAATATTTTCTAAAAGTACAATAATATTGCATTTCTTTCTCTCTCGAGAAATCAGAAGATCTTATGCAATGTACCTAAATGCAACACAGCTAGTTATTATTATTTTTTAAGATTATGTTATCTTTATGATATGTATCTTTAAATACTTATATGATTTTACAGTTTGTGCATTTGATTTCTTAAGCAATATTTTAATCTTTTGACATTAATAATTCTGCAGTTTTGCATTTGTTAAAATTACATACTTCTTTTTTAACTTTTATATTTTTAAAAAGGTAGTTGATTTAATTTTGAATCTTAAGTATTTGTTTTCTGTTTCATTTTAGGTTTCAGTCATTGATGAAACACTCAGAGATGCTTCTTATTTGAAGTTAGAACACATTTTCTTTCAATATACAAAACGAAACGGTATAATTATTTATTTTTTGGAATAAATGAAAATAACGTTTTAATGATATGTATTTTTTCTTTTAAATACAATGAAATAAAAATACCAATATTTCTGGTATAATAGCAATTCTTAAACTTTGAAATTATGAGACATTTTAATTTAGTTTATGATACTTACCATTTAACTAGTGTGTACAGATTTCTTTCATTGTCTGCTGTTTTGCTTTTTGAGTTAATAAAAGTGTTTGTTTCTATTAGATTTAACTTGCAATTTATAAAGTTAAATCCCAAAATTGAAAAAAAAAAGTTTTTAGGTAATAAAACTTAGAAACGATGATTTTTGTACATTTGAGAACTATTAAATTACACCACTATATTGCTATATCATACTATTCTTTTTGCAAATCAATTTCCTTTTAATAAGGCATGATATATTTCTTGAATCTGTATTTTATGAGATTGAAAAATACCTGAAAAGCAACAATTATGTTATTATGGCCATATAACCAATTTTTAATGAAAGTCTTCAAGAAAGTGCATTTTATACAAACAGATTACAGAACGTGTGATGTAAAACATTCCTAGTTTAATCAGCTATTTATATCAATAGTCACTTGAAGCGGTCAATGAAAAACCTAGGTATATTTTGTCCTATAAAATTAGATATATATTTCATTAAAGTATACATGAGATAGATTTTAGCATGACTTTTATAGTTTGTTTTGTTATAATGCTGTTGCTTTATAATTGATTAATACTTGAGCTATTTTGTTATTTTTTACCATTATCTTTCTGAATTTATTTTAGAAGATTATTGATTAATTGAACTGTCCAATATTTTTTGTCTTTCCTTTTTTGGAGAACTGCTATAAGACAAATGATTTTTTGATCATATATTTCATTTACTAAATATTTATAATACTTATAGAACAGATTTATTTACTTATTTGTCTTTTTAATGTCATTTTTACTTATTTATTTTATTGATAGTTTGAGTTTGAGACCTACCCGACTGTAGTCCCTAATTATCCGCAACACAGAAAACAAGCAACAGGAAAACTAGAACAGCACCCAATTTGAATATTCTTTTTGCAAATCAAATTCCCTTTAATAAGGCATGGCATACTTCATGAATCTGTATTTTATGAAATTGAAGAATACCTGAAAAGTGGCAATCATGTTATTATGGCCATATAACCCATTTTTAATGAGACTTTTTAATGAAAGCCTTCGAGAAAGTGCATTTTATACAAACAGATTACAGAGCATATGATGTAAAACATTTCTAGTCCAATCAGTTATTTATATCAATAGTCACTTGAAGGTGGTACTGCTGTAAATGAAAAACCTGGGTATATTTAGAAAACTGAATATATATTTAGCCTCAGTTAATTAAAAATAGAACTATTATGATAATATAGCCAAAGTTTTTATTTGATTTATTTAAAAAAAAAAATAATAATGATAACCTGAGCTCATTTATTGCCATATTCTAGCTTGGAGTTATTCTTTTCTTTAAAAAAGACTGTCCAAATATATTAATTGATTAATACTTGAGCTATTTTGTTATTTTTTTTTTATCATCTTTCTGAATTTATTTTTGAAGATTATTGATTAATTGAATTGTCCGATATTTTTTGCCTTTCCTTTTTTGGAGAAATGCTATAAGACAAATGATTTTTTGATCATATATTTCATTTATAATACTTATAGAACAGATTTATTTATTTATTTGTCTTTTTAATGTCGTTTTTACTTATTTATTTTATTAATATATTCCACTTAAATTTTATACAAAATATTAACAATTATGAAAAAAATTTCAATAATCAATTTAAAAGTTAAATACCCTCCCTATAAAACACACATACTACAATATATAATATAACACACACAAATAACGCCTGCATTCAACAGTTAATAGTATATATAAATACTATTAGGACATACATACAATAAACCCAACTGGAGTGAAAAATTAGCCAGAGCCAGAAATCGAACCCGGGACCACAGCATTCCAGGCTGTCGCTCTAACCACTGAGCTACTCCAGTTAGAGCGTTCTCTACTCTGATTGCTCTGCTCTGCTACTCTGATTGCAGACCCAGGTACTGGCCGGAGTAGCTCAGTAGTTAGAGTGACAGCCTGGAATTCTGTGGCCCTGGGTTCGATTCCTGGCTCTGGCTAATTTCCCCCTCCAGTTGGGTTTATTGTATGTATTTCTGTATAATATTTATATATACTGTTACCCTCCCTATAGTTTGGATGCTATGTAGATGATTATTTTAGATAGTATTTAAATCTACTAACTAATAAATAGTATTAAAATATTTTTATTTGTATTGCTGTCTTTACGTTTATAAATATATATATTATACTTTGCTTGTAGTTTCTGCTGCTTTAGTGAATCAATATCTAGTGTGGAAACCTGGACATACAGAAGATAAATATTTCACAATTAATCTGAATATTAAATATCCTGAACAGACTATTTTGTATCCTTTGATTTCTTTTCTTTTCTTTGAATTTGTGTATGTGTATTGTAATTGCTTCTATATATTTAAATATGGTTAACATTTGTTATTCTAATCAGCTATTTGTTATATTACATGCATATAGAGTTTTGTAAAAACTCTGTATCTTTGAAATCAATGGATTGAATATAAGTTTTAATTACTCCATATGATTTAAACATTTTAGTGGATTCAGAATTTTTTGCGGCTTATTTTAGGCTAGTGCTAGAATGATAACCGATTAAACATCTAGAAAATAAATAACATTTTCTCTTCTAGATTTATATGAGTTTGCACTTTTAATAGTTGTTTTTTCATTGTAAATGAAAAATGTTTATAATTTTAGACTGTAAGTATGTGTTCATTAAAACTTGACAAATGCTCAATTTCAGTCTTTTTGATAACAGACAGAAAGATTAATCAGCCATAGCTAAAAATGTATGCTCGAAAACACTGCATGGCAAAGGAAGTTGTCTGGTAGGATTGGGGTTGATACATTCTCTCTGAACGGCAAAGTCCGATTGAAGCATTTTGTCATGAAGACAAGGAAACAGTCTCAAGAGACCTATGGGCTGGCTGACAAAGATTGGAAAGTGATCCTTATCAGTCAGTGGGTCTATAGGAACTATTTTACCTTGCTTTCTTACAATGCTCTAAGTAAAACTTTATTGTAGAGCGAGCTTTTGGTGACATTTCTAAATGGATTAAATAGAAAACTGTGAAAATTGGAATTGCCAAACTTAAAGTGATACATTGTTGTTTCTTTGAAAGCTAACATCAAAGAGTTTAAATAAGAAAGCTTAAGGTATTCTTCTGAAAAGTCTTTTTTATTCAGAATACGAGGATGAAATAAATTAATGTTATGGAAATTTGCCAGTTACTTCTCAAACTTGACAAAAAAATAAAAAAATTGAGCAGATTGCGGTATTCCACTGTAGTTGAAGAAGAAGTTACTCATATGTATAATTTTAATTAATTTTTTAGTATATATTATTTTTTAGCATTCATATCTTTATAAAATAGTATACAGGAAAAAATATTTTAATTTTACTAGATCATATTTGTTGTTATATATATGTTATAATATTAGATCTATCTCTGTGATTTCCCTGTACTATTCTAAATTACTACTCTATATTCACTAAATCCTTATTCTTAAATAATCTTTATCATTAATTCTGTTAAATTCCTTTTAATTTAATATCTCGCTTGTCTAATTCACTTAATTATTATGCTTTTAGTATTCTTAAATTAAATGTTCCATTTCAGACTTTTGTATTTTAAAATGTTCTTTGGTAACCATTTTTATTTTTACTCCAGCCAAAATTTACTTTCCCGTGCTTAATTCCAGGGTTTCCTTTTTGCTTTATTATTCCTCCTCTGCTCTGTATGCTCTCTTTTCATCTTAATTGGTTTAGACTGCGTACTACGTCAAAATTGTATTCCTACGCTTAGGAAGTAAAAAGCAGTTACGCACGATTCTCCATCAGATTTGCTGAGTTTTTTTAAATGTAAACTGCCCCCTGACTGTGTGTCTGTCAAAATGTCGTTTGTTCTAAAGATTTTACCTTTTTATGTAATCAAATGATTACTATTGATTATAGATATTTTCTACATCGAAATTATTGATGGCACTATATCGTGATTTTGTGAGAACTGGTGCCCGATATTATTAAATAAAATCCTGTGAACAGAAATGCTTTCGTTACTTGTCTCCTGGAGAAATTCCAATCTTCATCTCCATTGTTTTTGCCATTAGCCATTCGACTGCCAGCCATCTTTAATGAGAAATGATGATATAAAGATTAAGCTGCTCAATTAAATAGGTGAAGCTGTTGATCTATTTTCACTTACTACATGTTCTTACATCTATGCTCCAACTTCATGCTACACCATATAATGTAACGAAAGGTTACATTTATCACGGCTAAATCAATTATGTAATAGAAATCGTTACATATAAACACGATGAGATTATGCTACATTCATCTTCTTCATCTACATCGCTACTAGATCGACAAATTTGTTTTCCAGTAACCCGATATCTTTACATATATATTCTATACCATGTTTTAAAAAAATGAACAGAAACCTGTTAATATCTTTTGTTACTCTGTTTTGAAAAAAATGTTTGATAGTTTTACTAAATCTTTGAACATACCAAATTGATGTTTCTAATAGAAATCTTAAATTATTTTTTCTTTTATATTATACTAGTTGACCCATGATAATAGCCTTAAATATACCTAAAATGAGTGTTGAATGATTTTATATTTCTCAATGAAAATCTAAGTAAAAAGAGCTTGTAGGAAACATTCTTCTATTTTTTATTATTATTTTTTTTTTTAATCAACTACTATCGATCACATTTAAACTTAAAAAATATGTATGTTTCTTATTGCCCAAACTCTTTGAAATTTTTTATAAATTATAAATATAAGGATTCTGAACCCTGTGTATAATTTTCGGGATAAAACATTGAAATTTAGTAGTAAGAAGGCTACAGATCAGGAGCAAAAGTCATGTGCATATTTACAATTTTAGCAAGCAATCATAAAAAATTCTGAAGTGACTTCCAGAAACGAACTTTTTTAAAAGGGTTGATATTAATATCTGTTTTACTAAAGACATCTTTTTAAAGTTGAATATGTGCTCATAAAGCATGTTTGATTTGTTTTTTCCTATTTTGATTAAAAATTCTTATTGCAAAATGTTAAACAATGCGAAAAGCGACAAACTGTGAAAGTGAGTTTCAGAAAATATTTTTTTTTCAAAGTTACTATTAATATATTTTTTAATGAATTGCGGCTTTCGAATGTTGTAGCAAATGAATGTAGATATAGTTTGGTAGCTTTGTTTTTGCATATTTTGATTTCCAAAGCTAATGCCAATTTTTAAATATTGCAGAAAAAAAAAATAAAATATGAGCACTTAGCAACCATACCATTAAAAATAGAATGAAATTTTAGATGCAGGTATTTTAAGACATGTCCTTGAGAACAAGATGAAGAACAACAATTAAATACAGCTCACATTGATGTTAGATTGAGAAAATTTCGAAAAAATTTCAACACCTCCTTTTTCATTACAAATTATCTTCACAATGAAACACTATAAAAGACATTAAAATGGCACTAAAAATGCTAAATTAAAACAAATACAAAGAAGAGCAATTGAAACAACAAATAAGCCAGACAGGCAACAAGAATCAAAATATTGTAGTCGAATTATAAAAATTTCTAGCATATCTTCACACCTGATTCACACCGATATTGTGAATAACAATTAATTATGGCATGATGACTCTATGCAGAATCTCACTTGCAAAGATTTTTTAACGTCAGATGCATTTAGCACATTCAGCATGTATGTTTTTGATTTTAAATATCCCAAAGGAGAAAAACCCATTGGGGTGTGTTTGGGTGACCATGGTAAACACAGAAATGCAAAATGACAATAGAAGATTATGTTATCAAGGTGTTTTAACACCAGATGTAGAGCATTCTCTGCTCTTTTTTGCCTTTTCTTTATTTCACAATTTTTAGTGCTATAGGTATTGTTTCAATGCAGTTTGTGTTTTTAACTGACTGTGAAAAAGGAGGAGGTTATCTCTTTGACATGCATATATTATTATTTTTTTAATGAATGTTCACCTTTTACTCTGAAAATACACAACTGATTCATGTAATAATTATTTTTTTGTAATTGAAAGACGAGTTTTTTAATTAAATGTTACCTGTAGCACTAAAAATGCTAAATTAAAGCAAATGCAAAGAAAAGCAATGGAAACACCAAATAAGCCATACAGGCAACAAGGATCAAAATATTATAGTTGAATTATAAAATTTTCTAGAAACGTCTTCACACCTGATGTGGGATATTGTGGGATACTCAATATTCTCAAAATGGTTCCATTTAAATTTCATCAAACTTGATTCAGTACTATTTAAAAAATTCAACAAAAAACAATAAAATTGATATTTCCCTTATTCTGTTGTATGTTAGCTGTTTGCAAATTGCTCAGTTAGCTGGATGCGAAGTGCTCGTCGATGCATGAGCAGCCGATGTACAACAGAACTAAAAAATCTTGGTATTTTTTATTAACTTAATATAAAATCGAGTAATTAGCTTATTGAAGTTAGTTTTTTTATATTAAAAAGTTTATATTTTTTACTGAGGACATAATTTTGTAGTGAAAAAATGGGATTTTGCTATTTGAAATTTTGCAACTGTAACTATAACTGTGAGAACTTGACTGTTGTTCTTCATTTCATTATTAAATATATATCTTAAAATACATGTTTCTTTTAACAATATGGCCACTAGGGTCTCATGTATCAGCACAGTTTTAGCATGACCACTCATCATTAGCCTAACAAATAAATAAATCATAGGTAATGGAACCCCAAGGAAACGTTGTATATGTAATTACACTTTATCAAAGTCTAATAATTATAACTTTTTAAAGGTTCAATAATTTTGATTAATTTAAACAAGATTATTTTTAGCAAAAAGTTTAGATATTTTTAAAAATGTGTATTAAAAAGAATCAGATTTTATTTTTCATCATACAAACAATGATAATATTATTAAAGAAAATATTGTAATCTCTATTAATAATTAAAATATAATAATTGATTTCTTGCTTATGCACAGTTGAAAATGAAAAGAGAAACACCCCACACTATCGCGAAAAAAAAACACATAGAAAAACTGGAAGTACCTTAAATTGAGAATTGTCTTCATTAAAATCTTTATTAAAAGAGTAAATTCAGAAGTTATTTCCTTATGAGAATAGGAACAATATCTAAATTCCCAATGCCTAGTACTTAATTTTGATTCCAGAAAACCATCTAGAATGTCATATTAGAAATATTTGAATTTTCTTAAAATACCTATGTTCATGAGATATTCAGTATTTAAAATTAATCTAATGCTGGAAAGAGGAGTGTGATCTCAAAAGATAAGTTCATCACTGCAAAGTTTAGATTCCAGTGAATAATTAATTAGCACTTTTCAATATAAAATATGTTAGTAATTTAAAAATAAATAATATATTTAAATAATTGAGATTGCTGCTTCCATTTTTTTTTTTGTTGTTGTTTCTACATTTATGAAATTAATAATATTATATTAATAATAATTAATATTTTTTTATTATATGGTAATATTTTTTAGGAGGTTATAACTAAAAATTTACTTAGAGGAATGAGCCGAAATTTTGAATACTAAAAAAAATCTCTAAAAATTGATTTCTGTCAAAAAATATTGTTTCAATTCATACAGTTTTGAATATTAATTTCATACATAAAAGCAATAAAATGTATAAAAAAATTTTATGTTTGAAATACTTAATACCAAAACAATCAGTATGAAAAAATAACTTAGTAGATTAAAGGAATTGTGAATTTAATTATTAAAAAATAACTTTAACATTAGCAATTTAAAATTTTACTATTTAATTCCCAAACTTCTCCACCGAATCACTTAAATTTGGGTACCTTGAATTAAAACCTATTTTAGAATTCAAATATTCTATCGAGTTTGAGAATTCCTGTTGAACATTTAAAAATTTATTTCTCTTTCAATAGGAAGCCAGCTCTCTAAGCTTACTTTATTAATAAATAAAATAAAATAAAAGATGTCAAATGTTTTATTTATTATAAAATTCAGGCATTAGATATTGGGGGATGTTCACTCTTTTTTTTCTTTATTAATTTCAGAGGCTGTACATTGATTTCTATTTACTTAAAAAATATATTTTAGTAAACATTATAACATAGCTTAAAAAAGTGCATTATATGATATCTTCCTTCTGTCTATTGTAAACTTTATTAAACTTAACTCGATTCCAGATATAAAATTCAACTATGGAAACTCATAAAAACATTCCTAATTAAATATGTTGTATTCTTTGCAATATTTTCTTATGTATTTTATAAAATCAAGTTGTATGTCTTTAAAAAACAGTATGTGCCTAGCATTGTTATGTCACCCATCAAGCATGATTAAAGAGTATTTTTATGTTTTATTAATACTTTTGTATTCAAATTTATATACAGTAGAAGATCTTTATAATACAATTCCCCCTATAACACACAACTTCTGAAATGCAAACAATGAATTTTTAGTTAAGAAGCACCTGGATTCCCACATTATGAAAAATTGCTATTCTATAGAGGACTAAACTTGATATACTAATTCAACTGTATCTTCTTAATTCAGTGCTTTTTAATGAAGAAATTGCTATTATTACCATACAAATTTTTGAAAATGAGTAATATAATGAGTGATTTGGTCCAGGCATATTTGGACAATGTTTATAAAGGAAATTTAACAAAGCATCGAGTGATCTGTATTATGCAAAAATGTATAATCTGCACAACTCCTGGTAACAAGGAATGCTCTATAAAGATATTCTATTGTATTTTGATACGTTTTACACATATTTGGACATTTTTACAAGGTATGTTTAATGATGTGTGAAATGTGCTCTATGCAATTCCATATAACGCACAACCTCACGTTTTTAGGCTTACGTTATAAAGATCTTCTACTGTAATTTTTTTTCTGTTATTTTTATAATGTAAAATTTCTTTATAAAAAACAAACAACTTATAGATTTATTTATTTTTTATTTATTTTTGATATACAATGCATCACTCAACATGTACTTTTAATTATTTCATTCTCCAGTAAATTAACGTAATGATGTCAATAAATTTTCTTTTTTAAATGTTGTGGGTAATAGTAAATTGAATGATAATTTCATTTTTATACACTTTTATTTAACTTAACATGGTTCATGTATGTAAAGATGGAATTTTGTAATTGATTTTTCTCTCACTTCCTGATGTGCTAGAATTTTTAAAAATACGTATAGTTGTGTGTCCTCAATGACAATGCAGTATTTTCAAAACTTAATTACAAATTAATAGATTAATTTTAATTGAATTTTGATTATACATTTAGAAAACAATTCAATAATTCCAGATTAAATAATTTTCTAGCATGATTTTTAAAAAATCTATTATCCCATGATTCAACAATAAATAGGGTTTGTTACAATAATGAAAAATAAAATTTGTAGAAATATAAAAAAGTTTTTTTTTATTTCCTGCTATATCTTAAAAAAAAAAGACTGAGCAAAACTTTATATTTTTTATACAACAATCCATGAATTTTGAACCTTTAATATGTTTTTTATTGAAAAAATAAATGATGGATGTGTTCAGTGAAAAATACAATTATATGAATATCAAAATATGAACTATATTACAGATTAAAAAGCAGATTATATAAGTAAAAGTAAGAATATATGTATTTTTTAAATCGCATTTCAATTGGTACAGTTAAAAGTAGAAAATAATTACAAAAAAAATAATGTCCATAAAAGTTAAAGCTAATAATGAATAAGCATAACATTAGAACATACTCGCAAGATCTTTTGAATCAGTAAAATGACTTTCATTAATTTCTACAATCTCTTTAGGCCTTCATTTTTCATGAATATCTTTTTAGAATATGTGTATAAACTTTTAGGTAATTGTCCAATCAATCTGTCTTATTGCTGAAATCCAACTGTATTTTTACATTTAATTGATGTAATTACTTTGACAGATTGAGAAATAAATCTTTACTGCAGTCATAAGTGTAATTTTGGAGAATTCATAGATGTAAATTTGGATTTTATGCAGTCATAAATGTAAATTTAGATAGCATACTTTTTATCAATTTTGGTTTTTTCTACACTTTTTTGATATTTTTATCTGCAATACTTAAGAATTTTTTCTTTTTCCATTGAACTTACCTAAAATTCTATTTTTAACTCATATCAAATTAAAAAATTGTGATTAATTTAAATAAAATTGATAGTTTTTTCAATAAAAAAAATATATCAATGAAGATGGTAGCAACTTCGTCCTATTTTTAAAAGAAATTCCTGTTTGAAAATATCTACCCTATGGGAGGAAATCGATGTTTTGTCAAAAATTTTCCTTGGAAAATCTTTGGCTTGGTATTCATGGGGGGACCACTGGATTCAATGTACCAGAGTAGGGAGTTAGCTCTTCATATTATTGTGGAGCTCAGTGGTTTTTATGTCGATACTACTACACAACAACAAATAAGACAAAATAAAGTTTAGCAATTTTTTTAAGCCTAGAATTTATTTTTAAGCTGGTAGAAGGTCTAAAATAATCTGCAGTGCCTGCTGCCATGCTGCACAGTTTCTGCTACTTGGGTGATAGGTATTACTGAAAAATGAACCAAGCAATTTAAAAGAGAAATGTCAGTTAATTAAGTGTAACTTATGTAAAGAAATGTAACTTTAACATTTTTTGCTTTACATTTTTTACAAACAACTTTGGTTTACATACTTTGTAGTAGATCAAACATAATATACACAACACTCATATTTTAGAGTAATTGTTTTTTAATAAATTAGTAATGTGATTAAAATTCATAAATTGGAATTAGAAATGTGTAATTTTTTTTTTTTTTTAAGCCACTATTAGAATCCGCATGGTCCTAAACACATCAAAATAAATTTTTATTCATTTCTGACAATTGTAGTGAACTTACAGGATAACCAGAAATAAACACCCCAGTTTGAAAATTTAATAACTCATATGTACTGTAAATGTAAAAATAGTCAAAATTTTCGTTAACAGATAGCGCTGCATCATCTCAAACTGCAAAAATGCTCAAACTAGCATGTAAAATTGCAGAAAAAAAAACTCAAGTTGTAATATTTTTCCTATTTAGCGATTGAAACACAAAATGACAACTAAATTTTTTCATTTATTTGAGCATTCTTAATGTTTGAGATGCTGTAGCTGTGAGATGAAATCTCACATCTTTTGTCCACCTATTCGCCAGCCTGCATCTTCGTTCGACGGAAGTGCAGCTTTGTTTACAAGTACTCTTGAGTACTATTTTTTTCTCCCTTGCTGACAGCACGTTGGAGCAGACCTGTAAGTTTTTCTTTTCCCCAGTGCTTGAACATATGCGCGTCATTCATTCATTCATTCTTTTTTTTCTCTCATTGTTTCATCCGAGACCATGGATGCATGCACGCTCTGCTCAGTAGGTATGAGTGCTCGTTATGAGTTCAGCAAGGTGACGTATTTTGCGTAGTGAATTGGAACATGCTACTTTCGTTTTCGTAATCATGATTTGCTTCCTAGAGTACCACTAGCTTTTAAATCTCTCATTTAGTTACTTTTGCATGCTCCGTAGCGATCTTTAAATACTGTTTCCCTTAATTTTTTAGACAGTTTGAGTTCTGACGGGACATCGAAATAGAGTCGTAGTTTTTTTTTTTTTTTTTTTTTTTTTTTTTTGCCGTAAAGCCATTTTTCTTTTAACGAAATTTTGATTCTTCAATAGAGTAACAGCTATTCTCAAGGATTTTTTTGATTTAAGTGCCTGCATTTTTAAAGCATTCCTATGGGTGGTCAAAAATGAAAATTACATTCTTTTCATTGTGATGGTATTAAATAAAGAATTACTTTGTCTTCAAGAAGTTCTCGTTCCTGACTTTTCCTCAACATACTTGTTTAAAGTAAGATCGTTTAATTTTCTCCTTTTAAATGACATGTAAGAACACAGTTAAATATTTAATTTAAAGGTTATTGCCTCCATTTTAAACAAAATTTTCACAATGACAATAACTCTACCCTATGATCATGCTAAATTGTGAATATTGCATTATTCACCTCACAGTAGCACCGCGCCATCTGTTGGCAAAAATTTGAACTATTTTTAGATTTATAGCACATGATATTTAAGACCCACTAGATGTGAATGTCACAAATTTCATATTCATATTTATTATAGTTAATGAATTATTGAATTTTCAAATTGGGACATTTATTTCTGGTCACCCTGTATTAATGAATATGTAAAATTAGTAACTTTAAGGGATCATACAGGTTGTAATTTTCAAACTGGGTGAAAAAGTGTCCAGGCCCCTATTGAGAACAGGGACCTTTTGGCTTAAGGGGAGTCTTCACTCACTTGAAAACACTTGCTCCGTAATGTTAATATGGACCAATGTAACCAATGGGCAGGTTGTTTTCAAATTTCTCGTTTAAATTTGAATATTTTTAAACGATTTTTTTTGCATAGGATAGCTGAGCTCGATCTTTAATATGACTGTTTTTTACTTTTTTTATTTTGGTTGTCGATTTTTTTTTAAAAAGGTACTTTCAGTTTCAAAACCTGTTCTGAAAGTGAAAGTACCTTTATTAAAAAAATCTGCAACCAAAATCAAAAAAACTAAAAAACAGCCATATTAAAGATTGAGCTCAGCTATCCTATGCAAAAAAAAAAAAAAAAAAAAAAAAAAAAAAAAATCGGTTAAATTATTCAAATTTAAACGAGAAATTCAAAAACAACCTGCCCATTGGTTTAACATTACAGAGCGGGTGTTTTCAAGTAAGTGAAGACTCCCCTTAAGCTGCGAATGAACCATCCTTCTAACTGTTATCAGTGTCGGCGTTGTTTGTTGTGGCCACGTGGTGTCTTTGATTTTTAATGACTTTAAAAGGAAAGGGACTGATGTTCTGCCAAAGAGGAACCTTTCCTTCAAGTAGAGTCGAGCTCCTTATCTCCTGACCCATTGTTGATTCCCCTCATTCTTTTGTGAATAAACTGCAGAATCGTCCAGAATAAAAGATTTTCCACGAAAACTGGAGAAGGATGGCAAAACACGCGTCTGTTTGCAGCCTTAAGCTGCTAATGCTCTGCCAACTGAGCTATCCTGGACAAATCTGGAGGACACAATTCACCCAGAAAACCTTATTGATTAGGTCATCTGGTCTGATATCTGAATCGGCCTAACAAAATAAATCGCCAGTAATGGAACTCCAAGAAATGTTGAATACATAATCACATTTGATTAATATTAACACAACTATTCTAATTGGTAAACAAATCACATGGTTGTAATTTTCCAACTGGGCGAAAACATATCCAGGCCAGCATTTGAACCAGGGACTTTTCGGCTTAATCAAGACCTTTTCAGAAAATTGTTTCTGTTTTCAATTAGTTGATCTTCAGTTTTGTTGCAAGTACAGAAAAAAAAGAAAAGAAAAAGACATTTTGAATGTTGTTTTATTAAGTTTCCATGTTAAGTGCAGTATGTTTAGCTTTCTAATTTATACAGTAGAACCTCGATCCATCGTTTTTCAAGGGGTGCGTGAAAAAAAAACGATGAATGCGGGAAAACGGTGAATGCGGGTTTACGTTAAAACACAAAGAAACAATGTTAATGCATTACTAATATGTTCAATGTATACAGTATACATTATACTAATAAATACTAATTTGTTACTTACCGAAAGTGGAAAACAAATAAATCGAAGTTGTAGAAAATTGATATTTATTTTTAAAAACCTGTAATTTTATGTTGGGTTTTTTGTTCATTTTTTAAATTAAACAACAAATTTTCAAGATGTGCAACATTTTTCTGGTCATTTTCTGTAATTTCATGTGCATATATAAACGCTTGTACAGTTTTAAATACCGTAATTGCATCAGACAGACTTGGTACTGGCATAGGCTCAACTTCATTGGCATAAACATTATCCTCTGCTTCTTCACCATTATTTTCATTTTTTGCATCATCAGACATTCCGTCTATGCTTAGGAGACCACAAGTCACAACATCTTGATCAATGGAAATACAATCACTAAATTTCTCACCAGATACATCCTCTGTTACATGCAACCACTCTTCATCTGCATTATCGTCACCATCATCATTATTTTCTTTCCCTTCTGTTGAGAAATGTTGCCAATGGGCTACTTTTTTAAAATTCAGATTTCTTGGCTGGCACCACTTTTTTGAGACGGTGAAATTCTCTTTGTTTTTGCCTTAATTAATACATCATTAACACTAGAAAGACTGAAACTTACAAGGGAACCACTTTAGGTGTTGCTCGCACCTAGTATTGAAACCTGGTGCATTTTAAAGCTCTATATTAGGAAGTTTGGGAATCGATAAAATTTTTTTGTTAAAATAATATTTTTTGATTTTACAGCAGATTAACTTTCTGAAAATGCAATTTTCGAGACCACTTTTTGGGCTGTTAAAGTAAAAGTTTAAAAAAAAAAAAAATAGTTTAAAATATAAATTAGTCAATAATAACTATAAATGTTGAAAAAAGTTTTAAAATTCCTTCAAAAACCTACGAATTTGATTAAAAAAAAATACAATAGTATATTTACATATTTGGCGGGGAAAGATTGGCGTCTTTTTCGTCCCGTACAGTTTTCTGGCAACCCTAGCTCAGTATTTTCGCTATGCACCGTGTTGTAATGGTTTGAACGTAAACCTATTACAAGTATAAAGCTAGTGAAAATTTTGAAGTGCCATATCTGGCGACTTAACTCTCTTTTGGTGTAAAATTAACAAATAAAAATCCAATAATAAAAAATTATAACTATAAAAAAATATATAAAATATGATTTTAACAAAGAATTTTTATCGGTTTTCTAACTTTTATGCATAGGGCTACAAAATGCACCAGGTCTCGATTCTAGGTGCAAGCAACACCTAAAGTGGTTCCCTTGTTAGTATATAGCTATATTGCCCAAAAGCAGTCAAAATGACTGCATTGTGAAAGAATAACTATGTGTAAAGAAATTTGTTTAAAGTTAATTTTTCATATTTTTTATATTATTTACAGTTATATAACAAGTTATTAGTAAGTATTAACAATAAATTAATCTATGAATTATTTTTTGTACATTTTACGCAAATGAAAGTGCAAATCTTTTTATGTGTACATCTTGCGCAAACATACTTTTGACATTTTTCAAATATATTATTTGTTTTGTTGTTCTGGCAAAGTCGTACTGGAAAAATTTTGCATTTGTTAGAATGGTTGCATTTGATGATGTTGCAGTAGATCTTTGTGGGTCGTCATGTTCTGATGAATTTTTCTGTCTTGCAGCTCTGTATTTGGTGGAAAGCTCTTCTGCTAATTGAAACAATAACTCTTTTTGTTGTATTTGTATTCATGTCATTTCTTTGTAAAGGATCCAAGCATTTATAGCAGCCAAATCTAAAATATTGAAAAATATTTGGAGGGGCCATCTTCGAGTACAAGCTTTTACTGTATATTTTTCGGCCATTTGATCTGCAATATCAAGTCCATATTTTGTGCTGTTATAAAATTGAATAGATTCCGGTAACACTTTTTTATTACTTTTATCAATTTTCACAAAGTTATGCTTAGAACTTAGAATAGCTACTTTTTTATTTGGTTTGCTTTTATATATTGTAAGAACACAATTCTCTGATTTATATAGCAGAGTGGGAAAACGAGGCATGTTATCCTTCGTTTGTTTGGCTGCTTTAGGTAGTTCTCTTTTGTTTCCGCTAATATTTCCAACTAGATTTGTTTGTCTGGCAAATAATTTTGTCGCGAGTGACATGCTAGTGAAAAAGTTATCGGTCGTGATATTTCTTCCACAGCTTGTATATGACTCAACAAGTTTCAGAACAACGTGTTCACTGAGAAACATTGACGATGGTCGTTGTTCATCTTTTCTCAAATAAGGAAAACAATTCAAAACATATTTGCTACTAACATCTGATGCAAGCCAGAATTTGATGCCAAATTTGTTGGGTTTATTAGGCATATACTGTGTAAACCTGAATCTGGCTTTTGACGGAAATAATTGCTTGTCAACTGTTATATTTTACCCTGGTTGATAGCAAGCTTGATTATTTTCAATGAACTTGTCCCATATTTCCGAAACAAAGGCAAATTTGTTTGTTTGTTTGTAGGCACCTACTTCTTTCGGTTCTTTTGTCAAAATGAATAAACCGTAGGATTTGCTTGAACTTTTCTCTAGCCATAGTTTTTCTAAAAAATTCGGGACTCCACTTTGCTGACCATAAATAACTCAGTTTTAAATTTTTTGCCTCGTAGGCTCCACGAGCATATAATATCCCAATAAATGCACGTAT
This sequence comes from Maratus speciosus, assembly GCA_963932465.1. Lineage (NCBI taxonomy): Eukaryota > Metazoa > Arthropoda > Arachnida > Araneae > Salticidae > Maratus > Maratus speciosus. The sequence continues at coordinate 608,835,752 of OZ010790.1, forward strand.
TTCCGGTAATGCTGTTATCCAATCATTCCTCAAAATTCGGTGGCCTTCTTCTTCTGTGCACTTTTTTATATGTTTGATAATACAGTTATCTATTATCAACGAGAATGCACTGATGGGATTATCTGCCATAATGTTCCTTTTTGCGTAGCCTGTTGGCCCTTTCACACCCTTGAAAATACAAGTAGATGGTAACCTTCCTGGAATACCACCTTTGTCCAATTTTGACCACACAGTACCATTGGCAGCCGTTTCGGTCTCCTGAAAGGTGTTTTCAGTTTCTCCATTAGAGTCTAAACTACTTACCACTCTACACCTTTTCCTGGGCATATTGATGACACTTTCATTTTCATCATTGGTGATTGACTCTTCATCACTGTCTTCAGTGTCAGATGTTTCACTTTGAATATAATCCGCTTCATCTTCAGATGATAGTTCAGAACTTGTTGCATCTGATTCTATATCAGAGCACTCATCACTCATGTTCGTCAGCTTTTCCAATAACTTACTTCTATTCGACATTTCTTTCGTGAATTTAGGGCGCAAAAGAAAAAACAAACAACTTGTTAGAACAAGTATCACTGCATAAAGACCCGCATAACAAGTACTACTCTACCTTACTGAGCAACTGCAACTTATCAAGTATACGCCCACATCGATAATTTATCATGTGATGGTAATCGAAAAAAATGAAAACTGTTATTTCAATACAGACCCGAACTGGTCATATAAGAAATTTACTCAATTCAAGAATAAGAGTCATTTGATTATTAAAAATTTCCCAAGCAGTCAAAATGACTGCTTTTGGGCAATATAGGTATAACACATATACATATACCGGAAATGAAGGAGGGTGAGGTAACTACAATTATTAATAAACTCATTTATATGCTGTACAAAAAGTCACAAAATTCTAAGAAATTGTGTCATTATATACATGATTGTTTTTCTGATTGAAATTAAAAAGCAGTCAAAATGACTTCCTTGGGCAATCTAGTGTTAAATAAGGCGCATTTTACAATTTCAAAAAAGTGGTACCAATCATGAATCTAAATTTAAAAAAAGTAGCCTATATGAAACATAAAGATCGTTTCACTAGTTTTCTCCCGTAAAATTGCTTAAAACAGTTATTATCCCGGCATCAAAAGGTTGTACAACAGATGTACAATTAGCTGAGAAAAAAACTTACATTTATATTTTTCAAAGACGATATCTCTGGTGAATGAGCTGAACAATTGTCAATAAATAGAATGATTTCCATTTATTGACCACCGATTGATCTAGCAAAGTCATAAAGAAATTTTGTAAATATATACTTTTCCATCCATGCCTTGGTGTTCGAATGGTACACTACAGTTTCATTAGGTAGGCAGTTTCTTTACATTCTTGAAGCATCGAGATCTAGCAGATTTATCAATGAGGGGTGCTCATTTATCAGAACCGTCCTTATTTGTGCATAGTAGCACAGTAAGTCTTTCTTTGAAATGTTTACCACCATGACAAGACCCTCCTTTGAACGCTAGCGTTTTCTCTATAAAACAGGCCTGTTTCGTCTGCATTATAGATGTCACAATCCTTGTATCCTTCTAGTAACTTCGGAAGTTTTTCGAACCACATTTCTATGGCATCAGTATTTACTACTGCGGCACTTTCGCCGCATAATTTCATGGTTGCCAATCCATGGCGAATTTTAAAACGTGAAATCCACCCATTTGATGCAGAAAAAGTATCCATGCCATATGAGGCAGGTATTTCAAGAGTCTTCTGTCGAAGAATATTCCCATCCATAGAAATATTTAATGCACGAGCCTGTTCGTACCAAGCGAAGAAAAGTCTTTCCAACTCACTGTAAGTGTAACTAGACATTTTGCTAGATTTTCTCTTTTTTGCAGAAGTTCCATATTTATCATCGTGCTCTCTAATTTCTTTCTTTTTCGAAATTATCGAATTCAAGATTGATTAGCGATGTTAATTTTTTTTTCAAAAGGATTCTTTTCCACCTTATCTATGATGTGAAGACTTTCTTTTGGTTCGGATTTGTTTTTCCTTTCTTAAAATTCACAGAACGCATAAAATTTAACGCAAAACGCATTAAATTGAAAGCTCTTACTCTTGAAATTAAACACATTCACTGCACACAACAGATTAGCCAGGAATATGAAAGAATGTGGCAACTGGCCGAAGTAGTTGCATCCTCCCTTTTACACAGAACAGAATAACCCATCCTCCAAACAAGAACACCTGCTCCGCATAGACATTTTGCTAGATTTTTATAAAATTTAGCACAAAACGCATTAAATTGAAAGCTCTTACTCTTGAAATTAAACACATTCACTGCACACAACAGATTAGCCAGGAATATGAAAGAATGTGGCAACTGGCCGAAGTAGTTGCATCCTCCCTTTTACACAGAACAGAATAACCCATCCTCCAAACAAGAATACCTGTTCCGCATTCAGTTATTTACACGTACATACACGTCACAATATTAGCTTCCTAAAACAGCACAAATGAATTATTTTAGGACAGAAAAAGTAATTCCACTTTGTATGTCATATGGATCCGCTTGAGCTTCCATTTCATTTCGGTGAGGAGAAAAATCTTGCAACGATGAATGCGGGAAAACGACTTTTGAAGAACGATGCATGCGGGTTTCGTTAACATTATTTAAATATGATTTGTGCAGGGACCATAGAAATAAAACGATCAATGCAGGAAAATGATGGATGCGGGAACGATAGATTGGGGTTTCACTGTATTAAGTCTGAAAACAGAATTGGCAAGTTTTTGCCAAAGGAGGAAGAAAACCACGAAAAAAACAGAACTCGATGGAGAGGATGGGAAAGGGGAGAGAAAATAATAAAATAACTCACTGGTTTTGATTTAAGCAGTTAACAATTATTGAACAATTAATTTTTATGCTTCAGTTAATCTTTAAAAAAGTATTATAAGGAAGATCTTAAGGCGCATACTCAGAATATTTTGAAAAAAAAAAAAAAAAATGCTAATGAAACTACTTATTTACAGAGTTGAATTCAGACACTTTTCTCCGGGAGGGATTTCTGTGGCTCCGGGGGGGGGGGGGTTGCACCTTTTGACCACTGAAAACACCAAATCGTCCGGAGGGGATATCTCATTGTTCTGGGGGGGGGGGGGGGGATGTCCTCCCCGGGCCACCCCTTGAAATCAACACTGCTTATATATGTAATAAAGGACCAGACAAATTAAGCAGAATTCCAGTAGAAAGTCTGTAAAAAAAGAATAAAATACTTTTGAATATATGGTGTGAAAAGACAAATGCGTCGCAACATTTTCCCTTCGCTAATGCAAGTGATTTTAATTCATTTTGAAATTGCTAGTTAAATGTGCAGTACTTAACGAATTTAAACTAAAATGATGAAACAGTTTATTATTTTTTCTATAAATTTATATAATGCTTTGTATGTAGCTGAAATTATTTAATTTTATATGGTTTTACTGGTTGGATAAGATTTAAGTGTATTTGAAAAGTAACTGTCCATTTAAGAAAGGTTTTCCTTATACATTTATTATATAAGATATTAATGGCAACATTGCTATTCCCTTGTTGTCCCCAATACAAAGAATATTGAAGTAAAATTGACAGTACTCAGAATCGAAATTTAATTTTGAGTTTGAAGCCATTTTAGCCCATTAAATTTCGTTCTAAACCATATAAAACGATTGTTAAATTTCATTATAGATAATACATATAAATTTATAGTACAGGGTTATAAAAGTGCATTTATTTTATTTAAGTTAAACTTACTTAAACAAATTCGGCATGAAAACATTTTTCCTTAAAGAGAATTTGACATAAAGCATATTTTTTTTTAAATTTTGTTTCGTTGCCAACCAGCGATGCATCAGCAAGTAAATGAAAATTTTATTGTTTTTTTTTACGGATGCTTTATCGTGGTTGCGCAGGAAATTTTTTTATAAACATATATACCCACACGAGAAGAACATTCTGTAACTTTTTCAGATTTTTCTAAGTATGTGCGTATGGAGACCTTCCTTGTAAGAAATATTATACAAATTGATGTGTGCTATCAGAAAAATAATAACACTGGTCAACAAAATAAACTTTTTTTGTCTTTTAAATAAGCAATATATTTTTATGCTAATTTGGGGTCACAAAATATGAATTAACTCTAAAAATTTTAATGTTAGCCCTCGGTGTAAAAATACGGTTAGTATGAAAAATTATGATTTTAAGTGAAATGTCAAAAAACATAAACTGCTTGTATTACTGTGCAACAAAAAACGATAAAGTTAATGCTTTCATCATAAAAATATTTAATTCTTACCAAATTCAGAGTGCTTAACTTAAATATAACCATAAAAAAGCTGAATTGGCTATGATTATTTTGTAATGTGTATGTATGTATGCCCTAATGCTGCTACACTCTATATATTATGTAGATTATATTTCATTGTAAATAAATTCAATAAGATCAATAAATCTAAATAAATTTATCAAAAATAAAAACTGTAATCATTATATAATTAAAATTATACAGTGCAATACATTCTTTTATATTTCCATTAAATTTAGTTTTGATATAGGCAGTCTTGTAGTAAAAAAAAAAAAAAAAAAAAAAAAAATGCAATTTAACAAATTACAACGACTATTTGGAAAAAGATTTTTTCTAAGACTAAAATTTAAGACATAAAAAATCGCACAAAGTTGATCATACATTACGTACGCCATGGATTACATTTTTCGATACTGTAAATTTTTAAACTTCCACGGAGCTGGTCATACATTACAAGTACGCCATGGATTCAACATTAATATTCCTGGACCCATTTTAAATGAAATTTCATTCTTAAACTTCTAAACATCCCACACTATTACTTTTTACACCGTTGTATATAGAAAAAAAATGTACTTTTAAATGCAATTTGTTTGAAAGCTGTATCTCAATTTGTTTCTGAGTTAATTTTTTTTTTTTTTTGTAAGTTTTTATTACGTTTTTGTCATAGTGGCAACAGAAGTATCCATCTCTGTTGAAAGTAAAGGGAAAATACAGATTACTGTATAGACCCACCAGAAAACGAATAAAATGCGGATTCAACTAATAAAAAGCTTTAGATATGTTTTTGATTTCCTACTCTGATGACGACAATAACCATTTTTCCAAATGGTTAAAAACTATCACAAAATTGTTGCAGTGGAAAACTAAAATGGCCATTCAATTAAAAGATATGTTTTTTGTTTTTTTTTTCAGTTTATATTTCAATAAAATATAAGCTTAGGGGCTGTCTCCCTGTTTAAAATTGTAACAAATTTTGAAATTTGATATCCTATTAGGATTCTTTGATGAATTTGATTTTGAGATATCAAACAGGAAATCATTCGGTGAAGTAGTTTAAGATACATACATACAGTGAAACCTCCCTGTGCGACCACCTCCATTAACGACCCTTTTTTCATGGAACGAAATTTATTCCCATAGGCTCAATACTCATTTTACCTCCATTGAGAGAGCATCCCAGAAGAACTCCCTCCATGAGCAACCAATTTTTTTGAAGAAAATTCCTTTTTTTCCTGGTCGCTTGAAGGAGGTTTTATTAGAAGAATAATTCTGGACGGCGCATTATTCATCAAACTTCTAAACTAAGTTGAGATTTTTTTTTTTAATCCCAGTAACTTTTAAGTGTTTAAACCCCTTTGTGCCTTTTTTAGGCAATGAATTGAACTCTGATGACAGATTAAGAAGGACGGTCCATAAACTCCCCTGCCCTATTCTGTCAGGAAACTCTCAAAGAAATAGATAAATGAATGAAATCGTCATTATTTTTTCTCGTCTCCCAAAAAATGCATTTATTTACTGAACTTCAAAAGGACTGGGAAATAAAAGTTTTAAAAGATAAAACCGTACAATCAAAGCAAACATCAATGCATTCATTTTTTAAACTCTGCAGTCATTAACTTATGTAATTAACTTTTGTTTTGATACTTAAATTTTCATATTTTTTCCTAATGTGAAAAATATATTTTAGTAACATTGTTACCTTCTTTTTCAGCAATTAAAATCTAGATTTAAACAGGACCTCCATTAATAGACCACCTTTCGGAATGACCCATTTTTATTGGAACAGAACGTGGTTGCTTTAGGGAGGTTTTACTGTATGTAATGTTTGGAACACTGAATGTTAAATTCCTTTTTAATACTGTTTCAAAACAAACTACTATGCAGGTAATTTTTTAAGCATAACTTAAAAACTACTAGATGGAATAAGCTGTAATTTTAGATTCTCATATTTGAAGCTTCCAGAAATCGTTTTTTGTTAAAAATTTATAGGTTACATTTCATATATTTTTTATATATTAATTTAAAAATACGTATTTTTGGGGAAAAATGTTAACTTTGCACATCTGTATTTCAAAACAAGAGTCAATGAAGGTTTTCCATGGTGATATTAGTGTTCAGTGGCTTAATTTTAACCAGAATTGCACACTTTCACTTCAGAGGCAATTTCATTGTTGCACATTAAGAAGAAGTTTTATCTGGTCCATATGTCTTTTTTATATAAACAAATTATTTTTGCAGGATAGTTAAACCATAAAGAAGCTGAATTGGCTACAATTATTTTTTAATGTGTATGTATATACCCTACAAATTATTTTTGTAGAAATTTTAAAGAATTACCTCTAGAAACTTTAATTGTAAAATTTATTGAGAGATTCAGATAAAAAAAAGAAAAAAGATTTGGTTGTTGCAGAGCTGTTTTATATATATTGTACTAGGGGGCTCTGCCCCCTACGAGCTACGCTCGTCAACCCCCGTTCAGACACCGCAGACTCTAAATGCACGCTAATTTGATCGGCTTTAAAAAGATTTCGAAAGATTGAATTATAATTTAAAAAACAGTGGCGATCTCCCTATAAATGGATTTCTATTCATTTCTTTTTGATTGGGGAATTTTAACGCCAAATCCGCTGCGGTACTACTTGATTATTCCGTCGACCAATTTTGCCAAATTATACAAATTGACATAATTTTTATTTTAAATAACGAAAGAACAAATAAATTTTTACAACATTAACAAAAATACAAATAAAACGTCGAAATAAAAATAACTTGATGACGTAGACACGTGTAACTTGCTTAAAGTCAAGTTAATGTGACATTTACGATCAACCATTATTGGCATTCAATCTTATAGTTTGGCGAATGATAGATTTTTGGTCGACGGGATAACTAAGTAGTACCAAAGATACAATCGCTGTTTTCGTCTTTGATTAAGTAAAATAAGTTAAACATTTCAAAATAAGCTAATATAAAAGGAATTAAGTAAACAGAGTCTTTGTCTCCCGGTTTTTTTAACAAAGCGAAAAGAAAATTCTTTTAAATAAGACATTTTAAATTAATCTTTTTAATCTGATGTAATATTGACCAAACTATTCTTTCTCTTTTTAATAGTCACGTGAAAATACTTTTGTTAGAAATGAAATATTATTTGCGCTTTCCTAACAAAAACAGTTGAAAAGTATCCTCTCAAAATATCAAATAAATGTCTAACGCAATTTCTAAATTTAAACTGTTTTGCAATATTATTTTGTGTTCATTTTATATAATAACTGTAATGTGATGTAATCAGGGGTCGATCCAGACAAAATTTGGGGTCTGCTTTGGGCCCTTTCACAAAAATCTATTTAATAAATAGGCCCCTTCACAAAAATAAATTTAATAAAATGGGCCCCTTCACAAAAATGAATTTAATAAAATGGGCCCCTTCATAAAATTCCTTTTAATAAAACAGGCCCCTGCGTAAAATTCCTTTTCATAAAAACTGTTTTAAAATGTGTAATTTTGTAAATAAAACCAGTTCACCAAGAACAAAAACTTTAGAAAGAGAATTTGAAGAAGTTTTTGTTAATGAATGCTTGTTTCGAATTTGAATAACTATATTTCAAATTTTGTTACAAATTGTTATTTTTCACAAAAATATTATAAAATTCACAAAAATATAATAAAATTCACAAAAACATAATAAAATTCACAAAAATAACTCTTACTTTTTCACAAAATGGGCCCCAAGAATAAAAACCTGAATCGACCCCTGGTAATTTCTCCTATTTAAGACTTCTAACGCATGTTAATGAATTTATTATTTTACAATATCCTTTCTCTCTTAAAATTCACACGTAAATATAGTTTTTATGATGTAATTTTTAATAAGTTCCTGCTTTTTGAACATAATTATTTAATTCTAATTCCAAATGTTTTTTTCTGATTATAATAGTCACGTATAAATAAATTTTTAATTTATTTACACGTATAAATATATTTTTTTTATTTGAAGCAAACATTATTGTTTGCGCTGTTTATACAATGGCAACAGTTTAAATTAATATCACTTTCTAAAATACGTAAAAAATATCTCTAGAAATGCTGAAAATTTGAATTTAAAATAGAAATAAAATCTCAAAAAATGAGTCAAATTAAAAAAAGAAATACAGTCTGCACACCGGGAACTTCAAATGTATAAAATGATCTAAAAATGATTAAATTCCTATGTACAGTTTTTGCTCCTATAAAACTTTTTTAGTGGAACAATTTTGTCCAACTTAGCATTAAATATCTCTTAAAATAATTCTTTGATTTGAAAACTGTCTGCATCAGTGTGTTTATAAAACATTTCTGTATAATACTACTGATTTTCATATTTTTGTGTGCATTATTTTTCTTAATATTAACGAAGAAAGACTTCCAGTCACTAAAAATTCAAAACCAGTGGTGGTGACAGCGGTAGTTATTTTTTTTTAGAATAGAGAGATATATATGTATATGTGTGTTACAGGGCAACTTTTAATATCATAATGTTGTCTTTAATAGTTTGAATATATAAATTGTGGGTTCAAAAGTTTTTAATATATTATATAACTACAGTAAAACCTCCCTAAAGTGACCACGTTCCGCTCCAATAAAAATGGGTCGCTCCGACAGGTGGTCTCTTAATGGAGGTCATGTTCAAATCTAGATTTTAATTTTTAAAAAAGGGTAACGATTAATGTCACTAAAATTTATTTTCACATTAGGAAAAAGTATACAAATTTAGGCATAAAAACAAAAATTAATGACATAAGTTAATTACGGCAGAGTTTACAAAATGAATATATTGACGTTTGCTTTGATTTTACAGTTTTATCTTTTATAACTTTTATTTCCAAGTCCTTTCGAAGTTCAGTAAATAAATGCAATTTTTTTTTGGACGGGAACAAATAATGACGATTTCATTCATTTATCTATTTCTTTGAGATTTTCCTGACAGAATGGGGTTGAGGAGTTTATTGACTGTCATTTTTAATTTGTCATCAGAGATAAATTCATTATCTAAGAAGGCACAAAGGAACCCCTTTGTGCCTTCTTAGATAATGATAAAAACACTAAGTTACCAGAATAAAAAAAAACTTAGTTTAGAAGTTTGATGAATAATGCACTTTCCGGAATTATTTTTCTAATAATAGCTTCTTCAAGAGACCGGAAAAAAACTGAATTTGTTTCATTTTTTTCAAAGAAATGGGTTGCTCATGGAGAGAGTTCAACTGGGATGGTCTCTGAATGGAGGTAAAATGAGTATTGAGCCTATGGGAATAAATTCCGTTTCATGAAAAAATGATCGTTCAGGGAGGTGGTCGCACAGAGAGGTTTAACTGTATTGTTATTAAAAATGACATTATTGCATTAAAAGTGAGGAATGAAAAAAAACATAGTTTTATCTCCATCAAACTTACAAATTTATTTACAAAGTAGATTTTTGTACTTGTACTTCAAATGTTATCAACATTTTCTTGTCATACAATACAATTATTAAAACAGCCCGAAGGATAATAATGATCCTTCCAGATTTCTCCCTGAGTCAGACAGTCAGATTGATATAAAGGAAGTAGCATTGAAACACATTTAGAAAGGTAAAAAAAAGTTTTAGAAATGCTTTGCAATTACAAGGTTGTGTTAGGGTATCATATGCATCTAATAAAACATTCATTAGGTGAAAAACTTGTTAACCAAGGTCAGGGGTCAGAAGTAGCACGCTACAAGTAGAAAAACTACACAGTAGTCACTATGTTTCAGAGTAATTTGTAGTGTAGCATGCTACATTTTGAATAATGTAGTGTAGTGAGTAGAATAATACAAAAAATCATTAGTTTGTAACGACAACTGACGTAAAAATATGTGTCGTTCTGCAAATCATGTAATGTTAACTTGCTTCTTTTGTGAGAAATTTGTTCTGCTCAACAATTTTCGAATCTCAGTGGCAAATCTCATCTGCAGCATATAGCAACACATCACATGAAGTCAAAGATATTGCCCATTGATACTTGCTGCTAAAATCAAGTACTAACCCACCAAATAAATTACTTTCTTGCTGTCAGCACTTGTCTATTTACTCCATGGTTGCAAGTTTTCCGTCCACAGACGGAATTCCGTCTTTTGAAAATTCCTGAGGATGAAAAAATCTTAGAGGGCAAAAAAAAAAAAAAAATCCATTTTTAGATTTACAGGATTTGCACAAAATGTTTAAGAATAGGACTTAAAATAACTCCATTTCCTTCAAAGGATTGTAATCTAAAAGTAGATATGAATGGTATATTTTTCAAACTGTGTTTTCGTTTTGTAATCAAAGATTTTAAAAGAAGAACGATATCAGCAGGACACTCTGCAGATATTTGAAGTAAAAAAAAAAAAAAAAAATTGTCATTTATAGGAAGATATTTTTAAAATTACAAAAACATTTTGTATAAGTGTGCCCATGCACATTCTTGAGAGTTTCACAATTTTATTTGTCATAGCATGTCAACTTCATTGTTTTTAGCTGTAGCCTGTATGAATTAAACTTTTCAAATACTGTTTACATGAATATGAATATTTTACATGCATGCCATATGTACTTTTTTAAAATTCGGTTTCAACATAATTGAATTTTACTGCATATAATATTTAGCACGGGTTTTGTTTAAGTGGTGCGTCGGCACATGCATATGTGCTCATTTAGTGAGGAAGGCTTTAAAATATTTTCAGTCTTGGGCGAATTTCAAACTTGCACCCATGATTTACTTGTTATTTGGTCTTCATGTTTTAATCCTGGGTTTCTTATTATTTGTAATTGCTTTATTGACAGATTTATTTATTGTTTTCCTTCAGAGTTGTTCTTCTGCAATTTTCTAGATTATAAAATTAGACAAATCGATATAATTAATTCTTAACAGAACTCAATTTAATTGACAAATTAACAGTGTATTGGAGAGTTAAGTAAACAGATCTATTTGTAAATACAGTAAAACATCCATAATGGACACTCCCTATAATGGGGGTCACTATATTTGTTAATTCAATTTTGATTATAAATTGAATCCTTTGATAAAATCTGAAAGTAACATAGTAATGATTACTTTTGAAAAGTAGTTTGTAGTTACTACTTTTAAAATTAAGTAGTTGTAGTTAGGGATGTACTGAATATTCGGTATTCGGCCATACTACCGAATATTGAAATATTTGACCAGACTGAATACTTAAAAGACCTTTTTAAAAAATATTTTTTAAAACCTTAAAACAACTTCTATTTTTAACTGTCAATTAATAAAGATATTTAGAATAACTATAAATAGAAATATATTTAAATAAAAAAGAATGCTTTTACATTTTTAATTTGCTATTTGAAAAGTATTATGTAAGAAAATTAACCAATAATGACGATTTTAGTCCCTTCCTGACAAATAAACAGTATCTGACTGTACAATTTTTCATCCCATTCCTTCAAAATCTCACTTTGATTTTAAAATATTTGTTTTAGAACGTAAGAAAATTTTATTCATTTGTTTTAATTCAGAGAGAAATCCATGAAATTTAAAATTTTATCAATTACAGAAGCTTTAAAACTATCCTCATCTTAAATAACAATTCAAAGCATAGATTTTTTTTGTGTAAAATTTACTTGAAAAAAGATCTTGTTTATGAATATAAAAGTATGTGTGTTAAATATTATGTAAAATTATTTTTAAATTTAACTTTTTAATACTTTCAAATTCTGAAATTTAAAAGCATTCGGCAAGCTGAATAGTCAGTATTCAGATAGCCAAATATTCGATTTAGGGGCTATACTTAAATAACGTTATCAACATTTTTCTAATTTTGGACACCCTCCCCCCCCTTACGATATCATGCGTTATCAATCATTGAACACCCCCCCCCCCTTACCCTATGATATTGTTATCAATGTCTAAAAATTATTTATTTTTACGGGGTTTTTTTTTTTCTCCATTTTATACACTTGCAGTGACATACACATATGATTATACATTTATGAGTTGCATACTTTACGAATTCAAGAAGTCAATAACATATCAATACATAAAATACATTTATATCAAATAACATCTAAAAGAGTTAGTTACTATTTAAAAGTATTTGATAATAGCTTATTGTTAGGTACATAATGCATTCAACAGTAATATTGTCTTCTTGCACTTGCCCCCTGCCCGGAGAGGATAAAAGCAGAACTTACCAACAAAACAGTGGACAATATTCTTTGCCTTTCTTTACTGGTAAATGCAAGTATCATTTTCTACATATTTTATATGGCATCCCTGATTTCTCTAACAGTGAATAAAATGCATATATGGAAGAAGAATTTCAAACGTTGGGATATTCCAAATTTTGGTATGAAATGATTTTATAAACACTCAATGGCTTTAATAATAGCTTTGTATTTTCATAAAAATATATAAAAATAAAAAGGTAGCAGACTATTTGGATGTAAAGAAAAAGTTACTGGAAAAAGAAAAGTTTGGTTGGATCAAAAATGATAACGATATCAAAAAGCAAACTCCTCCTCCCCCCACAGATATCTTACGATATCAACTACCAGACCCCCCCCCCCCCCTCCTCCCTAAAGTGATAATGTTACATATGCACAGCCCCTTACCTGTTGGGTGAATATTCAGCCAAAATCGCTATTCAGTGCATCCCTAGTTGTAGTTATAGTTAACTACATTTTCCATAAAGTAGTTGTAGTTCGGTACAATAAATTTTTCCGACCCCTGACCAAGGTATTAGTTGAGGCATCACTGTATAGAAGTTCTCCTTCTAGCATACAGAAGATTTTTATTTATGCATGTTCTAAAAATAATTCCAAATCATCAAAAGAAACTCATGATAGAAATTTTCTATTGTAAGATAAATTTGATAAAATGACTTATTAAAACAGGTTTTTATTGGGAACTGTACCTCATGCTTTTGTTCACATTTATAAAGCTAGGCTTTATTGATTAAAATTACAGCAATTTAAGTTTTCTGAAGAATATGCAGTAGGCTCTCTCAAATCCACATAACATTGCAGATGTAAACAATGAAATTTACAGTTAAGATGTAGGTGAAAAATTCACAATTTCTTTATTTTTATACCATTCTGTACACATTTTAATATGCAATTGTGGTTAATATGACTCAATTCATGTTTTCTGATGAAGAAGAAAGTATAAATTTATTTAAAAAAAAAAAAAAATCAATAAAGCACTGATATCGGTAGCATTAATCAAGCTTTTTTGATTATGAAGCCTGGATAACCATAAAACTTTGTTATTTAAAAATTTTTATGTAAATTATTAGCCTACCTTTATGAGGCAAGTACCACTGAATAATTCAAGAAAAATTTATCTCATCATCAGACTTGTATAAAACTAAAAACTTTCTGTGCACATAAATATTGGGTCAAAAACTTTCTGCAAATTAATTTAATGTTTAATAAAATAACGTGTTATATTATTCTGGCGATATGAATTAAAAACAGTAGTTTTAAAATAATTACCATTTAAATTAAAAATTAATTAATGTTAATTAAAGAACAATTATTTTGGTTTAATAAAGCTAAAAATCCATAATAAGAAGGGGTAATTCCTATCAATTATTTTGTCAATGCATTTAGAAACAGCCCAGTCCTTAATATTGTGACCTCTTTGCACAAAATGCCAGTCACTTTTTTCACAGAAATGACACTGCTTTTGAAACAAACTAATCACATTTTGTGGGGAGAGGTCCACTTATAGGTATCATCTTTAAAAGAGACAGATGAGTTTTTACCGAGGCTCTTTGACAAAATTCCCGTTTTTTCGTGATTTTTCAACGAAATTCCCGTTTTTTTTTTTTTCGATCCTTTGACAAAATTCCAGTTTTTTCGTGATCCTTTGAGAAAATTCTTGTTTTTTTTACGATCCTTTGACAAAATTTGCTTTTTTTCGCGATCCTTTGACAAAATTTGCGTTTTTTTTGCAATCTTTTGACGAAATGTGCCTTTTTTCTGTGATCTTATGGTGAAATTCGCGCTTTTTCTGCGGTGCTTTGACGGAATTCGCATATTTTTCTCGATACTTTGACGAAATTAGTTTTTTGCACGATGTTTCGAGAAAATTCGCTGGTTTTCTGCTATGATTTATGAAAATAGTTTTTTCCTGTGCTCTTTTTACAAAATTTGCGTTTTTTTGCCGGAATTAGCTTTTTTTTCGCGATCCTTTCACGAAATTCTTGTTATTTCCACGATCCTTAGATGAAATTAGTTTTTTCTGAGATTCTTTTACAAAATTTGTTGTTTTTTTCTGCGATCCTTAGACAAAATTAGGGCTGTTTCCGCTACGCTTTTACGAAATTCGTTTTATTCCTACGGTCCTTAGATGAAATTTGCATTTTTTCACGATTCTTTGACGAAATTCGCTTTTTTTTCACAATCCTTTGAAGAAATTCACGTTTTTTCTGCGGTCCTTTGACGAAATTCTCGTTTTTTCTACGATGATTTGACGAAATTGGACGAATGACGAAATTGGTTTTTTTTCGGCGACCAATTGTAAAAATTCGCAATATTTTTCAGTGATATTTTTTTTATCTGAATTTTCAGACTGATTGCCGATTTTTTTAAATTTTCGGAACCGGATGCCTTAAATTTTTGGAAAATTCAGAACAGAATCACCTCTGGCAAACAATAAATAAATCGAAAGTAAAATTGAGGAATATTTTAAATTTTTCGGTATTAAAAAAAAAAAAAAAACACAATACAAAAACAAAAATAACATTTTTTTTTTCTAAAAAATTTTCTGCAAAGTTCCGAATTTTGCAGAAAATTTTCCACGCACGGCGTGCGTCTATATTATACAACTCTGCTCATCATTTCAGGGTTCATACAGAGTTGGGAAGAAAAAATCCAAGGAGTACCCAAAAAATCCAAGGAGTCCAAAAAATTTTAAGGAATTGCCTCTTTTTTTTTGTCAATGTGCGCTGCATCATTATGTGGTACGCACACTCCAATTTTTAATGCCCAATTTGGAGAGAAAAACATTTCAACAAGTAATATTTTTTAAAGTCGATTCCTACTTAGGTCATCAAAGAAAAATCTAATATAATCCCTTAAGCTAATATTAGTTTTTGTTGCATTAAAATATCTCAATTTGTTGATTTTCTATAAGCAAGTAGGTTTACAATGGAACTCTATGGGAATTTGGCGAAATATTAGAGATATCGGCAAGTTGGCTTCACTTTCGGTGACTCATTTTGGCCACCAAATTTGGCGATATATCACCAAGTTGGCGACAAACTTTGCGGTATTTAACGACAGAACAGGGTCCCCCCTATGGTAATCCCTTATTGATCTTCAATAACCAATGGCTGCCATTTTGTTTCCAATGCAAAACTGAAATTAATTAATTAAAATTTAATTAATTAATTAATATTTGAAAAAACTGTATTAACATCAATTGTCATCCAGTACAAGTACAAAAAAATTTATTTTAACTTGATAGGATGAATAATGAGTATTTTATTAACGATTGAAAATTTGAACAAGATAAATATATACAGTACAGAACCATTTATCCGGAATGCTTGGGGTCAGATGTATTCCGGATAACTGGTTTTTCCGGTTAACTGGTTGTGCATTAAAGCAGCATCCATTTGATAAGATTTGTGGAATATGTGTGGTTGTGACATTATTTCTGATTTTAAATTATTAGATTACTTGGATTAAAAATCAATGCAAGAAAGATCAAAAGTTTACCAGAGTTTAAAAGAAGGAAATTTATAGGAATCCCTTAGGAACAAAAATTCTCCTGTTTCTTCTGCATAAAAATTAAAACATCTAAAATCAGGGTTCGCAAAGCTGGGCCCAGTTCGAAAACACCCGGTGGTTTTTTTCAGAATGGGCCCACTTGAAAAAGCCCACTGAAAAACCCATAATGTGGGTTTTTTCAATTTTCAGAAATAATTTAAAAATTTAAACATATACATTTAATGAATTTAAGTCATTTCAGTTAATTTTGAAAAAAAAAATTAATATATAAAAGTCATTACATACACATCTGAAGTAAAATAAAAATATATTTGAGCACAATGAAATACTTTACTAACATCGAACCTAGTAGGCAACATACATAGTATAATTATAGGTAAAGGTTATATCATAATAATGTCTTTATATAAAAAATTCAAATCAACTATATTGATGGAACTAAAAAATATGTATTTTTACTTTGTTCTATCTTTACAAGAAGAAAGTATTGGATTCGTGAAAAATTTCGACTTCCAGTTTATGATGCATTTATACGTTTTAAAAAGGTCCTGATAATGATTTGATGGTTTTTAGAAAATGTCTGTCTGTATATGAAAAAAAATTTGTATGTGCTCTATCTCAAGAACTAATGCATAGAATTTCACAAAACTTTAGATTGAGTTAGACCCTGATGTAAACTCTGCTGATTAGTTTTTGGTGTATACTGCCCAACAGGTGGCGCTGCTATGCTGCATTTACCTCAATTTTTGCAATAGCTTTATCTCAAGGACTAATGCATGGATTTTCATAAAACTTCAGATTCAGTTACAAGTTAAGTTGTTGCTTATGAAATTTTAGTGCATATCACCTAACAGGTAATGCTGCTATGCTGCATTTTTTGCGATTTCAGCAATAACTCTTATCTTAAAAACTAATGTACGGAATTGAATAAAAATTTAGATTCAGTTAGACCTTGATATAAACTGGTGCTGATTAGTTTTTGGTGTATATCACCCAACAGTGGTGCTGTTGGGCTGCATTTATCTCACTTTTTGCAATAGCTTTATCTCAAGAACTAATAATGCATGGATTTTCATCAAACTTCAGATTCAGTTAGATGTTGACATAAACTGTTACTGATCAGGTTTTGTTGTAAATTACAAACAGGTGATACTTATATCTCCTTGTTAAATGCATCCAATTCAACGAATCTATATTTTACAATCCTCATGATGGGCATAAATTGTCATTTAATTTTGGCACTGTGATAGCAAATTTTGGATTATTAACTTGTATGAGAT
Source organism: Maratus speciosus (assembly GCA_963932465.1). NCBI lineage: Eukaryota > Metazoa > Arthropoda > Arachnida > Araneae > Salticidae > Maratus > Maratus speciosus. Next base: position 608,853,112 of record OZ010790.1, read on the forward strand.
AGAAGAAACTTTTGGGACTGGCACATCCGACTAGTTGACCCCTTTTCTTCCTTCCTACTTATATATTTTAAATTTTAATATTCTATTCATTATTTGTTTTAAAGCAAATTAACAATTTTATATCTTCTATTATTTTTAAAACTAATTTGAGAGAAACACTGACATTTAATTAATTTAAATTCATATAATTTATAAATTTTATAATTTGTAAAATAGCATTACAATTATATTGTATATAAGGGAACAATGTATTTTTTTATGTATAGTGTATATAATATATAGAAAATATAGTATACAGTAATGTAAAATGTACAGTAATGTAAATGCATACATTATACTTTTGAAAAAACCCAATTTTCCTCGGGGAAAATTGGTTTTTGATGAAAAAAACCCATGTGGGTTGGGTTTTTTCAGAAAAACCCGGGTTTTTGCGAACCCTGTCTAAAATACAACTAAATATGTTTTCATTTCAAATACTAGATGTTGTCATCAAATTATACAATAGTTTCAAGCAAAGCCTATGTCAAACTGGCAGTGTATGCAGGGGTGATTGTGTTCAGGTAATATACCTGAATTCAGGTATTTATTTCATTTCCAATACTGGAATTACAGTTTTTCTGATAGTTAAATTCATAAAATAACACTAAAATATCAATTTCATGTGATTGTTAGACATAATTAAAAGTAATATATTTCATAATGAGAGAAATGGACCTCCCTGCAATAAATTATATGTTCTCTCTCCTTACCAAAATTTCTTCTCGTTAAAATTTCAGGTATTTTTTCATTAATTCACAATCACCCCTGTATGACACCTTTTTCTGCAAAGATTCTAAAATCAGTTTATCAGAAATATCATTCCGGTTAACTGGTTTCCAGATAAATGGTTCCATACTGTAAATAAATAAATATAAGGAGAGAGTGAACTAATAGTAGGAATTGAATGAATGAAAAACAAATTTTACTCTATTAGAATCTAATTGTTAGTGCTGTAATTGCACAGTATTCACAATATATTGCTTATTGATTTCGTAAGTTTAAATACAAAATTGACAATCTACTTTTTTATGCAGTGGCCAATTGGAGGGGGGGCTTTGACGAAAATTGTGGGTTTTTTTGCGATCTTTTGACGAAATTTGTCGATTTTTCGACGAAATTTGTGATTTTTTTCATGACCTTTTGACGAAATTTGTGGGTTTTTTCGCGATCTTTTGACGAAATTTGCCGTTTCCTCACGATCTTTTGACGAAATTTTTGGGTTTTCGCGATCTTTCGACGAAACTTGTGGGTTTTTTCGCGATCTTTTGACGAAATTTGTGGGTTTTTTCACGATCTTTTGATGAAATTTGCAGGGTTTTTCACGATTATTTGACAAAATTTGCGCTTTTTCGACATTTTTTTGACGAAATTTGTGTTTTCCCCGTGATCTGTTGACGAAATTGGCGATTTTTCTGCAAACGATTGACAAAATTATTTTTTTCGGCGACCAAATGTCTGAAATTTTGAATTGGTGACCGATTTTTTTAAATTTTCGGAAATGAATGCCTTAAATTTTCAGAAAATTCGGACAGAATTACCCCTAGTTCATATAAATAGAGATTAGTCAAACCCACAAACACTTATTATGTATATCACATACATGATACACCTTAAAGAAAATTTTAAAATGCAAAAAAATAAGAGAATGCTAAATGCAACATACAGTAAAAGCTCTGTTATCCGGCATTCAAGTAACCGGAAAGCTCAACTATCCGGAAAAATTCAGAGAGATCGTTTTTTTTTTTTCTTCCATAAACAGCTGAAAATTTTTTCTACTATTTTAGGAAATTTACTGTTAGCATTCTTAAATTATCTCAGCGACTAATTCGGCGTAAAACAGATCTGTGTGTATTTTCATAACAGTGAATGTTATAAAATAAAAATATAGCATAAAGAACTGTCTACAGCTCATTAGCACAGAATAACTTGCTGTTGCGTCATAGTCCACCGCGCCGGCTGTTTTTCCTTGAGAAAGAGAGAAGGAGGGGGTGGAAAATTTAGACGAGAAGAAAGGCTTGATCTTCCTTTTCTGCTCTTGGCGAAACTAGATGGGAAGAGGGGGGTGGGGGGCATGCTAAACAGTGGAAATCTACATCTTTTCCGAAAACTGAACTGTCAAGTGAGGAAGCCAGGAGCATGGAGGAAAACTGTTTTCTAAGAATTGGGATGGGGATATGGTCATTTCAGATATCGTATTTCCCTCCCAGATGCACAATAGCTCTGCTCCCCCTCCCCTGGAGTTGCTAGAACTTTCCATCTGTCCTGCCCATTTGGGTCTACACATTCAGCTTGACCAATCAGAAGTTGACTTAAATAACGCTGATGCTTTTTTTTTCGTTTTGGCACATTTTTACTGCCATTTCCTTCTGCTTAATCAGCTAGCCTAGTAAATTGCTCTCACCCTTTATTAATCGTGTTTTTTCATATTTTTTGTCAAATTAAAAAATGGCAGATCAGTCAAATCCTAATAAAAGGAAACGAGTTGTTTTAACCATAACTCAGAAGCTAGACATTATTAAGATGTTTAGAAAGAGAGGAAAATAAACAACAATTGATATGCATATTCAACATTGGATCCACAACGATTTATGATAGAAAGAAAAGTTGATGGCATTTGCTTCCTCTGCAGAGACAAGCAAAGCAACGGATGAAAGAAAAACACTGCAGTAACCTCAGCATGAAAAACTGGATAAAAGTTTATATCAGTGGTTTCTATTAAAACGAGAAGAAAAAGTTCTTATTTCTGGGCCTATGCTCATTGAAAAAGCAAGAGATTTTTCAGAAAAATTAAATATTGCGACAGAAGTTTTCAGATGGGTGGCTTTCTTGCTTCAAAAAACGCCATGGAATTAGAAAAATTGACATATCTAGAGAACGCAAATCAGCGGATAACGAAAGTGCAGAAAAATATTCTACTTTTTTTGAAGATTTTATTAAAAAAAATAACATTGATCTAAACCACATCTATAATGCTGATGAAACCGGAATCTATTTCCGTTGCCTTCCGACCTCAACATTAGCTGGTCCTAATGAAACGTTAGCAGATGGTTTTAAGAAAAACAAAGACAGACTAACGATTCTGACGTGCGCTAATGCAACTGGCTCCCATAAATTAAAACTGTTAGTAATAGGAAAGTCGAAGAATCCAAGAGCAGTTACAGGAATTAAACTTTTCCCTGTAGTTTACACCAATCAAAAAGTGCTTGGATGGATAAAGATATTTCTACCTACTGGTTTAAAAAAGTTTTTGTGCCATCTGTAATTAGCGAGCTTGAAGCTAAAGGGAAAAAAACTGGAAGAAAATAAAATAATTCTTCTAACTGACAACTGCCGAACGCATCCCAGAGAGGAAGAATTGAAATATGGCAATATTTCAGTGATGTTTCTCCCCCCCCCCCCATTTAACTTCTCTGATACAACCTATGGATCAAGGGATCATACAAAACGTAAAAATGATTTATCGAAAACATTTCATGCGTAAGCTCGTAAATGCACAGACAACGGTGGCAGAATTTCAATCAGCTTTCACAATAAAAGATGCCATTTATGATCTTGCCAGTGCATGGAATGCCGTAAAACCAAAAACTCTTCAAAGGGGATGGAGAAAATTATTATTTACAGTAAACTTTTGTTCTGATTCATCAGATGAAGAATTTGAAGGATTTAAACCCAAGAAAAGGAACAAATTGCATGAAATTATGGAAACATTAAAAAATAGGCCTAATACTAACTTATCTCTATTGCAACTGGAAATGCCAGAAATCGAAAATTGGATAGCTATAGATAAAAATATTCCTGTCACCGCAACTTTAACAGAAGACCAGTTAATTAAAAAAATGACAGCTCCAGAGGAAGAAACAAATGATATTTCCCCAGAATCTGAAAATGAAATCGAGGAGAAAATTTCGTGGAGTGAAGCTGAGAAAAGTTTATCTACTTTTTTAAAGTTTTGTGAAAAAAATTCGCAGTATTCGGCTCAAGAAGTTTTAGAACTGCATCTCATAAAAGAACGCTTCATGAACAAAAGAGAACTTTCTTTCAAACAGACGTACATCAGACATGCGTTTCGTAGTATTCCTGGCACATCGAAAGAAACGCAATCAAACGCACAGTAACTGCTGAGAAATTATATCCCAAACTATTTTTTTTCTTTATTTACTCAAGAACAAGAAATTATTATTTTAAAAGAATTATGTAACAAAGATCTTTATACCAAATTGTATTTTAAATATATTTACTCAACAATATTTTTTATTGGATGTGCTTGGATCAACTACACTTAACTGAAAATTAAAAAAAGAAAAGACGCTGCAGGATAAGTTTCTTTCTTTTTGCTTTGTTTTATTGTTGGGTTTTTATCAGTTCAAACTTTTTCTCCTCAGCCGGGAGAAAAGCCATCAAAGTTTTGCGTTGTTGAATTAGCGAGGAAAAATATTTTTCATCAACCTAAACAGTAAACAGAAATAATAATATTATTATTCTAGATTTAAAAAAAAGAATGAAACGGTACTTTCCCCCCCCCCCCTCTTACTTATTATATTAAAAAAAAATGCTTTCTCTGTTGCTAATTGCCCAATTGTGTTCAAATTTTCACCGAATTCAAATAATAATAAATTAGGCCGCTTACCTAATTTATATTAATTTACAATAAGTTTTCAGAAATTTAGAAATCCCCCCCCCCCCCCCAAAAGACTCCACTATCTGAGCCACTCCAACAAGAAAAACAAAAAAAGCTAATGACTGTGTAGTTTGTTTTTATCGTGATCGGAGAAGTCGGGCGTTATCAGTTTGCATCTGATAACGTTTTTAGCTATGCAGAAAAGATTCATTATTACTGTGAGGTTAGTTGAGGTAACACAAGTTAATCATACCAATTTTCCAAGCTTCCATGTGCTTCTTCCGGAAAGAGGAGATGTCAAATTATAAATAATACAACTTTACAAAAGATTAATAAATAAATATAGAAATTTGTTTACTTTTATTTTTTATTTGGAAAGAATAACTTTATCAAATGCAAATTTAATAATAATAATAATAAGAAGAATTATTTGATCAACTTCCTAATGGCAGAAAAATAGTCTAAAAATCATTTTCCTGCTTCATTGCTACGTCGATGCCCCTCCCTCCCACCTGTTCTTTCAAGACAGATTTTGTAGCGCTCAACTATCCGGACTTTTCAAGTATCCGGCAATCGGCGTTTCCCGAGCATGCCGGTTAGTTGAGCTTTTACTGTACAAGAAAAAAATATAACAAGTTTTGAATTTATTCTTTTAGAACAGCGGTAATCGCTTTCTTTGAAGGTGACGAATTCGCATTTTTTTCGCGATCTTATGATGAAATTCATGTTTTTTTTTCGTGACCTTCTGGGAAAATTCGCTTTTTTCGATATCTTTTAATGGAATTCGCATTTTATTTCGATTGTTTAATGAATCTGATGTTTTTTTCGCGATCTTTCGATGGAAACCGCGTGTTTTTCGCAATCCTATGACGAAATTTGTGTGTTTTTTGCGATCCTTTGAGGAAATTCACGTGTTTTTCTTACTCTTCTGGGGAAATTCGAGTTTTATTTCGATCGTTTGACGAAACTAACGTTTTTTTGCAACTTTTGATGGAAACTGCATGTTTTTCGCGATCCTTTGAGGAAATTCGCGTGTTTTTCACGATCTTTTGAGGAAATTCACATTTTATGCGATCTTTTGGGGAAATCTGCTTTTTTTCTCGATCTTTAACGCAATTTGAGTTTTTTTGCTCTCTTTTAAGAAATTTGTGTCTTTTTAAGAAATCAGAGTTTTCCTGCGATCTGTTGGAGAAATTCGCGTTTTTTTTACGATCCTTTGACAAAATTTACGAATTTTTTCCGCGATCAATTGACGAAATTTGACGGTATTTTTTTGGAACATATTTGCGAAAACCGCTATTTTTTCGAGATTCTTGGCTAAATGCCAAACATCGATAAAATTTTAAATAAAGGTCGATTAACAGTGTCGAAAAGCGGACTTAGTGGGAGCCCTGCTATTAAGATTACCCTACCCAATCAATGTCGTGCTTCAGTTGAATGACGTGCATAAAGGATTTACCGTGTGTTTTTCAATCATGATTTTTTTTTCCTCGGCAGCAATATCGCTTTTGCTTGCGTCCGAAGCCGCAATAGAATATAAGGAGTTTCTAAGTAGTGGTTTGCTTTTATAAGTAGTTCTAAGTACTACTTGGGAATGTTTTCATTTCTAAGGAGTTTCCAAGGAGTCTGTGTGAACCCTGTTACTTATACATTATTATTTACTTGACTTTTAATTCTGTCATTCTCACTCATCAATAATCATTTTTTAAATTTTGTTAATTTGTATTATTTCATTTTTTTTTTAACATTCTTTATAATTTTGAATGCATTATTATATTCAAATTGCTCTTTTTAAAATGTAAACAAAACTATGATCAGAAATCGGCAAAATTCTAAAATCTGCACAACCTCTGATCTCAAGCTATGCGGATTTGAGGGAGTCTATTGTATAACAATCTACTCTTAATTTAGAAGTAAAAAATAGCCAAATATACTGAAACACAAGAATTAAAAATGCATTAAAAAATCAAGAATTATTTATTTTAAACATGCATCTTTTAAGGCAAAATTTATGCATAATTATAAATAACATACATATCAAACAAAACAAATAAAAAATATTAGATCTTTATCCAATAAATTCTTGTACAAATTGAAAAGAAAATTATGTTGGTGATCAATGAAGTGGGATGCTTGTAATTTCAAATGGAATTATGACGAGTTCTAGAAGCTTTTAGGGCACAATGCTTCGATTGGGCTAATTTAAAGTGATTAAGCTCAGTTTTAAAAGTATTTTCTTTAGAAACAATATCTTCAGTGCAGTTTTTATTTTCAGTCTTATTGTTATAAGTAACTAGTGATGCATCACAGTTGGTACTAAAGTCTGTTATAGAACTTTTTTCTTTTACTTCTTCGACTCGACTGCCTTTACAAAACTCAGTAGGTTCAACCGAGCCCAAATGAAACGGAAAATTAACTTTATAGTTACGAAGAAGTGCAAGGAACGATAAGCTGAAATAAAAAATTACAATCAAGGCAAAAAATGCAACACCAATGATAATAAACTGCTGAAAAAAAGGCAAGTTATATGTTAGTGCCTTGAAGAATGAGTTCATGTTACGTGCAAAAGGTCGTAACATTTGAAAGACGGTATCAGCTATTAGATCAGTGCTGATGCTAAAAGGATTGATTTCTGAAGAAGGATCAACCATAACTGCTTCGTAATACTTTTTACAGTCTCTATCATACCACAAAGATCTAAAAAATTCTTTAAAATGAGCTGCAACTCCAGATTCCTGAGCGAGAATATTCTCACAATAAGACGGGACAACACGGGACATGACTGAGTGCTTCTCAGCTATTTTCTGTTGATACATTTTATATCCATGCCAAGAAAAAGAAAAAATTAATAAACAAACCAATAAAATCCACTTAATGTGTTTAACAAAAGCAGACAGCATTCTGTACAAGGTGAGATTATCGTTCGGTCTAGTTTTAGAAAAATTATATAATAGAAGAAAGATGCAGAATAAAAATGTAATGGAGATATATGTTTTTATAGAATTTAATGATGAGAAAATAGCATTAGGGATATATTCATAGTTGAAATACAATATATTTGCATAATTATTATGCAATGTAGTATTAGAAATCATATTGTTGACAAGTTCATCAAACAGAACAATATCAAATTCTCGAGAAAGGTCTTCTAACATTTTGTCAAGATCAGCAGAAACTGAAATACTAAGATTATAATCACCACTATGAGAATCTTTAAGTTTATTTTGTAGTTTTTTAATCCATCGAATGATGTATAATCTTTCTTGAGAATGCACTTTAGAAAACTCATAATTTTGTTCTGCTGTTTTCTGTAAATTATAAATACTACTTTTCCTTTCTGGTTTATCTTTTAAAACATTGAGATGATAAGTTTCAATCCAATTTTCTTGATTATTGTTTAATGTAGTTACAACATAATTATTCGTTACTGTTTTTCTACGAAGCATTTCAGAATCCCGAGAAAATTCCTTTCCATCAGATCTTTGTACACTACTAATTAACATATATTTTTCATTATTTGGGGCATCAAACAAAGATGAATCCTTAATTCTTTTTTGAAAAGTTATTTCATTACTGTCTATTCTGTAGCCTACATGTTTTTCTAAACGTATTTTAGATTTTTTAAGATCATCATCCTTAAAACAAAAAGGCTCAGTATTAGCAGTATCATTATCACTAAAAGAATATTTACAAAATTGCTTGGGTTTTCCTTCATAAAATTTATCTTGTTTAAGTAACGATGTTATTTTACCTATAGAATCTATTATATTCATTCTATTAATAGAATAAACATTGTTTTTACTTCTTTGTAAAAAACTAAGAGAAGCTAGGTTTTCTTTCAGTTTGTAAAATTCAGTCAGAGTAAGCGTTTCACCATTTATAAAATATTTTTCAGAAGTAAATTCAGAGTTCTTTAGCATAATTTGGATAATTTTATTTGCATTAACAGAAATATTTTTAAACTCATTTATTCTCAAATCATCATTTTTAACAAAGCTGCAGTATTTGGCATTTGAACCCGACTTTCTATCTTTAGACACTTCACAACTTTTAGGAATTTTTTTCAGTTTATTCGATTTTGATCTAGATTTAGTATGACTTTTTCCAGGGTGTTTAGATATTTTGCTTGATTCTGAAATTTCTATAGAGACATGTGAATCGGGTGTTTTATCAGTATCAGTGTTTAGTGAGTCTTGATTTACCATACTATTTTTATCCGTTTCTTGCAGAGTTCGACCACTACTTTTTTTAAATGACACTGTTTCATCTTTTGGATTATCAACAAACTTCTTTTCATTAAACAAAGATCCACGCTGATGAACTGAATCATGCAAATTTTTTAATGAAGGTCCGTCTTCGTTTTGGAAGGGAAACGTAACATGAATACTCTCATGGTAGGTTTCAATCCAATCCTTTTCTCTATTACCAGTTTTTTTTAAATAATTTTCTGCCACATTTCTTCGTCGAGATAGTTCTTCCGTATCAATTGAAATTGCTTTTTCATTTCCAAAATTGGACGGATATGCACTTTCGTATGACTTACAAAAGCAGCATTTGATAAAAATAATACAAAGAAAACCATAAAAATAAAAGTTTTGTCTATTAACCTTTTTAAAACTAAATTGACGATTCTGAAACATTTTGAAAGGGAATGCATGTGCATGTAAAACAAACAAAAACAATGCCAATGCTTGTTTGTTTTGGCCGTGTCTATTGCGCCGTATGATACGGCTCAATAACTGAAGATATTAAAGAACCGTCATGTGCAGTAATGAAAAATAGGGAACTGCGCATAAGAGCCGTAAGACGGCTAAGTTGGAAGTCAGTGTGAGGGGTTACCTTTGTTGGCGATAACTCGATTGCAATTTAGCAGATAGTTGTAGTGATAAAGAATGCATTTTAGGTATATTTGTTTGTGTTTATTTTGAAATGGATGACAATGTTTAGCTTCGCTGAGTTGTAGTTTAACTTAATTGTTTAATTTATAGTAATAAAGTTAGTATTTAGGAAACATATATTATTTATTGGCATTGACAATTTAAAGTTATTCAAATAAGAATAGAAAAAAATATTAAATTGACCAAAAAAGTTTAAAAATGCTTGAAACCAAGCTTAATTTAATTATCATATTTTGACGTAATTAGAAATATTCAGTACTTTTTTTTCTAGATAAAACATATACTAATAACGGTGAAAAAATGTAATCATCATTTTGTCTTGTTTAATCTGAATTGAAAAATAAAATGAGATTAGACAAATCAATAAAATTAATGTTTTGCTGTAACATTATTATTTATATAAAATCAACTTCCATCTATGTAATAGTTAGCTGAAGTGTTTCCACTCCTTAAAAGAAATAATTTCCAGATGTTTTCACTAAATAATCTTTAAGTAGGTACATATGTTCAAATTTCCTTTATTTCTTCTTTATTCTATTTCCTTCTTTATTCTAATCTTTTTCCTTATTTTTAAGTAAACAAGAACATGCTTGTTACAAAAGTATCTAAATGAAATACATTAATGTGAAAAAATAAATTATAGTATTTATCTTGTATCAAAAATTTAAATACCAGTAGTAATTAATGTCAGTGATTTGTATTTTAATTCATTCATAATTGAATTTTTAAAAATGAAATTGTTTTTACCAGATCAAGGGCTAAAAAACAATTTAGGTTTAATTCTGATTTTATTTTTTATTAGAAATCAGGGTGCTAATAATTTAGCTGAGTGTAGATGATAATTCACCAAATATTGTTTCCGTCAGCATTATTCATAGTGCATCCGCTTAATTTAAAATATAATTGCATTTTACTCATATTAGTTAACTTTCGTTTAAAATTCATGCATTTAATTTATTTCATTTAAAAAAGATGAAATAATACCATTAACCAAAATATTTTATTTCAACATCAAAATATTGTTTCTAATTTACACCCACAGTGCCACAGTATATAAAAGCTGCTATTGAAAAGGGCATAAAATTTTATTGGCGACATTTCCTTTTCAATATTTGCTCCCAGTTAACAAAAAAACACTGAAATATGTATATTTTTTTTCACTTTGGTTCTGGCTTAAAGCTAAGATAAAACACAATGAAAAATTTATTGATTAAGAAATTAACTTTTTAGAAAAACAGTAGTAAGAACCCAATTCTTAATTCCATTATCTAATTTGTCTTTGAATCATGCATATTACTTCTAGTAAAAACAAGTGTGCAAAACAGTTATTTTTTTTTAAGGTTTTTATTCTCTAAAAATAGAAACTACAGCTTTCAGTTTTGTTTGTTATGTTTTAACTTAAAATCTTATTAAATTAATTGTATAACCAAATTCTATTGGCATAATGAATTTGTGACCATGTTGTCTTCCATTGTATAACTTAAAATAATAATAAATAAAATAGAAAAAGAAGAAACTTGAAAAAAATTATTGTTAACTGCCATTGTGTGAGATGATTTTCCTTTACCTTAAAATTTTCTTTTTTAAAAACAGGACAGATGTAATCAGAAGTCAGTTTTTCAAGACAACTTTTTTTATTTCACTGAACAGCTTTTGTTTATATAGATCTTGGGTTTTTTTACTTCAAAATTACAGATCAAAATATTAAGTCTCTTAAAAGAATATTGAATCTTTGTCCCCTGATCAGAAAGCATTATTATTCTTCTCTAATTAATGTATATATACAGGAACTTAAATATAAAACACCGAAAATAGGATTGTTTATAATTGCAGTAAAAGCTTGTAAGATAGAATCACAATGCAGTATAGAAAAGGATGTTTTACAAAGTACATTTCCTTTTACATTTTTTTTTTTTTTTTTTTTTTACTTAATGCAGGATTTAGTTCTATAGGATCTGTTTTCTTGTGTTTTAATGTACTACTTAACTAGACATACTTAAGTACAAGAATTTGTTTATTTACTTTTCAGTACAGAAATAGAACTTGAATTATCTTAACTAAAATCACCCTTTTATCAATTTCAGGAGATAAAAAGTTGCATTTTCAAGAGAAAAAAAAATATTGAACTGCAAGTTTTATACATTTGTTCATAAATCAGAGTTAGAAAAACACCAGCCCGCTGGGCCCACTAGTCTAAAACCGGGTTTTTTTTGGAGAACACTTTAAACTTCTAATTTTCATAAACATAATACCTAAATTCTCCATTTATCAGTGAAACCTGGGCATAATTTTGCATTAATTAAGTATGAATTAGCAAAAAATATGTAAAAAGAAAAAAAATCAAAATTATTTCAAAAGTACATCTGTATCTCATGGGATAAGTTTGCTGCACTAAGCATATATTAAGTGAACCACAACTGGATTTCTTTATGTAATTCTTACCTTAAGTTAAACATGCTAAATTTATATAGTTTCTTTCATTTTCTTCAAAACAGAAATCAGTTGAAAGCTTTTTTTTTTTTTTTTTTTTTAAATAGGATTTGTAATAATATATTTGAAAATTTTTGCAGAATTTGCTACAATATATATTGCAATAGTATTAAATGTTGGATTAAATTGTCATGGAAGTCAGTGTCAGTGATATTTGCAAATTTAGATTGCAAGTAGCGATATACTTATAGCGATACAGCTTTGCTGCTTTATCAACTCCAAAATGATTACATAACTTGCTCCAAACCAGACCAAATGTAGAAAAGTATTGTTCGATTGAAGCAAAGGTAGCTGGTAATGAATGTAAAGAAAAGAAAATCTGACAAAATCCGTGAGGAAACTCATCTGTTTCACTCTTTTTTGCCATAATCTTAACCATTTTTGTATTGTAAACTCCTATATAACACTTTCATTGAAAATTGAAGCAGGATAATAAATGGGATGATTAATCGTAAAAGCTATAACAATGCAAACAATCAGGATGAGGTTCAAGTGCCATCTTTTTCCATGCATTAAGATTTAAATCATTTGGATACATTTTAGATTACAGGCATGGAAATCTTTTTTCTTTTTTTTTTTTGGTCATTTTATCTCTGCTTAGAAATTCCTTTAAATCTGGTTCTTTTGAAATATATTTAAATTGTCATTTATCTTTGCATTCTCATACCTTAGATTAAATAATGATACAGTTGTGAAAGCATAAGAAAATTTGAAAAAACCCACAATAGGTTTTTTCAACGCCCGGAAAACCCCGGGTTTTTTCGGGCAGGCCCACTTGGGCAAACCCTGTCATAAATATATTTTTACATTTTTGTTTAAAGTTCTAATTCCTATTTAAAACATTAAAAATTTTGTTTAATTGCAATTTTCAAACTTTATACTTCGATAATTCTAAGTCTGTATTTCACCAATTTCAGAACTAGTACAGTACACTCCCTCAAATCCGCAACCCTAAAATATGTAAACAATGAAAATTTCAGTTCAAATGTAGAGGCAAAATTACATTTTTTTTTTTTTTTTTTTTTGTTTTATTTCCTTCCGTATGTATTTTAACATGTAATTCTCTATAATATGACTGAAACAGTGGTTTTTCATAAAGAAAGTATAAATTTATTTGTGAAAAAAAATCAAGATATTGCTCATACCACTTGTAATCAAAATCTTTTTACCAAATATATTTATGCATTAATCAAGCTTTTATGGTTATTAAGACTGGCTAAACCTGAAATAAATCTTCCTCACATTATGATTTTTATGTGAATTAATAGGTTACCTTTATGAGGACAATTATAGGAAAATGTATCGCATCTTTATTACGCATATTTAATTATGCATTATTAATTATTTACTTGACCTTTACTTTTAATAATTCATTTTTAAAATTATCTTATGTTTTATCATTTTAGTTTATTACTTTACTCTGTTATTTTAACGTTTTACTATATTGCAAGCATTCATTATAATTTTGATTGCATTATTTCATTCAAATTACTGTTTAAAAATGTCAACCAAGCAATGACCAGAAATTCACACAACTTCTGGTCCCAAGCTGTGTGGATTTGAGGGAGTCTACTGTATACAGTAATATTCAATGTTACCATCTTTTAACTTAAAAGTCTAAGTATTTCTTTACATATTTTTAGATATAGCATGCCCATTTACATAAATCCTCATCAGGTCATCCAATTTCCAAATGATTCAAAATAAATGCTTAAAATTTTTTATTTACATATTAAAAGTATAAAAACATCAGACTAAATTGACAATATAAACTACAAGCAAAGACAATTACTAATAATATAATTACAAATACTAAGTAATCTATAAATATCTCAACTTCATGAGTCTTTTTGTTATTCAGTTGTACAGTATAATTTGGTATGATTGATCGACGTGATAAGTTCTTAAAGACATGGAGTAAGCTTATAAATTAAGAGCCTACTTTAGTCAAATGAAAAGACGCTTTCGCTAATGCTGATCCTATGGTAGGAATTTATAAGGATATCTCGATCGCATTTCAATATTTTTAAGTGAAATTTTTTTTTGCATTGGATAACTGAGATCGATCTGTATGCAGGCCATTGTTTACTTTTTCGATTTCCTTTACAGGTATTTTTTATGAGGACACTTTCATTTTCGGAACCGGTTTCGAAAGTAAAAGCATCCTTATAAAAAAAAAATATGCAACCAAAATCAAAAAAGTAAAAAACGGTTGCATACAGATCGATCTCAGTTATCCAATGCAAAAAAATCATTTAAAAATATTGAAATACGACCGAGATAGCTTTATAAATTTCTACCATAGGATTAGCACTAACGAACGCGTCTTTTCAGTTGACTGAAGTAGGCTCTTAAATATGCCAGTCAATTCATTGGGTATTAATTTGACAAAGAATTGAATAATTATTCAATAACTTTGTAATTAATTTATGTAAAAAAAAAAAATGTAACTTTTTAAAAAATATATAAAAAGTGGACTATATTTTTCTGTTATACCAGTACCATGCGAAAATGTATTGTAATGAGAAAATTTCATGAAAAAGAGACCAGTATATATGACTGATTATTTATTTATTTTCCCTATTAAAGCTGCTAGTCACTCAGCTTCTGAATTCCCCTCGGTAATGTTAAGTCTATGGGCATTTGATGCATTCTTATATTCAAAACATCTCCTCGGGAAATTAATATTTTTAACTTCTTTTTTCTGTGTTCTCATCTTAAAGGATGTCACTTTTTTTCTTAGTTTTAACTAAGAAAAAAAACAGACATCCTTTAGATGAGAGCACTAAAAAAGAAGTTTAAGATATTAATTTCCCGAGGAGATATTTTGAATATAGGAATGCATCAAACGCCCATAGATTTAACATTACCAAAGGGAATTCGGAAGCTGAGAGACTAGCAGCCTTAAGGAACAATTAGGGGGAGAAGATTTTGTTTAAATAAAATTTTAAACATTGTGTGCTGAAGGGGAAAGCATAAATTTGGGAGGGATACATAGGAGTGATTTACATGACTGATTATTCAGTATAGTATGCAACAAATAGAGCATAAAAATAGCAAATAAAGCCTTTGTGCAAGAATATTAAAAGGCAGAAAACCAACGTTTAAATATGCACAAATTGATTGCATGCATGCTTCTTTTTGTGTATTATTTGTGCATATTTAAACGTTTGTTTTCTGCCTTTTAGCAAATAGAGCAGATTTTTAAGAATAAAGAATTGTATTATACATTTGAATCTTTGTATTCTGGTGGAGAAAAAGCAAGAGGCGTTAAGTTCCACCTTCGATCCCCACTTTCGAATATTTCAATTTCAAATATATAAGAATTTAACTCTCATTTGCTAGGATAAATGTGATATTTCAATTAGAGTATTGAGAAGACTACTTTAACGTTAACTACCCCGCCCCTTTTTTCCATTTTGAATATCAAAATTTCAATTATGCCAATATTTAGCTCTAATTTGTTCCGTAATATTATAATTTGATCCTTTTCCAGAGTCAAAATTACAATTCACTTAGAAGGCTAAGGATGACCAGAAGTGGGAGGAGGAGGGGCTGAGATTTCGAATATTGAAATTTCAAATACAGAAATATTATTAGATTAATTTTAACACAATTATTCAGTTGATAAATAAATCATATGAGTTGTAAATTTCCAGGTGGCGAAAAATGTCCAGGCGAGGATTTTTCACTCACTTAGAAGTTTACAATTCATAGAAATATTATCTCTCAATTTGTTCTCTTTATTATTACAATTCTGGTTCTGGAATCTAGCATTTCAATTAGAACGGTGGGAGGTATATGAAGGGGGAGGGGGCGACTTTTAATAATGAAAAACATCCACCACTCTTTTCTAATAGTAATTTTTACCTTCTTTATGGCAAAAATTTTGCATTTAAATAAAGCGACTGTTTTTATTTGGAAGCAATCTTACTTTCTATCTGGGACACCTACACCTGCTGTGATCAGGCTCTCAGCAAATGGACGTATATTAATGTAACATGCATACAATTAGAATTTTTATTACATTTACTTAATACTCTTTTGGTGCTCAGTTTATAGATTTTACGTGCATGCACAGTATTTCAGCACAAAGAAACATTTTTAAAGATCTGGAGCAAAAATATTGTTTTACACAGAAGAAACATTATTTCGAATTATGTAAAAAGACTCGTGACTACTAAAAAGACCCTATTTAGAAACCAAAGACCACTGAGGGAAGCTGCCTCATTTGTCCGATGATTGCTCTCATGGGCATATCCAGGGGGTGGGCTGATGGGGCTACAGCCCCAAATTTTTGAAAGTTATGTGAAAAAAATTGCTATTTTCATATTAGTCCACATTGACGTCACAGAAGAGGAAGGGGGCTGATTCCTTCCGAAATATTCGAAAATTAAATGAAAAAAGTGTTTTTTCCTTACTTTTTTAAAATAAATTTGTAATTTTTTCTTCTGTCATACACCGAAATGGCCATTCTCGTTAACCCCATAATAGTCCACATTGACATTACAGCATGCTCCAAGATGGGGAGGGGGCTGATGGAATTACAGCTACCTCATCTCAAAATAATTGCAAATGAAATGAAAAAAGTGATTATTATTTTTATTTTTTGTTTGAGGTAATCTGCTATCATTCAACAGACTAGCCGCTCTCTTCTCTTTAGTTCCATATTAGTGCACAGTGACACCACATTATAACCAAACAAGTGAAAGGGGCTAATGGGGTTACAGCCCCCTCCTTAACTCTTTCCGGCACACTGTGTCCGGGTCGGGATACCTTATTTTAATTCCAAACTTACGAGCGGCACCGAGAATATTTTAGTAAATTTTTTCTTTTACAATGAACATTAAAATTAACATATTTTTACTTTCTAAAAAAGTTTTAAAATTTCAGAGTCAGTCAATCATTTCATCATTTTACAACAAAAATTGCCTGTGCCGGAAAGGGTTAAATAGTCGAAAGTGAAATGAAAAAAAATGCTGATTCTTTTTACTTTTGTTTCAGATAAATTTGTAATTTTTCTCCTATCATTCCACAGACCAATGTCTTCATAGTCCAGGCAATAGGGGATTTTACCTGGCAAAATTAATGGTAGTTCTGGAAAGCGGCTTACTTTATGTTTTTTGGGTCGCTGAATCCGAATTTTTAACTTCCTACCAAAATTTTCCCCCTGCAACCCCCCCCCCCTCCAAATTTTGGTAAAATGCTCCCAAAAAAGGTTTTTATTAAAAAAAATCAATTTTTTTTATTGTTTTACGGAAAAAGTATCTAGAAATTCAAAAAGTAGACAAAATTTGCAACAAATAAGATATATGACATTATGACGTGGGATAAATGGGGAGGGGGGATCTGCCTCGGAACATGCGCTGCGGTGCTGCAATTCCACTTAACTACTCACATCGTTTACATTCGCCCTCCCGTCTCCCCTCCGAACTTTCCCTATAAGGTTTACATTAAGTTTTTGGGTTGCTCAATTCGAATTTTTAACTCCCCCCCCCATCCCCCCAAAAAATAGTTGTTTTTAAATTAAATTTTTTATTGTTTTAGAGGAAAAGTATGTAGAAATTCAGAAAGTAGACAAAATTTGCAACAAATAGGATACATGACATTATCACGTAGGATAAATGGGTGAACATAAAGTGAGTCGAAATCCAGAACTAGCATTAATTTTGCCAGGTAAAATTCCCTACTGCCTGGACTTGCATAACTTAGTGCACGAGCGCCACAGTGTATGTTCAGAGGCAGCCCTCCCCCTCCCCGTTCATCCTACGTCATAATGCCATGTATCCTATTTGTTGTAAATTTTGTCTACTTTCTGAATTTCTACATACTGTTCCCCTAAAACAATAAAATATTTAATTTAAAAACAACTATTTTGGGAGGGGGGGGGGGTTTCAAGGGGTGGGGGATTTTGGGGGGAAGTTAAAAATTCGGATTCAGAAACCCAGAAAACTTAAAGTAAACCTTATAGGGAAAGTTCGGAGGGGAGACGGGAGGGCGAATGTAAACGATGTGAGTAGTTAAGTGGAATTGCAGCAACGCGGCGCATGTTCCGAGGCAGATTCCCCCCCTCCCCATTCATCCCACGTCATAATGTCATATATCTATAGATACCTTTTCCCTAAAACAATAAAAAAATTGATTTTTTTAATAAAAACCTTTTTTGGGGGGCATTTTACCAAAATTTGGGGGGGTGGTTGCCGGGTGAAATTTTGGTGGGAAGTTAAAAATTCGGATTCAGCGACCCAAAAAATATATAGTAAGCCTTTTTCCATTACTACCATGAATTTTGCTAGTCCCTATACGGTCTCTATTGCCTGTACTATCTCTTTTTTTCCATAATAATGCACAGTGACACCGCATTATATCCAGTGAAAGGGGCTAATAGGGTTACAGCCTCCTTCAGAAAATGAAATTTAAAAAATGCTGATTTTTTTTTATTTTCTGCATGAAATAAATTTGTAATTTCCCCCCTATCATTCAACAGACTAACCGCCTTTTAGTTCCATATTAGTGCACAGTGACACCACATTATACCCAAAGAAGTTGAAGGGGGTAATGGAGATTACAGGGATGTAAGACCTGCGCCAAAATCGCTTTCCTGCGTCAAGCTGCTACAAAACAGCTATTTTTTCCGTTTTGCGCTAAACCTGCGCCAAAACGTACTTGGTGCCAAAATGAAATTTAGCCCGATTTCGTCTATCAAAGAAACAACAACAAATTTCTAGGCCGCTAATTTCGTTAAAAAAGCAAGAAACCGCGGTCAAAATATTTCTAAAATCACGCGATGTTTGTCAAATGGTCGTGGAAAAAAACGTGAATACAATTAATTCAAATTCAAAGGATAAAAAGTAATTTCAAAGAATCGCTAATTTCGTCAAAAAACGAACAAAACGCGGTCAAAAGATCGCGAAAAAACGCGATTTCGTTAAAAGATCGTGAATAAAACGCAAATTTTGTCAAAAGATCGCGAAAAACACGAGAATTTCGTTAATAGATCGCCAAAAACACGCGATTTTCGTCAAAGAATCGCGATAAAAACGCGAATTTTGCCAATGGATCGCTAATTTCGTCAAAAAACGAACAAAACACGGTCAAAAGATCGTGAAAAAACGATAATTTTGTTAAAAGATGGCGAAAAAAAAGCTAATTTCATCAAAAGGTCGAAAACCCCCGCAAATTTCGTCAAAAGATCGCAAAAACACTCGAATTTCGTCAAAAGATCGCGAATAACACGTGAATTCCGTCAAAGGATCGCGAATGACACGTGAATTCCGTCAAAGGATCGCGAATAACACGTGAATTTCGTGCTAAATTCGCCAAAAAAAAAAAAAAAACACGGTCAAAAGATTGTGAAAAAACTCTAATTTCGTTAAAAGATCGCGAAAAAATCCACAAATTTCATGAAAAGGTCTAGAAAAACACGCAGATTTCGTCCAAAGATCGCGAAAAACACGAATTTTGTCAAAGGATCGCAAAAAAAACGTGAATTTTGTCAAAGGATCGCTAATTTCTTCAAAAAATGAACAAAACGTGGTCAAAAGATTGTGAAAAAACGCGAATTTCTTTAAAAGATCGCGAAAAAACCCGTAAATTTCATCAAAAGGTCGCAAAAAGTTGCAAATTTCATCAAAAGATTTTAAAAAACACACTTATTTTGTCAAAAGATAGCGAAAAAGACGCTGATTTCAACAAAGAATCACGAAAAATATGCGAATTTTGTCAAAAGATCGCAAAAAATATGCAAATTTCGTCGGAAGATCGCGAAAAACATGCGAATTTTGTCATTGGATAGCGAAGAAAAACGAATTTTGCCAAAAGATCACCAATAACTTCAAAAAACGAACAAAACGGGGTCAAAAGATCGCGAAAAAACGCGATTTTGTCAAAAGATCGTGAATGAAACTCAAATTTTGTCAAAAGATCGCGAAAAACACGAGAATTTCGTCAAAGAATCACGATAAAAACGCGAATTTTGACAATGGATTGCTAGTTTTGTCAAAAAACGAACAAAACACGGTCAAAAGATCGTGAAAAAACGATAATTTTGTTAAACGATGGCGAAAAAAACGCTAATTTCATCAAAAGGTCGAAAAACAACACAAATTTCGTCAAACGATCGCAAAAACACGCGAATTTCGTCAAAAGATAGCTAAATTCGCCAAAAAAAAGAACAAAACACGGTAAAAAGATTGTGAAAAAACTCTAATTTCGTTAAAAGATCACGAAAAAATCCACAAATTTCCTGAAAAGGTCGAAAAAAACACGTGAATTTCGTCAGAAGATCGCGAAAAACGCGAAATTTGTCAAAGGATCGCAAAAAACGTGAATTTTGTCAAAGGATCGCGAAAAAACGTGAATTTTGTCAAAGGATCGCTAATTTCTTAAAAAAATGAACGAAACGGGGTCAAAAGATTGTGAAAAAAACGCGAATTTCTTTAAAAGATCGCGAAAAAAAACCGCAAATTTCATCAAAAGGTCGCAAAAAAAGGTTTCAAAAAACAAATTTCAAGATTTCAAAAAACACACTAATTTTGTCAAAATATAGCGAAAAGGACCCTGATTTCAACAAAGGATCAGGAAAAATATGCGAATTTTTTCAAAAGAGCGCGAATTTCATCAAATGATCGCAAGAAATACACGTGAATTTCCTCAAAAGATCGCGAAAAACATGCGAATTTTGTCATTGGATAGCGAAAAAAAAAACGAATTTTGTCATAAGATCACCAATTCAAAAAACGAACAAAACGGGGGATTGTGAAAAAACGCTAATTTCGTTGAAAGATCGCGAAAACAGCAAATTTTGTCAAAAGATTTTGAAAAACATGCTAATTTCGTCAAAAGATAGCGAAAAGCACAGTGATTTCAACAAAAGATCGCGAAAAATACGTGAATTTCGTCAAAAGATCGCGAAAAACACGCGAATTTCGTTAAGAGATCGCAAGAAATACGCGAATTTAGTCAAAAGGTCGCGACAAATACGCAAACTTCTTATTTATTAGCATTAGAATTTCAATCTGCTCCAAAAACAGCTTTTATTGCTACAAAATTAATTTTTTACTGCTACAAAATTCGATTTTTGCTGTTACAAAAATAGATTTTACTGTTACAAAATTCGATTTTTGCTGCTCCAAAGCTGCTACAAAATGACTTTAATGCCCTTTCATCCCTGGGATTACACTCCCCTCTCAAAATAGCCGAAAATGAAATGAAAAAAATGCTGATTTTTTTTTTCTTTTTGTTTGAGATAAATTTGAAACTTTGTTTTTTACAATATAACGAACTAGCCATTCTGGTTAGTCCCATATCAGCGCGCACAGAGTTGCCAAGTCTCTGGCTTTTTGCATACCACTATTATCTTAGAGAAAATGTTGTTCTTTTAAATCGCCCAGATGTTCCAATTAAATAAAATAACATTTTCTGTATTAAAATACTGGTATTCAAAAAGCCGGAGACTTGGCAGCTCTGCGCGCAGTTACACCACAAATGAAGTCGAAAATGAAATTAAAAAGATGCTGATTTTTTTTCTTTCTGTTTGAGATAAATTTGTAATTTAGTTTTCTGTTTTACCGCATATTAGCCATTCTCGTTAGTGCCATGTCAGTCCACATAGACAAACAGAATACCCAAAGAAGGTGAAGGAGACTTTATTTTCGGTGGTGGGGAGAACAATTTTATACATTTTAAGCTAGAATGCACTTCTTTTAAATAAAAGTTTATTAAAAAATACCATTAACACTTTTCAACTTATTTCGGCGTGTGGCCGCATCAGAATAATATACCCCCCCCACCCCCCCACCCCAAAGTCAAATTACCCATTAAGCTGAAGCCTAGGGACCCAGAAGAAAAAGGGTCCCTCTGCTAAGATTTTTTTCGAGGTTTTTTTTTTTCTTTTTTTCACATTGAGCTAACATTTAATGCAAAATTGTGCATTATTCTTTGTTTCATTCATTTATTGAATCTTGAAAATTATTAATTGTAGTTCAAACGCTACTCCACTTTTAATTTCTTTTCTATTCATAAAAATAAAGTATTGAATTATTGAAATTTCTCGGCTTTCAGTTTGGGAAATATTTACGCAGAGGAGACTAGTAGCCACGACGGCCTAGGCAAGATTTTGACAGCACCTCTACGAATTATATCTTTGAAATTTTAATCAAGCATTTGTCTAATCATAACTCCTTACATTTTAACACCATGGTCAGTCACACGACCTCACGCCAACCCCTCCCACCTTTAAAGCTAGACCGAAATTTACATGTTTTGGGATATCCTAAATATGATTTGATTATATTTGAAAAAAATATGTAGGTTAAAATTGCGTGAGTGCTGCTATAATTAATGCATAAAATATCAAGAAGTTAGACCGCTGACGATAAAAACGTACTCCCAACGGCGAAAAGTATAAGTACAGACTTTAGATATGTCATTTGTTTTAAATGGTCCAGTATACATATTAAAATACGAAATTTTGTAATTTATATGGTCCCTGCAAGGGTAATACTGGCCTTAAGTTGATATTTCAGGATATACTCTTTTGGATATTTCAGGACACATTTATCCAGCATACTACTTTTTTTTTCTGCGACCGTTTGCAGAAATTCGTTATTTTTTCTGCGATTGTTTGCGAAATTCCCGATTTTTATTCTGCGATGGTTTGCCGAAATTCGCCTTTTTCCCACGATCGTTTGTCGAAATTCGCGATTTTTTCTTCGATCGTTTGCTGAAATTTGCGATTTTCTCTTCGATCGTTTGCCGAAATTCGCTTTTTTTCCACGATTGTT
Source organism: Maratus speciosus (assembly GCA_963932465.1). Taxonomy (NCBI): domain Eukaryota; kingdom Metazoa; phylum Arthropoda; class Arachnida; order Araneae; family Salticidae; genus Maratus; species Maratus speciosus. The sequence continues at coordinate 608,875,941 of OZ010790.1, forward strand.
TTGGCCCCACCAGTGGCCGAGAGGTTCTGCTCTCTAAGCTGGTAGACGGGAGGTGCTGGGTTCGAACCCAACCGCGCCCGTCGACCTAATCGTTCGGAGTTTTCGTGGTTTTCTTCGAACCTTGGATTTCCATGCGACAATACGGGTTAGGTTCCCTTAGAAAGACCCCCCACGAAGGGCGCTCCCCCCTCGGGCCTATATCCCTCGAGTAGATAATTGGCCGTCAAAAATCAATCCAATCCTACGATTGTTTGCCGAAATTCGCGATTTTTTCTTCGATCGTTCGCCGAAATTCGCGATTTTTCAACGCAATCGATTGCAGAAATGCGCGATTTTTTTCCGAGATTGATTGCCGAAATTCACGATTTTTCTCGGCGATCTTTGCCGAAATTGGCGATTTTTATTCCGCGATCGTTTGCCCAAATTCCCTTTTTTTCCCGCGATCGTCTGCCGAGATTCGCGTTTTTCCCACGATTGCTTGCTGATTCGTGATTTTTATCCGCGATCGTTTGCCGATCGCAATTTTGTTTGCGATCGATTGCCACAATTCGCGCTTATTTCTTCGGTCGTTTGCGGAAATTCGCGTTTTTTTTTTCGTGATCGATTGCCAAAATTCGCGTTTTTTCTTCGATTTTTTGCCGAAATTCGCGATATTTTTCCGCTCTTGTTTGCTGAAATTCGCGATTTATATCTGCAATCGTTTGCTGAAATTCATGATTATTTTTCCCGCGATCGTTTAAGGAAATTCGCGGTTTTCTTTAACAATCGTTTCTCGAAATTCGTGATTAATTTCTGCACTTGTTTGGCGAAATTTGCAATTTTTTTACCGACTTTTTGACGAAATCGCGATATTTTCTCCGCATCGTTCGATGTAATTCGCGATTCACTTCTGCAATTGTTTGACGAAATTCGCAATTTTTTCCGATTGATAAAATTCGCGCCTTTTTTTACGTGATCTCTTGACGAAATTCGCGAGTTTTTCCGAAGTTATCTGACGAAAGTCACACTTTTTTGCTCGAATAATTTTTCGAAATTGACGATTTTATTTATATGGATCGTTTGACGAAATTCTGTTTCGCGATGTTTTTTTCGACTCCGCTGAACAACCGATTAACGAAATTCGCGATGATTTTCTTTCCTGTCCTGACAAATTCACGTTTTTTTACTTTCTTCTATCTTAAATTGAAGAAAGTATTGTAATCGAAATTTTTTTCGACTTACGGTTTTCGACGGATTTACACGTTTTAGGGGTCAGAGATCCCAAAAAACATGTTTATAAAAAAATGTCTGTCTATCCGTGTGCCGTCTGTCTGTCGCCATTGTACCATCAAAAAGTGTATGAAGTTATGCATAGAATTGAACAAAATTTTTATTTTATGTTTTTGGCTATGGCAACCAGGTCATGCCTGAATTTGGAAAAAGTTCGCCTGTAGGGGGCGCTGTAATAGCAATTTTTGTGCGATTTTGAATATTGTACCATCCAAAAGTGTATGAACTTATGCATAGAATTCAAGCAAATTTTTATTTTAAGTTTTTGGATATGTCAAGAAGGCTCTCTCTGAATTTGGAAAAAATTCGCCAGTAGGGGGCGCTGTAATAGATATTTTTGTGCGAATTTGAATATTGTACCATCCAAAAGTATATGAAGTTATGCATAGAATGGAACCAAAAAATTTTTTTAAGTTCTTGGCTATGGCAAGGACGTCCTCCTTTAATTTGTAAAAAAATCGCCGTTAGGGGGCGCTGTAATAGCGATTTTTGTGCCATTTTGAATATTTTACCATCGAAAAGTGTATGAAGTTATGCATACAATTGAACCAAATTTTTTGTGTTTGTTTTTGGTCATGGCACGAAGGTCCTCCCTAAATTTGCAAATATTCTGCCGGTAGGGGGCGCTTTAATTGCGATGTCTGTACCATTTTCATTATTGTAGCATCGAAAAGTGTATGAAATCATGCATATAATTGAACCAAATTTTTGTGTCTGTTTCTGGCTATGGCAAGCAAGTCCTCCCTGAACTTGAAAAAATTTCGCCAGAAGGGGAGCGCTATAATTGCAATCTCTGTGCCATTTTCATTATTGTAGCATCGAATAGTGTATAAAATTATGCATCACCAAAATGTTTGTACATGTTTTTGGCTTTGGCCAACAGGGTCCTCCTTGAATTTTGAAATATTACGCGGCAAACGGGCTCTGTGATAGCGATTTTTGTATACTTTTCTTGATTTTTAGTAGTTCTATTGTGCATCGGCGGCTCGAGCAGTGGCGGGAACTCGCTTTCTGCTAAGCCGGTTATTCGCAAACGCCTGATAACAACAGAATAAGGAAAAATTAATAATTTTAACAAATATCATGATATAAATTAACTCGCTATTAGTCCATTTAATTGACTGGAGCAGAAATTTAAGATGAAAATCAAAGTTGGTATAGTATTGAACTAATAATATTGAAGTATTAACATGTGTAACTAGGTTTTGAAATATTAAGATGTATAAGATAGAAGAAAGTTTTGGGGTTGGCACATCCAACTAGTTTTCCCCTGTAACTATTTGACTCAATTTATCAGTTTTTTATCATCAGATGACAAAATGTTTCACTATTTTCTGTCTTATATATTTTTTTTCCTCCTATGCACTTATTAATTCCAAAATACTGGTTTTGTGGAATTTTGCAAAAATAAATGATTCGCGGGAATGTATATATATTAGTGGAAAAATCATGACTGTTATTGCTATAGTGCAAAATCGCAAAATTTCAGGATAGGTTACCATATTTTCTAAATATAACCTATAAACCCAGGGACTGTATCAAAATTAAATTTAGAATTTTACTAGGTAAAACAAATACTATATATAAAAATTTGTAATTTCTATAATTTTGTAAATGGAAGTACATTTCCTCCATCAGTGGTTCATGGGGTAATTGAGAAGACGTGTATTCTGAATCACCTATATGGTCTATATCGCTTTGAAGAAGAGGAGGGGGGCCCGAGTTGTGGTTAATCCACCTCTGCCACCCCCCCCCCCCCTGTGCTCCAGGGGTGATTCTGAGTGAAAAAGAAATTCTGAAATTAAAATAAAATTTTATGGAAGGTTACAGCAGGGGAGAGGATCCTTCCCGGCGCTAATTATTTTTGTTGCAGTTTGGGTTAATTCTGTTTCCATTTCAGGTCGATTTTCCGCTGAGCGTAGATTTCTGCAAGTTGAGTTCAGGTTAACCAGACTTTTAAAAAGTTTCTTCCGTATGTTATTTCAGTTTAAAAGCTATGCCTATAATAATAAACATATAGTTGTTTGTATGTTTGCTGTTTTCTAAAGAGACCGCTGTGTTTTTTCCGCGACCGTTTGATGAAATTCGGGTTTTTATTACGACCCTTTAATGAAATTCACATTTTCCCTCGATCCTTTGACGAAATTCGCTTTTTTTTCAGCGGCCTTTTGACGAATTTTGCATTTTTTTCGTGGCCCTTTGACGAAATTCACATTCTTTTGCTGTTTTTTGACGAAATTCGCTTTTTATAAATCCTTTTTTTCGCTAACCTTTGCCGAACTTCGCGTTTTTCCCACGGCTTTTTGACAAAATTTGCGTTTTTTCCACGGCCCTTTGACAAAATTCGCGTTTTCCGCGGCTTTTTAACGAAATTCGCGTTTTTCTGCGATCCTTTGTCGAAATTTGCGTTTTTTCGGCGCCTTTTTGACAAAATTTGCGGGTTTTTTCGGGAACCTTTGTCGAAATTCGCACTTTTTCAGCACCTTTTTGATGAAATTCGCGTTTTTACCGCGGCTTTTTGACAGAAATACGTGTTTTTTCGCGCTCATTTGTCGAAATTCGTATTTTTCCGCAGTTCTTTTATCCGTGGTCCCTTGATGAAATTCGCGTTTATCAGAGGTCATTAGACGAAATTCGCGTTTCATCCGAGAATCATTTGACGAAATTCACGATTTCTCCACAATCATTTGACGAAATTTGACTTTTTTCGCGATCCTGTGACAAAATTCGCAATTTTTCACAGCCCTTTGACAAAATTCGTGTTTTATCCGCGGCCTTTTGACAAATTCTCATTTTATCCTCGGCCTTTTGACAAATTCTCATTTTATCCTCGGCCCTTTGAAAAAATTCGCATTTTATCCGCGACCCTTTGACACAATTCGTTTTTTTTCCGCGATCCTGTAACGAAATTTGAGATTTTTTTCAGCGAATGATTGACGAAATTGATTTTTTGGCCGACCATTTGTCAAAAATCGCGAAGTCCAAATTTTCGGGCTGTTGGCCGATTTTTTTAAATTATCGGAACCTTAAATTTTAGGAGCCTCCCCCCTTTCACCTCTGGCTCTGGCCTTATTGTCAAAAATTATTTTTGCTTACAACAAAATTCTGTATGTTTCCTAAGATATAGAATATTGTTGAAATTAAAGTAACCCCTCCCCCCCCCCCCCCCGAAATAAAATCTTGGATATGCCACTGATTGCTCTGGCCCGGAAAGTGGAGAAATTTCATTCCAGACAGAGATAAGTATGCTCAGTGAACCTAAAACTCAGATTTTTAACAAATTGTTGTTGTTGAAAATGTAAATTTTGTGGGGTATTTTCAAGTTTGTCGGTGATTTTAAACCCGTCGTAGAAGCAATCTGTATTAAATCTTTTAACCCTATATATATTGGATTAGCCTTCTTTTCATAAAAATTATTCTAAATTCGTATTGCGATTTTTGTATGTTTCACAAATTTTCGGCGAACCTCACTTTCAGCGAAATTGAGGTTTTTGCTTTTTTTAAATGATTCTGGTTTCTAATCTTTGCCATCCAGATGGAGAAGACTTTTTTTGTAATATTAATATCCCATTTTTTGCAAATTAAAAAAATTAATTAAAGTCGACACAAATTTTCGGAGAATGCAAAATATACCGGGGAGCGGCTGCACAGACCATTACCTCTTCGAGTTGACGGCTGAAATTCCCGGATTAGACAGAACTCGATTAAGAACTAAAACACCATCAAAAAACTTAATTTGCTCTAGGGTTTCGAAAGATCTGAGTCTTTCTTCGTCAGGCACAAAGAACACGTGCTTCTACTATGAAAGCAGTTGCAAGACTGAAATGAGATATAAGGGAAAGGAAACAAGCTGAAGTAACAGCCAATAGGAAAGTAGAAATCAACAGCCAATAGGAAAGCAGAAGACAACAGCCAATCACAGAAGAGTATAATCAAAACAAAAGAACACAGAGTAGGAGGGAAATAAGGAAGCAAAAAAAAAATTAATTACAGTAATACCCCGACTTACGTCACTCCGCATTTACGTCGCCTGGCCAGGAAAAAAATTCTATTATTTAGACGCACTTTGAACTCTTTTGAAAACTTTCGGAAGAAATCTAACATCTCAGATGCAGTCACAGCCACAGGAGATTCATGAGGTTAAGTAGCAAAAAACAATGAGAGATGCTTGGAAAAGACTGTGCCCTTTCCCTTCGCAGAGACTAAGAAAACATTTGAAATCCTCGAAAATGGAAGAGAACTCAGCTTTGAGATGGATTTTGAAGATGTTGTTGAACTCATAAATTCAACTGATCCGGAATTAACGGTCGACGAACTTATCGAATTAAAGAAACAAAGTACTGTCGAAGAAATAGATAAAGATTTTGAGCCTAGTGGGGGAAGGGGAAAGATTATGACTGTTACAAAATTAACCAAAGCACTAAACCTTATTGAAGCTGGAATGACGGTTCTTGAAAAGATTTATTCAGACGAGCAAAGTGTAGAAACGACTAGAAAAAGCTTAGAAAACTCATTCTACTGTTACAAAGAGCTTCTAAGTGACAAAAATAAAAAATTGTCGGTTCAAACGTCATTGCAACATTTTTTCACATGCTCAAAGACTCGGACGGGACAGCTAGAAGAACAATAAACTAAGTTAAGAACTTAGTGATTTATTCCAAATTCTTATATTGCAAACTAGTTTTTTTGCTAATGTTAAATGTATGTAACACAATCCCTAAATACAATAGAATATGATCATTAGTGTTTGGTGATTTTTTATTACTTTTATTTTTTTGTTCATCTAAATGTACCACGACTTATGTCGTTTTCGACTTACGTCGGTAGTCTTGTACGAATTTCTGACGTAAGTCGAGGCATTACTGTATAATAAAATGAAAACACACACATATATTAAAATATGGGAACACGTGAGATTTAAAAATAAATAAATAAATAAGATATAAAAAACAGACTAATATTAATTAATACAGAAAATAAATTATATGGTGATACTGAAAAGGTTTTTCTAAGCTGAAGAGAGCATTGTGGAATCAGATTTATCATTAACAATAACTTCACGATTAAGATAAATGGCTAAAGTTTCAAGTAAGTCCAATTCAGAGATCAAGCCCACTAAAATCGGGTCCATACAGACCCGATTTTATTGGTTGATCGGTAGGTTTATGATGGTTGTGTTTTCTTGCACCCAAAGGTATGAAAACATGGAGAACTGGAAACAGGAAAACACAATGGTAAACCTACCATCGCAGCAGGTACTAAAATCGGGTTTTTAGGTGTTTTCCACGAAGGTATGACTTGGCAGACCAGTTGCATTTTAAAATACAAATCGAGTCCTGTTTAATCCTGGAGTTTCAGTCATCAACAGCGGCCATATTGCCGCGATTAATATTGCCGTTTTCTTGCCTACTGCATGTAACTTGCATACTTTAAAGTCCAACGAAGTGAGGATTGCTTTGGGTCCTATAGTTACAATGGCTGTCGCCTCGAATGATCCTTTAATTTATACACAGAGATAATTACACATTTTCGACAATACACAAGGGCGAGGTAGCACAAGGAAATTTGCAACACTGGAGAATTACTTCTGAAAACTCCACAAAGAGTGTGCAACGGAGCGAGCGGGAGTTGAACCCACAGACTTCCTATACTCTCGTGCGATTAACGACGTGGTGCCTTAATCACTCGGCTACGCAGGCCCTTTTGCTTACTTTACGAGTGTATTTTTGCAAAGCACAGTTTTTTTACAACTGTATGCACATACACATTCAATTTAATCTACGTTGCTGCCGGTTGACTGCCTATATAAATAAGAACATGCTATGAATTATAGGTATAATATACAGATGAAATAAAAAGTACAACGAGCAACCGTTTATTTGGAGTCAGTTTCCAAGCAAAACGTCATGATTGACATCACACTGAAAGCGTCTATTGGTTGAGACGATCTTGGGCAAAGACGAATGGTCAAGTTAATGTTATTTATTAGCTTCTCCCACTTGTCCAGTTGAGTGTAGCCGCCCCTCCGGGTGGTCCAAAGCCGACCCCTTGAGTGGGGGAGGAGACTTGTAGCCCGGTCAAGTTCTTTGTATACGAATGCGAGGGGGCCGGATTGGCACGATTAACAACCTCATAGAATGACTCGCGGTCGGCAGGCCTCAAGTCCGGTGGCCACGGGTGACGGACGTTGTGCATGGAACGATGTCCACTTCGGTGAGCCAAGAGACTCGTACCCCCGGCAGCCGAGTTCTCTAGGCAAGCCGGATAGCAATGGTCCATAGGTCGATCCCAGTGCCGGTCTTAGGACCGGACGGTGTCGCTGGGCAAAGACTAGCAAATGTGATAGGACCCCATCCACCAATTGACTAAGAGGGAGCCTAAGGATAGAGAGCGGGCTTTGTAGAGGAAGGGTCTCGGTGACTCACTAGTGATGACGGGGCTCGCGGGATCGCCATGCAGGGTTTCCCGGAGCAACCGAAGGGTGAAGGTTTCGGACAGCGCCTAATGTGCTATTTGCGTCAGAAGGCTTATCCCGCCGAGATTCCGCAGCTGGAGCAGTTGTGAGCCGACCCTAAGGTGGGTAGGGTTTGGTGGTGCCCTCGTCGACCAGGAAGCGGTCGCAGAGGGAGGCCAGTATGACTCTGGTTGCCCGATGTCGTGCCGTAAACCCTGGGAGAGGGTCGGCCGGCAGGTCCGCCATCGAACACTATCTCCGCAGGGAACTGGGTCGGAGGCTCGCCGGCTAAATCGACGGCGCTTCGAACCTTGGGGGAACTCTTGGTCTGACCCAGATCCTGCGTGTCTTTGCGCTAATGGAGGTTGCCGCGCCCAGTGGTGAGGATCTAGTGATGTCTCAAACTTTCGAACGCAACTAACAGGTAGTGGTAGGTCATTGCACAGGGTCAGGAGCATTCGTGCTTGGGTACCGCCGAAGGCCGTGAGGTAAGGTAGTGGGGGCCGGGCTTTTGCCGATCTCCCGGGCTTCTTCCCACCCGAGTTGTGGGGGACCGGCGGGACTACGGACCCTCCAACCCCCCCCCCTAGTGAGGCGGGTCTATCCCGTCTAGGTGGAGCTTTCCGTGCCCGCCTGGGGTCGTTAACGGCACTTAGTCTGGTCTCTCTGACTCCCTGCGTTGAGCCTCGAGGCGTTCCGTCGGTTGAGTGGGGAGATTGGGCGAAAACCCTTAGCGAGGCGATGTCTGTGTCGTCAGAGGATGGGTTACCTTGTCTCTTCGGGGTCCGCTAGAGGCACCTTCATGATCCCCGAGCGAGGCGTCGTCTTTGGCGTCAGGAGGGATTTTCCCCGACCCTCCAGGGCTTCTCAGTTAGGAAGGAGCACCTCCCTCTCCTATCGTTTGGCTCCCATATATTTCTTTGCCGGATAATGGTATCTGATCTTGTGAGCCCTCCGTAAAGTAACTCCGGCTCGGGAAACCTCGTGTAGTCTCATGGGCCCGACTCCTTTATAGGTGTTCGGATCCTGTGGAATGTCTGTGTGTACCGGGTCGGGAACCAAGAGAAGGGACCATTTGACTCTTCTAGCTGGGTGGTGAGGATTATCGTATTCGATCAATTCATCTTCTTTTGGGAATAACCGGCGTGACGTGCGCTGGGCAGTGCGCCGGTTTGACCGGAGCTTTTGTGAGGGCTGCCTTGATGGGGCATGTCTGGCGGCTCGGGTTCCGAGCAGGGGCAAATGGGCTTGTACGAGCCTAGGACCGGGACGTGGGACCCCCATGTTGTCCAGTTGAGTATCACCACGCCTAGTTTTGTAATATCGTTTTGCCATAATTTGGACAAAAAGATCTGTCTATATTTGCGTCCTCTGCGTATATCGGAAATCCCATATAGAGGGCCCACCGTGGCTGAATGGTAAAGGCACCACACCGCTAATCGCTTGGGAGTGCAGGTGGACTGCGGGTTAGACTCCCGCTGGCTGGCCCGTAGAACACTCTTTGTGGAGCTCCCGGCTGTAACTCACTAGTATTGTAAATTTCTTTGCAGCTATTTCTTCTTTATATATTGACGAGGACTTATAAAAGGGCACCTGATGTCAAACACACAAGTCAGATGTATGTGTTCAATATAATAAAAATAAATCTCATAGAGGCCTCCGTCGCCAAGAAGTTACGGCACCACGCCGCTAATAACTTGAGAGCGTAGGAGGTCTGTAGGTTCGACCCTCGTTGGCTCCGTTGCACAACCTTTGTGGAGCTCCTGGCTGTAATTCTCTGGTGTTATAAATTTCCTTGTGTATTGACAAAATTGTTACGTCAAAAATGTGTCATTATCTCTGTGTATAAAATAAAAGGATCATTCGAGGTGACGGTCATTGTAGCTATAGGTTACCAAAGCAATTTGCTCTTCGCAGCCTTCGTTACAGGAAAATTGTCCCTTTAACTAATGCTAAAGTGCCATTGAAATAATTCTTTATTGTAAATGCGTTTGAAAGCATTAGATATTCAAATTAGGATAAATATTAATTTGTCATGTAACACAGAACACAAATATCCCAAGAAATCTGAAATTGTGCAAAAAAATAGTCACTCCGAACAAATTAAAAATACATGTAATGTGCTTGCATGGGATTATCCTGAAGGGAGATGTTATATATCTTTTCTTCACCAGATGGCATATTCGAGCGCTTGAATCGCCAATACCCACTTTGGTGGACGTCAAATTTAAGGCGCGCCACACACCAGAGAGACATACGACAATAATCGTGAGACATGAGGCAAATTCTGCTGTTCAAACCGGTTTTTTCTTTGTTAAGAGACTGAAATTGTCGCATGCCTCGCGCTTTTCTGCCGCATGTTTCCCTGGTGTGTGGCGCGCCTAAATCTCCTATAGAAGGATCCTAGTGAGACACGTTAACAAACATTATTTTGGCGAAAATCGGAGGCTCGCAAAGTTGCTTTGCGACTGGATTTTTTCGAAAATCGTCTCAATCAATCAAATTTTATGTCACCACTCTCATATGGGGACGTCATAGTTGTCAATCGAATTTGCGCAGGAGTTTATTACCATTTTCTGATTTATTGATTACAATAGTTGGAACAAAACGTATTCTGAGCACGCGTTCAGATCTTTATTCGGTGTCTCTATTTGAAAGTGGAGACGTATGGATATGTCAATATGGATGCTCAATCTGTTCTTAGGTCACTGAGTTCTATAGACATCCCGGAATTAGGCTTCATCTGTTCACATTACCAAACATTTTAAGAGACTTAACTTATGTTAAATTTGTATACAGCTTCTGACCATACATGGTTTATTATTGTTTTTATTGTTTGTGACGTATTAAATAAATAAACGATTCAAAATAGCTGATTAATTATTTGTAAAAAACAGTTTCAAATAAGAAAAAGAGTTCAGAAGACAGAGTTCCACTCAACTCATGGTTAAGTTAGTATCGAAAGCATGGAGCTATGAAGATTAAAGGAGACGACATAAATGGCATCAAGTAGTAAAGGGACATTACAGCAAATTTTTGGTGAGTTCGGTGGCCAAAAATGCATCCTGAACTCGTTAGGACCGAATTAAGTAGAATTTTGAAAGCAAAGAGTGGGATTGAGGGCTACAACTTTGTGTTCGCTCGTATGTTCTTTCAACACCAGTACGAGACTTAAATTCATAATCACCAGTTATTGAGAAAAATTTGGGGTTTACTTCCTAGGTCACGGTCAGAATAGGCATAAGTGCGCACTCAGATCGCTAAAAGCAGCAACATTCGCAATGTCCTAAAAGAAAAACAACTAGCTAAAAGGCTAATACTGAAGGTTGGGTTTAAAACGATTTCTCCTTCCATATCTCGTAAATCATTCTCCTTGCGACATATAACCTGCCACAAGCTAATGTTCGTTAATTTATCTTATTCGACTAGGCAAGACTATCAGTAAGTTATGGAATGCAAGTTTGTTATAGTTTAGAGAAAAACACCTGCCTAAGAAGAGTCTGAACATGTGTACTGTGCTTAGGTAATGTCACCGCTCTCATGAAGATAACCTAAAAAGATAGACTTCTTAGAATTAGACGATGCTTTGTGGATCTGGCTACTTGTTTTCAATATGAACGTTTTCACAACCACAGCTAAGTCTCTATAAAATAAGGCGTTCTGCTCTCAAAACTGGTAGAGATTAGGTGTTGCCTTGAAACCCAATCACACTCGTAGGTCTAATCGCTCAGAGTTTTCCTTGACTTTCTTCGAGACTTATGTAAATACGGGTTAGGTTCCCTTAGAAAGTTCTCCACGAAAGACGCTTCTCCCTCGGGGGCTTATATCTCTTGTGTAGATAATTCCTAATCGGCTGTCATAAACAATACCAACACCTATAAAAGAGTGGCGATATACGTACAATGTGGTTATTCAGGCTCAATGTTTTGTCCAAACTACCGGGTGTCCCAAAAAGGACTGACTGATTTTAAAATTCAATAACTTGCAAACGGTGACAGATATTTAAAAAATTCTTGCAGGAGGGTTATGCATAAGGTCAAAAGTTTTTTTTACAGAGATTTTCAATTTTAGTTCGAATTACAAACAATAGATGGCGCTGCGATCAATAGACGCTAAATTCAGGCTCGATTTTTGGTACTTCGTGGCCCGGATAATACCTTTCCATCTCCTTTTTCAGCATGGAACAAGAGAAAGGACCAGAAATCGAGCCTGTATTTAGCGACTATTGCTTACAGCGCCATCTATTGTTTGTAATTCGAACTAAAATCGAAAATCACTGTAATAAAACTTTTGACCTTATGCATAACCCTCCTGCAAGAATTTTTTAAATATCTGTCACCGTTTGCAAGTTATTGAATTATAAAATCAGTCAGTCCTTTTTGGGACACCCGGTATGTTAAACAATATTCCAGGACTTGACGAAACTCCACGGAACGTGGAACGAGTTCGACAAGCCAACAAACATTAACTTAGCGATATTCGTACGCGCACTAAGCTATTGGTGATTAGTTTTTGTCCAAAATCGTCTTGATTAATAAAATTTTATTTCCCTTAGTCACCATCATGTTGTAGAAACCCCTAACCGCAGTTGGCCGAAATGTGCGATTGGTGAAGATCTATATGAGATTGGGGACATATGTGCAGGACACATGTTCAGAAGTTTTTGTCCAAACTATAACAAACTTATACCACAATATGGTAATATTTTGTGAAAATGGCCTCTAAGATGTTTGGCTATTAATTTTTCGTCCAAAGTCATTTCAGTTAATCAAATTTTATATCCCATATGTCCCACACTAAGGATCCTAGACTCATTGGACATTACTCATGAATAGCAAGAGCCACTTGGTCATCAGGGAAGCAGAATTCAAATTATAGTGCCTAGAATATATAGTGTGGAAATCGGCTATCCCTGTAATACTTAAAAAAGCGCTAAAATACAGTCGAGTCTCTCTATACCGAAACTCCATACATCGAATTTCTCTATATAACGAATTTTTACTAGGAACGGTCACCTTTTCCCATGATCACATCAAAAATAGTCTCCATATAGCGAAATATCTATCTCCATATAACGAATATTTTCATAAAATGTCCTTTATTTATTCTGTTTAAAAAAAGCTTCCAAATCACATGGAATAAATTTTCCATCACTGAATCTGATTTATCGTTCAGTGCTGAGCTTTTAACTTACTTTTCTACCTTGAATCTGCTTTATGTCCAACGAATTCATCACTACCCCCTCCCACATCCTTTTTAAAACAGCGTCAATTGGATTGTTACCCATGAGCGGGATCAGAGAGGTAATTGAAGTTTAACGTGAATGAGATCGAAGATCATTCAAAAGGTTAAATTAGAAAAAATAAGCTCTCTTTTAATCAAGCACAACAAGTGGATATTCGTAATATTCACTGCCAGAAAGCACCCAAGATCCACTGGCGTGACACGTGACTTGATGCGCTCCACAAAAAAGCGGGCGGGAAAGAAGGCGCAAACACGCTGTCGGTCGAATGGAAAATTCTCCCTGGACAGCTGCCTCCTCGAGAGCAGATCGCTGTCACCATTTAAAACAAATTTTCATGTATCCAAACTAAGGCTATCAATCCTAACAGTTACTCTCTCTGATTTTTTGGAAGTGGATGACAATCTCACTATTGCGCAGTAGCTTACTGATAGCGATATTTTAAGCAGCGTTATGAACAATGATGGTGAGAGTGACAATGAGCATGAAAACGAAAACGTACAACAAGAGAAAAAAAACATCACGCAGTGAAATGATGAGTTCTTTTGATCTTATAAGGAAAGGTGTTCAAATGGAGGAAAATGTTCCCGATACAATTTTTCATTCCTTGCTAAAGTGTGAACATTTTTCGAGAGTGTAAAAATTTTGAAATCAAAACAGCCAAAAAAAAAAAAAAAAAAAAACCCAGATTCCTTCGTCTAAAATTAATGCAAGTTTTCCGTATGTGATTTTTATTATGCGTTCAAATAAATGTCTGTTCTCTTTTTTGAAACTGCTTAAATAATTAAGAAATAAATTATTAGGTTAATATTTATGGTTAAACATATCAAATTCTTAATTAAATACCTCAGAAATAATTTTTTTTTTCAAAATTTACACATTAAATAGGAATTTTTACTCATTCTCTATATAACGAATTTCTCTATATAACGAACGTGTTATACGTAACGTATATAACGATACTGGAACGATGGATTTATCCCTTAAATGTGCAATGATACTGCTGCAATATGCAGATATCAGCGACATCTGCAGGATATTTTCTACAACTGCAAGAAATTGCTAGTGCATACAGTATAATACTAGTAATACGAAAATCCCGCAGATGTCGCTGCGATCGACACTTGAAATTTTAGCAGTATCGTCGCACATTTAAGGGATACAAATTTTTAGCACTGTTTGGATAGCATATTTCCACACTAGGTATTCTAGGCACTGTAATTCAAATGCCCTTCACCCTTATTGGTGTTTATTTCTATACATTTTCAGCTAACGTGACATGATAAAATCTCTTGTCTAATCACACTTGTCCAGGCAAGTACTGCAACGTTCTAGATTTTGTAATATTTGTAACAAAAACTTTTAGTCTGAGAGCTCTGTGGGTATGTGGCCACTACTTATTCAATAAGGCACTCTACCAGCAAGAACATCAAATATATTGAATGTGGATAACAATAAAGTTTATCGCAAAAAGAGCACTGTCTTGTTCCCAACCACTCTTACTAAATTACACCAACTGACGCTCTCTCTCTCTCTGACAAAGTTATAAAATATTTTTGTCCCTACCTACAATCCTCCCCCAAACATTTCAATTAAAGTAGCTTAATAAGAGAAGACTGGAGAAAATTGTAATATTCTGAAGCAAATTAGAGGTATTTATTGGCATTTTTGAAATTTCGATTTTAAAAGTTGGGGAGGAGAGGGTGTTAAATTAGACCTCACACTTTTATTTTTACAACGATAAATAAGCAAAATGTTAGTCCAACTTGGACTTCAGGGGGTGCTAGAAAAAAGCTCAAGCCCAGAAAAGAAGATGGGCTTATTCTGAGTCTGCAGAAAAATTGAGCCTTGAAGATACCTAGTCCAAATATTACATACCACTGCAGCCATTATCACTCCGATTTTAATCCAACACACATGCAAATATAAATATATACTCCTTAATTGATAAGCTGCCACCCCCGGCAAAGGACGCTGGGAATCAGTCCCTAGAATACAAATAATATTAAATGGAATTTTTTTTACAAAATATTTAAATATTTACATTAAAACACAATATTTTCACTTATAGGCCCAGATACAGCAGATCCTGCCCTAAGTTAAATAACACTTTGGGCTATTATCTATGCACTAGATTAGGGATGCACAACCTATGGCCCACGAATTTCGTCAATTTATAACTGGAAAAAATTGCAATTTTTGTCCATAAGTCGCAAGTCACTTTGCCGAAAAAAACTGAAAAATTCGTCAGCCATTTAAGAATCGCGAATTTTGTCGATCAGGCTCGGAAAAATCGCAAATTTCGTTGATCGGGCACGGAAAAATCGCCAATTTTGTTGATAATACGCGGAAAAATTGAAAGTTTTATTGATCGGCTGCGGAAAAATCGTGAGTTTCGCCAGTCGTGAGAAAAAAACCACGAATTTCGTCACTTTGCGGCGGAACAAACAGGACAAATTTTGTCATGTCAGTTAAGAATCGCGAATTTTGTCGATTAGGAGAGGAATACTCAAATTTCATTGATCGGCTTCGGAAAAATCGCGTGTTCGTCTGTTAACCATGAGGAAAAAAAATCGAGAATTTCGTCAATTTGCCGCGGGAAAAAGGTTACAAATTTCATCAGAGCCAATTAAGAATCGCGAATTTTACTGATCGGCCTCAGAAAAATCGCAAATTTAGTCGATCCATCTCGAAAAAATCGCAAATTCTCGATCGGGCACGGAAAAATTGCGAGTTTTGCCTATCGAGCTCAGAAAACTCGTGAATTTCATCAGTTTGACACGGGAAAAATTACAAATTTCATCAGAGCCAGTTAAGAAACGTGAATTTTGCTGATTGGGCGCGTAAAAATCGCAAATTTCGTTAGTCGGGTTTAAAAAAATCGCGAATTTTGTCCATCAGGCGCGTAAAAATCGCAAATTTCGTTGATCGGCAGTGGAAAAATCGCGAGTTTCGTCAGACTATCGGGAGAAAAAACGCGAATTTTGTCAATTTGCTGCGGGAAAAAATTTCAATTTTCATCAGAGTCAGCTAAGAATCGCGAATTTCGTTTATCCGGCGCGGAAAAAATCCCGAATTTTGTCGATCACGGGTGGAAAAATCGCGAATTTCATCGAACAAGAACAGAAAAATCGCGAGTTTTGTCAATCAGGCGCGGAAAAATCGAAAATTTCGTCTATCAGGCGCGGAAAAATAGCGAATTTCGTCGATCAGACGCGGAAAAAAATGAATTTTTGTCGATCGGTTTTGGAAAAATTGCAAATTTTGTCAATCAGACGTCTAAAGATCGCAGTTTTTTGATCGGTCGCGGAAAAATCGCGAATTTCAATGATCAGGCGCGGAAAATTTTCAAATTTCGTTGATTGGCTTCTTCTCTCCTCTTCGTTCATAAAGTTCCCATTTTTTTCGGCACTAGCCACTTTCATGCCTATGTTTGTTTTTTAGCAGTTATAATAAATCAAAATTTACTCCTCTGAATAAAGTCAAAGTATACTATCACTCCTTGAAAACAATCCTTGCTATATCGGTGTTATATATACAAACGTGAACTATTGATATATCCTTACAAACTGAATTGGATATTTTGACTGGGTAAGTTGAACCTAGAAGGGCAAAACTCGTCCACCCCCGTATCTGAAACCATATTTTTATTTGATTATAGACCACAGATCCCCTCCCCTAAATAGAAGTCTCTCCGTGTTATTGATGTGGCCCTCGACAACCCAGACATTTTTGTAAGTGGCCCTTCTCTAAAAAAGTTTGTGCACCCCTACACTAGATTATCTCACTATAGATACACTATTCTCGTGTCTTTTAACTGTACTCAACTAAGTTTATCCAATGATAAGACCACACAGATCTGCCTGAATTCTCATCACATGCACTTCTCAAGGAAACATTCTGTGCATACAGCACAAGCCACTACTTTCAACCTCCACTTCATACTTTCAACATAAAAAACTGATTATCTTCTGCTCTCTATATTCCTTCTTCCTTCCCGACTCTTAGGTTTACACCAGTATTTTCAAGAGCACCCCACGTGATCTACTGGCTCGCTTACCTACCGACAGGTCATCACAAGAGATTATCTTTTGTTCACAACTTTCCCTTTCATTGTCAAATTCCTGGGTATTGTACTATCCTTGTTCTATTGGGAAACAGTAGCCCCTCTTTTGGAATAATCTCTTTTTATACACTTTACTCATCTTAACATCATAGAAAAGAGGATGTGTACATAACTCAAGTACGTAGATAATGATACTCAGATAAACACAATACATAAAGAAAATAAAATTAATTAAACAGTAATTTACATTGAGCATACTACTCATTAACATTAGACCTGACAGCCGCTGTGCTGGTGGTTCCAGTGAAACAGGAAAGGTCATACTTCAGTTTCATCCCTAATTTAAGAGAATGGAGTTATGCCACAGAATATTTATTATAACCTACTTTAGTGTGACATCATTTGTCATATAGGGCACATTTTTTGAGTTAGACTGTTAGGCATGCCACACAACAAGGAGACATGCATCACAAAGTATGACCTGTTTCCTATTTATTTCCATCCTGCTATCAAATGAGAATCAGGAATTTCAATGTCTCCCCAGAAGAATATATAGCACTGTTGAATTCAGGGTGTGGTCCGGAGGGACATCCCCCTCTTCGGAGCAATGAGATGTCCCCCTGGAAGATATGAGATTTTGTATTTTCAATGGTCAAAAAGTGCAATTTCCCCCGGAAGTCTATAATCCCCCCCCCCCCCCCCCCACACACACAGAGCCACAGAAATCCCTACCGGAGAAGTGTCAAACTTCAACACTGATACTAAACTAAACTCATGTACAGTCGTGGAAAAAAAAAGTAAACACCCCCTACTAACTCCTCAACAAATTATCGTAGAAGAAAGTTACTGGTACCGAACGATTGGAAATAAAATTTACTTTTAAATGATGTATATAAAATTTGCTTAGGGGGCCATCTACATATTAAAACTAACCATAACTTTGTTTTTTTCAATAGCAGTACCCAATTCTGACAGCATAAATCAACTCTACACCCTTCAATTAGCCTAAAAACGAATTTTTATGCAATTCGTACCATAAGTTTCCGAGAAATTAATTATTTTAAAACGAGCGTATTTTAAAGGCTGTATCCAAATTGAAGTTCCGTACTGGATTGTTAACCGAGAGAGCCCCTTCCTTGATCAAGGCACCTTAAGCGCCACTCAAGGAGTCAATGAAGCGTGTTAGATTACAGTACAGCAGAATAAATTTCAAAATGTCTACTCACTACCATCATTTTGCCGTTTATTAAGCATAATTTGAAAACTACTTCGAAGAAAAATGTGAAATTTTTGAATTTCCATAAAACAGGACTTAATAAATCTAAATCCATCAAAAAAATTGTAGGTTGCAATTCATAATTTTTTCGAATATTAATTTAATAATTCATATCATAAAATTATAAAAATTGCAAATTCAGCTTATTTATGTTTGGGTATATTAGTATTATTACTACAAAAAAAATTAGCACATTAGGAGCATAATTTCGGGAGATATAAATAAAAATATGAAAATGTAATTTAACATTAGAAGCACTAAATTTTGAATGTTTATAATTCAAAAGACTTCGAATTTGGTGTCTAGGCATAGTTTGAACCGAAGATTTGAAATATCTCGTTAAAATTGGGTATTGCTATTGAAACAAATGAAGTTTGGATTCATTTTAATATGTAGATGACCCCCTAAGAAAATTTTATATACATCATTTAAAAGTAGACTTTATTTCCAATCGTTCGGTACCAGTAACTTTCTTCTACGATGATTTGTTGAGGAGTTAATAGGGGTGTTTACTTTTTTTTTTCCACGACTGTACATAGTACTACATAATATTACTGCCCCACCAGTGGCCGAGAGGTTCTGCTCTCGAAGCTGGTAGACGGGAGGTGCTGGGTTCGATCCCAATCGCGCCCGTCGGCCTAATCGTTCGGAGTTTTCTTCGAACCTTGGTTCAACAAGCGTTAATACGGGTTAGGTTCCCTTAGAAAGACCTCCACGGAAGGCACCCCCCCCCCTTAGGGCCCATATCCCACGTGCTGATAATTGGCCGACATAAATACAACCAACCATAATATTACTTCGAGGAGATGAGAAGTAAAACCGTATAATGCCTCAGAATCTGCCAGGTCCTTAGAGGTTGATCTTTTAACCAGAGTGATTGAGATTTAATATAAGGGTCTTTTGGAAGCCTATTGTCTAGATGAGCAAAGCTTGTGTCCATGTTGTGGACCCTTATAGCAGCAGGGTATCCAACACTAGGAGCATTTGTAACAACCCAACCCATAAACTGTATAACAAAATCCAGGGAGGCCCAAGATTGGCAAGATTTTGGAGCATTTATGTACAGTCGTGGAAAAAAGTAAACACCCATTACTAACTCTGCAATCAATTATAATAGAAAAAAGTTACTGGTACCAATGGATCGGAAATAAAGTCTACTTTTAAATGATATATATATAACATTTGCTTAGGGGCCATCTACAAATCAAAACCAGACCAAACTTAGTTTTTTTCAATGGCAACACACAATTTTCACAATATATTTAAAATCTTCGGTTAAAACTATGCCTAGAAATGAAATTTCAAGTCATTTGGATGAATTATAAATATTGAAAATTTAGAGTTTGTAATGTTAAATTACATTTTCATATTTTTATTCATATCTCCTGAAATTACAATCCTAATGTGATAATTTTGTGTGTGGATATACTACTAAAAATCCAAATATTAATACATTGAACTTGTAATTTAAAAACATGAATTATCAAATATTCGAAAAATATATGAATTGCAACCTGCATTTTTTCTTATAGATTTATATTTATTATGTCCTGCATGCGAATTCTCAATTTCAAATTTTTCTTTCAAGTAGTTTTCGAATTATTATTAAAAAACGTAAAAAGTGTGGTTTAAGGAGCCATCTAAAGGGCCAGAGAAGCATAATTTGAAAAAATATATTTTACTCATTTTATTGAAATATTTCAGATAATTTACTGTTTAAGATAATTTACAAACACAAAAACATATAAAGGAAATCAAAACTTAAAATTGTCTTCCACAGGGGATTCAAGGAAAATCTTAGTTCCTATTATTAATAATTTTAAATCACTCAAGAATAAATATTTCTCCTTTCTTTCAAAATCATGAGAGAAAAAGAAACCCTGGTTAGTTAAATTTGATAATTCAGGGTGGGACAATTGGCCTGCCTTGCAGGCATCCATGACCTATCTATACTCCATATAATTTCAATAGGCTTCTCAAGGACATCTCTATCCTCCCTACTTCATCCTTTCATTGTCATGGGAAACTACGGAAAATGTTAAACAATTTGGGTTTGGAGATTTACATTAAACGTGCTTATAAAAAGTGTGTGTCCATGTGGCCTAAGTCAGTCTGCGGTTCTTTATCTCAGAACCTTGTGAATTCAACAAACTTTATTTAAAGAACAATAAAAAAGCACAAAAATACAAATACAAACTACATCACATAAAGAGTGATGGGGTTTAAAACACAATAACATTAAAAAATGCAAATTATCTGGCTGAACAGTGGGTATGACTATCTTTGACGACTGCCTGAGCCCTGGAGAATTTGTCTCATGCATTCAAAATAGATGTCTGGTGAAAACAAGATAGTTTCGCTGACTATTATTCGTCTGATCACTTTAGCAAATTTGTGAGCACATATTCTACATATCACTGTCATTTGAAGGGTTCCAGGATCCAAGAGAGCCGACAACAATCACTTTGACCTTACAGTGCAATTGTTTACACTACACTGTACTACTATCATAAACAATAAATATTTTAAAACTTACTTTATTGAAGTTGCTACAATCTGTAACCTACGCAGAAGAATCAGATCAGAAACGAAGCTTTCAAAACAATAATGCTACCCGTAGCTGGAGAAATGAAAAATAGCTAAGATAAGGTGTTCAAAGGGTTACTTGTATTGTAGAAAAAACGATTATACCAAGCCAAGCCACACTGCCAGAGGTTATCCTGTTGCTGGAGGTAACGGTAATATGCAGTAAGGAACTGCGCATGACGGTTAGACAATCCGCTGTCAAATATTGATTCGTGATGGATTAAATTAAATTAGCAGAGATTAAATTAAGATAAACAATAACAGAGTTCATACAGAGTTTGGAAGAAAAAATCCAAGGAGTCCAAAAAATTTTAAGGATTTGCCATTTTTTATGGTTGTTGCTGCTTTCATGTGCTGCATCGTTATATGGTATGCACACTACAATTTTTAATGCCCAATTTGGAGACAAAAACAAATTTTACTCTATTAGAATCTAATTGTTAGTGCTGAAATAACATGTTTTGAATTTATTCTTTTAGAACAGCGGTAATCGATTTCTTTGAAGGTGAAAGTTTGACTAAATTCGCGTTTTTTTCGCGATCTTCTGGAGGAAAATCGCGATCTTTTAATGGAATTCGCGTTTTATTTCGATCGTTTGACGAAACTGACTTTTTTTTCGCTATCTGTTGATGGAAACCGAGTGTTTTTCGCGATCTTTTGAGAAAATTTGCGTGTTTTTCGCGATCTTCTGGAGGAAATTCGCGTTTTTTTCGCGATCTTCTGGGAGAAATTCGCGTTTTTTTCGCGATCTTCTGGGAGAAATTCGCGTTTTTTTCGCGATCTTCTGGGAGAAATTCGCGTTTTTTCGCGATCTTCTGGGAGAAATTCGCGTTTTTTCGCGATCTTTTAATGGAATTCGCGTTTTATTTCGATCGTTTGACGAAACTGACGTTTTTCTCGTGATCTTTTGATGGAAACCGCGTGTTTTTCGCGATCCTTTGACGAAATTCGCGTGTTTTTCGCGATCTTTTGAGAAAATTCGCGTATTTTTTGCGATCTTCTAGGGGAAGTTCGCGATTTTCTGGGGGGAATTTGCGTTTTTTCGCGATCTCTTGACGAAATTGGCGTGTTTTTAGCGATCCTTTGAGGAAATTCGCGTGTTTTTCGCGATCTTTCGGGGATATCAGCGTGTTTTTTTTGCGATTTCTTGAGGAAATTTGCGTGTGTTTCGCGATCTTTTGAGGAAATTCGCATTTTTCGCGATCTTTTGAAAGAAACCGCGTGTTTTTCGCGATCCCTTGACGAAATTGGCGTGTTTTCGCGATATTTCTAGGAAATTCGCATTTTTCGCGATCTTTTGAGGAAATCAGCTTTTTTTCTCTATCTTTTAACAAAATTCACGTTTTTTCGTGATCCTTTGAGTAAATTCGTGCATTTTCGCGATCTGTTGGAAAAATTCGCGTTTTTTCACGATCCTTTGACAAAATTTAACGAATTTTTTCTGCGATCGATTGACGAAATTTGACGATATTTTTTGGGATATATAACCGAAAAACGCGAATTTTTCCGCGATTCTTGGCTAAATGCCAAACGTCGATAAAATTTAAAATAAAGATCGGTTAACAGTGTTGAAGAACGGACTTTACGGACCTAATAATTGAAAAAAGGACCTAGTGGGAGCCCTGCTATAAGATTATCCTAACCAATCAATGCTGTGCTTCAGTTAAATGACGTGCATAAAGGATTTACCCTGCGTTTTACAATCACGATTTTTTCCCCCTCGGCAGCAATATCGTTTGCGTCCGAAGCCGCAATACAATTTAAGGAGTTTGTAAGGAGTGGTTTGCTTATCTAAGTAGTTCTAAGTACTACTTGGGAATGTTTTCATTTCTAAGGAGTTTCCAAGGAGTCTGTGTGAACCCTGAATAATAATGAGATAATGGAAATGTTATTGTTAAGTCCCTAAACCTAGAACAGTTTAAAGGCAGTAATGTAGATATTCTATCAAGCAAACATTCAAGAATTCCTGTAAATCAAAAAACTAAATAAAGTAAAAGTATGGTGGTGAAATAAACACAAATAAGTTTAAAAACAAACTAACTTATTTGAAAAAGATAAAACAATATGTTTACTTAAAATAAAAACAATATTTAAACTTTTACTTCTCTATTTCACAATGTACTCATTAGCTTTAAATTCATATCCAAATAAGAAATAAAAAGAACTGTCTTCATGGCTATTGTAATAGGCATTTATCCAGGGTTGCTATTTTGTCCACTTTTTTGTAAAAAGTCCGGGACGCCGGAAGAAATTGGACAAAATGAAATCCGCTAATTTTTCCTATGTTTGACATATAAAATTATTACTATGATGTAATAAATTATATTCTTACACATACCTGCCAACATGTCAATTTTGAAATCCTTACAATTTTTATGATGTATTCTTGAGTGCTTAAAAATGCATAACATATGCACATGCAATGAAAAAAGTAATACTTCATAACATTTTCTATGCTATATTCATGTATAGTCTTTTTTTTTCCCAAAATAAAAACGTGAGATATCAAAAGAAAATTTTTTTGCATGGAAAATTCTAAAAAAAATCTGAAATTCACAGCAAATTTTCTGAAAGGTTACACAGCCAAAGGATTGGGGAGGAAAGGGGGGGGGGATTCCCTTCCGGTCTAATTATGAGTTTTTTCGAGGCCCTTTGATGAAATTCGCGCTTTTTCCTTGATCCTGTGAAAAATTCACGTTTTTTTCACGATCCTTTGACGAAATTACTGTTTTTTTTCGCGATCTTTTGACGAAGTCTGCGGTTTTTTTTGCGATCTTTTAACGAAATTTGCATTTTTTTCGTGATCTTTTGACGAAATTCGCCGTTTTTTCGCGATCTTTTGACGAAGTCTGCGGTTTTTTTTTGCGATCTTTTAACGAAATTTGCATTTTTTTCGTGATCTTTTGACGAAATTCGCCGTTTTTTCGCGATCTTTTGACGAAGTCTGCGGTTTTTTTTGCGATCTTTTAACGAAATTTGCATTTTTTTCGTGATCTTTTGACGAAATTCGCCGTTTTTTCGCGATCTTTTGACGAAATTTGTGTTATTTTCGCGATCTTTTAACGAAATTTGCGTTTTTTTCGCGATCTTTTGACGAAATTTGCGTTTTTTTCGCGATCTTTTGACGAAATTTGCGTTTTTTTCGCGATCTTTTGACGAAATTTGCGTTTTTTCGCGATCTTTTGACGAAATTTGCGTTTTTTTCGCGATCTTTTGACGAAATTTGCGCTTTTTCCGCGATCTTTTGAAAAAATTAGCGTTTTTTGCAATTTTTTGATAAAAGCGTTTTTTTTGCTATCTTTGACGAAATAAACATTTTTCTCGCAATCTTTTGACGAAATTCGCATCTTTCTCGCGATCTTTTGACGAAATTCGCATTTTTTTACGAGATCTTTGACAAAATTCGCGTGTTTTTTACGTGAACCTGGACAATATTCGCGTTTTTTTACGAGATCTTTGACGAAATTAGCTTTGTTTCAAAGATTTTTGATCGAAATTAGCGTTTTTACGCGTTTTCTGACAAAATTCGCGTTCTTTTCACGATCCCTTGACGAAATTAGTGTTCTTTCCCCGCGATCTTTGACGAAATTCGCGTTCTTTTCACGATTCTTTGCCGAAATTAGTGTTTCTCCTGCGATTTTTGACAAAATTCGCGTTCTTTTCACGATCTTTCGACAAAAATAGTGTTTTTCTGCACGATTTTTAACGAAATACGCGTTTTTTTCGCGATTCTTTGACAAAATTTACTTTTTTTCAAATATCTTTGATAAAATTCTTTTTTTCCCCGCGATCTTTGACGATATTCGCGCTTTTTCTCGCGAACTTTGATGAAATTCGCGTTCATTTCCCGATCCTTTGAACAAATTCGCGTTTTATCCCGACGATTTTTGACGAAATTCGCGTACTTTTCACAATCCCTTGTCGAAATTAGTGTTTTTTCCCGCGATCTTTGACGAAATTAGCGGGTTTTTTTTCGAAAATTAGGGCTTTTTTCAAGATTCTTTGAGAAAATTGGCGTTTTTTCAAGCAATCTTTGACGAAAGTAGCGTTTTTTCACGCGATCTTTGACAAAATTCGCATTTTTCAGCGATTGCTTTTCCCGCGCGCAAAACCGTACAATCGTACTGTTCCATACTTGCCAACTAAATTTCGGTAAAACTCAGAAGATTTTGGACAAAAAATCAGAAGATTTTGGCGAAAAATCAGAAGAAATCAGAAGATTTTTTAAGTTTTATAACACTTTCAGTAAGGATTAAAAAACAGATGAATCCTTATAAATAAACAAATTTCAAAGAGAAACTCAAATAAAATATTCAATAATTTGCAATTACACAATACATATTATGACAAAAAAGAATAATTTGAATATATTAAAAATTGTTTTTCTTTTTTTTTTTTTTTTTTTTTTGACGGTGATTTTGAGTAAAGAAAAAAAAATTTCTGAAATTCACAGCAAATTTTCTGAAAAAATATAGCAGCTGGATGGGGAGAAATCCACTTCCGACACTAGCTATGCGTTTTTTTCCCCGGTCCTTTGACGAAATTCGCGATCTTTAGCCGAAATTTGTGTTTTTTTTGCGATCTTTTGACGAAAATTGTGTTTATTTCGCGATCTTTTGACGAAATTTGTGTTTATTTCGCGATCTTTTGACGAAATTTGTGTTTATTTCGCAATTTTTTGACGGAATTTCTGTTTTTTCGCGATCTTTTGACGAAATTTGCCGTTGTTTCGCGATCTTTTGACGAAATTAGCGTTTTCCACGTGATCCTTTGACGAAATTGGCGATTTTTCTGCAAACGATTGACAAAATTAATTTTTTTCGGCGAAGATGTGGAAATTCACGATATTTTTTATGTCCGAATTTTCGAATTGGTGGCCGATTTTTTTAAATTTTCGGAAATAAATGCCTTATATTTTCGGAAAATTCGGACCAAAATCACCCCTACGCGTTGTTTACGCAATCTTTTGACAAAATTCGGGTCTTTCCCACAATCGTTCGACGAAATTTGGGTTTTTTCCGCGATCCATCGGTGAAATTTGGGTTTTTTCCGCGATCTTTTCACGAAACGCGCGTTTTTTCCGCGATCCTTTAACGGAATTCGCACTTTTACGCGATCTTTTCACGAAAATAGTGTTTTTACGCGATCTTTTGACGGCGTTTTTACCCGATCTTTTGACGAAATTCGCATTTTTTGGCGATCTTTTCACGGAATTCGCGCTCTTTTGGGGAAATTCGCGTTTTTTACACGATCTTCCGACAAAATTTGCGTCTTTCCCGCGAACCTTCGGCGAAATATCCAGTTTTCCCGCGATTCTTTGACGAAACTCGCGTAAAAAGCGTAAGAAAAGGCCGAAAATAGGAAGAAAATGACGATAAGCGGAAGAAAACGCATTAGGCGCGTAAAATCGGAAAACATGCCGATTTTTCGGAAGAATTCTGAAAAAATCGGAAGAGTTGGCAGCTATGCTGTTCATCCATACCGTACAATTAGAACAAAATCCGTACATTGTACGGCCAATCCGTACAAGTTGGCAGCTATGCTTACATAATAATATAGTTGTATACAGGGTGATTAAAAAAAGATGGGAAAAATTTTAAGAGGTGATAGTACACACCCAAACAAACATTTTGTATCAAAGAATGCATGGTCGAAAACTAAACGTAAAAAAGTTAGAGGGTGCCAAAAGTTATGTTCTTATACGAGGCAAAAACACACAATGAACGATTAAGTTAAGTTACGAAAACAAATTTAATGGCATTTGATTACAATAAGTGCTCAAAACATTGACCGGCAGCTGTTATGCACGCAGTACAACGGCGAAGAACAGATTGTCGAATTTTCTGAAACACACCAGGCATATCGCAAACTTCCCCTACAGCAGCCGAAAGCTTGGCGACAAGTTCTTCTGCAGATTCAATGGGAGTCTCATACACAAGAGCCTTTAGCTGTCCCCACAAAAAAAAATCGAGACATGAAAGATCTGGCGAGCGCGGTGCTGCCTGGTGTGTTTCAGAAATTTCGCCAATCTGTTCTTCGCCATTGTACTGCGTGCATAACAGCTGCCGGTCAATGTTTTGAGCACTTATTGTAATCAAATGCCATTAAATTTGTTTCTGTAACTTAACTTAATCATTCATTGTGTGTTTTTGCCTCGTATAAGAACATAACTTTTGGCCCCCTCTAACTTTTTTATGTTTAGTTTTCGACCATGCATTCTTTGATACAAAATGTTTGTTTGGGTGTGTACTATCACGTCTTAAAAATTTTCCCATCTTTTTTGAATCACCCTGTATACATACATAATAACCATCAATAATTAACTATACTTTTTCAATTAATAATTAAAATAGAATGACTGCATATTAACCATAATCTAATAACTCCATAAAGAAAATGTTAATTAGTAATTACATATTTGTACAATTAATTTTAGATAATTAAGAGATATTTGCACAACAAGAAATATTAGCCTCATTATGAGAGAGGTTATAGAAGTTTCTAAATATTTCTGAAGTCATCATGTAGTTAAAGAGTTTCTAAATTCTTATGGTGATGGAATGCCTCAACTTCCTCAAGAAATTTGACGGAACAGTTACATTAAATGATTGGAGACGTACGTGCAAAACCAAGATGTTTTCTTGAACATTATTGATGAACATGAAGAAGATACAAACAAAAGGAATATAATTATCAATATTGCTTTATATAAAGAAGTAAAACATCTAATCAGTCTGTAGAAAACCATCAGTATTTCACTGGATGTGCTACAGAGAGATTCCTCTACTATACTGCAGATGAAACCAATGAATTCTTGACACTTTTGAAATCTGAAGAACTTAGAATTTATAATAAATGTTTACAGAAAAGATTTGATGACTTTATCGCATCAGCTCACATTTTATCATACATGCTACATCCAAAACACATGGGGGAGTGACTTACTAATGACCAAGAAGAAATATTGCTATTTATTACATTATAACTAAATATTGATATACATTTTATTTATAAACATGCTTGCATAAAAAAAATTTCCAAATGAACAGTTTTTCATGTCCACACAAAATATTCCACATACTGTTGTGTATATGTGATATTTTGATATAAAAGTTGTTTCTTGAATGGGAAGAATCAACATATTTATTTATTATTGTTAAGTTCTGTATTTTTAATTTTCAATTTATTAAAAGTGGGCAAAATGATATTTTGTCTGGGACAAACAGACAACCTTGCATCTATTGGAAATAAACATGTGAAAATAAAGATGAGCACATGAAACCGAAGGCTTAAAAGAGTAATAGAAGTAAGATAAGGTAAGTGAACCATATATAACTATTATGAACTTAATAAAGTATATGTTTGGCTTAGATGCCGTATATCACCTTGCCCGCCATCTTTGATGTTTTGAGATTTCTTGGCGATCTTTATCGATATGAAATCCATGTGACGTGTGTGTTCTGGCAACCCTGTTTTTTATCGAGATTGTGTTTCTAGCTGTTGCGAGTCCGTGAGAAGGCCACTTTTGCTTGTGATACCGTGTTGTATTTTTCTGTCAATTATTTTTATGTTAAATTTATTGGATGTATTTGATTGAATATGGGTTCTGTAGTCCGTTTAAATGCTCATGCTGAAGTAATTAAGAAACACGAGGAAATTTTGACGAATAAAAGAGGTTTGTTTACAGTGCGTATTCATAAGCCTATTTTAGAAAATGACGGTGATGTATTTCATGCTTGAGCTTTCAAGAAAGCAGATGTCTGTTAAGGTGTTGATAATTTTATGTATATTTTGTTGCTGTGTTTTATAGTAATGTTTTCTATTAGTCGTTTATTGTATATTTCTCCTGCCTTTTGTGCATATTTGAGATTGGGGAAAAGCAACATACGTGCATTTACTAACTGCTGCTTTAAAGAGTTTTGTGCATTTTTGTGATTCTTGCAGAAGGAATTTGCTGAATCCAGTGATGTTTTTTATTTCGGTTAGTGAGCGCGCAGCGCTCATACGACATTTAGCGATTGCCACTTTAATGAGTTTTGTTTATTATTTACATTTTATTTTCGTTAAGCCTAACATGCGTATAAACCGGTGCTTGGCGACATTTACTACTTGGCAGAAAACGGGTTTTCATGCCAAGAAAAATTCCAAAATGGCAGTCCCGGGAATTTATGACATCTGTTCCATATATTTAATAAAGATGAAATAAATAGAGGAATTTAATAACAGGCAAACAAACCTGTTGAACAGAAAGTAAGTATATTTAATAAGGATAAATATAGTAAGAGTTATAAAGACAGTAAAATATATAGAAAATGGAGATACTGACGGAAAGTGGTAAGAACAGGTATGACAGTATTACACTATCATTTAGTAACTGTATCTTACGATGCAATAGCCGTTGTCAAATATTATCAAATTCATTAAAACTTTGAAAATGGAATTGAAAGGAACTAAAAAAAAAAAAAAATTCTGATTTATACAGGATCCTTATCTAGTATCATACTTAGATCCTTCTATGCTTTGACATACCCCATAAAGAACGATTTCAACAATACCGTGCTGAATATAGACGAGAAAAAAAAGAAATAAAATCTTCATATGGCACCCTTTTTGCCTTTTGATCTGGCACCTGGGGTACACAGGCATGAAAGTGGGGAAATAGGAAAAAAAGGTGGAAATTTTTTTCCATCTATACAATAAAGCCAAACTCTTATAATTTAGACACATTTTAACAGTTATTCATACAATAAAATGAATTATAACTGTACACATGATTGTTATTTCCTTTTTGTAACTTACAAAGTATTTAAAAAAATACAATAAATATATAAATTCATTAAATCAAAACAGAAAATGGGAAACAGTTTGCTGTAAAGCATAAATCCATCCAAATGTATCTGATGAACTTATGTGTAATATACAGAGATTGAGATTAATTTTTCAAAAAAAAATATATATATCTATGCTAAATATACTCCTATGCACACCAAATTGATCTTTACTCCAGAAATACATTTGCAAAAATGCATCACTGAAATTACCCAGAAGTGTTTTATAAATAGAATAAAATATTTTATTCCAAAAAGAACCTTATGGGAATTTCCTTTCCCTAGTTTAAGAACTTAATTTACACAACTTTCAGATGCTTATTATAAAAGCTTGCATTTGATTTGATAGTACAGGAATTCAGAAACAAACTCCAAGGATGTGCGCAGACAAAATGTCTAATTATTAAACTTTATAGATCACATCACCCCGCCCCCATATGCTTCAAATATTTTCTTTACATTTTTGCATCAATCCAGAGAATTTCCAAATTTGCTTTTAAAAAGATGAACTCTTTCATGCCAGGGCACATGCCCCTTAGTTTAGGACCTAAGAGAAATTCATGACATAATCAGCTAAAGGCAAGGCATTATATTGATATATTAATAGTTTAAAAAAAAAAAAAAAAAAAAAAATCTGCATTAAACCAATCATGAAGCATTGAAGCAGAAAATAATGTTTCGAAGTTCCGCTGCTTTTCAGTGACAATCTTAATGACAGGGCCGAAACTAAGGGGAGGCAGAGGGGGCATGTGCCCCGGGCGCCAGAGCCAAGGGGTGCCAAATGAAAGATTATCCCTTTGGAATCGATCATTTTCTTCTGATGGACTGATGGCTTTCATTATTATGAAACAGCCATTATAAATGGAGTGCTAGGTGAAGATGAAAGTGAACTCTGATTTTCTGGTCAGAATAGGGAAATAAATGGCCATAATTTTTTTTTGCTACCTAACACTCCATTTATAATGGCTGTTTCATAATAATGAAAGCCATCAATCTATCAGAAGAAAATAACTCAGTTAAGCGGGACTCAGATAATCGGAACTCTATACTGTATAAGCAAACACTGTAAATAGCCGGTAATTACATGCGAATTCTTTTATGTGAACGAACTATAATTGCAACAAACGTCACATTCAATTTTTGTAGTTCAATATTACCTACATATTTTAAATTTTAAAATAAGTCGGCCATTAGAAAATTAGTAAAATTCTCTTTGTAAATATACTTTGAGGAAGAAAGGGGGGGGGAGGGGGGGGGGCAAAATTCATGTTTGCCCTGGGTGCAAAAAAGGCTAGTTTCGGCCCTGCTTAATGAACATGCTAAGAGATTCAATTAATAAATTTATATATCTCTTATGGAATGCTTAATTAGTCAATTTCCAGTAATTGACACTCTATGTATACATTGCTAAAAGAGCAATTTCAGTAATGTTTATAGTGCATAAAATCTTTTGACTTGACTTATCTGAAAACCTAAGTAATCAAATTTAATTTTTAAATTGCACTTACCAGAATGTTATAATACCAATTTTTTTTTATAATTGGCTGCTTCTATTAATTTTGTGTGGTTAATAAAATTTTCAATATTTCACTGAAGTTAATTTTTCTTATAACTCTGCATATTTTATAATCTGGCAATCAGTAAAACAAATCAGGAAACAGAATGTTGCTTAAGGGCAAAGGAAAATGAGGGGCTCATAAGGCTCAATCCCTTCGCATTTAAATAAAAATAATAAAGTTACAGAAGTAAATGTTTGCTTATTCATCTCTGACAAAAGAAAGAAAATTGTAATATTAAAATATTAATTACATTTATATTAGTAATGAAACTAGTAAATTTGTAGGTCAGTGGCCTCAAACATCAGTTCAGCAGTTTTATTTTGAAATTATTTTATTTAGTACATAAAGCATTTAACACTCAGTTTTGTTCATTTCATATTTGTATAGTTCCTGGGAGTTCTGTTATAAATAGTGAGAAATATACGAATATATGCATTAATATTCTAAAACTTTTTTTTATTACTCCTCTAAACCCCTGACTGTTTCAATAATTTAACAACTGTAATTCCCCGACATTTAGTAAATTAAACCACCTAAAGTAATTAAAATATTGTTGTTGTGATAATTGATCACAATAATTATTTAAACAGTGAATAAGTTTCACAAATATTTTATTAATTATTGATATTCTAATTGTTAAATTTATTTGAAAATAACTATTTTTGTTTCATTAGTATGCTTTCATGAAATTTTGGTTCTAAATAGTCATAAAAACAGTTATATTTATATCTATTAATTTTGGGGGAGGGGTGTCCATTACTGGAATTTTGATATATTTTGGTTATTTACAATAAAAGTTAGATTAATATTTAGAAATGAGACTATGAGAACGGTTAAGTATTGTTGATAACTTATGATATTGAAAAAACTGGAATATAATAATTATAACTATTAATTAAAAAATAGTTTTTAAAGAAATTCCTTAAGGGTGTCCATTACCGGCACATCTACCCTATTATAACAAGGAAATCTGAAAATAAAGCTTGTTTTATCAGAATTCTATACGCCCTTTAGGCATAAATATTTTAATTATTGTAAATATTATTTATAACAGAACAAAACAAAAAATTGACTTAATGAAGTATTCAGTGAAATGCTAGGGTAGGAATTTTGCAGGAAACATTTCACTTTGGACTTTTTTAATAGAGAAAAGAAATATAAAAAGTGACAATAACTGATATTACTTAATAAACAGTATCATTAAATAAAATTATACCTTTATAATGCTGAAGTAGGATGTTGAATTAGAATAAAGTCGCCATTCCAAACTCTGTAGAAAATATCTCTTTCATTTCCACAGGCAACATCTATAAAATTAGGTGTATTAATTGAGAAAGTATTGTCAATGATATGATGTGAGACATCAAACCATACAGCAAAGACAATATTCATTCAATTAATATCCTGGGAGTTGCTATAATACTGATGATGGGGGAAGAGGAAAGCAGGAACTGTCACTGAAAAGAAAAAAAAGTTTGAAAGAACACAGATTTAATAAAATACAGTCTAAAATATAGTTCATGCTTATTTTTAAAATGATGTTGCGATACAATTATAGTATTTAATCATGCAAATTATTTTCTTATATGTAAAAAACTGCTTTAAAAAAGTTGTACAAATTTTGCACAATACTAAATAATCAAGGTAGTGTAATTAATTTTGTTTTAAAGAAAAAGCAGCATTTATAAATGTCGCATTTTCTGTCATGTTTGCCATTTTTTTGTTATACAAAGATCACTTCGATCGATGTACAAGTTTGGAA
Organism: Maratus speciosus; assembly: GCA_963932465.1. Lineage (NCBI taxonomy): Eukaryota > Metazoa > Arthropoda > Arachnida > Araneae > Salticidae > Maratus > Maratus speciosus. Next base: position 608,908,983 of record OZ010790.1, read on the forward strand.
AAGGCATTTTTTCAACAGTATTTCATATACTACTATCATAAACAATAAATATTTTAAAACTTACTTTATTAAAGTTGCTACAATATCTAAGCTAAGTAGAAACAGAACAGTGAGATGAGATGAAAAACGAGAACTACGCTTACAAATAACAACAACGCTACACACGGCCATAGCTTAGCTGGAGAAATGAAAAATCGCCAAGCCAAGCTATACTGCCAAGCCGCCAGAGGTTACCATGACGGTTCAATAAAATGATCATTTATGTAGCCGTATCTTACGGCGCAATAGACACTCCCGTTTGTTTTTTGTCAATTGATTGGTTGATTGGTTGAGTTAGCACAGCTTGAGACCTTTACTACACCGAGAGCGGCTTCTCGATTTGGCGTACGTAATTGCAGATTACATTTATACCTTACATAGAATCTTCTCATATTTAGTATTTCTCAATTCTACTATGTCGGAGTTGACAGATTACAATCTGACACGGATTTCAGTTTGAGTCAGCCTGTCCATCAACGATTAACTCAATGGTTTTTAAACGAAAACTGTAACTTTGACGATCTTATGGCATGCCGTGTTTTGTGTCGTCAGATTTTTGTTGTGAATAAGGCTAGAAATATTTTTAATTTTTCTTCTTCTGTAAACATGTCGATCTCTAAGAATGAATTAAAGAGACAACTAAAGGCTGAGCAAAAAGCAAAAGAAAAGTCTGAAAAGGAGAAAGAGAAATTACAGAGACTTTCACAGGCTGACGAAGGTAAAGAAAAAGTGGAAAAAGTCGAAGACCCCACAGACGCTGCTGAATATTTCAAGATCCGAAGTCAGACTGTTCAGCAGTTGACAGAATCTGGAGAATCGCCTTATCCACATAAATTTCATGTGTCGATATCTTTGACAGAATTCATTGAACGCTATGAAAATTTGTCTCCAGCTGATATCTTAAAAGATGTTTCGGTCAGTGTTGCTGGCAGAGTACACGCTAAACGAGAATCTGGAGCTAAATTAATATTTTATGATCTTCGCGCTGAAGGTGTAAAGATTCAAGTAATGGCTCATGCCAATCATTATGCATCTGAAGCAGAATATTTAAAAATAAACGGAAGAATTAGACGCGGCGATATAATTGGATGTGTTGGTCATCCTGGCAAAACCAAAAAAGGTGAGCTTAGTATCATCCCAACATCTATTGAAATTCTTGCTCCATGTTTGCATATGCTACCTCATCTACATTTTGGCTTACGAGATAAGGAAACACGATTTCGTCAAAGGTATTTAGATTTAATACTGAATGATTTTGTCCGCCAGCGTTTCATTTTCCGTGCTAAAGTTACAGATTATATCCGCAAATTTTTTAACGAAATGGGTTTCTTAGAAGTTGAAACACCTATGATGAATATGATTGCTGGTGGTGCCACTGCTAAACCATTTGTTACTCATCATAATGATCTTAATTTAGATTTGTATATGAGGGTGGCGCCAGAATTGTACCTAAAAATGCTTGTTGTTGGGGGCCTTGATAGAGTATATGAAATAGGGCGCCAGTTCAGAAATGAAAGCATTGACTTAACGCATAATCCAGAGTTTACTACTTGTGAATTCTATATGGCATATGCTGATTATAATGATTTGATGCAAATTACTGAATCATTGATTTCGGGAATGGTTAAAACTTTGAAGGGGTCTTACAAGATTACTTATCATCCAGATGGTCCGGATGGTCAAGAATATGAAATTGACTTTACTCCTCCTTTTAAAAGGATTCAAATGCTTCCAGGATTAGAAGCTGCCATGGGAGAAAAATTGCCTAATCCAGCAGATTTTCACACTCCTGAAACCAACAAAAGATTAGCAGAGCTTTGTGCTAAGTATGAAGTTGTATGCCCTCCTCCCACTACCACTGCAAGGTTGTTAGATAAGTTAGTGGGTCATTTTTTGGAAGAAAATTGCATCAATCCAACCTTTATATGTGACCACCCCATACCTCTGAGCCCACTTGCTAAGTGGCATAGATCAATTCCAGGTCTTACTGAACGATTCGAAATGTTTGTCATGAAAACTGAAGTTGTGAACGCATATACTGAGTTAAATGATCCTATGGTTCAACGCAAAAGGTTTGAGACGCAAGCACAAGATAAAAAAGCTGGAGATGATGAAGCTCAGCTTATTGATGAAAATTTTTGCACGGCTCTTGAATATGGGCTTCCTCCTACTGGTGGTTTTGGTCTGGGTATAGATAGATTTGTCATGATGCTTACAGATACTAACAACATTAAGGAAGTCTTATGTTTCCCTGCTATGAGGCCAGAATCAAATAAGCCCAATGAAGAAGGCTCTCCCAAAAAAGAAAATGAATCCAATAAGCCCAAAGACTCTCCAAAAACCGAAAATTAAAGTTTAATAATCTTTGTGTAGCTGTTGAAATAAATTATTATTTAACTAAATAATGTGTTAGTCTAAAAGATTTTTAATTATGTGTATTTAATAATTCATACTACAAACTAGCTTAAAAAAAATTCGGTGTTTTTCAAGTGTTTTGAGACAATTTCAGAGTTTCCCCCAGGCAGTTTCAGGAGGGTGCTGCGCCCCGCATGCCTTTTGGTTTACAAAATAGCACCCTTCTTGCCTCTCCATTATAAAAGTGGCTTTTTTCTTTTTTGCATTAAAAAATTTACTTACATATTAAAATCTGACTCAATGTTGTTTTGAAAAGATATGTCTAAGTTTTAAATATTAAAAGTGGCTTTAAAAATCAAAAAAGTGGTCTTAAGACCAGCGTCAGATGGGCGTCTGTTTTGCTTAAGTATTATCCATTCACAATGCTATAAGCATTGTGAATGGATGGGGCAAAAAAGACGCTCGTCTGACATTGGCCTAAAAATCCAAAACATGCCCTTAAGAATAAAAGAAGTGTCCTTTTCTCACCGGTTGCACCCTGTCTTTTTTTAAATCAAGAGGGAACTCTGCAATTTGAAAATTTAATGTTTCAATCTAAATATGAATTTTATTTATAATAATAAATTGATGAGATTTCCAGCACATTTTATTTAAAAATTGGTCTAGGTTATTTTTACTAAATATTTTAAAACAAATCTATATTAAGACTTGAAACTGATATTGGCCATTAAATAAAATGTTCCAAGATGGGGATAAATCCATTCAATATATGTTTAACCCTTTTGTGGTGAACATCACAGTTATATATAATATATACATGCCATATTGGATGTTTTCAATCGTGAACATAGAATAGAGAAGTACTTCTCACAAAATAGGTTTTAGAAGAAGAAAAACGTTCCTTGAAATTTTGTGAAATAAGTGGTGCTGTGTAGCACAGTTCTACTCGGTTTTGTCTGCTTCAATAGGCTCTATTAATAATTTCTTTGATCATTGAGATCCAGCCATTGAACATTTTCCGTTAGAGGAAGTCCAAAGTTGCAACATGATATTAACACTATTTCATGAGAAGTCCTTCCCTATTCTGTGTTCATGTTTACAACCCTTCCTTTGACTATTGCTTTTTCTGAATATCAATTTTCAGCTTATTTAATTGCAGAATTACCGTTGTGAATAAGTACGACAAAGATTATTATTAAATAGTGGTGCTAAAAAAATATATTTATTACAAAGAGGTTAATAACTTAAATGTGAGCTATAAAATAAGGTTAATTGTTATAGAATTAACCCGTGTTTCTTCAATATTTTAAGCTTTATATAAAAATTCATTAATTTTTCAGATTTTTTACTTTCATGAAATATTTATGAATAAAATGAGGAGTTATTACTGAAGATACAGTGAGAGTTGTCATGTCAGTTCTAAGATACAATAATATACATGGTGTGTTCACAAAGTTTCAAGACTGGTCTGAGAATACAGAATTTATTAAACATTTTTGTACAGCGAACTAAAATTCTTTGAAATATGACCCTTTGGCATCAACACACTGCTGCCAGTGTTTTTTCCATTGTTCATAGGCTCCCTGGAAGTCTTTGCATGCAAATCTGTTAAGGGACCTCGTCGAACCTGCCTGGATTGCTGGAATCGTGTCGAATCGCTTCCCTTTCATATTTTTCTTGATCTGAGGGAACAAAAAAAAGTCGCTGAGAGCGAGGTCGGGGCTGTAGGATTTGATCCTTCATATGGTGGGATTGGTGTAAAACTGACCTGACCCGCCACGTCTGCACAGACATCAGAAACGATTGAATTGTTCACCATGACAATGCACCCTATTACACATCACTTGCCGCTGCCGAAGTTTTGGCTAAGTTTAATGTGGCAATACTGCACCAGTGACTTTTTTGTTTTTTCCAGATCAAGAAAGACCTGAAAGGGAAAGCAAATTGACACAATTCCAGCAATCCAGGCAGCTTTGACAAGGTTCCTTACCATCCTTGAGCATGAAGACTTCCAGGCAGCCTGTGAACAATGAAAAAAATGCTGGCAGTGGTCTGTTGATGCCCAAGGGTCATAACTTTGTGAACACACCCTGTATGATGTATTTACATTAGTGTTGGACAACTGCACAGTAACTCAACAAACACCGTTGAGAAAATAATCATCAAGATAGTTGTTAGTTCCTTCCCAAACTCTACATTCAAGATGTTCCACAACTGATTGTTTCATCTAAACTTCTAAAAAAATATTGGTAATACAGTGGAGTCTCAAAAATCTGTACAGCTTGGAACCAGAGGCTGTGCAGATTTTAGTATTTTGCGGATTTTAGAGTTTTGTAGATTCTGGATTAAATGATTTATTTTTTTCAGTGTACCTTTTTTATTTCCAAGAAGAGCATGTAATAATTCAATTTATGCAAATCAAAACTTGAATCTCTTTTTTACCTGTACATTAACATTTTAATAACCAAAATTGTTTTTTGTTTCAATTTTTAAACATTTCTTATGTAGTCATTTGATTGAGAACTTCCATTTCCTTTTGTTGAAGTTTCTTTTGAATTCCGTAAATAGCCATTATTTCCTGTTGGTCTATACAACTCTTCTGCTCAAAGAACTTCAAAATCTTCACCTAAAACCAAACCTTCTTCAAAAATTAGCTTTTGGTATTTTTTGGCTTTAGTTTGTGGTAAGGTTAAGTGAAAAATCTTTATCTTCATCCTCATTTTGGATAAATAAAGAGCCAGGCCATATTTTATGTCATGCATTAATTAAAGCCTTGCATCAAATATAAAATTGCTATTTTCTTTAGCAGCTGATAGATGGTGCCGCTACTAAAACCTTTCAGTGCTTGTTTCTATCTCTCGTCAATTTCTATTATTTTCCATTTTCTTGTATGTAAGTTTCTGTAAAATAAAAGCATTTTATTTGTGTAATATCCTGTCATTCCTATTTTTCCATAAATTTACATTAAAAATTTATTTATTTTGGATCACTGTTATTTAGAATAAAGATTATAAAGAATACTTATTAATTGCAAATTTCATTGTTTACATTTTGAAATGCAAGCGGATTTCGGAAGATTACGGATTTTAGAAGTGCAGATTTTTGAGACTATACTGTATATATATATATTAGAGGTGTATAGGGTCCCAAACACCCAGCTTGGAGAAATTTTCTTTCATTAAGGTATCTGTATACCTTTGGATGAATTTTTGTAAATTTTAAGTTTAAAATTGCTAATTATTATTACAAATTTTCATGAAAATGGGACATAAACATACTTACAAATAATTTAATTTTTTTAAATATTTTACTTAAAAAAAGTTGTATAAAATGAGCCAAAAAATTTCTATTTTCGTAAAGTTATTGAAAATACATTTTATGAATTCCATAATAAATATAATAACGTTATACAGGAACTTGACTATTTTTATAACAGTGACATGGATATTTTAAAAGTTATAAGTATAGAAAGACAAGCAACGCTGAAAAACATTAAATTGTAAACTAAAACACTATCTCAAACTTTTCAATAAATCAGCATAAGAATAGTCTACTTCCTTTGAATATATAGTTAAAACACGCTTTTAAAATTTCATAGTCATTGAACTATTATTTATTTGAATTATGACGATTTTTAACACACTTTCACACACACAAAAAAAATCATTTTTGAGAAAAAAGTTTGTAAGAAATATAAATGTTTAAAAAACTCCAGGATAATAAGGTTTATTCTCTTTTATTCCCTCTAAAATAGTGAGTTACTGAATTGGAATTATAATCAAAATTGACATTTTAAAGGCATACAGATACCTTAACACTAGAACGGCGGGAAAATCTTACCTACTGGAATGGCGGGAAGGGGTCATTTTGACACCTCGATGAAACTACTGCAATAAAAACGGTAAAACAATTTTAAATGCCATACATTGGCAAACATATGTAATTTCCGTGTATTTCATAATTTATATTTAATATTACTCGATAATTTATTGAATTTTTAAAGTACTGTATATATAACGGCTACAGGGCGATTAATTGGATAATACTACAACTACTCAAAAAACTCATTATTTGATATAAAAATAGATTTAAAATTAATGTTTTCACAAATTAAAACTAATGTTTACTAAAATAAAACACAATTTATAAAATAATATATATATTTTTTTCATATACTTACTTGCCGAATGATTCACTCTCTAATTAATCCATAAATTAGAAACATGTTCTATTGTTTCCGTTATTTCATTATAAGTGTAGATGTATGGTTAATATGTTAAGCATTCTGTTTCAATTGTATTTAATGCCTATAATACTCCAAATTGTACACACATATTAGGAATTAACTCACAAGGGAACCACTTTAGGTGTTGCTCGCACCTAGTATTGAAACCTGGTGCATTTTAAAGCTCTATATTAGGAAATTTGGGAATCAATAAAATTTTTTTGTTAAAATAATATTTTTTGATTTTACAGCCGATTAACTTTCTGAAAATTCAATTTTCGAGACCACTTTTCGGGCTGTTAAAGTAAAAGTTAAAAAAAAAAAAAATTAAAAATATAAATTAGTCAATAATAACTATAAAATGTTGAAAAAAGTTTTAAAATTCCTTCAAGAACCTACGAATTTGATTTTAAAAAAATACAGTATTATATTTACATATTTGGCGGGGAAAGATTGGTGTCTTTTTCATCCCGTACAGTTTTCCGGCAACCCTAGCTCAGTATTTTCGCTACGCACCGTGTTGTAATGATTTGGACGTAAACCTATTACAAGTGTAAAGCTAGTGAAAATTTTGAAGTGCCATATCTGGTGACTTAACTCTCTTTTGGTGTAAAATTAACAAATAAAAATCCAATAATAAAAAATTATAAATATATAAAATATGATTTTAACAAAGAATTTTTATCGGTTCTCTAACTTTTATGCATAGGGCTACAAAATGCACCAGGTCTCGATTCTAGGTGCGAGCAACACCTAAAGTGGTTCCCTTGTCAGTTGTAACAAAAAAAAAAAAAAAAAAGTGCAATATTCCAGTACATTTTCCGCACACAGCTTTGAAACATTGTGCGCAAAATTCTTGAGATTTGTTTCCATTGCATGTCTGTACTTGACATTTTTCTCTTTATACCTATTTTATTTTCATGGGTTTTTTTCTGAAGACTCAGGAAAGATCTTTGAGAGTTTTGAAACCATAAGATCCATTCTGAACACATCACCTAAATTTAATAGAAAATCCCTTCTACTGATAGGCTTGCCTGTTAGACTTTTATAAATTATCCAGGCGTTTAAAGCTGCATGATCCAAAATATTGAAAAAAATATGTACAAGCCATCGTCTAGAAGCCAATTTCATGGGGTATTTTCGTCACATCTGATCATGGGTATCCACACCATACTTTGTTGCGTTGTAATATTCTATTGAATCTGGCAACTTCTTTAGACGTCTTCAGTTTTTACAGTAGAATGTAATGAGCTCAGTAGAAGAACACTTTTTTTTTTCTTTTGGCTTGATAGATGGTAAGTGTCATATTACCACATTCCACTATCTTCGATGAATAAAGAGTACTGCGCATATTTTTCAATGATATAGGATTTCCTCTTCTGTTATTTTTCATTGTGCAACCAAAGTTGTATTTTTAGCTTTTAACATTTCTGCTAATTTGATGCCAGTAAAATAGCTATCTGTCGTAATATAGTTTAGATGGGGATCTGTTAATTTCATGACAACATTTTCCGATAAACGTAATAAAGGATTGGTTGTTTCATCTTTTTCTAGATAAATTCATTCAAGAGGTATTTTGTATTAACGTCAACAGATCACCAAAATTTTATTCCAAATTCATCCGATTTATTTGGCATATATTGCATAAATTTATATCTATCCTGACATGGGAACAATTGTTCATCAACTGTAATATTTTGTCCTGGTCGGTATCATGTTTTGCAATTTTCAATAAATTTATTCCACATTTCAGATGCAAGAGCAAATTTATCAGTCTGTAGTAAGATCTTGTTGTCTTTTCATCAAACCTAAAAAATCTTTTTCTTTCTTTGAATCTATCTCTTGAGATAGTTTCTTTGTAAAATAGTATTCCTCATGCCTTGGACGACAATGAATATAAATCTAAACCCATTGCTTTTATTGCTCCTCGAACAAATAGTATAGCAACAAAAGCAGCTTTGAGTAAAAAGAGTATTTTACTAAAGGGGTCAAAATGACTCCCGTCCGCCGTTCTAGGAATACAAGCCAATATTTCAAAAACTAACAAATCTTTTTTTTAAAGAAATATATGTTGTCTATTTAGGAAAAGTCAAAAAGTTTCAAACGATTTCACCCAAGCAAACAAAAGTAATCAACGGACGAAAGTACTCAAGCGTCAAAATGACCCCTGCTGCCGTTCTAGTGTTAAATTTAGTCTAGGCTTAATTTTTATCTGAAGACTTGAGCTAAGCCTGAACTTAATTCTGCCAAAATAGGCCCAGGCCTTAGATTTTTTTTTTTTTTTTCTGCAGATTCAGGCTGGACCGGGTCTGTATTTCATTATTTCTGATGATTTTTTTTTCTCTCCCATAGGTAATGTGGTAAGTTTTTTTCCTTAATTAATGAGGAAAATTATCAATAAAATATTTTTTAATAAATATTTTTTGTTTACATTTTGTAAGTAGTTTTATATGTTTGTTAATCCTGTGAAAAATATGACAAAATGCTCGAGTTTTATTTTAATCCAGGCGGATGTGCATCGGGCTTCCCTGAGGGTTTCAAAAATAAAATGCAGAAATTTAATCCCTCTGTAAAAAGACTTTACTGCCTGAGTAACTGCATTTAAGATCATTTACGGCTAACCGCTGGCATTTCCAAGAATTTCTCTCATTTTCATCGAAAACAGGTTACTGGGTTAATGAAATGTTATTGCAGCCTTAAAATTATTTTTTTAATTTAGAGTTATAAAAGCAGTATTTATTAAAAAATTATATTTTATAAACTGTGTTTTTGTGGGGAAAAAAATGTTTTTTGTAGAGTAAATGTATATTATATTTTTATTGCATCTTGTTAAAAAACGTACTCCAGGCCTACGAAGCCCGGCAAACATCCCTGATAAATATAAGGTGTGAGCGTCTTCCCGAGTTAAAAGTCTTGCATGTTACTCAAATTTTATCTAGGAATCTGAGTAAAATCTTAGACATTTAGATAGATGTTTAAGTAAGCAAAAAACTTTAAATAGTTTTATAAACAAATTTATTTGATTAAAAAAAAAAATCTTTTGCCTTCATTTTTTGAAATAGATGTGAATGCTAAAAATACTTAACACGTTAAGCGCCACATCAGTCACCGTTGACTGACACTGAACTTTCCGTTTAAAATGAGTCATTCACCGATGACTGACTTTCTAAAATATGATATAAAACTGAATATATATATTGTTTTAAGTAATTACTGAAAATTTATTTAAAATTTACTTACCTTTTATTTTTTACAGTATTATACTTTCTTAAAAATTACTTAAAACATTGTAAATTTTTCAGCTTCAGTGTTAGTGACAGTGTTAATAAAGAGTAGAAAGTGAGGAGATTTAGATAATTGGTTATTTATTGTAGGTAGTAAGTAAAAAATAAAAACAAGTGTTTTCTTCTGAGTGGAAAAAATAGGTTTATTTATAGTACATACAAAATTAAAATTAGGCTTAACAGATGTAATTGAATCGTATGAGAAAATTGTATTAAAGACAAAGATGAAAAGAAATTGGTTAGAATCACAGTTAAAAAATCATCCATTGGCTGTTGTAATATAACCCAAACCATTTAGTGAATGCCATCAGAAAGTTGTGCATCCCTGTAAAGGAGCTATTAGAGCAACATTACTTAGTTAATACATTCATCCAAGATACTTGCAAAATCCAATACATTGTTCCAATTACGATTGAATTAGTTTAATATTTCAGACCTCATTATAATGACAAATTTTGCATTGTTTTTGCTTTAATGTGTCCTTGTAAATGAACTAGAAGAGACTTTATTAACAAACTTATCCAAGATATTTGCAAGATTAATATATTGTACCAATTAGATTTGAATTGGTTCAGTATTTCAAATGGTAGTGCAATGACAAATTTTGCATGTTTTTTACTTTTGTATGTCCTATAAACAAACTACAAGAGCGCAACATACTTGATTAATGAATTAATCCAAGATCAGTACACTGCCCCAATTAGGTTTGAATTGGTTCAGTATTTTAGACATTATCATGATGGTAAAATTTGTATTATACAGGGTGTCCGGTCTCAACGGTGTCCAATGGCTAATTCCTAAACTGTTAGTCATAGACATATAATTCCAATTACAAAAATGTTTAAAATAAGGTAAACAAATATTTTAAAAACGATTTGGGTGAATAAAAACATTTCTTAAAAAATTACGAAATTTAAATTTTTATACGGTCCCCCGGTCCTATAAGTTATATTTAGTAAAATTTTCCTTTTACACTAACAAGTAATACACAAAAAGTCCCGTTATTCTACGATTAAAATTGACCGAGTAATAGCTGTTTAAAGTTGGAGCACATTTTTTGCTGCAAATTGGGGGTCATTCACAAATTTAGTCGAAATACTATAATTTCGTCAGATATATTAAAAAATGTTCGAGAGTAAAATTAATATTGCAATATAAATTTGAAATATTTAATTATTCTGACATATTAATGCAAAATATACAATTTGTAATATACATTTAAGAAGAAAGAAAAAACAGAATTTTTGTTAAATAAAATGATGCTAAATTAACAGCCTCAATTCTTTACAAAATGATATGTATTTAAAAATATTATTAGATTACACGCATAGCCTGTAAAAGTTGCTGCAAATGTTGGGTTATGTCATATTTTTTAGCTTCTGATAATTGATTCTTTTGTATTTTGTACCGCTGAACTTGAAATTGATCTTAATTTTTAACCATCAAATCAGGATTTTTTGCAAATTTCAAAGTTAAAATTGAGTCTCCTCCCTCATCTCATCGGACCACTCAGCTATTTAGCTGTAAGAATCCCAGGATAAGCAAAAATATCGAATAAATTATTGAATAAAATAAAATAAAATAAAACAAAAAAAGTTTTACATATGTTTTATAGTAAGAGATTTTCACTTATACATTTACGATTTGCAAAAAAATTGTAACGTGATGGTTAAAAATGAAGGTCATTTTCAGATTCAGTGCTAAAAAGTACGTAAAAATCAATTATGAAAAGTTAAAAAACACAACCATCTCCTCTACTTTATAGTATCCGATTTTTGTTATTCTTTAACTTTTACAATTTATGATTTGCGAAATATCCTGACATGATGGTTAAAAATTAATGTAATTTTCGGATTCAGTGCTAAAAAATACATAAACGTTAAAAAGCAACAACAATCGCAGTCTTGAATTATCTAATCTAAAACTTTTTCTTAAACTTCTTGGCGGTAATCTATCAGAAATTTTTTGTGTTATCCTGTAAAATAAGTATAAATGGTAACCACCGAAAATCATAATAATATTAGATTGTTATTGGATTTGCGCCAGTATGTAAAATGTAATCTCGATCGATTTAAATGTCAGTTAAATTTTGAACTGGAAAAACATACATACGATCACTGAAGTAACATAAAAACTTACAAAAATAACATAATTTTTGTTAAAAGAAATCATAAAAGAAACAGTCTCAAATCCTGACAAAATAAAGCATATGTTATTTTAGCCAATCTGAAACTTAATAAATGTTAACTTAATCGTAATACTTGTACGATTTTTTTCAAAGTGCAGATACACATAAAATAAGATAGTCGAATACTTTAAGCACTTGATATGTGACCCCTCAAAGCGAAGCCGAACTCATTTGTTTTCAGAGCAGAAAAGTGGCATAAGTCATGCATTTTTAAAGTTTTATAACTCGCTCAATTTTAGTGTTGTATGAATGGGACTTTTTTTGTCTTACTTGTCAGTGTAATAGGAAAATTTTACTAAATATAACTTATAGACCGAGGGACCGTATAAAAATTTAAATTTTGTAATTTTTTAAAAAATGTTTTTATTGACCCAAATCGCTTTTAAAATATTTCTTTATCTGATTTAAAACATTTTTGTAATTGGAACTATATGTCTATGACTAACGGTTTAGGAATTAGCCATTGGACACCGTTGAGACCGGACATCCTGTATATCGATAGATAAATAAAATGATTGCAATAAGTCAATTTCTCAAGAAATAAATCTAAGAATTAAATTTTGCTGTCTGGGAGAGAGACAATTGAGAAAGGGGACAGGGTTTAAATGATTATTTATTTATTGTACAACAAAGTAGAGAGGGAAAAAAGGTAAAATGATTTCATGTTTGTTAATTTAGTAGGGAAGGATGGTGAGGAAGAAGCAGAAATTTATTTAAAAATGAGAGTTTGAAAGACCTTTAAACTTTGTGTGCTTAGTAAGAGTGGTGGTAAATTTGTTTGTGTGTTAGATTACTGATTGTTACAATAAAACAACAAACAGGGCAGAAAAAGAGTTCGAAAGACATTATATTTTGTGTGTTGAGGGAAGCAAACAGAACAATAGAAAATTTTCTCTTTGGTGTAGGATTAAAGTAAAAATTTTTTAAGTGAAAATCCGTGGAAACTTATAAGATCACTGATTTTAAGAATATGACGTAAAGCATTTAAAAAATATTTTTAAAACTGCATTGATTTTTTTATTGAATCTCCTTTTGTATGTAATTGCACCAAATTGTAGTCAGCGCTCCCCAACCTTTTTTCTTTCACATACCCCTTTCTTAGGCTTCATTTCAGAGTACCTTCTCATAAACACTTCCCCCCTCCACTCACCTAGATTACACAAACATACTTTTTTTTTCATTAGTAATCTTCTTATCGCATCCATATAATAAATCGATACAAATTACATTGACATTTTTAATATTTAAAATTTTTTATATTGCTTTTTATAATATTAGCCAAACTTTAAGAAAAACCAATGTAGCATTAAAGGAAATTTTAAATAACTTACAATGATTATTGATAACTTAGCATCATGATATACAAATAATCAAAATGGAAACAGAAAAAAATATTGCATAATGATTAATTAAAGTTTTCAGGAAGATGGAGGAAAATATATAAGTACTCGTCCAATACGCTTAGCAGTGGGGTGGAGCTACTGATATTGCATTATCAATGAATTATTACGTATAGTGAGATTTTCCCTCATTTTGAGTGTAACATATTGGATTTACACATGAGACAGTTTGTAATCTAAAACTATCAATTTTCTTTGTGTTTTTAGTAAAAACATTTTTGTGATTTCCGCCATTACTGAAATTATTACTTTCTTCTATCTTTACAAGAAGAAAGTATTGGATTCATGAAAATTTTCGAATTCCGGTTTTTGACGGATTTACACGTTTTAGGGGTCAGAGATTCCAAAAAACATGTTTTTACAAAATGTCTGTCTGTGAGTCTGTCTGTCTGTGTGTATGTGACACAAATTTTGTGGGCGCTCTATCTCAAGAACTAATGCACGGAATTTAATAAAAATTTATATTCTGTTAGTCCCTAATACAAATTGATGCTGATTAGTTTTTGGTGTAAATCGCTCAACAGGTGGCGCTGCTATGCTGCATTTTTCACGATTTTCGCAATAGCTCTATCTCAAGAACTAATGCACAGATTTTGATCAAACTTCAGATTTAGTTAGTCCTTGATATGAATTGATGCTGATAACGTTTCGGTGTAAATCGCCCAACAGGTGGCGCTGTTATGATGAATTTTGCAGGATTTACGCGATTTCCCCAATAGCTCTATCTTAAGAACTAACTCACGGATTTTCATCAAACTTCAGATTCAGTTCTTCCTTGATATGACTTGCTACTGATTATGTGTTGGTGTAAATTGCCCAACAGGTGTCGCTTCTGTGCTGTCTTTTTCATGATTGCCTCAATAGCTCTATCTATAAGAACTAATGGACGAATTTTCATCTAACTTCAGATTTAGTTGTATGTTGACACAAGTTGTTGTTAATTAGGTTTTTGTGTTAATCACCCGATAGGTGGCGCTGCTATGCAGGAATTTTCACGATTTTCGCTGTAGACGCTGTTGGTCTATCTCAAAAACTAATGCACGGATTTTCAACAAACTTCAGATTCAGTTAGTCCTTGATATGACTTGCTACTGATTATGTGTTGGTGCAAATCGTCCAACAGGTGGCGCTTCTGTGCTGTCTTTTTCATGATTGCCTCAATAGCTCTGTCTATAGAACTAATGGACGAATTTTCATCTAACTTCAGATTTAGTTGTATGTTGACACAAGTTGTTGTTAATTAGGTTTTGGTGTTAATCACCCGATAGGTGGCGCTGCTATGCAGGAATTTTCACGATTTTCGCTGTAGACGCTGTTGGTCTATCTCAAAAACTAATGCACGGATTTTCTCCAAACTTCGGATTCAGTTAGTCCTTGATATGACTTGCTACTGATTATGTGTTGGTGTAAATCGCCCAACAGGTGGCGCTTCTGTGCTGCCTTTTTAACGATTGCCTCAATAGCTCTATCTATAGAACTAAAGGACGAATTTTCATCTAACTTCAGATTTAGTTGTATGTTGACACAAGTTGTTGTTAATTAGGTTTTGGTGTTAATCACCCGATAGGTGGCGCTGCTATTCAGGAATTTTCACGATTTTCTCTGTAGCTCTATCTCAAAAACTAATGCACGGATTTTCTCCAAACTTCAGATTCAGTCAGACGTTGACATAAATTGTTGCTGATTAGGATTTGGTATAAATCACCCAATAGGTGGCGCTGCTAGGCAGCATTTTGCTGGATTTACACGATTTCAGCGATAGTCATATCTCAAGAACTAATGCACGGAATTTCATATCTTTAGAATCCTCATGAGATGCATAGATTGCCATTTAATTCTGGCAGTGTGATAGCGAATTTTGATATATTAACATGTATGAGATAGAAGAAAGTTTTGGGATTGGTACATCCGACTAGTTTTCACATATCCCCAGGGGTATGCATACCCCAGGTTGGGAACTGCTGGTCTAAGTGATCATTAATATTGCTAATCCATATTCCATGGCTTGGAGACTAGAGGTGAGACAGCTCATGCTTAATTTTTATGCCAGTCTTCGGGCTCAAGCTCAAAATGAAAATTTTGTGTATTCACAAATTAAAACAAGTAGAAACTAGACAGATGTGGCAATACCAAAACTTCCTTCTATCTCATACATGTTAATACTTCCTGAAAAATGCAGCATACCAGCGCCACTGGTTAGATGATTTACACCAAAATCTAATCAGCAACAACTTATGTCAACTTTTAACTGAATCTGAAGTTTCATGAAAATCTGTGCATTAGTTTTTGAGTAGAGCTACGGCAGAAATCGTAAAAAATTCTGCATAGCAGAGTAGTGATGGGCGATTCTGGAAAATTCAGGAATCGATTAAAATCGACATCGTATAAAACTGAATCGATCACAATAAGAATCGATTCCTAAATTCTAGAATCGATACTTGAATCGAGATTTCGATAGTCACAGATTCGCACAGATAAGCTCAAAAATACTAATTTCAAAACTTAGCGAATCAGCAGAGCCGTAGCGACCACCTCCCATACCTCACATTTAGAGGGTAGACAAAGTCAGGGGCCCAGTCGTAAGCTATTACAGACCTTTGAGTCAAATAATAAAGTTTTTAACTTTTAAATTATTAGTTTTAAGATGTAATTTTACTAATATTGTAATTTAGATTTTATTTAAATTTATTTTTTAAGAAAGGTCTCGGTTAAATACAAGTTGGAAATTGCGCGTCAAACGTGGCAAATGTGGTGCGCTCGTACTATAACAGTGCACTTCATAAGTGCATATCAATTTCATTCTGTTCGAAAGTCTGTAACATCCTTAAAATGCACTTGAAATAATTTTTCCATTGGCCGTAATGTAACGGAAAACTTTTGACTGTCCCTGTAATTAAATCATTGTGATTTTCTTCCAGCCTGAATTAAAATTTAAATTTTCAGGGACAATTCACGTTACCATAAGAACCGATTTAGTATTCTTACAATTTGAGTTTAATAATGTAACTAGCAAAGTTTATTAAAGTTCTTTTATTAAAAAAAAAAAAAAAAAAAAATCGTCGCTGCAAGACGTGAAAATTTAGTTTTCTCAGAAGAAATAAAAATCAATTAATTTTACTGTCTTAGAAGGATAGTGGACGCACATGTATATTGCTTGGAAATCTTTAACATTATAG
Source organism: Maratus speciosus (assembly GCA_963932465.1). Taxonomy (NCBI): domain Eukaryota; kingdom Metazoa; phylum Arthropoda; class Arachnida; order Araneae; family Salticidae; genus Maratus; species Maratus speciosus. The sequence goes on from OZ010790.1 coordinate 608,925,650, forward strand.
CTAGTAACTAGCGGGTTCCGCCTAATATGAAATCTCGAAGCGAACGAACCGCGAACCGGGTTCCCGCTGCCTACAGCATCGTATAGGTGTACCACCCCCCACCCCCACTTTGCCCACCGGGTCGGAAAAACGCGCTCACCTCCCCACACCACCACCAATTTTTGACATTCATCATTTAAAATTTTTTTATTATGTGTTATAAACTATCTTAAAATTTCAAACAAATCGCCCTGTTATATTTTCTAATTTTGTTCTGCCCCTCCCCTCTACCACCCCCCGAAATGTGACGCGCCATTCTTTTTTATAATTTTTTATCATGTATTATAAACAATCTTAAAGCTTAAAACCGATCGCATTGTTAAATTTCCTAATTTTAACAAAATCGCGTTATGTTGGTTCCAGATTCCACCACCAGGGTGCGCACTCTATTCCTAACAAAACTGTGAACGAAACTCCGTTAAACAACCTATCAGTAGATATATTACTCAAGAGTGTGGCAATCTTGATCAAAAATTTAAGCTATTTGCCGAAATTATTATTCGGAAATAGTGGTAACTAAACTTTTGACTTTTTTATATTTAATAAGTAGCATTTATCTCAGGACTCCGTCAAAAAACCCCACCTAAAACGGTAAGGAACGCTAAGGTTTAAAAAAAATTCTAGCGGCCTTCCCCCCTCCCCCTCCTCCCGAAATTTTCGCTCCATTCTTTTTTAAACTTTTTCTTATGTGTTATAAACTACCTTTAAAACAGTAAATCCGAAAGAATAAATATATATTCCTTTGAAATTACTGTCAAAAATATCAATACAAAAGTTGGAGCACGATTGACTCTTACCAAAAAGAAGGAAGGCTAGAGACAGAAAATAAAAGATCACATTAAAAGCTTTCCAACGATATGTTATACGATATGGTTTGGAAGAAACAAAAAATATCCCCCCCCCCCCCCCCCCCCCGAGGGAGCAGGTAAGCCCCAAACGGTCGGAGGGGCGACCTCAAAAGTATCTTTGGTCAAGGTTTCAAAATGCGACTTTATAATAAAATAGAACAAGAATTGGACATTTTAAAAATTGCATGCAAATTTTGAACGGCCCTGTAAATTAAGATTAGCGAGAAAAGGGGAGAGGGGGGTGGGGAGATTAGAAGGGACGAACTTGAAAAATACAATATAATAAACTAGTAACCTGAATAACTAGGCTTCTAAACAAAAGTATAACGATTTAACCTAGTGTTGAATTCAGGGGGTAGCCCGAGAGGACATCCCTCCCGGGACATTGAAATGTCCCTCCCGTAAGTTTTGAGATTTTATGCTTTTTAATGGACAAATGTGCACCCCCCTCCCCCCATTACGGAACTCTGAAATAGCGCCCCCCCCCCCCCCCCCAATCCCGACCGGAGTCGCATAAATCCCTCCCTGAGAAAAATACCTGCATTCAACGCTGATTTAACCTAGAAAGTAAAAAAAGGCTCTTATACAAAATTTTACAGCAATTCTGGCACTAAAACAGCAAAATTAAGAATTGATTCAACCCGAATCGTGGATCGACCGCGATGCGATTTGAATTGAAGTAAATCAAAGCATAACGATTCGACATTGCATCTAAAGAATTGAAAGTAAATCAAAATATAACGATTCGACATTGCATCTAAAGAATTGAAGTAAATCAAAAAAGTAACGATTCTGAAGATCGCATCTGAAGATCGACATCGGCATCGAATCTGAACTGAATCGATTCACCGTTTCTGATCCAAGGGCATAATCGATGCGTTCATCTTTTCTTGCTTTCTTTTGTCTTTAGAAAAATAAAGTGTTGTTTTCGTGAAAATTTTCGACTTCCGGTTTCTAAGGATTTATAGTGTTAGAACTTCTTGTCTGGAATACGATTTGACTATTTTTATAATTTTTTTGTCTGTCAGTCTGTCTATTTGTTTGTCTCTGACAAAAAAATTGTGAGCGGTCTATTTCAAGAACTAATGCATGGAATCTGTTGAAACTTTAGATTCAGTTAGACCTTCATATAAATTGGTGCTGATTACTTTTTGGTGAAAATCGCTCAACAGGTGGCGCTGCTATGCTGCATTTTTCATGATTTCCGCAAGATTGCTATCGCAAGAACTAATGCACGAATATTCACCAAACTTCAGATTCAGTTTGACGTTGACATAAGTTGTTGAGGATTAGGTTTTGATGTAAATCTACCGGCAGGTGGCGCTGCTATGCTGCATTTTTCCCGAATTTCGCAATAGCTCTATCTCAAGAACTAATACACTGTTTTTCATAAAACCACATTCAGTTAGACGTTGGCATAAATTGCTGCTTATTAGGTTTCGGTATAAATCGCCCAACAGGGGGCGTTGCTATGCTGATTTTATCAGCAGAGTTGAATTCAGACATTTTTCTCCGGGAGGGACAGTTCAGAGGGCGAGGCGATTGGACTTTTGTACATTTTAATGTACAAAAAGCATAAAATCTCAAACTTTCTGGGGGGCATTTGAATGTTGTGGAGGGGGGGGGGGGGGGAAGGAATGCTATCCTCCCGGGCCATCCCCTGAATTCAACACATTTTTCAGGATTTAAATAATTTTAGGGATAATATCTCAAGAACTAATGAACGAAATTTCATCAATTTTTAATGTACAAAAACGTATTGAACTCAGGGGGTGTGACATTCTCCTCCCCCCGAAACACTCAAATGCCCCCCAGAAAGTTTGAGATTTTATGCTTTGTTGCGGGGGGAAGAATGTCATCCCCCCGGGCCACCCCCTGAATTCAACACGTTTTTCAGGATTTAAACAATTTTAGGGATAATATCTCAAGAACTAATGAACGAAATTTCATCAAACTTAATATTCTGTTAGACAATGCCATAAGTTATCCATGATTAGGTTTTTGTGTAAATGATATAACAAATTGTGCTGCCATGCTGCTTTTATCAACAGTGTTGAATTCAGACATTTTTCTCCGGGGGGGATTTCTATGGTTCTGGCGAGGAACATTCTAGAGTTACGAGGGGGGAGGATTGGACTTTCGTCCATTAAGCATAAAATCTCAAATCTCCCTAGGGGACATTTCAATGTTCCGGGGTGGGGGGGGGGGGGGTGTCCACCCGTACCAGCCCCTGAATTCAACACTGTTTTTCAGGGTTTACACAATGTTTGCGATAACATCTCAAGAAGTAATGAACGGAATTTCATCAAACTCAATATTCTGTTAGTCATTGACGTAAGTTGTTGACATCTAAGAGGGTGTGGGCCGAAATTCAATGATTTGTTAGGAAAATGGGATTCTTATATATATTTTTTAAATACACATATTTCAACGAACCTATACTTTTGGATCCTCATGATGGGTATAGGTTATTTAAATTTGACACTGTGATAGCGAATTTTGAAGTTTTAACATTTATGAGACAGAAAAAAGTTTTGGGATTGGACATGCAACTACTTGACCTTAAATTTTTGAAGGAAAATGAAAATGATATGACCTTTAGAGACATTGATTAAAAAATTTATAGTATCGATTAAATCGAGTTGGCCATAGTATCGATTAAAAAAATCGAAATCGCCCATCACTATAGCAGAGCCACCTGTTGGGCAATATATACCAAAACCTAATAAGCAACAACTTAAGTCAACTTGGTAACTGAATCTGGAGTTTGATTAAAATCCATGCATTACTTCTTGAGATAAAACTATTGCAGGAATCAAGAAAAATGTAGAATAGTAGCGCCACCTGTTGGGAGATTTACACCAAAATGTAGTCAGCGCCAACCCATATCAAGGACTAACTGAATCTGAAGTTTGATGAAAATCCACTCATTAGTTCTTGAGATAAACCCTTGCAGAAATCACGAAAAATGCTGTATAGCAGCACCACCTGTTGGGCGATTTACACCAAATTGTAGTAAACACCAACCCATATCAAGGACTAACTGAATCTGAAGTTTCATAAAAATCCGTTCATTAGTTCTTGAGATAGAGCCATTGTGGAAATTGTAAAAAATGCAGCATAGCAGCGTCACCTGTTGAGCGATTTGCACCAATTTGTATCGGGGACTAACTGAAAATATAAATTTTTATTAAATTCCGTGCATTAGTTCTTGTCCACAAAATTTGTGTCACACACACAGACATTTTCTAAAAATATGTTTTTGGGGATCTCTGACCCCTAAAATGTGTAAATTCATTGAAAAACGAAATTAGAAAATTTTCGTGAATCCAATACTTTCTTCTTGTAAAGAGAGAAGAAAATAAAAACTTGTTATTTGAAGAACAAGAATGCAGTCTAAGTTTCTTAAAATGTTTTACAATGCTTCAAAAGTCAGTTTGAAAAGGAATTGAATTGTTACTGATGGAATATAAGGAGAAATACTTTGTCTGATTCTGAAGTGTTTGCATGGTCAGGTCAGTGTTAGTAACATTAACAAGCTGTCCGTGGGATATCCCCTGTCTATCCTCAGTGTCTGTCTGTCTCTGTCTATTCTATTTGAAGTCTTCACACAGACTTTTGAAATTGATATTAAGAATCACACTTTCGAATTTTCAACTATTCTTGGGAAAAAACATTAAAAAAATCTCATGTGTATGTAGATTGCAATAACTCTTTCAATTTTATTCAGAAAATTATAAAGTGTTCAAACAAATACAAAATTTAAATATTTATTTGTATAGAGGTTTCAAGCAATATTTTAAAGAATCCATTCGATCTTTTAATTGGGGTATGAAAATTCAACACCGCCCCTTCTCCTGGCACAAATCCGGGTACATTAAGTAGAAAAGTAGAATTTTTGCAAGAGTTAAATTTAATTAATATAATCTGGAAACATGATTTGAAAATAATGAAACATAAAAAGTGGCTTCATCAGGAACTGCTCTACAAAGTTAGGCCATTACCCAAAAGTTCACCTATTTGAAAAATCTTTAAACAACTTTTAAAAGTATTAATCAAAAGTTATTTTCTTAACTATGCTATTTTTTTTAAAAATATTAAACTTTCATTCAAAATAATTAAGCTGACGTTTTTTTAAAAAAATTCCGTGTACAATAGCATTTTGATATTAAATACGTAATTGAATATTTTATATGTTGCTCTGAACTTATGAAACTCTAGAGGTCTGCATGGGCAGAAATTGAAAGCAATAACCAAAAGGTTAATTACTCCTGGTAATTATTAAACGAGAGAGTTATCACACAAATAGAAGCATCTGCTGACTCTGTCTACCCAGAAACCTGTTAACTGAAACTGATGAAATAAAGCAATATAAAAATATCTGCAAAGGAATATTTAAAGAAAAACCAAGCCAAGTTCAAACAAATGACAATTTATTAAAAACATTTAAATAAAACAAATGTAATCATTAAAAACAAAATAAGTCTTTCAGACACATGACATAAGTTCTTTATGACTCTATATCAACATCCTTGAAACATGAACCGGAGCACCAAAAAGTAAATATATTATTTCAAAGAAATCACATTTTACTTTGATCATAAAAAACTGTAGTTAAACTTATATAATTAATTTTAAACTTTTAATCAAAAACTATTAACTTTATTTAAAACTGATTAAAAGAAAGTAAAGCTTAATTTCAAAAAGATATTTATCTCAAAAACAGAATGTAAATTTATTCCAATTAATTATTAAGAAAAATATAAACTTAATCCAGTTTAACTGAGATAACAATGTTAATTATTGGCGTTTAAAAAAAACAAACAAAATAATTACAGAAAAGGTTATATTACTTAATTAAATTCAATCTCTCTTCTATATAAAAATATTTCATGTAAAGGCAAGCACAACTTATTTTTAACATTAGCTTAACTGAAATCTCCAGATACCCTCAACTGCCACTCAAAAGTAAACTGAAGACCAGAGGCAAGACATTAACTAAAAGTTAATGATAAATGGATTTCCGAACTGCAGTGAGCCTAAATGGAAACTCCCTAGCGAAACCGTCTAATAGAGTTTCCTAGGAATCACAAATATCTCAACACTACAAGTCGTAACAGTTCCAAATACACTGCTCAGGTCTCCGCTGTTACGTGTGTTTTCAGACCACTTCTATCACAACCTATCAGTAGCATCGAGACGGGAAAACCCTGGTCTCTTGGAAACCATATTATAATCCTACAGCTCGTTCCTCCACTTTAAAAGAAAAGTTGGCGAGATTCCAAAAAGTGAAACCAGAATAGTATCTGGGATTTAAAAACGTACTCTTAAAAGGAGAGAGAATATTAATTGTAAATAAAAGACTATTTCAATTAATAGAAATAATAAAGAGAAAAACATTATCTGAACCATGCAGTAGGCAGCAGGCACACTTCCCAATTCCAATAGACTGAACTTCACAACACGCACATCCTTACGGAATATTAAAAAGCCAAAGACACTGTAACAGTTCGTCTCCATCTTCTATTTACACCCTTGGGAAAAGCCACACCTATGTCGTAATCCATAGCTGCTTTAAACATGACTAAAAGTAACACGTGTAATTATAAAACATTACTTCATAAAAGCCTAGATGACTAGAAATCAGCACCGGGAAATATTGCAGTTAAAATGCCATCCACTTCATCTTAAAAATAAATGCAGCAATACAAAAAACATTTTAAAAACGTGAAACATCGTCTTCCCCAAAGCACCAACACGTACAAACACAAGACATCGACGAAGTTACCATTCGGCTGAAGTCAAAGCTATAAATAGTATTTCCCATCTGCCGGAAATATGTGCAATATTTTTAATTATTTCTAGTGCTCAAAACCCATCCTATGACATTGTTAGCAGTCATTCTATGTTTATCTACTTTCAATAAATGACATTAAATTTCTTTTTTATATTTTATGATTCTTTTCAAATATTAGTATTTTCTAATTTCTGCAATTCAAAAAAAAAAAAAAAAAAAAAAAAAAAAATTAAACATATTTTCGGTAGTCTGATAAATTCATTAAGCAAATAAATAAAAAGGATGCTAAACTTCATCCAACTATAAACATAGTCATCCTCAGATTTTTATAGTCAAACCAAGATCAAACAAAACAAGAACATTTTTTTGTCAAGAACAAAAAATCAGATATAGGTTATGAAGCACTTTCCAATCATTTAAACTTGCAGGAGCACTGAAAATCCCTTCAGTGGAAGTATAGTTAAATGAAAGTCCGTCAGGTATAATTTCACAAAAACAAATTTTTGCCATCTGTTTTTGATGTCTTGAATTAATGAAGCTCTTAGGTGACTAAATGTATGCTTTTCTTCATATTTAGTATTTTGCTCTTTCGATAGTTAGCAATTCCAATGTTATTTAAAATAAATATTAATGCATTTATAAGAATACAATTTAATAAAATTATTTACAAACTTATAATTAAATTATAATAATTTAAAAATTTGCTTACAAAAAAATATAATTTAATTTCGATCATCTCTAGTCATTCACTCTTCCCCCCCCCTCTCTCTCTCTCCACACACACATATACACTAAGGGGAAAAAACTATATGTGTTATTTTACTCAAAAATTTTTGAAACCACGCAATATTTTTGAAAAGTTGACACTACTGTTCTGTCCCTATCCGGCAATGTGTGCAAGTCTTTCATGTAGCCCTGTATACGATCTATAGAACTTATACATACTACACTAAGAATTGGATAAGTTTAAAAATTCATACAACAGTGGAAAAAGCATCTAGCAATTATCGATCAGTCAGGGCCCTGACTGCTTTTGTAGCTACAAATTTTTTTTTGGGGGGGGAAGAGTTCAAAATTTTCCCAACTTATAATTCAAAAATTTCCCAACGTGAAATAATTTGCTCTATTTTCCAACTAAAATGATATGTTCAATGTGTGTTTAAGGATAATAATACGCCAAAAAAAAAAAAAAAAAAAAAAAAAAACTCTTTTCAAAGAAAAATGCTGAAACTAAAAACATAAAAATTATAATTTGGTTTATTTAATGAAAATTTTTGTTTTCAATTGTGTACGAGTCATAACCATACTTCATATGAAAATAGCCTCCTATTTTTAGATTTTTGAATAAGGAACAAAGTTTTGGAGGAAATGTATTAGAGACACTGTTGATGGACAACAGTAGAAAAATTCAGGTCTGGTAGATGTATGATATTTTCGGAGCACAGAGAAACGTAATGAGAAATTGAGCCTAGCTGCTGTTTGGATTTCTTTTGAAAGTTTAACTATTTTACTATTACAGAACAGAAAGGTAGTCAGCAAAACAATAAAAAATTCTTTTTTTACTTTTTATTTAGAAAAAAGAAAAAGTGTTCCCCCCCCCCCCCCCCATCTCGACGCCTCTGATCACAGTCATTCATGTAATCCAATTATTTTGTGTGTCTCTGTAAATGTATTTCATACTATATATGAAAAAAAGTTTTTATTTTTTAAATACACTGATGATGCGAGTCCCAGTATTCGCGAAACGTGTATGTCTGGCTATTTTCACAGTGCTTGATTTTTACATTGTGTGCACTCAAGGTTTTATTTATTAAATACTGTGTTGGAAAGTATTAAACATATGCTATAACATGAACTTTATATTAGAAATAATTTTTCCCCCCTAACAGATTCTTTTGGACTGTTGTGGAAAACAATTCTTTTATTTGGAAGCTGAAGATAATTGATATTCTAATTAATGGAAGAAATGCTGCACTAGTGCGAATGTGTGCAATAAGAAGTAAAAATTATAAACAACGTAATGAATACATTGTAAAATGATGTGGCAAATGCAAAAATTTAAACTAGTTTTAAAGTGTTTTTACAATTTTATATTTATTAAGAAATCAATTGGTATATATAACCATCCAGAGTGGAGAAAAAGTAATGTAAATGTTACATGTGAGAATTTTTAACTTATAAACGATGAGACATTTCTTCCATAAATTTCGACACCTCCATGGGAAGTTGATCTGAGAGTCCTGATCAATGTGTGCAGCTAAAACAAAACTATTTATTTTGAACAAGAATTTTTTTTTTGGTAAATAAAATAAAATAAATACCACATAGAAACTAGACAGATTTTATTAAATAAATTTTCTTTGTGAAAACATTTATTTGACTTTGAAAACAAGTTGTTGACAAACAAGCAACTGAAGTTGCCAGTTATATAAAAAAATAATTCAGAATCTTAATTTATCATTATTATTATTATTTTTTTTTTTTCTGCGTAGAACTTTAAATTTTATAAGGAAAAGAAAAATAAGTTATAAGTATTTTTGGAGCAAAAATTAAAAAATAATTCAAGAGATTTTATTTAATATTAAGCAATTTTAAATTACACTAAGTATAAAATTTTACTAATTATATCAAAATGCAAGTAAATAATCCCCACTCTCCCTCCCTCTTTTTTTATTTCCATTTAAATTGCGAACAAGTAATATTTTTTGCAGATTGTTTAAATTACATATGAAAATGGTATTTGATTGTCTGCTACATAAAAAGCTACAGACAAGCAATAAGATTAAGAAAAATATATATGTACTATACATTATTTCATTTTAGATTATCCTAAAAAGTCAACATCATACCAGTTATATAAAGCATTGATGTTGAAATAAGGTAAATTTTCATTTAAATAGGAATAATAAATACTAAAATCCAGATTAATAAAAAGGAATTGTTAGATTAAGAATTATAAAATATTTGTACCATATGGTTACATTGCTTAATGTTGCAATTAATGAAAGAGATGGGTGCCAATATTTTCACCAATTGTCGAAATGCCATGTGATCAAAGTAAGTTGTCAAACAGACAAGATCAGTTGAGTATGATTGGCTATCTCTTTCATTTGCTATAGGTAACCAAATTACACAGCCTCATTCAGGTCAACTTCAAGGATTGTAATCCTGGATGCCTGGAACTCATATACTTCCAAAACCAGTGCTTTGTGATGGAGCTCAGCTCCAGTACTTCTTAGCTTTCAACAATTATTGAAATATTGAGCTCTTAAATACTGTGATCTGGAGCATTGCAGAACAGAGGTTCCAAAAACGGAACCCTAAATTTTCTTTTTTTGTCCCTACCATCTCCAAATCTTTATGTTCTTTCCTACCAAAGTGCAGTCATATGTGACATAGTGTGTTGTACTTGTAGGAGCATACTTCTATAAAGCACTCACAAATGTAGACTCAATTGTTTCTAAAATGTAACAAGAAATGCCAGAATTAACTGCAACCGTATCTGAGGTTTTTACTTGTGGTCGTGTTATGTTTACTCACTGCTTTTCGTTTGTGTTTGTAAAATATCCTTACTGATCAACTTAGATCTATGCAGTAATCAATTTGCACTCTAGCTCACAGAAATTCAGCTCCAGTACTTCTTTATTTTTAGTGAATATTTAGATATTAGTCAAAACCCACCAGATTTTATAAATACTGCTCACCAAAGCACTGTGTGTTGTGTTTTGCTAGTTGATACAAAAAAATCCTTGGCGAATAGGATTTTCTGAAAATTCTCCAGTCATTGATTTTAATCTTTTTTGCTCTGTTCCAGGGCTGATTCTGAGTAAAGAAACATTTTCTTAAATTCACAGCAAATTTTTTGAAAGGTTACAGCTGAGGGGGAAATCTTCCCTCGGTGCTAATTATGCAATTTTTACTTGGCCCTTTGACAAAATTTGTGTTTTTTCCGCAATCCGTAGACGAAATTTGCATTTTTCCACAATTCTTTGACAAAATTTGCATGCAGTGGTTTGATGAAATTTGTGTTTTTTCTGTGAACAAGACAAAATTGATTTTTTTCAGCGACCATTTGTTGAAATTCACGATATTTTTTATATCCAAATTTTCGGACATAACCAATTTTTTTTTAATTTTTGGAACTGAATGTCTTAAATTTTTGAAAAATTCAGAACAGAATCACCTTTGCTCACTTATTATAAATAAATATATATCGTTTTTTTTTTTGTTTTGTTTTTTTTTTTTTCTGAAGAAGAAATTGCTTTTAATAATGTATGAAATATAGGGATGAAGGGGTTACACTAAGGTATTTATTACTGCAGAAAAATAGATCTCTAAAACTTTTTTTGTTAGAAATTATGCTCTGTCCTTTTCTTAGTGAAAGAGCTCCTCTTTTTCAGTAATAAGACAAATACATCATACGTATATAAAATGCATCGTGCTTGAGATGTTAGCAAAATTTTGATTTCTTAAAAAAAAAAAAAAAAAAAAAAAAAGCACCTTTAAAGAATCCATTTTAATTTCTTTTCTGTATCCTTCCTACTTTTTATTTGCATAATTGATGTGCTATACCATAAGACTGATTTTTGTAAATAATAAAAAGAGTTACAATACTCCAACTAAATTAAGACAATCAAAAAGTAAGACAACATTTTAATTATGTATATGTACAATGCCAAAAGTACAAAATGTATCAAAATATAAATATATAATACACTATTTAACAACAGCCATTTGTGAAATAAGTTCTTGTTTTTTACGTCTTTTATCACCTTTTACTTTTAGTTCTTGAACATGTTCAGCAAACAAACATTTTAAAGCTGGTATTAACAGTGACAGAATTGAAAAATCTTTTCTTGATGCCTAAAATTAAAAAAAAATATACAACTGCTTAAAAATTTAACCATAAATAAAAGTGCATGCATTTTAAATAATTCATTGATCACAATGCTTGTTAAATTAACTTTCTTTTAAGAGAAAAATGTATATGCCTGTTTATTGAGATGCAATGCTGCTTTTAAACATAGCTAATATCAAAAGATACACAATATCTAACGAGAAATCTAAAAACTGTCTTCAAATTGTGAAGCTACTTCAAAACAAGTCTAATAATGTTAGGAAAGCTCATCAAAGCTCAAGGACAGTATTTTGCAAGATACACTTATTAGGACAGTTAAAGGTATTGTATGATGCAAACAATATATTTACAACTAATGTAAAATCTAATAAGTAAATAATTTTAAAAGGAAAATCAATTTATATGCTTTGACTTGTTCAAGCCATTTCAAAGCATCCATATTCAATAAGAGCATTTCCTACTTTTCTTCATAATCTTATTATTTTCAAAATTCTTCCCTATGAGTCTTGATTATTTTTCTATTATTATGGTGAAAAGAGTGATAAAACAGGGATATGTCAGGATTTTTCTCCAGGGTTCCATTTATGTGAATTATTTTTATTTTTGTGAAAAGAATAATTTCACAAAACATTTGTATCGCAGCCCTTGGCATCTGACGATGGTACTTTTTAAATATAATAATCTGAATTTCGATAATTTCCTCCTGTGGAGGGACATCCATACTTTATATTTTAGGAAATATATGAGAAGAGTTATACATGAAGATGAAACAACAAAGGATTAAAATGAATGGAGTTGTGAAATCACAAAAAAACTAATTACCATGCGGATGGTAGACACATGAAGCAAATACAGCAAAATAAAAACAAGTGCTGCCAAATTAGGAAGTGAAAGAAATTACCAAAAATACGATCCCCACACCTACTATTGCTATGACATCACTTATCTGCCAATTGGTGTTGATTTCAAATGAGAATAGAGGGGAGAATGAGAGGAAAGCCAGCTAGCGATAAAGAAAAGGGTTGTTTGTTTATGTTCAGATGAACTGTAAAATGAAAAAACTAATTTTTGCAGAATTTTACATTACTATGCGGGTGTGGTTCACGTGCTGGGTTTTCTGTGAAAGGGCCATTTTTCTAAAATTTAATTTTGTGAAGAGTTTGTTTTTCCAAAATTTGTTTTTGTGAAGAGTTTGTTTTGCTGTCATCTTATTTTGTGACTAGTCCGTTAACAGACTCAATTTTTCCCCTGGACAGACACCTGTAAAGTTATTACATATTTAGTAGTAATTTTGTCTTTCTTCATTAAAAAGTTTTGCTTTAAAAGTTTTAACTTTTTCTTCGATTTCAAAAGCTTTATTTTAACTCTTAACTATTTTTAGCTTTGTAAGAAAATTGAGTAGAAATTATTCTTATTTCACAGCTGTTTTTTGTTAATCGCGGAATAGTACATTTGCCTATCACAATATTCCTTTCCTAACTCTTTTCCATAATTCACAGTGCCTAAATGGATGCAAGCCCCCAACACTTTCCAAGTACTGAGGAATGTTTTGTGACACATGGTATTGTTGACAGAGTTGGCACAATCATCGCGGAAATAAGGCCACTGTCCAGGGCCCTGTGCTAGTTGGAGTCTTGTTAGGGCTGCAAATGTTCCTATACAATTTTAAATAACGTTACCCTGTGTAAAACAATGAAACTATTGTTCTAATTTTGTCTTTAAATGCTTTTTCGCAAAAAAATAGTTAGTATTAATTTTCTTTAATCCAAAGTTATCCCAAGTTTCTTTAATCCAATGTATAGATGTGAGGATCCTGAAAATAACTGTAAATGCAAAAAATAAACTACACATATTACATGTGAAAGAATTGCTATTTTTTATCGTACATTATATACTCTATATTATAAATTATTCTATGGCATATACAATTTTAAAAAATGGTTTAATTTTGGAACATTGCAGTCAGAGATGTTATGCCAGATCTGATTGTTGATATGAAATAAATAAATGTGGTAGCTGCTAATAGGAATTGCAAGTACCAGAACAGAAATAACATTGGTATGAGAATTTTGACACACAATTTTAAGATATAAAGGTTTTCTTGGATCATTCAACCTGGAGTGCTATGCAGCATATGTTCCAGTCAGGTGGTCAGTCTAACATGATAACCCTAAGTGTTTAGTTCCCAAGCAAGCTTGGTATTTATTTTATCGACCCCAAAGGGATGAAAATTTGAATATATATATATATATATATATATATAGATATATAATAAAGATGAAATCACAAATATATGAACAAATGGTACACACATCACACAGTAGTTATATATACATACATCTACAGTGTACTACTATTGTGTATAGACACTAGAGGTCTGCACGGGCTGACATTTCCAGGCCCGGTCCGACTCAGAGAAAAAAAAATTCGTCCCGGCCCGTAGAAAAAAATTATTGGCCTGGCCCGGAATAACAGTTAAAAGTTCGGCCCGGCCCGAAAAAAAGTTAAAATCTCGGCCCGAGTGAATTTTCTACAAAACATTGATTTTTACGCCGATTTGGTAAAAAGTATGTCTCGTACAAGGACTTCAAGCCAAAAATATTTATCTTTTCTGTTCATGTTTATAATCTTCATTTTTATAGAAGTGCCGCAGAGTGCGATATTTATTTTTTTAATGAATCTCTATTTCTTGTATGTAAATGTTTCAGTTATCATTAATATTGTTAATCCATATTCATGTATTGAAGTGTTAAAAATCTGAAAAATGCTATACAGTAAAATCTAAGACTGAATTGCATAGAAAAGAAAAAAAAAATATGTTATAGACAAGTTCCCTTCTTAGCAAGTGTAAATGTATTATATATTCTTTTCTTACGTAGTAATATATTGATTTTGCATAGATCAATACGTTTTTCAGTTTAAAAAAAGATTCCGTCATAGACAGGTTCTTTTTTACACGTTTTACTATATTTTAATAAATGTAGGAATCTAATATTCTTTAAAAAAAAAAATGAATTTGAATGTTTAATGGTAGAATAGTGGAGATTTAAAAATGTATGCATTTTTTGAAAAAAATTTGTGCCAAGCCTAATTTTACTGACCTTTGAATGGACCAGGCCATGCCGAGACAATGGCTTTCATACGGGCTGGGTCAAAACTAGGAATGAAAATGTTGCGCCGTGAAAATTAGGAATGAATCCAGTACCCGGGTCTGTGCAGAAAAAATAAGTTAGGCCCGGCCCAAACTTTCAGGAAAAAAGTAAGGCCCGGCCTGGCCCGCAAAGAGTAGTGACTAGGTCCAGCCTGAGTGCAGTGAATGAAAATAAGTCCGTGCAGATCTCTAATAGACACATCCCACAGTGGGTATATTTTTGTAAGGACCGGGGTTTGCTCTTTACTGGAAGTTTGTTTTCTTTTAATGTAAAATGTTCATCGACAAGTTACAACACAAGGAAGACGAAATAGTCTTTAGGGACCAGATTGTTTTTTTTTGTTTGTTTGTTAGTTACATCTCCTTCTTCTGAAATCAGGTCTAAGTGGGTCGAGAGAGGCTAGTCGTTGCAAATGCCTTCAAAATCACCCTTATGAGCAATGGAGTTATTACTAGCAAATCATGGTGGGAAAAAGCCATGCGAAAACACCTGTCCTGCATATAAAAGGACAATTTACATCATTCCCAGCAGAGGGCACAGCTGTTAAAAAGGGAGGAAACTTTAATTTTATTGGTTATTTAGCTATTGATTGGTGGCTTGGAACTCATGATGAAATCAAGGTTTGGCCAGAGCCCAGGAATATTAACCACAAATGCCTGTAGAAATTAAAAGCACAGCAAATTTAATCTTAAATATAGTTCAATTTTGAAGCGAGAAAGTAATATATGTTATGTTGGAATAGAAAATTATCAGGGGCAAAACAGCTTTAAGCTTTAGAATTAAAGTTGAGAAACAATAGCTGGGAATTTATTTTAAAATTTTGAACTTTAAAAAAAGGGTTTAATTTTTATCCTTTCACACACACACTGTATATATATAAATATAGTTAAAAAATTCCAAAAGTAATCTCAAACTTTACCATAATCTGTAAACTTTAAATGAAGTACAATATTAACTAAACCATACAATATATATATTAGGGTGGTCCTTAAAAAATTACATTTAAAATTTTCTATGGGGCACCCTCCTATTTTGTTCTATGTATAAAATAAAGACCTCCACAAAAATTTCAAAATTTTAAAACATTTTTTAGGAGTCGCTACCAAGGTTTGAATTTTTAAAAAAAATTAAAAATTGACATATTTATTATTCTAATAATATATTATTAATACAAATCCATAGTCATTGCCAAATGGAATCATGGTATGATATTAGGTTGTAAAGACTGTCTTTTGTTTCAAGTTTCAGTATATTTACACAACCTATTATCCGAACACAGTCAGGAGTATTTCATGTCTACACTCTATTTCACCTGAACTTGGCCCCATTGTGAAAGGTAGAAAATCTAACATTCCGCCTTGAAAAATAGTTCTCCGTTATTTTTTAATCTTAAATATCAAAAATGCGTAGGAATTTATAAGATAATGTTTATAAATTATAGATTTTGATTTTTTTATATTCGTAAAATATCATACTAAATGGCCATATTTGTATCAAAGAGTATCGTATCGAAGAGTATCCTATCATTCGTATCAGAGCACCAAAACTTAAAAAAAAGTTCTCGGAAAGCTTTCCTTTGACTGTTTCACTGGGATTGCAAAATTTTAGAAGACATTTCAGGATCTGAAACTGTAGACAGATTAACCATTATTGTTTCACGTAAAGGTACTGACCATTTAAATAGCTGTTCCACAAGTTCAATCAGGAACAAGTGAGGCAATAGCTCCTGCTGTTAACGAAACATTGGAGTTGTGGAGATTATAAGCAAGTAAAATGTATGGCTTTTGATATAACCTTTGTTGATACCTGTTTATCAGGAGTAGCTTGAGCTGTTCTGGATTAGAATATGAACAAAGAAATGGTTTGGCTTGTAATCATCACATCCTTTAAATTATGCTTGAGGAAGTTTTTATTAAGTCTCTCGGAGTTTCAAGCAGATCGGACATACCATTATTCCAACGATTTAAAATTTTGTGGATGTCTATCGATTATGGCATATTTCAGACACTCATAACTGACAATTTAATCAATGAAAAAAATAACACATAATGCGTCCGAAATTACAGAATTTGCTCAAAATCATCTTAGAGATTTTTAACCAATGGACAATTACAAGGAACCGACAGACCTTGCCATCATTTTCTTAGGAGCAGTACCCGAAAGAGGTGCTTACATTAGAGCTCCAGGTGGGGATTGCATTGGGCTCCATGAATGGTGAAGGTGATGTACTTGCTCAAGATTTATTTATTTAGAAATCAGTTTAAACTCTCTAAGTAGAAAAAATCTGGAGTTCGTCAAGTTTTCTCGTTTGTTGTGAAAATCTACATTCACACTGGTATCAGTCCCAGTGATTTATTGCTCCCGAAGAACTTGAAAAAAGATGAAAATGTAAATGAAATAATTTCTTTGTGTGCTTTGAAGAAATTCCTAGGACATTTCTGTACTTCACAGAACTAGTTGCTTTTGCATTTTTCGATGACAATGTCTTTTTTGAAAATAAAAGAAAAATGCTGCATGCTTTGAAAAATGAAGAAAATTATGAACCTTTGAAACGTACACGGACTGATCCTGATGACATTCTCCAAAATAGCTTGCAAGATTTTCTAACAAACAACACTCTGTTTTTTTTTTTTTTTTTTTTTTTAAATTATGGATTTACCTTTAGACTTTTTTGAAACAGATGCAACTAATAGGAATAAAAATGAATCCTACAAGACATGTAAGGCACTAGCGACTTCAGTCAAACTTGTTAATGATGTAGCCAAAAGTTATAAAGCACTCATGGAGGAATACAATAAACTTCATTCAAAAGATAAAGAACAAAAACAGTATTTCAAGAATATGATGATGGTAATCCAAATCATTTCTTTGTTCATATTCTGCTCCAGAAGAACACAAGCTTTTCTTGATAATCCGGTATTAACAAAGGCTATATCAAAAATCATAAATTTTACTTGCTCGGTACTCCCCACGACTCCAATATTACGTTACCAGCAGAAGCTATTGCCTCTTGAACTATCCTGATTGAAGTTTTGGAACAACAAGCAACTGGTCAATACCTTTACCTGAAACAATAATCGGTAATCTGTCTACAGTTTCAGATCCTGAAATGTCTTCTAAAGTTTTGCAATCCCAGTGAACAGTCAAAGAACGCTTGCCGAAAACTCTTTTTTTAAGTTTTGGCCTCTGCTTGCTCATCTTCAGATACAAATATGTCCATTAAGTACGACATTTTACGAATATCAAAAAGTCAAATTATATAATTTATAAACATTATCTTATAAATTTTTATGCATTTTAGCTATTTAAGATTAAACAATAACGGAGAACTATTTTTCAATGCGGAATGTTAGATTCTCTACCTTTCACAATGGGGCCAAGTTCAGGCGAAATAGAGTGTAGATATGAAATACTCCTGACTGTGTTCGGACAATAGGTTGTGTAAATATATTGAAACTTGAAACAAAAGACAGTCTTTACAGCCTAATATCATACCATGATTCCATTTGGCAATGACTATGGATTTGTATTATTAATATATTATTAGATTACAAAATATGTCAATTTTTAATTAAAAAAAAAAATTCAAACCTTGGTAGCGACCCCTAAAAAATGTTTTAAAATTTTGAAATTTTTGTGGAGGTCTTTATTTTATACATAGAACAAAATAGGAGGGTGCCCCATAGAAATTTTAAAAGTTAATTTTTTAAGGACCACCCTAATATATATATATATATACATACACACACATTACAATACTCAAGAAATCAGGAGACTTGACCAATATGCTTTGGATTCAAATATGTTTATTTTTGTGAAATTCCAATTCTATATAAATGGATTAATTATAAGAAGAAAATAATAATAAATGTGCCATTTTTCTAACTGTAAATTCGACAGTAGCCAAAAATCTTAGGAATGAGAAAATGCCTTTAATAAACAAAATGTTCCTAAATGTCTTATAATTACTTTGCATACTAATGAATTAAAATGATTAAAAAAGGATGAACAACAATGCTACAGAAAGGTTTATCTCATAAAAATGTAAAGTATTATATTAAATGTAAAATCCACATACAGTTTATGTTTTTATTTACAACAATGATTATAATATCATCCGTTCAGTCTTATTAAGAAATTAAACATCTACGAGGGTTATTTTCAAAGTACATTCATTTTGAAATTCCGGTGTGGCGGTGCTGCGGTCGTCATTTCGAGCATGCATGCTATTTACCTACATCACTTGGCAAGTCACAGGCATCCTTATGGAAACATTCAACCGTTTTATTGTTTGTTTTTGAGTATTTAAAATGTCTCTGCTGATTGAGAATCTTGCCACTTGGGAATACCCGAGGAAATTCATCAAATGATGAAATTGTAAAGTGTTTGTCCTGTTTAACTCGTTCATCAACTTTCTGCACAAAATCTTCAGTAATGACTGAAGCTCGTCCAATTTGTTCCTCATTAGGAACATTTGTGTGCCCTTCTCTAAAAGCTCTAACTGATCTCTGTACCATTCGATTGATCATAATGTGTTGTCCATACGCTTCACTGATCTGACGACGAATTTCAGCCATTTTCATGTCCAACACTAAGAAAAAGAATCACCGTATTAAGAAGAAATAGGAAAATGTATTTCACAAGCGGCGGGGATCTCAGTTGGCTGAGCCATTTTAAATATTCTAAAGCAAACATTCCAAATGCTTTCGTAACGGCACCCGTGGTTTGCCAATAGATGTAAGTAAACAGCAGGCATGCACAGAATGCCGACCACGCACTGGAATTTCAAAACGGTACTTACTTTTAAAATGACCCTCATATTTGTAAGAAATTAGCATTATCCAAGTACAAAACAGTTTAGAAATATCTTATATAATAACAATAATACTTACTCGCATATTGTCAAAGGCACAACCAATTTGATTGTTAAAATTTTCATTTATCAAAGGAACTTTAGCATAGCGTTGACTAAAATGAGTAAGTATCGTGTGTTTTGCTTCCATTTTTTTGCTTACTTCTACTGCTTGGCTCGTAGTACTGAAACACATACACACAGAAGATAAAAATAGATTAATTCTTGCATTTAACATGAAGTGACAAACATGAAGTACAATTGAACTTGCCTAATATGAGCATGACTAAAATGAAAGCATGGTTAAAATTAGTAAGTTGTGCGTTAAGAATGTTTCATTATTTAAACTATATTAATATTTTCATAAGCTACAAAAGCAGGATCACGGCTAATACAAGCAAAACATCTTTTCATTTGAATGTGAATTTCAGTGATAGGTAGGGTAGAATGAAGAAAGAAATCCCTTTCTTATTGAGTACTGTTTTTTTACAGATATAACATCTCTACATTATAACTGTCTGTCTAAGTATAGTAATTTTTAAGTCTTAGGGACTGTACATATATAACATTATAAACTTTTTGGCCTTTTTGGACCTCCCCCCCCCCCCCCCCCCACACACACACCTTACGATATCATATGTTATCATTCCACAAACTCGCTATCCTTTCCTTAATGATATTGTCATCATCAGTATCTAAAAATTGTTTTTATTTTTTACAATTTTTTCTTTTTCTTTTTATATGTCTGCAATATATAAAAAGTCATTGGTCATTTTATCAAAATAATTCTACCCTACTTATCACTTAAATTCACATTCAAATGGAAAGATGTTTTGCTTGTATTAGCCGTGATCCTGCTTTTGGAACTTGTGAAAATATAAATACAGTTTAATTAATGAGCCATTTTTAATGTACAACTTTCTAATTTTAACCATGCTTGCATTTTAGTCATGCTCATGTTAGGCAAGTTCAGTTGCATGCATTTATTATTTGCATATTTTACTGATTTAAATGAAGAGAAGTCAATAAAATATCACTATTATACATCAAATAACTTTACACCAAATAACATTTTAAGGAAACACTATTTAAAAGTATTTAATAATAGCTTTTTGTTACATAATGCATTAATTCAATTGTAATATTCAGACCTGCCAACCTTTGAAAATGAGAAATCGTAGCACACAAAATTTAAATTAATCTGGAGATTGGTTGGTTGGTTTTTCGTGTTTCACAGCCATCTTTTGACATTCGTAATAGGAATAAGATTTCCGTCTTTCAACTGAATATAGGAAATTTTTTCCTCTGAAAATTTTTAGAGTTTATTTTCGTTTCGTGTTTTTTTTTTTCTTTTTTTACATTTGTAAAAGGAGCCTGGTTCCAATTTTTTAGCTCAGTGCAGTAAATTTTGACGGAATTCGCGATTTTTTTCCGCCATCATTTCAGGATATTCACAATCCTATCACGATTCTTTGTTGAAATCCGCACTTTTTACCATAAACTTTAGACGAAATTCGCATTTTTTACGTGATCCTTTGACGAATTTTGTGTTTTTTTACCACGATCCTTTAACTAAATTAGTGTTTTCTTTCTGCGATCTTTCGGTGAAATTTGCGTTTTCTTACTAATCTTTCGATGAAATTTGCATTATCTTACTGATCTTTTGACGAAATTCGCGTTTTCTTTCTGCGATATTTTGACAAAATTCACGTTTTTACCACGATCCTTTAATGAAATTTATTTTCTTCTGCGACCAATTGATGAAATTGATTTTTTTTTTTTTACACGGTCATTTGTCGAAATTCGCGATAGTTTTTTGCAAATCGTGTGATTTTGCACACTATTTCAAACCTTGCCCCTCAAAGAACCCCCTCCAGAATTCTTAAAATGGCACCCTTGTTTCTAAGGAAGGGAATTCCTGTATGAATATTTACAAAAACACGATTAGAGTGTTTTATGTTAAGAAGTTTTTTTTGCAGCCCAGAATTTTTTTTTTCTCATGAGCATTTTTAATGTCCGAATTTTCGGATTAATGGCCAATTTTTTAAAACTTTCGGAAATGAATACTTGGAAATTTCGAAACAGAATCACTCCTGAAAAATATGCTGCGCGGGATAAAAATCGCAACTAGAAACAAAAAGTGCTTTTGTGTTTTTTGCAAAAAATCGTAGTTTAAGACTGATTTTCGTAGCATCGTAGTTTATAAGTCCAAATCGTAGCAACTACGAATTTTTCGTAGCAGTTGGCAGGTATGAATATTTTTTTCTTGCACTTGTCCCCTGGACGGGGATGGAGTAAGCAGAATTTCTTATCAACAAAACAGATGGTCAACATTCTTCCCTATTATTTACTAGCAAAAATAACAAGTTTCATTTTGAACCTGGTTTCTCTAACTATGCACTATATACGAACTGAAAGATCTTCTTAAAACATCATCAAAAACTTAAATGCTTTTTTGCGCATTTCAGTTTTTGATGGTGCTTTAAGAAGGTCTTTTACTTCGTATTAATTCACACCAGTTTCAACTTATTTTCTATGCACTATATGCTCATATGGCAGAAGAACTGAAATGCCAAACTTTGCGATATTCCATGGAGTAAGATGATTTTATAATTATTTAACAGCTTTGTACTTTCATAAAAATAGATAACAGACTAACAAAAAAGTTAAAAGACTATTTTGATGCAAAGAAAAAGTTCACAGAAAAGGAGAAAATTTTGGTTGGATCAAAAATGATAACAATATCAAAAGGCAAATCCCCCCCCCCCCCTCCCCCTGGAGATATCTTACGATATCAGGTGCCAAACACCCACCCTCCCTCCTAAAGTGATATTGTTATGTATGTACAGCCTCTTACCAGACAGAATTTCAACCTTCAAGGAGACTCCAATCCAAGAAAATGCCAAGAAATGTCCTGAAGTTTGGAAAGAAAGAAGAGAAGGATGTTTCAAATATGGCTCCTTTGTAAGGTATACAACTAAATCATGGAAAGGAAAGAGCAGAGAAAAAAAACCCTAAATATTATTTATATCCAGATGCTGGACCCTATTAACCAGCCTTTACATGTCTCCTATTGCATTGTTAAAATGAAAAGGATATGTGAAATAATAGCTCAAAAATTGCAGTGACTGTTACAATGTTGGCTAGGTTTTTCTGTGAAAAAGAAATCTCCTCGTTGACAGATTTTAGTTTAGCACTGAAATGCAGTATCTTATTGTTAATTTGCTCTGGTGTAAGGATTCTCAAACAGTGCACTTTTGCAGTCAGCATTTTTACTAGTATATATATATATATATTTGACCAGTAGCGCTAGCTTTTCAAAAATATCGAGTGGGCTCAAAAATTTTTGAGGAAAATAACACATATAATTTTTTTCCCTTAGTGTGTATGTGTGTGGAGAGAGAAGGGATGGAGGAGCAAATGACTAAAAATGATAATTAGTGTTTTTTCTAAACTAATTTTTAAATTATGATTTAATTATAATTTTATAAATTATTTTAATATAAGTTCTGCCTTATAAATACATTAATATTTATTTTAAATAACATTAGAATCGCTAAGCGTTGAAAGTTCAAAAAAACTAAATCTCAAGAAAAGCATACATTTTAGTAAAATAAGTGCATTATCCATTCAAGATATCAAAACAGATGGCAAAATAGGCAGGAAATTTGTTTTCGAGAGAAATTCAACTATACATCCTCTGAAAGGGTTTCTGGTGCTCCTGTAAGTCTAATGGACGTTTTTACTATTTTTCAAACAAAACTATTTTGAGAATGTTAATAAAACCAAATTTCATTTCAGCAATTAAATAATAATAAAAGAAAATGAATTAAATCAATTGAAATTGGGTGATCGAAAAGATTAAATTATTGGGTGGGCTCGTGCCCCATGGGCCCCTATAAGTTGGCGCCACTGTATTTGACTATGGACGTCATGTCGTAGTTGAAAATGGTGACATTCCCCCTAGACCGGGAGGCAGCAGCACAGACAATCGCCCCATCGAGTTCACGGCTGAAATTCCAGAATGAGTTAAAACTCGATTCGCCTATTAAAACGCAATCGGTCTGCCAAGTCCTATCTGGGTGGAAAGTACCTGAAAACCCGATTTGAGTGGTTGACTCATAGGTTGACCATTGTGTTTTCCTGCTTCCAGTCCTCCCTGTTTTCATACCTTTGGGTGCAGGAAAACACAATGGTAAACCCATGAGTCAACCACTAAAATCAGGTTTTTAGGTGTTTTCCACCCAGATAGGACTTGCCAGACAGATTGCGTTTTAATATGCAAATCGAGTTTTAGCTAATTTTGGAATTTCAGCCTTGAACTTGATGAGGTGATTGTCTGTGCTGCCACCTCCCAGTCTATCCCAGATGGGGACACTGTGACAGTGATTTTTCTCAATGAGGATTTTCTCTTGAGGAATTCATGAATATTTCTTGACAAAATTTTACATTCAGATGTGATGTACTGTAAAATTTTGGAGAACATTTTCCTGAAATTGGCACTGTGATAGTGAATTTTGTTTGATTTTCGGGACAGGCACAATAGCTGTTGGAAAAAAAAAAAAAAACATACTGAATCACCCAATCATCCAATCTAGGTTTAATTTGCATATTTATAATAAGCAAAACATTTTTTTCCCCTAAAATGCATAATTAAAAATTTATGCTTTTTGAAGTATGAACATGTATGAGATAGAAGAAAGTTTAGTTTGCCATGTGCTTGGGTTGCTGATAGTATACAATTTAAATTGATTGCTCAAACTCAAATTGAATTAATTTAAAAATTTTATATATATATATATTTTTTTTACTTTTTCTTTAAAACAGCAGGATAGACAGATGATTTTTTTAAGAAGCATAGAAACAGGCTTAAAGCATCTCTCCAACAGTTTGACAAAGTAAGGTAGAGCCTGTTAGAAAGGAAATTTTTGAACATAAGCATAGCCCAAGTAATCGTTATTAAAATTTTTCATATGTCTTAAATAGACAAATCCTGGATATAGGCTATTAAAGGCTGCGGGGTTCCTAAACCGACTGTCTAGATAGGAAAGAAAGATGAAAACAGAATTATGTTTTTACCAATGTCTTTTGATAACGGCTTCTTCTAATAATTCATCTTCCATTGTAGCTTCATGAATTAGTAAAGTACAATTTTTACCTAATATGAAAAAAAAAAAAAATATGAGTACTATTATTACAACAAAATCAACACAGTAAAAATAAGAAAGAAATTGAAGATTAGTTACCTGCTACTGTTAATTTGTCACAGGGTGTTGTATCACCAGAGTAAACGCATTTCCATTTAACATATTTATCTGTCAATATTAAACCATGAGCGTCAGGACAATGATTCACTGGAACTGTGCATATCTAAGGAATAAACATTAATATTTCAAATAGTTACCTCCATATTGAAATACTATAAACAAACTTTTAAATTTTCAATTTTAAGGCAGCCCACTCTCTGAAACCCACCTCTGTATAATCTGGAATTCTTTAAAATTTGCTATTCATTTTAGGATGCAAGTACTGGAAATTGCAGCTAATATTTATATTCATAGAACAAATTTAATGCCTAGCAAAACATGACCGGCAAATTCCCTGACCAAATCGCAAAAAATTTCCTGACCAAATCTCAAAAAATTCTCTCACCAAACAAGCATACAACAAAATTTGCTGCTTATTTTCACAACCTTTACGTTTTTTCTCTGTGATCGTTCTTCAAATTCCTCGATTAATTTTTTTTTTTTCCCAATCGTTTGATAAATTTCACAATCCCCCCCCCCCCCCTCCCGAGACTATTTGATGAATTTCATATCATTTTTCATTTTTTCTCCTTTTCCATGACTTTTTAGAAAATTTTTGTAAATTCCCTGACTTTTCCTATATATTTTGAAATTTCACTGACTACTTTGAAATTCCCTGACTTTCCATGACACTGGGGACTCTGTAATAGGGATTTGATCAATTACTAATTTTTCAAAAAAATTGAATTGCCTTTTAAAAGTTTTGAAGCATTTCATACATTGCATACTAAAATAAAGTTTTAACTTAAAAAAAAAAATATAACCAAATGTAAATATTAAAAGAGCAATTACAGTTTAAAATTATGCATTAATGAAAACACTATGTGATTGTATAAATAGATTGTAACAATAATTGAATTAATCTCAACAAAGTCTTTGTAAAATTCACCAGCATTTCTGCACTTTGGTTGAACCTTATCCAACAGCTCTGATCTTTTTAAATATTGCAATTTAGAAGCTTTATCGTAGCCTTATGAACACTACAGATGACAGATATATGTCATCTATGAAGGAAGTATAGCAGAAAGTGTTTAACAACATGAAGGAAGTTCAACTTTTGTGCAATCAGAGACAGTTACAGTGAGTGATACTGTTCTCCACATGTTGGACTGTGTTGTAAACAAAAATCATGTTTGAAAGTACGGCAGTACCAAGAGGAAAGGGCAGGATCACATGATTTGTGCACACAATTATTAAATTTTAAAACTATCTAAATAATTTTTAAAAGTTATTCAGAAACGTCATGTAATGATAATTTTCACAGTAAATACGAATGATAAAAATGAAAGCAATTTTTTTTTAAAACTATTCATTCATCGAGTTTCCAAAGGAGAATATTTTAATTGATAAAATACTAAAAATGTCAAAAATATTTTATTATTGAACACTAAATTTTTAATAAATTATATTTTTGCATTCCATGTTATTGAAAACCTCCTGTTAATGGACCATTCAATTAAATTACGCTGTTTATCATCTATCTAGTCAACGATGAAATTATTAGGTAAATGAATTTATGTTAGTGGTAAATTTCTTTGCATACATCTGAAATTTCACCTTAAAAAAGTTAAGACTAGTTTTACAGACCAATCTAACATTTGAAGTAGTGACATTTTGAAATTAAAATTTCGGATGTAAAAAATGATAAACAATAAGAATCTTTTGTCCCTTTTTTCTTATCTGAAGAGGGTTTCAGATATGGATATGTTTCTACATTCTGCTGGTGAACAAGCAAAGGGAAGAAGGATAGGGATATAAGAACAGGAGAATGTTGAATCTGGAATTTTTTAGTGGAGTACGAGTTAGAGATCTGCACGGCTTGGGGCGATTTTCATTCATGGCACTCGGGCCGGCCCATACTTTTTTCTGAAGGTTCGGACCGGGCCTAACTTAATTTTTCTGTACAGAGCCGGGCTTGGTTTCATTCCTAGTCTTCAGAGCCCAAAATTCTCAGTCCTAGTTTTGAGCCAGCTCCATAGACGCCAACATTGTAAAGACTGTATCAGGAGTAAACCAGTTAAATTTCAGGAGTTTTGGACACTCTTCAGGAGTAAAATGTTCACGTTTCAGGAGTCATTTTAGGAGTTGCACAAAGTTTTTTTACGAGCTATATTTTTTACAAATATTTTCAATCCTCTTGCAGCTTCTGCATTTATCAACACAAACATAATTTAAAAAAAGGTTACTTAATTTACTTTTACTGTTAATGTATTAATGTGGTGACAGAGCACAGAGTTTGAACTCTGCACTGCAAAGCCTAGCACATTCTTAGATGAGGCTCGGGATGATCCACCCCGACCTCTGAGTCAACGGAAAAAATTGCTGAACTGACACAAACTATTGTGAAAAGATAGAGTTGACTGTTGGTTGCTCATGAGAGCAGACGCGTTGAAACGTCGCAGTTCGACCGAATACCAGGTCACGGACCTGAGTAAGGCGGAATATCGCCACCCAGTTATAATTATCATGTTTAAATGTAAATACCCCATCTGTAAATATTTCACCCACATAATCAAGAGCATTAAAGTTTCAGATTCCATCAAGAATCGGCCTGGACTTTACTTCTAGACACCGACCACAGTGTACACTTATTCGTTAAAATAAATGTGCATTAAATTTCTACAGATTAGGGACTGTCGACCGAGATATTTACATGCAAAGTGTGGATGTGTGGATTTAACGTGCACGAAAATTTTCTGATGTCTAAAGAAATCCTGATATCCTTAAGCTGAACGATGCTCTGAAAAGGAAAGGAAAAAAGTGGCTTTCATCGAATGTTCCGTGAATTACTGGAAAGAGAAAAAAGAAAAAGGAAAATCTCATGCAGGAGGAAAGATAAAAAGTGTGTTTCTATCTGAGCGCGTTGAAGTTTCAACTATGTGTTCATCTTTTTGAAAAGATCTGTTCCTGTGAGATGAATCATTTGTGAAAATGCATCTGATAAAGTTTTAATAGGTCGTTTCTAGTATTCGAGAAGAAAATATACGCTGACCTAAATAGTCAGCGGTGAAAGTTTTTTTCCCGTCTTATATGACGAAAGGTTTTTTTTTTTTTCTTTTTTTGTGATAAAATGGGGAAGTGTTTTTTTTATTTTCCCCCATAAAAAATGTACAGTAAGTTTCTGTTGTGTACGCCAGAAGAGAAAGAATATTTAGTAATTTATGCAGAAGTGGATTTTTTTTTTTGTTCTGCACTTTTTTTTTAATAAAAGAAATAAGGCACTTGCTTAGACATGTCTGCGAAGAGGAAATATAAGAAGGTGGTTTTTTTTTGCTTCCTAAGAAATACATGTTTTTTTTTGCTTCTTTGAAAGAAAAAAGTATTAACGATATAAATTTTTTTTTATCTTGTTATTTTTTTATGTGAAAAGAAAGAAATATATATTATGTGAGAATATTTAGAGGGAAGCAAGTTTTTATAAAACAGGTGTTAAATAATTATTTTTTTTTGTATTGTTATATTGTGAAGAAAAAATATATATTTATTTTTTTGGTGGAAATATCAGGTACAAAGTAAGTCTATTTTAGAAAACTGTTAATATTATTATATATATAGATATATTTGATTTATCGGGTGCTTATATATTATTGATTTATATTGAAATATTTTATTTATGTGTTAATTGGTTAGATATAATTATGGCACACTTGATAAGGTCTAAAAAGATCGATCTGGTTACTGCGGTAATCGAGTTAGGTTTAAGTCCTCCTGATGGTGCTAATAAAAGTCAACTGACTGATTTAATTTTAAAATCCGAAGGGTATAATGAGGATTTGGTAAAAAATTTGCTAGCGGGGATTATAAGCGAGAGAGAAGAAAGTGAAAAATTGTTGCAACAAAAAGAAATCGAAAATCGTGAATTTGAATTAAAAAAATTACAATTGGAAAATACACAAAATACCCAATTGCATAATCCAATATCTACAATCGCCGGAAAGGGTTCCGATGTTCTAAAATTGCTAAATAGATATAATAATGAGGAAG
Source organism: Maratus speciosus (assembly GCA_963932465.1). Lineage (NCBI taxonomy): Eukaryota > Metazoa > Arthropoda > Arachnida > Araneae > Salticidae > Maratus > Maratus speciosus. The sequence continues at coordinate 608,954,486 of OZ010790.1, forward strand.
AAATTAGCATTTACTTAACCCTTTTAGAACGGCAAGCAAAGCGTCTTGGGATAGAAAAAGATGAATGGGTTACATATCTGTTGGCACTGTTACCTCTCGATATTGTTAGTTTAGTAAATCGTGAAAGTGAAGAACTATCCAGTGATTACGACTGTGTAAAGAAAATACTTTTAAGACGTTTCAAACTTACACCAGAGCAATTCAGGCAAAAATTCTTTTTACATAGAAAACAAAATTCAGCGTCATGGAAAGATTTTTCATTTGAAATCTCAAATTTTCTGAATGAATGGTTGTCGGGATTACACATATCAACGTTCGAAGAGTTAAAAAATATTTTAATTATTGACCAGATTAGGCGAAAATTGTCCCTAGAAATGAAGGAACACTTTTGTGACGAATTGCCAAAAATTACGAGTGTAGAAGATTTGACCAACAAATTGGATGATTTTGAAACCGCCAGAATTAACTTACGGAAAACTGAAATTAAGCCCTCAAACACGGAATTTAGAAAATGTCAAGGTAGTGAAAATAATAGAGCGTTCCATCGAAATGACATTAGTCGCGTACCATATGAGAAGAACTACACACCTACCCCCCAAAAGAATTTAAATACAAAAATCCGTTGTTTCAATTGCAATGACCTTTCCTACCGTTTTAGGGATTGCCCCTGAAAAAAAGAAAGTCCGGTCTGCTGGAGGTGTAAAATTCCTGGCCATAGGTCTGACCAGTGTACAAATAATTCTCCTAAAAATGCAAATGCTGCCGTAAGCAATAACTCAAATCCGGTTGATAAAATAATAAAAAGCGTGGGGATTTTAGGAGAAAATATGGATGCTTTAATAGATACAGGAAGTGACGTCAATATGTGTAGCAACGATACTTATACAGCCCTGGGATGCCCTAAATTGCATGAAAATGATTTGGTTTTATCAGGTATTGGTGGTAGTCAAATTACACCCACAGGATTTACGACCGTAAAAATTGAAATAGATGGTTACACGGTGAATGCAGATTTATACGTCGTAAAAAATTTGAGCCATTCTATAATTTTAGGAAATAACTTTTTGAAACAGGTAAATTTCAATATGTCAGAAAAAGGATTGCAAATTACAGGGAAACGAAAGTTGAAGGAAGTTAGGGTGAATTACGTAACTGCTTTCCCGCAAGAAACAATCATGACAAAAACCAGACGCGTCATCCATGTCACACCCAGATTTCATGCGATGTTGCGGTCAGAAAAGCAAAACAATCCCACGATAGGAAAAACGATTGCGACAGCTGAATTGGTGAGAAAGGAACAAACTAGTCAGAATGAAACAGCTTGCAACTTTAGTGAAAAAATAAACATGCAATTAAGCTCTGATAAAAATTGTTTGTTGGAAAGTGAACAGTGTTCTGTCCCACAGTTAGACTCAGCGAAAACCACAGATATTTATTTAGCTGAGACAGCTAATTCTATTAATTTTCAGGAAGTTGAGCTAAACCACATTACAAACAACACTATTAAGAAAGAGTTAACGGAGTTGATCACTAATTATAAGCCAAACAAGGTTAAGGATACAGAGTTAAAGGTAAATATAGTATTAACTGATGATATTCCGATTGCGCAACGACCGCATAGATTAGCATATCCAGAACAGGAATTTGTAGACAAACAAATACAAGATTGGTTGGAAATGGGAATTATAACGGAGAGTAATTCTAATTATGCATCGCCTATTGTGTTAGCGAAAAAGAAAGATGATTCCTGGAGATTGTGTGTTGACTATAGACCCCTCAATAAAAAAATAATTAGAGATAATTTTCCTTTGCCAAGAATAGAGGACGTTTTAGATAACATTGAGGAAGCGAAGGTTTTTACTACATTGGATTTAAAACATGTTTTTTTTTCATATAGACGTAGCAGAGGAGAGTAGGAAATATACAGCATTTGTCATGCATAACTCCCAGTACGAATATTTAAAGCTTCCATTCGGATTATCGATTGGCCCGCAGAATTTTCAGAGATATATTCAAGCTGTTTTTAAACAGTTAATTAAAGAGAAGGTAATATTAATTTACTTAGACGATGTCATAGTACTTGCGAAGACTGAGGAAGAAGCACTTTTAAAACTGAAACGCGTCCTAGAAGTTGCATCGGATTACGGACTTTAATTTAATTTTGCAAAATGCCAATTCCTTAAACGGAAAATTGAATTTTTAGGCTATATTATCAAAAACGGAACTACAAGGCCCTCGGAAGCCAAAACTTTGGCAGTAAAGAATTTTCCTGAACCCTGCACCCTTAAACAATTACACAGTTTTCTGGGTTTAACTTCTTATTTCAGAAAATACATCCCACATTATGCAACTATAGCGAGACCTTTAAGTGATTTATTAAAAGCGGGAAATACGTTTAAATTTGGAATCCTCGAAAAACAAGCTTTTGAGACTCTTAAAGAAAAACTAGTTAACCCCCCAGTATTGCATACATTTCGACGAGGCGCTAGACTAGAATTGCACACCGATGCAAGCGCCATAGGTTTTGGTAGTGTCCTACTACAAGAAGATGAAAAGAAAAACTTACATCCTATTCATTACATGAGCCGTAAAACTACACCTACTCAAGCAAAATACTCGAGTTACGAATTGAAAACACTCGCGGTAATAGAATCGGTTAAAAAATTCCGAAACTACTTATTAGGCACGAAATTTAAAATTGTGACAGATTGTTCCGCGTTTCAAAAGACAATGGACAAAAAAGACATTACGCCAAAAGTAGCCAGATGGGCTCTATTCTTACAGGAATTTGATTATGAAATTGCCCACCGATCAGGGTCCCAAATGAAACATGTAGACGCATTGAGTAGAAATACAGTTCTAATAGTTACCTGATCGCAAGATGAATTAACTTTAAAAATAAAGAATGCACAACAAGAAGACGAACACATACAAGCGATAAAAAAGTTAATTGAAAAAAATGAAAGTTCAGAATACTTTATAAGAAACGACATCGTATATAAATATGAAAATGATAGAGAACTTCTGATGATTCCTACCAATATGCAAAAGGAAATAATACGCGATGTTCATAACAAAGGTCATTACGCAGTGGCTAAAACTGAAATTATTTTAAAAGAAAATTATTTTATACCCCAATTAAGAAAGCAAATTGAAAGTGTCATTGGCAACTGCATAGAGTGTATACTTTGCAATAAAAAGCAAGGAAAAGGAGAAGGTCTGTTAAACCCGATCCCCAAACAAAATATGCCCCTCGAGACCTATCATATAGATCACATTGGTCCCATGCCTTCTACAAATAAAAATTACAATCATATTTTTACTGTTGTGGACGCATTTACTAAATTTATTTGGCTATACCCCGTTAAAACTACAGCCGCTAAAGAAGTCATCGATAAATTGACCAGACAACATGATATTTTCGGAAATCCATCGCGAATCATTACCGATAAAGGACCAGCATTTACCTCTGCTGATTTTGAGAAATATTGTAAGGAAGAGAACATAGAGCATATTCCCATAACAACAGGGATACCTAGAGGAAACGGTCAAATAGAGAGAATGCACAGAATTCCCCCCCCCCCCCCAAACTGATTAACGCAATTCGCGATATTTTGCAGCGGCTGCGATTTTTATCAACGACCTATTGATGAATTTCACTATTTGCAGCGACTGATTGACAAAAATTGCAACTTTTTTCAATGATCGGTTGGCGAAATTTGCGATTTTCTGCCGCGAGCGATTGTAGAAATTGGCAGTTTTATCGATTAATAAACGATTTTCGCTATATACTTCAACGACCGATTGACAAAATTCGTGATTTTTTGCCACGATCGGTCGAAGAAATTCGCGATTTTTTCCCCTCAAATTTCCGTATTTTCTACCTTATTACCGTACTTCCGTATTTTATCCTACATTTCCGGATATATTGGCATCTATGCAGCTCGTATGAAAATCATTGTCTCAGCATGGCCTGGTCCATTTAAAGCTCAGTTAAATTAGGCCTGGCCCAAAAATTTTTGCAAAAAATGCATACATTTTTGAATTGTCATTATTCTACACTCAAACATTAAAATTTATTCATTTTTAAAGGATAGTAGATTTCTACGCATATTAAAATATAGCTAAATTTAAATACAGTAAAATGTGTGAAAAGGAACCTGCCTATGACGGAACCCTGTTTTAAACTGAAAAACGTGTTGATCCATGCAAAATTAATATACTAATAAGTAAGAAAAGAATATATAATACATTTACATTTGCTAAGAAGGGAACTTGTCTATAACGCATTTTTTTTTTCTTTTCTATGCAATTCCGTCTTAGATGATTTTACTGTATAGCCTTTTGCAGATTTTTAACACTTCTATACATGCAATATGGATTAACAATATCAATGATAACTGAAACATTTACATACAATAGAGATTCATTAAAAAAAATAAATATTGCAGCCTGCGGCACTTCTATAAAGATGAAGATTATAAACATGTAAAAAAAAGTTAAGGTAAATATTTTTGGTCAGAACTCCTCGTACGAGACAAAATTTTAACCAATTCGACATAAAAATCAATGTTTTGTAGAAATTCACTCCGGCCGGGCCGAGATTTTAACTTTGTTCCGGGCCGGGCTCGGGCCGAACTTTTAATTTTTTTTATCAGGCCGGGCCCGGGACTGGAAATGTTGGCCCGTGCAGACCTCTAGTATGAGTACTTTGGCTGAGTAGTTATGTAAGAGAACCACTGATGCACATATGAAGTGAACTTAAGAGTAACATGTCTGTATGTGTGTGTATATATAAATATACATGCATCTTCAGCATATAATCATAATTTTTAAAACTAATTTAATTTTTTTTAATTAATTAAATCCGAAATGTAATTGTGCACCAATTTTTGAAACAGTAGCATTATATATAAAAAAAAATTTATATATAAAAAGTGCAATTAGCCAATATGAAATTAAAACTGATTCTTGAACCCATCTAACTCATTCAGATACCTGAAATTTGTCTATCAAAAGTGGTTATTGGTTGCTGTAACAATTCATAGAAAAATACAAAATGATGATGTTAGAAGTGTAGTTTGCACTATTTGCAAAGTACAGCTTATAATGAAATCGGGTTTATTGTCGCTTTCAATGAATGCATTCTTTCTGAGGCAGGTCAAATCTACAATAATACAAGAAATGCCTTATCTTCTGAAATGGTAGAACAAATTGGCATTTAAGCACCATAACTTACGATATATTAAATTTAATTAGTGAAATATTTTTCAATTTCACTTATTGTATTTTTTGTTTCTAAAATCATAATCTGTTCTCAGTTTTAAAAATGACTTACTTTTATTTATATAAATGTAAAACTAAATTTTGATCTACATTAATTTTACATTGTTTTTTTTCTTAACTTTTCCATATTTTGTAGAGATATTTTTATGTACCAAGTAAATAGCTTTTATGAATAATTGTTTATATTATACATTTATATTTCAATAACTTTTTACAGATCAGTTATAACTTCATTTGTCTTCAATAATGACAAAAGTTTAAAAAATGAAATTCCAAGTACAGAGTACTTGGTATGGATCTAGAATTTTTATCTGCTTTAGTAAAGAAATAATGCAATTCAAAGTTGTTTTATTACCACTGCCCATTAAAAATTCATTTAAGAAGCAATAAATAAAATGAACATATATATATATATATATATATTATTTTCGAAAGCTCGTTTTGATTATTTGTAAATTTGATCTCTATGTTTTCAATCTAAGCTTAGAATCTTTTTAAATTTTAATACTTCAAAAAAAAAAAAAAAAAGGTAAATCATAAGTCCAAAGAATGTAATTCAAGCTTAAAAAATCCTCCAATATTCATAAAAATGATCTACATATAAAACTAGTTGGATGTGCCAATCCCAAAACTTTCTTGTATCTCATACATCTTAATATTTCAAAAAGTAGTTAAAGATGTTAATACTGCAATATTATTAGTTCAATGCTATTACACCAACTTTGATTTTCATCTTCAATTTCTGCTTCAGTCAATGAATCAATCGGAGTAAAAACGAGTTAATCTCGATCATAATATACATTAAAATCAATAGTTTTTTGCTGTTCTGTTGTACATCAGCTGTTTGCGAATAGCTGGCTTAGCAGGACATGAATTCCCGTCGCTACCTGAGTCGCCGAGCCAAGGAAAACTGAGAAAATTATACAAGACTCGCTATAACAGTGCCCCTTTCTGGCAGAATATTTCCAAATTCAATGAGGACCTGTTGGCCATAGCCAAAAACATGCAAAAAAAAGTTGGTTTAATTCCATTCAGAACTTCATACACTTTTCAGGTAAAATAAATAAAATGGCACAAAAATCGCTATTACAGCAACCCTTTCGGCAAAATATTTTCAAATTCAAGGAGAAACTGCTGGCCACAGCCAAATACATACACAAAAAATTTGGTTCAATTCTATGCATAACTTCATACACTTTTCGATGGTACAATGGTGACATATGCACAGACAGACATTTTGTATAAACATGTTTTTTGGGATCCCTAAAACATGTAAATCCGTCAAAAATTTTTTCAATTACAATACTTTCTTCTATTGAAGATTGAAGAAAGTAAAAAGTAAAAGACCAAAAAATTAAAATAAAAACTTCCATTTAATAAAAATTAAATCGAATTTTGATAAGCGTTCTTTACAAGAGGCTCCAATTTCTGCCTGTATTCCCGACAGGAAAGTTTTCTGTCTAAATTTTTATATAAATTTTAAAGGTACAGGAAGATTGGAATCTTCTTTTGCATTTTCTGTTTGATCATAGTAGGTACTGAAATAAAAAAATAAAATATTTTTTATAAAAAAAAAAATCTATAAATAATGTATTTTATTTAATTTCTATGAAATTTCATAGAAGTAAATAAAAGCCTATTTTCAAACTTTTTATTTGTTTTAAGTATTTTTCCTTCCTAAAATGTTACTTAAATGCATTTATCAATTTTAATTACCTTTTCATGAACAGACACAAGATATACTAGTTATTCTCAATATTCTGAATACAAACAACGAATGTAAGTGCATAACAATTTTAAACAGAATAAAAGCCAATTAAAATACACATAAAAGCACAAATAATTGCACAAAAATTACTTTCAGGTGCATGCATATAATAGAAAGATATTTAAAATATCTTAAAATACATTAGAAAAAGCCAGAACGTTTTCAATCATTACAAGGTCATCATCAGTAGGATTTAAACGTTATTTTATTTGCGCTTATTTGAGAATTCTCCAGAATAAAACATTGTAACAAGTAAACATTGTAATTGTCATCTGGATAATTCTTGAATAAGTGCAAAGAAAATAATAACAACATTTAAATCCTACTGATGGCTGCCTCGTAATGGTTGCATACATTCTGGGTTTTTCTAACGTATTTTGAGATATTTTTAATTTGTATTTTAAATATCTTTATATTATATGCATGCACCTGAAAGTAATTTTTATACAATTATTTGTGCTTTTATATGTATTTTAATTATTTAACTCAAGGTGAATAGAGTACTAGAATTTTAACTTTCATTTATAGAATAAAAGCTGTAAATAATCTTACACATAGATCATAAAATGTAAACCTTGCAACTTCCCCATCTTCTGTATACTTGCCATATCCATATTCTAATGATGATGATTCAACAAAACTATAAATAGAAAATGTAATAAACATAAACAAACTATATTTCCAAAAAGTTTTGCTAAATTAACAATAATTAAAAGAAAACAAAATAGTAAATACCTGTATAATGAAGAAATTTTCTCGAAGTTTTTATTGTAATTTGCTAACCAAATTTTTAATTTGTTAGGTCCAATGACAAAAAGAGGCATAAACATATCATTATCATATGCTTTTTCTCTTGCTTTTAGAACTTGTATCAAACCCTACAAAAATTCACACTATATCACTAAAGATATGCATACTACATCATAGCAGAAATGACAAAAAAATATAGCTAACATGAAAGATTACTGTAACCACAATTTAATAATCATATTTATAGAGCGTTTAAAAATTATTAGCACAACCATTTGAGGATGATAATACAAATTAAGATAAAAGAATTTTTGTAAAGAAAATGGGTGGAAAATCACTTGTTCAATCAAAAATACAATGTCAAGCCAAACCTGTATTTTTATTCATAGCTTTACCAACAATGACGATATTGCAATAACACTTTTAACAGACTTACTACTTTTCTTTCCAGGGTTGCTACTTATATAGGAGAATGAAATTCCTTGACTTTTCCAGGTGTATTTTAGAAAAATTTCCGGGTAGCGATGTTATTGTGAACTAGACTTGCCAAGAGTAAAATAAATATTGTATCACTTGAAAATATTAAATTTTTCTAACTATAGATAATATTGATTGAAATTTTCTCATATGCATACCCCTCCTTCCTTACCAAGAAACATAGGAATTAGACATAGTTTCCTTAAAAATTTATGAATGTATCAAATAAAGTTTTCCTCAAATTGAAAAAAAAAAAAAAAAAAATCAATATAATATTTTGTATTGAATCATAATTCATTTTGAGCAACTATCACAATCTCACTTAAGTCCAACTTTAGGCAAAGGGTTTGGGTTGGGTTGAGTTTTGACGGCCAATTATCTACAGGGGTGATTGTGACTCAGAGTGAAAAACCCTGAAAATTAATCGATACAAAGTGAAAAACCCTGAAAATTATCGATGCAAAATATACTAATATCAATTTACATAACAGCTGATGCTGCAACAGCATGACAATCAAATGACATATTTCTGCTATTGTTTGAAATATACAATAGCAGAAAAACATAATTTGATAAACTTATGTTAATTTCACTGAAAGCTAAATGACTTCATCAAATGGAGAGTGCAGTTTATCTTGTTATATACAAAGTTCGAATTCTATATTCAGTAAATGAATTTATTCTAAGTACTCATGAAACAAGTACAAATTATGTGTTAAGAGTTATCTCTTAGTAGAATTAATGCAAGTCATATCTAGTTATTTGAAAACAGTAAAAAAATGTCAAAACCAATCCAATTTTACTTCTAAGTGGCTAAGTATTAGAAAAAAATAAATAAAAATCTATTTTTAAAGCTTTACTCTTACACAAGGTAAATTTCTTTTTCCTGCTTTCTTCTTGGGTATTACACATTACAGATATGCAATTCTGGACATTTTTGTACTGAGATTGAGATAGATAACATAATACCAGGGGTGATTCTGAGTAAAAAAAAAAAATGTATCTGAAATTCACAGCAACTTTTCTGAAAGGTTACAGAAGAGAGGATGGTGAGAGAATCACTCCTGGTTCTAATTATGTGTTTTTTCTACGATCCTTTCACGAAATTTGCGTTTTTTTGCGATTCTTTAAAGAAATTCATGTTTTTTCCCCGTGATCCTTTAACAAAAATTCGTTTTTTTTGCGATCCTTTGACGATATTTCCGTTTTACTAGCGATTCTTTGACGAAAATCGCGTTTTTTCCCGCGATCTTTTGACGAAATTCGCATTTTTTTTCCGCGATCTTTTGACGAAATTCGCGTTTTTTTTCGCGATCTTTTGACGAAATTCGCGTTTTTTCCGCGATTCTTTGAAGAAATTGTTTTTTTTCGTCATCCTTTATTGAAATTTGCGTTTTCCCGCGATCCTTTGGCAACATTTTCGTTTTTCCCGCGATCTTTTGACGAAAATCTTGTTTTTTTCGCGATCCTTTGCGAATTTTGCACTTTTTTTCGATTTTTTGACGAAATCTATATATATATTACGCTAACGTACGTGGCACAGAAATCGCGATTATTTGTTATTGTTTAATGGCAACGCCCGAGAAACGCATCTGATTGGTTATTGTGTAAGAGTCCTTGGCAGGATTTAGGGCGATCGGGTTTGTTGTTATTTACGTTTTGCGTTTTCTGTGGAATATCTTTCGCTGCAATTATGTAGCTTCAAAATATCATTTGAAATGCCCGTAAAAAATCTCGGTGAATGCTTGAAAGTGAAGAAGAAGCCGAATTAGAGTCGAATCGAAATAGATTCGAAATCCAAATAGAATTGTCGAGAACGCCGTTAAGCGATCGGCAAAATAGGCTTAATAACTGTAGCATGCACGAGTTGCTACTGAAATCCAAATTACTAATTTAAACGTTCCGGGGAATGCATAACTGTGGGTGAAACGTGCAATTTATGCAAAGCACTGTATTGGAAATGCGAATTAAACAGCAGCAAGAAGTTTACAAAATGTTGTCATGACGTAAAAAGTAATTTTGTACGGACCTGCGATACGAATTTCAGGTTCATTTAAGAATATTATTACGGGCCCCCTCAAAAGTAAGATACAATAAAACCTGCTTAGACGTAAACGAAAACGACCAGTGATAAATTCCGTTTTATGCAGGTCATTAAATTGAACAACGCATAATAGCATTTTTTTGGGGGGGGGGGGGGGGAAGAGCTGGAACTTTTTTTTTTCGTTTATTGCAGGATTCCGTTATAAACAGGCTTTATTCTATTAGAAAATAAATTTGCTGGATGGTACTTTTCTTAAAAATCTATACAGTAATATTTGCTTTCAATTTTATTATTTCTTTTTCAGCATTACACTTTATGCTGTATTTGTAATTGCTTTTTGATATAAAGATTTTAAATAAAAAATTAAATTTTTGAAAATATAATTACATTTTAATTAAATTCATCAGTTAATTTAGAATAAAAAAGTTTAAAGTATGAGACATATAAAAATTAAAAATCTTAACCTTTGACTTTACACAACTTTTGAACTGAACAAGAGTCGGGCCCTGGTAATTTGCACCGTCCCCTCTGTACGGATCTGCGATAAAAAATTTCAGATTCATTTAAGAATATTATTATGGGCCCGGGCAACGCCGGGCGGGTCAGCTAGTTTGTGTTTATTTCGCGACCATAAGAAGAAATTTCTTTTATTTCGAGATCATTAGACGAAATTTATTTTATTTTGGGATTCTTTGACAAAATTCGCGTTTTTTCCGCGATCGTTTTGGTGAAATTTGAGGGTTTTTTCACGATTATTTAAAGAAATTAGTTTTTTTCCGCGATCCTTTAACGAAGTTCGCGTTTTTCCAGGGATCCTTTGGTGATATTTCCGTCTTTCCCGCGATCCTTTGACGAAAATCGCGTTTTCCTCGCGATTCCGGGATGGGGAAAATCCTTCCCGTTTCTAATTATGTGTTTTTTCAACGGTCTTTTGACGAAATTCGCGTTTTTTCCGCGATTCTTTAAAGAAATTAATGTTTTTTACGTGATCTTTTAACGAAATTTGCGTTTTTCCGGCGATCCTTTGACGATATCTATTTTTCGCGTTCCTTTGACGATATATCCGTTTTTCCCGCGATCTTTTGACGAAAATTGCGTTTTTCCCCGCGATGTTTTGGCGGAAATCTTAGTTTTATCGCGATCGTTTGCGAAATTCGCGCTTTTTTTCGCGATCCTTTGACGAAATTTGTGTTTATTTCGAGATTCTTTGACGAAATTCACTTTTTTTTCCCGCAATCCTTTGACGAAATTATCGATTTTTTTTTCAGCGAACGATTGAGGAATTGATTTTTTCGGCGACCATTTGTCGAAATTCGCGATATTTTTTAATGTCCGAATTTTCCGCTACACGTAACGATCTCATAAACCCGGAAGGATCGACCGAAAAACCCGGAAATCCGGGCTACACCCGGAGCACAATCACCCCTGTATCTACACGAGGGATATAGGCCCGGGGGGAGTGCCCTCCGTGGGGGTCTTTCTAAGGGAACCTAATCCGTATTAACGCATGGAAGATCCACACAAAGGGTTTGGAGAAGCAAACATTTCTGGGTGGGGGTGTGAGAATACTTCTCACAGTATTTAAATTTGGTTTATTTTTATTTCCTTTCAGCTATTTTTTTTTGCATCGATGTCTATTTAAACTCAATCTTTACGCCGCGATGTTGACGCTTTTATCCCTCACCGTAAAGCAAGTTCATTTTTCACCGCCGATATTCATATCTGCGTTGGGAGCGGATCGGCAGCTTGCGCATGCGCACTCCGTATTTTAGGAACATATCTTGGAGCTCTCGTATCGATGGAGACAGTTTGCATTATGATGACGTCATTGAAATTATGCTCCGCCCTCTTTTGACGCCGATCGCTGACAGGAGAATAGTTTTGTTTCGTTTTCCAATCAGTGAAACTTTTTTTAATTCTGCAGCTTGTAATTCGATTTTCATTAATTTCCCGTAAATGTTAATTTAGCTAATCAATTTAAATTCTGCCTTTTAATTACTTTGTCAACCCCGTATTCATCATTTAAAAACTAAAACTCGTTAATTTTCAATTCAGAATTTGGTTTGATGTTGTCTGCAAAAGATGTAGTCTCTTAACGTATTTTTAGCGGAGCGCCAGCCCGCTGGCCGGCCGTTCGAATGCCGTGCCGTTCTTTTTTGGCCGAATGAGTTTGATATTTTATTTAAGTGGATGTTTTTTTTTTCTCAAAGTTTAATGCTTTAAAGTTGTGCTGCTCTCGTTAAAAGGAATCCCATGGATTTATTCCATGTTGGCTGCTATTGTTCTTCTTAAAAGATTAGTTCTTCTATTTTAAAATGGTGACCAGAAGCAAGTATTTTCTTAACCTTCTACTGCTATTAACGACCGAAATAAAGAATATTATTTGTTTTCATCAAATTGCCTCTTCATTGTCTACATTTCAAGTAAGACGTTTCCAGTTATATTACTTCTTTAACGATCAATAGTAATTTATTAAAAGAACTTCACAACGTGTACTTTAACCACTTAAACGATCATCTTCTTACCGCCACATTTGGCGCCGTAGTACCTTTCGAATTGCAACAGTGGTTGCTTTGGGATTATTGCAATAAAAAAAAAAAAAAAAAAAAAAAAATACTGATTCTTGAAGATAAATTTTTAGAACTTTTTGTTCTTTTTTTTAAGAATTATGAGAGTTTTGGTTGAAATATTTTAATAGAAGCTACATTTTCATGAAACTTGTTCTAATTTTTGAAAAATATTAAGATCGTTATTCAAGAAAGTCAAGTAAAATGTTTTTGAGTAATTGTTCTCATTAGTTAAAAAAAGGAAAATGGTTAATTTAATTCAAGATTTGTTGGATATAATTTATGAAAATATTGTAAAATATTTGATGTTCTCATTCTGAAAAATTCTTGAGTCATGCCATTTTTTTCGTTACGTAGTTACAATTTTTTCTTACAATATTCTAAAGAATTCATATTTAAATTTTACTATATTTTGTAGAATATATTATTATTCAAATCAAGAAATGAATTTATATAATTACAATATTGAAAATGAATTTTATGTTGGTGCAAATAATAGCAATATTCTGTTCTAAGAATAAAAGTCTGAGGCAGTTACATATTTTTTTTTAATTGATTGAAAATTGTGGAATTGAAAATAATTTTGAAGAATAATTATTGAAATTGAAATATTTGTATAAATGAATTTATGTTCTCAAATAATTTCTATGAATTTGAAATTTGGCAAAAATTGTTCTCAAGAACATGATATGATATTTTAGGAGGCATGGCTTTTGGGTTATTTTTTTTTAAATTTTCTACTTAGTAATGGCACTTTAAATGAATTATAAATTTGAATTTCAATATATATATTTTTTTAAAAAATGATTGAAATTTTATTGAAGTATTATTTTTAATTCTTGTTGCTGAGAAATTTTGTTCTTCACTTAAAGCTGTTCTCATCTCATTATGCCTATTTTCTCCAACTGAAGTTTGGTATTCTTCAAGTAATTTATAGTAGTAATTATCCTGTATGATTATTTTGAGGTATTGCCTGCTTCTCTGAGTAACAAAAATATAATATGAAAATTTATAAACAGTTATCCCCTTTGAAAAGTTCTTAGACTTGCTCCTTAGATGATTTGTGAAATATGCTGTATGTGTAGTTAGCATGTTGTCTTGTGGACTAGTCTGATTTCATCTCTAATATTTAAAGAAGTGTTTCTAATATTTAAAGAACTGTTCCTGTTTTTAAATTTACCTATTGATGTTATAGAACTCTCAGCTAACAAATTGAAAATATTCAAAATTTTCATTGCTTCAATTCTCTTTGGCAAATTCAATTCTTTCACAAATTTATAAGTCTATGCATGACATATCCACATCGACATCATCATACCTTATTCTCATGTTGCTTTATAAAAATAAAAAGAGCAACATTATTTTTTTTTTCATTTAAAATGAAATGGGGCTTCTTCAATCCTGTAACAGTTCTTCTTAAAAATTCCATTCACCATAAGAAAATTTTTTTTTCCTTGCCAATAGTGAAGATTACTTTTATATATATTAACTATCAATAGTGATGTGCTTTTTGCCATATTTGATGATGACTGTTCCTGTATATGCTGCTAGAAAAATTTTTTAATTACCTGTAATGACATTCTTCAGACTTTTCTTCCATTCATTTGTTGCTTACCTGATGAAGGTGGTCAGTGGTTTTGTGTGACATCCATTTCTTCTGGTCTCTTCTTTGTTGTTGCACATGTTATCATGGAAGCTAAAAATTATAAAATTACCTACCTACTTCTTCAAAAGTTTCCTACATCTACAATAGTTTAATTTTTTGTGTGCTTCGTATTCAGCCATAAGATGCCTGGTGGAGATGTTTTTCATTTATAGGCAAATATCCATTTATGAAACCACTTCATTAGAGTTCTTCGGTTTGTGAAGCTACAAATATTGTTTACTACTTTGTTCTCTTAAAAATAAATAAATAGCTTTCATTACTGATTATAATAGTGTGTCAGTTAACGTTTCTCATGTGAGAGCAAATATCCTCATCAAGTGAAATTGTTGACTTGTCTGCTGCTAGAACTCAGTTACTCACACCATATCTTTATTCTAAGTCTTCTCAAAACAAGGAAGTTTAAATTTATATTACCTGAAAATTACTGATGTGTTTTACCTTCAATAACATAATTTTATGCTGCATTTTCTCCAAATATTCTAGCACATGCAATTAAAATTATTCAGAGTTAATTTTTGCTTGTGTGTAGCAATTCACCCTCACACTGCAAAATTTTTGCTCATTGATAATCAAGTGTAAATTCTCAATTAATATAAGAAGTTTGTGAATATTTGTTACAGTGTTTATGCAAGATCAAGTTATTTTGAAAAGTTCCCATATTTATTTATTTATTATGTGCATAGTGCCTTTTACTTTAATTTTATTTCATACCCAAAGCCTCTAAGTTTTTATTTTGCCATTTGCCTCATTACTTTAGTATAAAAAAAAAAAAAAAAAAAAGATTCGTTCATTTTGAAGATTTTTCGTTTTATGAAGAATTTAATAGTAAAAATGATCTTCATTTTGAAGTTTTCAATGTTTTATGAAGAAAGTGAAATTTATTAATGTCTTCTCTTCATACCTACAAATAATACGAGAAGATTACAGAAAAGCACAAGTCTAGATGGAAATTTTTACCAGCGCATTTATATATATATATAGAATTTTTTTCTATAAATCATCTAGTAAATTTTTTTTTTACAAAAAAAAGTGCTTCTTGACCTCAAATCCTGATTATGTCCTATCATACTACATTTCATCATAAGTGCACCATCGACTTCTCGTCCTTGTTAATCTCTGCAAAAGTGATTCATGTATGTGTCGCAGAAGTATGATTGCTCTGCAGTAATGAGTACGATGTCGTCAGTTAAGTGCTTCAAAGAGAATGCAATGCATTCTCACTTTCTACGAAGTGTCTCGTCATGTTAAAATGTTCTAATGTCATCATGCAAAGATCATCTATTTTGATGATTATTATGTGAATGTTCCAGTTTTTTTTTCGACAGCACTATACCAGTGTACCACCTCATGTTGTGTTACTAAACATTCAGTGACATCTATTTATCTCAAATAACCTTGTTCCATATGGCTCTGGACTCAATGAACATCATTTTGATTCCAAAAACATTGCCCTTACCACCTGCAGTTATACAATGTTACTATATTCTTATTTATAATTAAAATTTTCTTTTACTTAAGATGTTAGGAGCCTTGTTAGGAGATCCAAGCCACCTAAAATTTTACGTAGGAGTTCATATATGTGTTTATGTTTGTTCATAGATATGCTGGTGGCTAGGGCATGATGGTCATCGGCGTGGTTGTGGACTTCAATATTTACATATATATATCTAATTTTGTGTTTGTTTACAGTGTTGCTGATGATTTCATCTTCGTCATTATCATCATTGTGAGCTTAACATTGAATTGTAATAATTTTATTTCTATATTATATTTAAATGATTATTTAAAAATTATATTCCTGGTACGTGGTATTTTAGTTTTATAAACTCATGATTTTGTCAAATTTTTTCTTTCATTCTATATGGAAGTACTTAAATTTTTTTTTTGGTGATCACCAGTCTCTCATATTTTAAAGAAAAACCATGGTATATGTATATTTATCTAATCTTTTGAGTCTCATACATATTAAGAATTCTTATGACTAATACATTGAAATTTTTATTTAGTAAAGTATAAAGTTTAAAGAAATTGTGTCTAAGATGGGATTTATGACATGTCTTTTCATTGAAATAGCAACTTGTTTTTATGGGATACCTTGTTTGGGTGATTGAGTAGTGCACGACTCAGTTACACAATTGGTATCACATACAATTGGTTGTCTGTTTTATTTTGAATGAAATTATAAAGTTTGATACACTAAAATGATATCATTAAGTTTTATGAAAGTTTATTTATATATGGCCATTTCATTTCCTTTCATGTTAAGAGTAATAGAAAACTCTTTATTTTTTTAGATATAATTCTAAAATTAAAAAGTCCTAGGCATGTTATAAAAGTCAAACTACAAAATGTTTCTTTACTTTTTTGTTGCTTTTGTATTTGCAACTTTTATCAGAAGTTAATTCTGTTTTTATTTGGTACCAAGATAGCAAAATTTGTTTTGACTAGTCAATGATCTCAATTTTGTTTGTTAACTCAGAATATGTTAACATTTTTAGGATGATAATTTTATGAGATCAAATAGAAGGTTTTGTTACTGTATTTTAACTGTATTACTGTATTACTTACTGTATTTTTGGCATTTTTATTGTATACTTGATGTATTGTATACTTTTTGGATTATGAATGTACTTTATGCAATGTATATTCTTTTTCTCTCTCTTACTTTTGGTCACCAATTTTTTTTTCTAGCACCAATTTTTTTTTCTAGCACCAATTTTTTTTTCCAGCACCAATATTTTTTTCCAGCACCAATTTTTTTTTCAACTGTTAAATCACCAATTTTTTTTCCCACCACCTTAACTTTAAATTTTATTGTTCGACTTTAATGATTTTTTTGCTTTGGCAGTTCAAAATTTTGTCATCCCATTTTCTGTAAAAGGTTTTTGATCAATTTTTCCTTTTACATCTCCTGGTCTTACAAAATTTTCTCGGTGAAGGGAGGTAATGTGAGAATACTTCTCACAGTATTTAAATTTGGTTTATTTTTATTTCCTTTCAGCTATTTTTTTTTGCATCGATGTCTATTTAAACTCAATCTTTACGCCGCGATGTTGACGCTTTTATCCCTCACCGTAAAGCAAGTTCATTTTTCACCGCCGATATTCATATCTGCGTTGGGAGCGGATCGGCAGCTTGCGCATGCGCACTCCGTATTTTAGGAACATATCTTGGAGCTCTCGTATCGATGGAGACAGTTTGCATTATGATGACGTCATTGAAATTATGCTCCGCCCTCTTTTGACGCCGATCGCTGACAGGAGAATAGTTTTGTTTCGTTTTCCAATCAGTGAAACTTTTTTTAATTCTGCAGCTTGTAATTCGATTTTCATTAATTTCCCGTAAATGTTAATTTAGCTAATCAATTTAAATTCTGCCTTTTAATTACTTTGTCAACCCCGTATTCATCATTTAAAAACTAAAACTCGTTAATTTTCAATTCAGAATTTGGTTTGATGTTGTCTGCAAAAGATGTAGTCTCTTAACGTATTTTTAGCGGAGCGCCAGCCCGCTGGCCGGCCGTTCGAATGCCGTGCCGTTCTTTTTTGGCCGAATGAGTTTGATATTTTATTTAAGTGGATGTTTTTTTTTTCTCAAAGTTTAATGCTTTAAAGTTGTGCTGCTCTCGTTAAAAGGAATCCCATGGATTTATTCCATGTTGGCTGCTATTGTTCTTCTTAAAAGATTAGTTCTTCTATTTTAAAATGGTGACCAGAAGCAAGTATTTTCTTAACCTTCTACTGCTATTAACGACCGAAATAAAGAATATTATTTGTTTTCATCAAATTGCCTCTTCATTGTCTACATTTCAAGTAAGACGTTTCCAGTTATATTACTTCTTTAACGATCAATAGTAACTTATTAAAAGACCTTCGCAATTTGTTCTAAACCACTTAAACGAACACACTTATTCCCGCCACATTTTTTCGCGATCCTTTGACGAAATTTGTGTTTATTTCGAGATTCTTTGACGAAATTCACTTTTTTTTCCCGCAATCCTTTGACGAAATTATCGATTTTTTTTTCAGCGAACGATTGAGGAATTGATTTTTTCGGCGACCATTTGTCGAAATTCGCGATATTTTTTAATGTCCGAATTTTCCGCTACACGTAACGATCTCATAAACCCGGAAGGATCGACCGAAAAACCCGGAAATCCGGGCTACACCCGGAGCACAATCACCCCTGTATCTACACGAGGGATATAGGCCCGGGGGGAGTGCCCTCCGTGGGGGTCTTTCTAAGGGAACCTAATCCGTATTAACGCATGGAAGATCCACACAAAGGGTTTGGAGAAGCAAACATTTCTGGGTGGGGGTTGAGGAGATTTGAAATTATTTATAAGTTATATTAATTGTAGCTGAGGAAATTTTAAAAGAAATGAAATAATTACTTAAAAGAAACTTCTAATAACTGGAATTTGCAAAAACATAAAAGATTTTTCTCATCCGTCATCCGATGAAGCATGTACTTATGTGGCAATCATGATGAAATTTTGATAAATTCCCTGACTTTTCCAGATTTTGGATAAAATATTAAAATTCCCTGACTTATTAGGTCAATTTCCGAATTCCCTGATTTTCCAGGTGGCGTAGCAACCCTGTCTTTCTATGAAATGTGATGACATGAAAAGAAAAGAAGAAAATAGCCATCATTCGTGCAAAAACAAGAACTGCATACTCCATAATTTAAAAAGTAGCTAACAGTACATGCATATTATTGACAAAATTATAATGCACTTCTATTTTCCATAATGTCATCACAATTCACGCAGAACAAAGTAAATCTATTGAAAATTTCACTAAAATATCTTTATTGTTGTTAAAATTATGGTCAAAAATCCAGATTCAACTTGAAATGAGACTCCCATATTTTTGACTGAATATGTGGATCGCAATTCTCATTTCCTATACAAAAATTGCTTGTGCTGACATGTATTATCACCTTTAACACATGTACCTATGCTTTTGAGGCACTTTGCACATAGAATTATAAAATTATACTGTTATTTTTCAAATTTCAATAAATATATAAAGTAGCAGGATAACTATAAATTAAATGCAATTTTAGTTGAATCCCTTAGGAACAATAAAACATTCTTTCCTGACGTCTTCAACATTATTTTCTTTTATTTAGTAATTCACAAAGACCTAAGCAAATAATGGGAGTATTGTTTGTTCTCAATGAAAATCACTATCTTTATAGTAACTGCTTTTCTCCCTTTTCCCACTTACATAAATTCTCATGTATTCTTTGCACATATTATAATATGTATATTAAAAGAATACATGTAGATGTAGTATTTTTATATTTAATACACAAACATATTTATAATAAGGGTGCACTGAATAAATGGTATTCAGACTTACTACCAAATGATCTATTTGCCCAAATATCAACATATCAAATCATATTTACATAAAAGTGACTGCTTTACTATTACTCATTTTGTTGCTTAAAAAGTAATATATAACAAAATTATTTGCATACTTTAATACTTCTTTTATAAATTGACAAGAATAAAAAAATTATGTTTATTGAACTGTCACTGTTTTAATGGATTGTTTTCTCTTGTTTAATGTGTTCCTGAAATTTCCCTTCAATCATAATTAGCTTAGAGAAAAGAAAGGAAAACTTCTCTTAAATTTGAAAATATTAGTTTTAGAATATTAAAAAGCTTTAAAACTTCTCACTACCAAAATGAAAGTATAGTTTCTTTTTTTAAGTGTGCAATTTACAGACAAAAATGTTTTGTTCATCAAAATATAAATCAAAGAATTTATGTTAAATTTGATATTAAATTGTTTTAAAATTTAATTTTTAACATTTTTAAAGCCTAGTCTTCTGAAATATAAGAATATTCAACTGGTCAAATATTCAATAGGCCCTAAATGCTGTTCAGGATGTCCTTAAGTACACAAGCACCATAAAAGCTACAAGGAAAACTCAATTTTTGTGTATTTCTTTTATTTAAGGACCTGTGCCTGTATATAAAATAATACATAGAGATATTATAAAATAACAAAAGATTACTTTTATGTTACAAACTATTATACAATGAAGATCTGACAACAAAAAATCATATTTTTATTCAGATTTCAATGATATTACACACAATTTTATTTTATAAACACTATCAACTATTTAATAGTGTCGATCTAAAATACTTAACAACTATTTATTTGTTATAAGATAATTCACAAAACACAGGTTTTCAATTTACATTTAATAAAATCTTTGAAAACTAGTTTCAAATACCATAAAAGGTGCTTAAAATATGAAAAATATGTTTCGGTTCTTCCTGGACCATTTTCAATTTCTTACTGGTTCAGACTCGCTTTCCGCTGGGCCACTCTTCGGATCCCCCTTCCTCTTCTTCCCATATTCGCATCTTTTCATAATCATTTCTCTCCAACCTTACTCCACCAGCTCGTGTTCCATGCGGTTGATCGCATTGTTCTCACTCACAATCTCCACGGCCTCTCTCTTTAAGGCATGATTAAAGTTTTCGTAGTTTACTAACTTTTAAGACAGGAAAAATAGTAATGATGCCAAGAAAGGATTAAATAAAGAAAATGCTAGAAACAATTGAGGGAATGAAAATAACAGAATTAAAAAGAGATCCTAACTCAGCACTTATTGAAAAAACGAAAGCCATAATAAAAGATCCGAAATGGCCTAAATATACAATGTACAACTTCAATGGGGCCTCAATAACACCAAGGTTGTTTGGGAGATTAAAGGATCACAAGAACGCTTATAAAATGAGGCCAATAGTAAATAAAAGGGAAGGGGTTACATATCAATTGGAGAAGATAATGAAAAATATATACAGCGAAATTCTACCAGCATTGGAAAACGCGCTAACATCAACACAGGAGTTTATAAAAAAGTTCAGGGAAATAAGTATTGAAAAAGATGATGTACTTGTAAGTTTCAATGTGAAAGAACTGTATCTCTCGGTAAATACAAAGGAGATAGCGAATGTAGTAAATGAAAAATTAGAGAAAAAACTTGGGGAAAAACCAAATGGCAGATGTATATGTTAGATCAGGTAACTTAGCAATAAACGAGAGTTACTTCTCATTTGATGGCTGCTTTTACAAGCAGATCAATGGCCTCCCCATGGGGTCGCCTATATCAGGCATTTTAGCTGAATTTAAATTACGAGATCTAGCGGCAAAAATACTGGACAATCAAGGCAGAAAAATTAAGACCTGACTAAGATATATAGACGAAGTTTTCGCGCTGATAAAAGGGGGAGAGAATCCGGAGGAGATTCTAAAGGACATGAATGAGATGGACAACAGCATTAAGTTCACATTGGAAATGGAAGAAGGGGGAATCCTAAACTTCCTTGATGTGAAAATAATAAGAACAGATGTAGAAATTAGAACAACGCTATACAGAAAGTCTAGAAATGCTCACATTATTAATGAAAAATGTAAAACACCAAAAAGTTACAAATGGGCTGCCCTAAGAGCCTATGTCAATCGAGATATTGAAATTTCCTCCAATAAAGAATTATTGAGAGAAGATATTAGGACAGTAAAGACCATAGCAAAAACGGCTGGTTTTAAAACCTATATAGTGGACAAGTTGTACAGAAAGCGTATTAAAAAACTATCGATCATAACCCCTGCACAAAATGCACAAAGAAATTTTACAGGAGCTATACCGTATGATCAAGGAGCAGCTAATGTGCTTAAAAAAGAAGCTGTGAAATATAACATTAATATACCAATAAAGCCAAATAGAAATATCTTTCAGAGAATAAGAAATGAAAAAGACCGAATAGATGATATGAAAACTTCGGGAGTATATAGAATCAACCTAAAAAACCAAAATGGGGACGAAAAATGCTATATTGGAGTGACAAAGCGAAAAATAGAAAAAAAGAGTAAAAGAGCACAGGGAGGATATAAAAAAAAGGAAGACTAACAACAGCTTTAGCAAAGCTCAATGGGGAGGAAAGGCTGGAAATCAAATTTGAGCGTACTAAAAAGTTAGCAAACTACGAAAACTTTAATCATGCCTTAAAGAGAGAGGCCCTGGAGATTGTGAGTGAGAACAATGCGATCAACCACATGGAACACGTGCTGGTGGAGCAAGGTTGGAGAGAAATGATTACGAAAAGATGCGAATATGAGAAGAAGCGGAAGAGGGATCCGAAGAGTGGCCCAGCGGAAAGTGAGTCTGAACCAGTAAGAAATTGAAAATGGTCCAGGAAGGACCGAAATATATTCTTCATATTTTAAGCACCTTTAATGGTATTTGAAACTAGGTTTCAAAGATTTCATTAAACGTATTTATTTGTTGTCGACTAAGCTCAGTAATTGTTGTCGAAATGTCCTTTAAAAAGCCTGTGAAAAATCCGATTAACCTGCTCAGATATAATAGATATTATAAATCCTTGTTGTCTCATTTGCTTCTGTTTCATTTATTGCCATTAGAACTTTTCACAGATTACATATATCTCAAGCTATAAGAATTATACAAATTTCATATACTGGACTCCTGATGTAGTTATCTGAATTGGAGAAAGAAGAGTAGCAGTAAGATGAATCATTTCACTTAGAACCTAGCACATAATACACTTATTCAATCAAAAATATAAAGTGTTTCATTCTGAGCCAAATCTAGATTGTCATTCATAAATTCAACGACAAAAGTCTTTACAGCAGATTTACTTTGCTTTGTGTAAAATATGCCATCCTGAGAAGTGCAGGAACTTCATGACAAAACTGGGACTGCTTTGTTTTTCGGGATGCAAATGATGACACTATTGTGTTGTCATCCTATTTCATATACAGTTTTTTTTTAAAGTGTTCACCAAAATACCTTTATTATTGATGAAGTTAGGAATGAAAACATGGATGCAACTCTGCTTGGAATGAGACTGTATTTTTGACTGAAAATGTGGATTGTACCATAGATTCTCGGTAAATATTGTTCGTCTTGTCATGTTAACACAGCCCATCTTTCTTTTTTTAGAGTTTCGTTCACCTGACGAAAGCCTATTCGTCTCGCTCCTCTGTTTGTTTGTCTGTCTGTCTGTATGTCTGTCCGTCACAGAGCTCGTTCTCAGAATGTTGGAGTCTCGAAATTTTGCATACTTACAGCTGAACACCTCACATCAAATGACAAAACTTATAATTTGTAAAAAGTTTTATATTTAAAACTCTGGGCTCTAACTTGTGTATTTTAAGCCTTTTTTTTCTAACTGAGACCTTAATTAAGTTGAAGACTTGAAATTTTGCATAATTAAAGCTGAACACTTTTGATCGCATGGCAAATCATAAAAATTTCAAAAAGTCCTATATTTACCCCTCTGGTCTCTAACGTGTGTATTTTAAACAATTTTTCTAACTCAGGCCCTAATTAAGTTGGAGACTTGAAATTTTGCATACTTATAGCAGAACACTTGTGATCACACGAAAAATCATAAAAATTTCAAAAAGCCTTATATTATTTACCCCTCTGGGCTCTAACTTGTGTATTTTAAGCAATTTTTTTTATCCTCCCTCCTTTTCACACAGAGGGCACTTTTCTAACTTTTACCAGCACCCCTTTGACCACTCTTTCATAGTATGCACGATAGCCTTACATATTTTAGTTCCACTTTTTACCACTAGGGGTGCCTACCTACCTATCTCAGGTATTATGCGCCCGATCACCTCGACTAATATATCTACAGATAGGTTGTAAAACGGAGTTTTGTTCAGGTAGAGGTTTGTGTACGATAGAGTGTGCACCCTGGTTGCAAAATGTGGAACAAACAGATTTTGCAAAAGGATAAAGTGTTTTGAAAGGAATATTAAATGAAACCCTCAGTGCAATCTCAGATCGCATTTACCCACTTGTTTTCTTGTTGTTTCAAGAGTTCAGACATGCTCTTTATATTAAATAATACAAGTAAATAACATTAATAAATGTGATTAGCAATACTTATAAAATAGCATGACACTTAAAATGAAAACAATGCCCAAATAAACTACAGTACTAAAATATCAAAAGTAAAAACAATGGAAAATAATTTAAAAAACACGTACAAAAGGCAATTTCGAGTGAACATATCGTCACCTGACAGCAACAGTAGGACATCTAGTAATAATAAAAAATGAGATGTCTGACTGACTGCTATGAGAAACTATGTTTCCATCAAGTGGAACAACTTCTGAAACACAAAGTTATGTTTAATACTCTCTCTCAGATGTGTCTTATAAAAATTCCCTACTGTCCCACTTGATGCAGACACACAGTTTTCCATAGCAGTCAGTGAGACATCTCATTTTTGATTATTTACTAAATGTCCTACTGTTTCTCTGAGACGGCATTATAAAATCTTCAATTATTTATTATTTATAAATGATTAACTTTAAAAATCTAAAATTTAAGGGGTTTTGTAGTATTTACCATCATGCAACAATTAAATATAACATTAACTTATTTATACATTTTTATCTGTATTAGCAAAGATTTAACACCACTAATTCACAAGCAGATTATTTTGTTTTTATTGTTTAACGCAAAGTAAGACTTCACCTTCTACATGGATAACAATGTTTCCAATTTACATTAAGATAACTGTTCCAGGTAAAACTTTTCTTGATAATTTTTATTTCTTTCATTCGATCAACTGTAAATTTAACTTTTTAAGTAAATATAGTTATGGATGGAAAACTACTTCAGTAAGAAAAGCAAGAGACAAAATTCTCAATAAAAACAAGATAAAGATAATTATGTTAAAATCTTGCTTTTGTACTTGGAAATGGTTGTTGATTATCTTGAGATCCTTCAAGATGTTGTAAAATAAAATAAAACAAAAACAGAAGTTAAACTGCAGAGGAATTTGGGAATGTGTTGTAAATATGAAACTATAAATATCTACCCTATATATATATAATCCAAACAACTAATCATATTAAACAAATATAAGAAATAATAACTGCCTAACTTTTAAATGCAAAAAGGTTAAAATTCCCTTCTTGGTTTTGTTTTCAATTTCAATAAAAAAAAAAAAAAAAAAAAAAAAAAAAAATGAGATCATTTGCCTATTTTTTTTTCTCTCATCCACAGCAATGAAAAAATTTTGTTGTTGCTATTATAGAAATGCTACTAAAATTTAAAATAAATTAATATGTCAAAGACATAGAGGTGACATCAGATGAAAGTGATTTATTTCACAGTAAGATATTTTAGAAGTGATACATGAAGTTTAAATATTGGTAAATAAAAAGGTTTACAGCAGGAGAAATGGTGTAATATTTAGCAACTTTTTTTTTTTTTTTTAAATCAAAAACTAAGATTGCGTCAAAACAAGATAGATTTTTTTTAAAATTAACATTTTGTTTTGTCGTGAGATCCAGGTTTACCAAAAAGTATTATATTCAATGTTGTGGGGCAATTGAACAGCGGGGTAACAAATGTTATTTGGAACGATGTATTGTAAGTATATATTTAAAAGATAAATGAGTATTTGCTTCAATGTGTGTTGGTGTATTATCACAAATAAAATATATTTACAATAAAAAAATGAGCAAAACACAGGATTACCATAAGACCACAAAGCACTTATTGCTCTGGGGGTTGGCGACTGGGGAAGAGCCCCCATGGTTGGAATATAATTAATAGAAGGAGTAAAAATAAATGAAAAGGTAAAGTATAATTTATGTGCAACAGTAGAATTTTAACTTAAATGTATGAGACAAAGAAGAGTTATAAAACCGTGAAATGTTATAAAAGCTACACATATATGAAGAACAGACATCTGCACAGAAGACTTTAGTTTTTTTATCTTTTACTGAATTTAATGATAAAACTTGTACATATAAATAAATATATTAGCAGGATCACTGTTTTTCAATTATTGAATTATCACACCCGAATTAAACATATTAAATGCATAATAAAAGTAACATCACAAGGTAAATGGCATTAGACATAAAGAGAAAATTCAAAGAATTGTTAAAATGGCTTACTAAATGATGATCTGCATGCATATGGGAAATAAATATTCCAATCAGATGCTTCAACACAAAATTGTAATTATCCCCAAGCATTCGCATAAGCTGCCCACTGGTACCCTCACCACAGTCCATTAAAAAGTATTCAAATTTGCTAAAATATACAAAATTTATATTACTTTTATTAAATGAGAAAGACAATATAAAACACACAAATCAGGACATATTCATTTTATTGTACAAATTCTAAAACCTGGATAAATAAGTTCAATGAGTTATTTTATATATATGTAAGAAATTGCTGGCCATTACTTTAATTTCTACATCATTTTGATTTAACTGAGAGTATAGAACTTTTATTTGTAGTTGTTAGTGAAGGTAAATGATGAAACAAGCTCTTACAAGAACCTGACTTTAAAATTCTTTTTTCATTTACATGGAATTTTGTTTAGACAGGCCCATTGCCCCAAGTGACATAGATTAGCAAACCATTTTAAACAAAATGCACAACATTCTTTTTTCGGGAAAGGCAATATTATGTTCATACTTTTTCACAGTCCACATTTTTCCCAGTTGTGGGTGAAAGTGTCAAAATGGGATGGAACTTAATTTTAATTTAATTACCCGTTTTTGATTAATATCTACATCTGTGACGAAACAAGCTCGGCTGAGACCTGGGTGCATCGCAAACCACAAATAAAACAAAGTTGTGCTAACATCAGCAATTTCTATCTTAAAATTAATTTGAATCTGAGGATAGAAATAATAGAAGTTGAACTAAAAAACAAATTTACTAGGGCCAAATTTCTTTTAAGCATTACAACATTTAAAAGTTAGAAAAAGAAACTGAGTATTTTAATTTTGATTTCTACTAAGGTTTTAATTTCTGATCATTTCTTATATATATAGTAATAATATTATTGATAAAATAAAAAAAAAATACACACACACACACATATAAATATGAAGTGGTTTGTATGAATTTAAAATCTAGTACAGCACTGACTTTTCACAAGCTTGTCTTTCAATTTTACACCTCTTTTAGTCATACGGGGGTTTTTCAACAACCTGACACGATAAATCAGAGTATAATGGTCTATATTTCTGACAAACTCAACTCTAATTCACTTCTCTGAATTAATTTGGATAATTAGAAAAAAAAAAAAATCATTGCAATTCATTTAGAAATTTTTCGCTGAAAAAGATTCAGAAGTTTGTGAATTCAGAATTCAGAAGTTTGTGATGATAATTCTGATGACTGGCTTAACTTTTTCAAGCAAAAAATCTAAAACAAGAAAGAAAAATAAGCATCAAGCATAAATTATAAAACATCTTCCAGCATACTGCAACAAAACTTTACTGTTTAACAAAATAAAGTGAAAGAAGATATCTTAGATAAACAATTTAGAAAATGCATAATACATTTGAAATCCCAGTTTCAGCAATTATCATTGATAGTCTGGAACATACTTGAATTATTTAGTGCAGTTCTGTACATATACTACAAAGTATGCTAAAATTTAGTTTAGTTAGAAAATGAATACATTGTTAAATATTCACCTTCCAAAATTTCTGCCAACAGATGGAAATGTGCTTGATTTTATTTTGTAAGATAATATTACATACATGTTTGGCTTTCACAGATTTTCTTGTATACATTTAGATTATTATTGTAATATTATTATTAATATTAAGAAAGAAAATCTTTAGCAGCTGAAACTTCGTTTCTCAAAAAATTATTATTTTTTTATTTTATGAAGCAAAATACATTTAAAATAAATAACATCAACATCACTACTTCTTACCATATTCTAGCTAATATTGCAGACACATTTCGAACTTTACTAGGAATAGAAGAACCTGTTCCTAAGAAAAAGACCTCTGGGAACGGATTGCCTGAAAAATAATAAGAAAGGGGCTAAAATAATTTTATTGCACTGTTATATGATTTCTCACATCCAAACCAAGAAACAAATTTAGAACTTAGTGGAACTAATCAGGCATCAATGACACCAAAAGAAAAAGTCTTTTGTTTTTTTAGTTCCCAAAATGTTGTACTTAAGTGCAAGTTTTGAAATTATTATTATTTT
Organism: Maratus speciosus; assembly: GCA_963932465.1. Lineage (NCBI taxonomy): Eukaryota > Metazoa > Arthropoda > Arachnida > Araneae > Salticidae > Maratus > Maratus speciosus. The sequence goes on from OZ010790.1 coordinate 608,983,100, forward strand.
TTATATTGTATGCACATAAAGAGAAAGTCTGGGGCGATTCTGAGCAAAAAAAAAATTAAGTTGCAGCAAATTTTCTGAAAGGTTAGAGCAGAGGGGGAGGGGAGGTAGGTAATTCGCTTCAAGTGCTAATTATGCATTTCTTCTGCAGCTCTTTGCCTAAATTTGCATTTTCCCAAGATCATTTGACAAACGTAGTGTTTTTTTTTTTTTGCAGTTCTTTGCCAAAATTCATATTTTTTTTTTTGCAATCCTTTCCTGAAATTTGCATTTTTCTCCCGATATTTGACAAAGATTGAATTTTTTTTTCATGATCTTTTGATGAAATTCACGGGTTTTTTTTCTGTGATCCCTTGATGAAATTTGTGTTTTTTTTTCACAATATTTGGAGAAATTTGTGTTTTTCCCGCATGATCCTTTGACAAAATTTGCTTTTTTGAGTGATTCTCTGTAGATATTTACGTTTTCTCGTGATTCTTTGACAAGATTTGTGTTTTTTTCCATGATCCTTTGCCAAAATTCACCTTTTTTCCATTATCCTTTGCTGAAATTTGCGCTTTTTCTTGATATTCGACAAAGTTTGCATTTTTTTTGCGATTTTTTGCTGAAATTCACGTTTTTTTTCTTCAAGATTCGTTGATGAAATTTGTGTTTTTTCCCGTGACCTTTAACAAAATTTGTATTTTTTGAGCAATTATGTGAAGAAATTCACGTTTTCTCGCGATCTTTTAACCAAATTGGCTGTATCTGTGAACTCATTTTTTACAGCGACCATTTGTCAAAATTTGTGCATTTTTTCCGTGATATTTTTTGATTTTTGAATTTTCAGAAAATTCGGAACAGAATCACTCTGGAGAAATTGTAATGAATTGTGATAATAAACAAATTCATTTTTAAATTCATGTTTTTTTTTTTTTTTTTTTACATGCTTGCTCTTATGTATTCTACATTTTCCCACTTTAAATCTTTGACAAACCCTAGCCAAGCCTGAATCCATACAGCTTAACAAATAACAAATTGATGACAAAAGAAAGTAGCTGACAAAGGACTGTTTATCTTTTAATTAAAGCAAAATAATTAACACCCCATTTCACATTAGGATGTATTTAATGAAGAGTAATTATAAAATGAAACATTTTGTTTAAATAGAGTAATGAAAAAAACAAAGAAGTGGATCAACATGCATTGGTTACATTCAGTGGTGTAGTCGAGGGGGGACGCGGGGGGACGGCGTCCCCTCACTTTTTTATTTTATCTCGAGCGTCCCCTTACTTTAAATTTTCAAGGGGGACGCTAGAGACGTGGGAGGACGCAGACTTTTTCAAACTTTTTTTTTTAATACGGACACCAATGAATTAACAATTTTAGAAATAAGGTATTGATTTTTAATACTTTTCAACAAAGTTGAAAAGTGTTTACTGTGCTGGTTCGCCTATTCACATTTTAACTACCATAAATTTGCTTGAAATGAAGAAAAAATTTATGTACATTTTTGAGGTTCAATGTAGTATTTCACTATCGTAAATGATGTTATAGCATCAGTATTTCGTTTAAGCGAAAACAAAAAGAGATTTTTTTCATATTACACTTGGCAAAAATTGCTTGAAAGAGACATTAATGAAGTTATAATATTTTAAATATAACGAAAATGAAAATTGAAATTCGAAATTCCGATAGGGAGCATGTTCCCTATCGGAACTAGCATTTATCGTTCGTTTACAGAGACATTAAAGCATATTTCCAATTACCATGATCCATTAACGATAAATATTTGAAATGCATGGAAAACTGTAAGATTTGAAACGATGCATAAAACATTTATAATACTTTTACCATACCCACACAAAAAAAAAAAAATCTATCACATTGTCATGTATGAATTCAGTTGCTTTTACGGGCTTTCGATTATTTTTATCAGGGATCCCAACACATTTTAGTCCCCAAAAGTGGGAAAAGAGCCATTTAATGAAATTCCATGCTTTAGTTTTTGTAACAGAGTGGTTACGAAATTTGTATCATATAGAGAGGGAGGTTTTCAAAAAATTTTCAAATCATATTCAGGCCAACCTAAAATCTGTAAATCCACCAAAAAAGATTCCAATACTTTCTTCTGATAAAAATATATTTAAGTAGTATAACAGAAACAAGAAGAAATTTTAAATAAGATTTCTTTTACTAGGGGGATATACTTCTACATCAAAATTGAAAACAAAACTAAATCTATAATAATAAAGATAGACGGTGGTCTGTGTGTTGGAAAGACTGCTGTAACACCTACAAGATGGAGGCGAGGTAGAACTAGGTTTAAAATTGTCCACTTCAAAGCCAGTTTTCTATTTTTTTTTTGTGATTTTCCCCCCCTTTTTTTTCTTTACCGTTCACGGTTATTTTTTTCACATTAATGAAAGGAATTCGGTTTTATTTTTCAGCCAAATAGTAGTACATTTTGTCCTCTTTTCAACTTTTCAATAAAGTTTATTCAGAATTTGTGCAGCGATTTATTTTTAGCGAATTTTTATGCGAATTTCAGCTTTTTTTTCGCGTTTCGCTTCAATTTTATGACATTCGAAAAAGGAATTCGTTTTCGAACTCTTAGCCATAATGTAATAGATTTTGTCCTTTCATAATTGCGTCCTCATATTTGAATTTTTACCGATTTTTAACTTTAATTTTCTTTTCATTCCGCGGCGATTTTTTGACATTTATGAAAGAATTCCGGTAACGATATTTTAACCTGCTATATTAAATTTTGTCTTCTGGGATTTTTTTTTTTTAATTTTTAGCGATTTTTTTACATTTCGTGGCAATTTTTCCACATTAGTGAAAGGAATCCAGTTTATTTTTTTTAGTTCCATTGTAGTAAATGTTGCCTACTTTTGAATAAAGCTTATTCGGAACTGGCACAGTGATTTTTGAATCTTTCGTAATTTTTTTTCGATTTGTATAGGTTTTTTTACGTTCTGCAACAATTTTTTGACATTCGTAAAATGAATCCTGTTCCAATCTTTTAGTGCAGCTTAATATATTTTGTTCTTTTTTCAATAAGTTTTTTTCCGGACTAGCATTGGTATCGTGAATTCGTATCGTGATTTTTGTATTTTTGCCAATTTTTTTATTAATTTTTGAGTTTTTATGTTTTGCGGCGATTTTTTGTCATTCAGTTTCAATCTTCGGATAGTTTAATATAAAAACTTCTGTCCCCTGCGATTTTTTAATTTTTAATGACTTTAATAAGTATAACGTTTTTCCGCATTGCGTAGTGATTTTTTGACTATAAAAGAAATTCGGGTACAATGCTTTAGCCCACTATAGTAAATTTTGTCCTCTAAGATTTTTGAACTTTTAACGATTTTTAGAATTTTTTGCGTTTTGCGGCGATTTTCCACATTAGTAAATTGTTTGATTTTTTTTTTCAGTCATCGAAAAAGGACGTAGTGGACCAAAGGGGACCTTTTTCTAAAAAAGAAACTTTAGTGTGTATGTGTGGAGGGGGGAGCACCATTTGAGAGTTTGCATTATGCATATTTTTATATTATGCTGAATAAAACATTTAGCTGAGTGGTATGTAAATGATATTTGTGTACAGAGTCGTACAAAAAAAAAAAAAAAAAATCAAATACACTACCATGTATGGCCGGATATTTCTTGAAATGAGTTTCGCAGCTGGTTTAAATTTTAGTGTGCTATGTGATGCGCATATGTTTATTAATTTCTATATATATCTGATCCGAATAATTCGAATAAATACATTAACATTTATAAGCTAGTATTGCTTGATGTGTGTAATAAACTGAACAACATTTTAATTTTGATAAAATATGCTACACATGCTTTTCCCTCACACACTGTTACTCTAAAATTAATTTTACATACATTTGTGAATAATTAATATATTGACTGATATACAGGGTGTACTATAAAGATTGACACGCGCTTTAATTTTTTACCTGTTGGAGATAAGTAGGTAATGTAAATTATAAAACTACTTAAAATAATATAATAAAATAATATTGAAATAATAATCTCTTTAATTAAAAAAAAAATGCGTACAATTGTTTTAAAACTTTTATACGACTATTCTATACAAAATTTGTCAGTTAGAAAATTTTTATTTTTACTGTAACAAAACCTTTATAAAACTACTTAACTAATCTTTAAAATAAATTAAAAAATGAAGAAAGGAAGTTGACTTATACAACATTTTTGCAACATTTATGTATTACTTAAACAGTGAAATTTGGCAGTGTATACATAATGGCGATAGCTTTTTCAAAACAAAATTGAATATTAACATTATAAAAAGAAAAAAATGCATTGCAACGGGCAGCGATCATGTAAAGAGACAATGTAATTTTAAAACTTTGAAACATAATTTGAAAATGTTTTCCGTCAGCTCCAGTATTTGGAGCTCTTCTAAAAACATTTGAAGATTTTTGGTGGCATTTGTAAATAATATTTTAGATTTTTTTGTCACTCATATTATTGAGGGTATGGATTATCTTTTATTTAAGGTCAACTGCGTATGGCTTATTACCTCCTATTACCTCTTTCGTGTACTATCACATAGCTTTTTGAATTTGTTATTATAATCTTCATACCCTCTTCCCCTGCATATTCCCCATCTTATTTTAAACGTTTTTGCATCTTACATTACCTGCTTATCTTCAACAAGTAAAAAATAAATAAAACGTGTTTATTTATTTATTTTTTTTTAAACACACTGCACATGTCAGGCCGACCTTACCTAAAGCTTGAAGACTTCATCTAAAAGATTGCCAGACTTTGATAACAACTTGCGCAAATCTGGCGTTTATTTTTTATTATTTAATTTTAATGGATAATCTTCTAAGGCCGCAGTCCGGCAACTGGCGGACCGCGGTCCACATTCAGACCGCGGAAGATCGAACCCTGGACCGCTGAAAAAGGTATTGCAAATGAAGAATTTATTCATTTTCCAACAATTCTGTAATATAAAAATAATAATTCTGAAATACACACTACAGTGTTCCTAAATTTTATGTCAAATCTTATGAAGGAATTTTGAAGCAATACTTTCCAAGTCTTTGCATTTTGCAGAGATAGGTAAGTTGTCTCAATTCTTTAAATCGCCTTATGAAATTGCTCCAGCTGCAGATTGGATTGATGTGGCTGCGAATTTGTTCAGTCTTGAAAAACATTTACTTCAAATGGAGATATTTGATTTGCAAGAAGATATTCCCTTGCAAATGTATAAAACTGCATCCCCTGAAGATTTTTGGGGTAAATATGTCTCAGAAAAGTAAGAAAATTGCAAACAACTAGCTATTAAATTGGCTACTTTGTTTGGCTTCACATATATATGTGCAAGAACTTTCTCCAAGATGATTTTGTTGAAAAACAAATATCGTTCGAGATTACGGACGCCCACCTTGAAGACACTATTCGCATTAGCTGTTCACGACTAGACCGGGAGCCGGCAGCACAGACAATCACCTAATAGAATTCACGGATGAAATTCTAGGATTAGTTAAATCTTGATTCGTATATTAAAATGCAATCGGTCTGCCAAGTTATATCTTGGTGAAAAACAACTGAAAACCCGATTTTAGCGGCTGACTCGTAAGTTTACCATTGTGTTTTCCTGAACCAAAAGGTATGAAAACATGGAGGACTGGGAGCAGGAAAACACAATGGTAAACATACGAGTCAGCCGCTAAAATAGAGTTTTCAGGTGTTTTCCACCAAGATATGACTTGGTAGACCGATTGCGTTTTAATATGCGAATCAAGATTTAACTAATCCTAGAGTTTCATCCGTGAACTCGATGAGGTGATTGTCTGTGCTGCCGGCTCCCAGTCTACACGTGAACCAAACTATAAAAAACTGGCTCAAGATCTAATTTTTAGCATTAATTTTTCAACGAATACCTATCTTTTCTATTTTATTATGTGTATGTAAAAATTTTCAGAACGTATATCTGCGTACGTAGTAATTTTTCAGAACGAATACCTGACTTTATTTTTTATATTATATGTATGTTTATGCAAAAGAACAATTTAAAAGTAATAAGTATTTATATTACTTATGCGTTTTTTTCTCTGGACCTCGATAAAATTTTTCAAAAGTATTCGGACCCCACTTAAAATTACTTGCCGACACTTGTTCTAAGACTTTATAGATGAGGTTCGCTTTATAGAATGCAATCAATTCAAATAAATTTATAATTAGAATAGATTTTATTCCTGTTAATAATGTGGTAAATTCATTGTGCCGATTCAGACATTCAAATTTTAATCCTATTTTGTTCTTTCAATCAAAATATCTATGCATTAAAAATAACTTCTGCGTCAAATTTAAAGTTTCTAGCACCAATAATTTCAGAAGAATAGCAATTTTAGAAGGCTTTCAGCACATTTCATCACATTTCATCACTTAAAAATTCGAAAATTTTAAAAGCCGTTCTCCGTAAGCATTTAAATGTTCATAGTTAACGCTATATTTATTTTTAATCTTCTTGTAAAAAGGAGCTTCAGATTAATCGTGGCGATTTAAGAGGACTTTCCCATCAATTGACTCTTTTAAAATTTGAATAAAAAAAAAATAATAAGAAGCGAGCATTTAAGGACTGAAAAGTTTCTTGAGAAATTGTGATGAAGCTGAAATTTTAGAATGTTCTTTCTGCATTTCACACCTTTAAAATTCTAATTTTGACCAAAAAAAAAAGTATTACATTTACACATTATAAGTAAACTAGTTATTAATTTAAAATTTCTATCTCGTTTTTTTACAGAGGTCGTGCTGAAACGCAATATTTGGAAATGTTCTGTAGAAGGATATTTATCTACTGCCCCCTCTTTTAAAATTCATATATATATATTTTTAATGCGATTTGGGTCATTTGAGTACTAAACGTATTCTTCGGGCCAATAAAAAACATTATTCATCGATTATCTTCGACCTTGGTCACATTTTTTTATAATTTTTCTCACATAAACAGTACTTATTTGATACTTCTGGCCAAAAAAGGGTTTGAAATTTGCCTAGATGCGATAAACGTGTCGAATTTCTCCAAAATTAGAGTTTGGACAGTGGTATATAGTCAGTGGAAAACAGTTATTTTATAACTACTATATCCAAAATAAATAATGCAAAACAAATTCTAATACAAGTTTCGTTGTTTGAATTAGTATTACTAAATTACGAATTCTATTCCAAAAATTTTCAGGCATGAAATAAGGTTAATTTTTTTTTTCTATAGCAAGCTATTTAATGTCCAACAGATAAAGAAACTTAAATTAATTTAAATTTACATTTTTAATTTTTAAATTAAAATTTCCAATTACTTTTCTCTGCATTGAAAATGAAAGGCAAGATTCAGAATAAAGTTTGTCCTATGGGCGATACAGACCCTAATGTTCGAAACTAGGAGCGTCCCCCCACTTTTTTTTCCAGGACTACACCACTGGTTACATTATTAAGAAAAGCACTAAATATTTGGTCAGAAACAGTAAATTTGTATCTTACAAGCATAGGAAAACTTTAAAAACTAGGTGTTAAAAAAATGATAAACCAAGAGTAAAACCATAGTCAAAAAATAGAAATTTATCACTGCAAAATACAACAAACTACTGTTAATTTTTAACCCTGCCAAGAAACACTACCTGAGATTCACGATTGGATTGCAGAATCATTAATAATAAGGAAAACAACTACAATAACAAATCCAGTTTCAGAATTCCTGGATTGATAAGAACAAATACCAAGATCCTGAAACTAGATCTTAGATTTTTCAAACAAAAATTCCCCTAGAATTCATATTATTATTTTTTTTTTTTTTCAATTACAAAAAAATATTCCAGCTATTACAGCTTTAAAGATGCAAGTCAAGTGCACTATCCATTTTTAAGTTCTAAAATTTTTTGCCAATGTTATGTACTGTGGCAGCTCATGTATAGGTTCCCCAGAACTGCAGCATTCAATAAAATGAATCTTTAAACCACTAATGAGCCATTTTTTAGTTCACGAAAAAAATCATTTATATAGAATTGTGTGAATGCACATCCAAAACACATTTCTAGAACTGAAAAACACACATCTTCAAGAAGCTGCACGCTAGGTAAAGAGAACGATCCAATTCATGCAGTGCTAGCACATGATTACCCACTTTTTTTTCCTGCCCTAATTCTAGGGATATGGAGAAAAATATGGTATAGTAGACTCCGCCTAAAATTCGCACATCATCGCAGACGTAAACAATGAAACTTTCAACTCGGATGTAAGGGTAAGATTACAGATTTTTTTTAGTTTTTTATCATTCTGTATGTATTTTAATATGTAATTCTCGATAATATGACTGAACTCATTGTTTTTCATGAAAGAGGTATGGAAAAAAATCTAGATATTGCTGATATCACTGGTAATCACAATCATTTTACCCCAATATATTTATGTATTAATCAAGCTTTTTTGGTTATTAAGACTGGCTAAACCTGAAATAAAACCTTCTTACTTTATGATTTTGATGTGAATTAATAGGGTACCTTTATGAAGCAAGTTTCATTGAATAATTCAAATAAAAAGTATCTAATCTTTATTATGCATATTTAATTATACATAATTATTTACTTTATCTTTATTTTTGATAATTTAATCATTTTTTAAATTATCTTACTTTTTATAATTTTAGTTTATTACTTTAAATATTTTAACATTTTACTATATTGTAAGTATTCCTTATAATCTCGATTGCATTATTACATTCAATTTACTATTTAAAATATGTAAACAAAGCAATGACCAGAAATCTACAAAAATCTAAAGTCTGCACAACATATGGTCCCAAGTGTGTGGATTTGAGAGAGTCTACTGTATTATTAATGGTCTTAATGCATATCACAGTAATTATACAGAGTAGATGTTAAACTTTGCATATTGCTTTATAAGACTATGCATTAATAGATTGTGGCTATTTTTTAAAAATTAATATATATATATATATATTTTTTAAGAACAGCCCAGAGCAAGCTTAAATCAAATTACATGTGCAAATTATTAATTTTTGTTGCAGAAAATAAAAGAAGTTTTTGTTTAGTAATGATTGCATCAAGCTTGGAGTTACAATTTAGGACAAGTAATTTATTTTATGATTTTATCACATTTAGATATAAATTTAATTTTCAGCTTAAATCTTTGTTTCATTTTTCATAATTAAAACAACGATTAAAGATGATATGTTACAAGCTGCCACTGATCATGATTAAGGAAAAAGTATGCAAAATTAAAAAAACCCTGAACAATACATTTATCAAGATTCATGCTTATTTAAAAAAATCCCAACTCCCCCAGGAAAAAAAAAAAAAAAGTATCAAAAGTAAAGTTATACTCCATATATAAAAGCAAGATATTTAATTTTCCATTTACCTTACTTGTATAAAATTGGAAACTTCTTTCAAACACAAGTATTTGCCACAAAATCTGCTGAACCATATAAGCTTATACATATATCTCAAAAATGAGAAAATTTATATTGTTGCATTTTTTATATGTTAAAGAATTCAAGTAAAATATCTATCGACGATTTCTTACATAAAACCTAGTCTATATTTTCAAACACTGCTACTATGTGATTTTTTATTTTTTTTAAAGTTTTTAAATTTCTTTATTACTTTTTTTTTTTTTTTTTGTTCGCTTGTTTGAATAGTTGCTTCTTTGGTCTTAGTCTGATTTCATTATGATGTCATAATCACAATGCATGCAAATTTAATAGCAGCAATTATTTGCATTTCCCATAAAAAGTGATAGTTGTCCCAGGTTCTGGAGTGCATTTTAGACTTCGCCCATGAGGTTTCCCCGAGATTTTACAACCAAAATTTTTCTCCTGAAATTTCCCTGACATGCAGTTTCCCAGAAGTGTATGAATCCTGTTGATCCACTGTACTGAAGAAAGTATTCCTTTATCTTCATCACAGAAAAAAAAAGAAAAGAAAATGAGATAAATGTCCCTCATGATCAGTTTTTACATCTTCCTTAAAAATAATCAAATGTTACAACAATATGTTAAGCAAAAAAGTCAGAAAGGATAGTTGACTTTTATTGGTATTTAGTTATTTGAAATATAATAATAAAAGACTTCACTTAAATCCATAATTTAAATTAGTTTGAAGTTTTTTAAATCAAAATTTTATTCAAGTGTCAAAACTTTTTTTCCATGATTTAATTAAATAATATTTACTAAAATACTAAAGAAATTTTTTCACATATACTAAACTAAAATTTCTTTTCAACACTAATTTGTAACTAACTGATGGTGAACAAATTTGTAATATCATAAGGGATTTAAAAAATATAAGCATTCTGACTTAATAATAAAAAAGGAATTATTATTTAATAAATATTTACTATTTATTCATACAGAATGCATATGAATATTAAAATTTTAAACAAACAAACAAAGCATAATTACCATAAAAAGGAGAAACTTCTATGTTTTCTTGAATACATATTTTTAAATCGGCAAGACAATCTTCAAATCCTTCAGTCTTCAGAGCTTCATCAATAAACACTTGTGGGTCAATGTTTAGAGATAAACTCCTGGAAAATTATTCATGTACAACATATTAAAATACGAAAAAGTAATTTTATAATTAACATATATTAATTATAAAGTCATTAAAAATATATATATTATTATAATATATATATATATTATTAAAAAATACAACATATATTTTTTAGAAAAAAAAAAAAAAAAACCTGAATTGTAACCTATGACTTAACAGATATGGATTTCCAGAAGTTTCAAATATGCAAATCCAAAGTAACAGCTCATTCTACCGAGTAGTTTTGAGTTCGGTTTTAAAAACTACTTGCATTGCAATCAATCTGTTTTGCAACGATACAATATTGATTAAAATTGAGTAGTTGTTGCCAAATGTAATTTACAATTATAAAATCTGAAAACTGTACCAAAAAAAGTGGTCTCTAAGCAGGTGCTCTCTGATTTCGGCTACTCGCCTGACATTTCTTTTTCTACCCACTGTGTATTCATTACCAGTTCATCACATCTGTTTCAAAGGATTGACCAATCAATTTTTTATAGGCATGCCAGATTCTACTGACACAGTGACATTTTACATATCTATAGCAGAAAACACATGTGCCAAAAGACAATACATTGCCCACACACTGCACTTACAATCACAGTAAATACTTTGATGTATATTGTAGGAAGTTTTGCATTTTGATTGTTCAATTTGGTGATTTCAAATGCCAATATGGCACAAAACTCACAACATTTCAGAAATTTCAGAACAAACTATCATATTTTAAAGCAGAGTACGGCCTTAGGTTATCCAAAAAATTGTTTGCAAAAAGCTCCCTTCTCTTGCCAAGGCTGTTCACTGTATCCCACAAAGACTATAGATAAAAACAAGTCAGAAATTGTAAGTCAAATGTGGCAAATGAGGTGCGTTCGTACTATAATTAGTTGTATAAATATTCCGATCTTGGTGCCATAGCTGTTGCACTCTTAGGCAAAAATGCACAAATACAAACCAATTATTATGATTCTATAGGTTAAATTCAGTAATATGGAAATAATAGGACGTCATCACCATGGTAATCTAGAATCAGAACCTATCATGGGATATCATTGATTTCATGACGTAGGATAGGACTTAACAGAATGAAGCTTTTATTAATATCTTTTTAAGTTTTAATTCGATTTTCATAAAATTTGTAATGTCTTGACTAAATTCTACAACAATTATATAAATTTCAAACCATTTGGTTGGGTAGTTTTTGTCTATTATAGGCGGACAGACCAGACGATGACTATAGGTGCTATGTATTTATATAATTACGAACAAAAACTAAAAAAGAACACATTTCAAAGGAAGTTCACTGACTGAAGGACAGTACACCAAAGACAGTCAAGAAGAGTGGAATTAGGATTAGTATAATTTTAAATTTTTATAAAATTATTTATTCATTGATAGTTTCTGAAACAAAACAAGTTTCTTGCATCATTTAATTAATTATATTTTTCCAACAAGTGATTTAACTGTTAAAAATCAACCATTTAGTATCAACCAATAATTAAGAGTATGACTGTACTGCATTTTTAAAAAAAAAGTTGTAGAATTTTCCACTTCTACTGTTTTAAAAAATAGTTATTTCGAAATGGCAAATATTGCTCTGATTAATTTGAGTTTGTAGGAAAAAAAAAAAAAAAAAGATTACCTGTCTAGTCCTTTGGGAGGTCGGAGTAGGAACCTGTCCAGTGTATTTGTTTGAATGATATTGTCTCCTTGCCATTCTCCAAGGGGCTCTGCCTTTAATTACACAAAATAAATAAATAAATAAATAAATCATATCTCTCAATTCTAAAAAAAAGTAACTAACGCTGTCACCGGTGCCGCCAGTTTTGAATTTTTTGTGAACAGAGGTCTTTCTTTGTTAATATTAAGAAAAATACTGCATACAAAAATATGACAATCGGTGGTATTATAGAGAAATGTTTGATAAACACGCTGATGCAGACAGTTTTCAAATCGAAGAACTACTTTAAGAGATATTTAATGCTAAAGTTGAACAAAATCGTTCCATTAAAAAAGTTTTATAGGAGCAAAAACTATACATGGGAATTTATTCATTTTTAGATCATTTTATTCGTTAGAAGTTTCCGGTGTGCAGACTACATTTATTTTTTTAATTTGACTCATTTTTTGAGGTTTTATTTCTATTTTAAATTCAAATTTCCAGCATTTTGAGAGATATTTTTTACATATTTTAAAAAATGGTATTAATTTAAACTGTTGTCAACTGTATAAACAGCGTAAACAATAATGTTTGCTTCAAATTAAAAATTTATTTATGCAAGACTATTATAAACAAAATACCCCTTCAAATTAGAATTAAATAATTAGATATAAAAAGCAGGAACTTATTGAAAATTACATCATAAAAACTATATTTGCACGTGAATTTTAAAAGAGAAAGGATATTGTAAGATAATAAATTCATTAACATGCATTAGAAGTCTTAAATATGAGAAATTACGTCACGTTACTCTTATGTAAAATGGACAAAAAATAATATTGCAAAATAGTTTAAATTTAGAAATTGCGCAAGAGATTTATTTAATATTTTGAGATGATCTTTTCAACTATTTCAGCGCAAATAATATTTCATTTCTAATTTTCACATGAATATTAAAAAGAGAAAGAAAAGTTTGGTGAAAATTACGTCAGATTAAAAACGGTATATTTAAAATGTCTTATTTAAAAGAAATTTCTTTTCGCTTTGTTAAAAAATACCGGGAAACAAAGACTCAGTTTACTTAATTCATTTTATATGAGCTTATTTTGACATGTTTAACTGATTTTATTTAATCAAAGATGAAAACAGCCATTGTATCTTTTAACAACAGCTGATTAGGCCTTAAAATTCCGTAATCAAAGTGAAATGAATAGAAACCCGTTTATAGGTAGATCGCCACTGTTTTTTAAATTATAAATCAATCTTCCAAAATCTTTTTAAAGCCAATCAAATTGGCGTGCTTTTAGAGTCTGTGGTGTCTGAACGGGGTTGGCGAACGTAGCTCGTAGGGAGTAGAGCCTCCTAGTTACATAAAAGGAAAATGATATGAAACAATAAAGAAAAAAAAAAAAATTCCAAGCATGAATATTTCCAATTCACTCTCAGGTAATCCAATTTAAATGCTTTTAATTTTATAAAAAGGAAATAAAAGGAAATGCAGAAAGCATAAAATGATCAGATATTAATTTTAGTGAAACCTTACACCCCTCTTAAAGAAACTATAACAAAAACTAATTGCATTCTAACATACATTAAACATTACATACATGAAACAAAAAAGTCTTAATTCCCATGAGAATCCGAAGGTTACAAAAAAAAGGATTAAAAAATTAAGCTAAGAAAAGATTACTCCCCTTTATAAAATTAAAATACAGTAAACTGTCAGTGCAGACTTACAAAGAAGGCTCTTTTTTGTCTGCAGTAACTGAAGTCAACATTTAAATGTTGTTATTCCTTATGTTGAATAGATTGAATTCAGCTTTTTTCAAAAATTAAATAGCTTGTCTGTTTTATGCCAAATGAACAGAAAATTCTTTAATTTGGTAATTTTAGCAAAAAAGCAAATTAATGACAGTTTGTTAATAGAAAAATAAATTACTCAGGACAAGGGGCTGTGATATATAACGTTACCATTTTAGAGGGGATCTGGCACATGATACTGTAAGATATCGCTAGGCGGAGGGGGGTGTTGTCTTTTGATATTGTTATCATTTTTGATCCAACCAAAATTTTCTATTTTTATTTGTAACTAGTATGTTCTTTTTTGAGTCTGTTATCAATTTTTATAAAAATACAAAGATTTTATTAAAATCATTAAATAATTATAAAACCATTTAATTCCAAAATATAGAATACCCCAACGTTTGACATTCTTATTCTTTTGTCATACGTGTATGCATATATAATACGCTGTTCAAGAAACCATATGCAAAGCATGCTTGAAATGATACATGTGTTTACTAGTAAACAAGAAACAAGTAATATAAAAATTTTGTTTTTAAATTCAATTCCTACTTAGGTCATCCAAGAAAAATTTAATAGAATCCCTTAAGCTAATATTAGTTTTTGTTGCATTAAAATATCTCAATTTGTTGATTTTCTATAAGCAAGTAGGTTTACAATTGAACTCTATGGGAATTGGGCGAAATATTAGAGATATCGCAAGTTGGCGTCACTTTTGGCAACTCATTTTGGTTGCCGAATTTGGCAACAAACTTGGCAGTATTGGGTGACAGAACAGGGTCCCCCCTATGGTAAACCCTCTTATAGATATGAAGATGCATTAACTTCAATAACCAATGGCCATCATTTTGTCTCCCCTGTAAAACTAAAATTAATTAATTAAAATTTAATGAATGAATTAATATCTGAAAAAAGTGTATTAACATCCATTGTCATCCAGTACAAGTTTAAAAAAAATTATTTCAACTTGATAGGATGAATAATAAGTATTTTATAAATGATTGAAAATTTGAACAAGATATATAAATAAATAAATATAGGAGAGTGTGAACTAATAGTAGGAATTGAAGAATAAAAGAGAAAGAATGTTGCCCACCTGTTTTGTTGATAAGAAGTTCTGTCTCCCCAAATAAAAAGAAAAAAATAAAGAGATTGCGATTGAGACTCAAATGACTGAATGTCAAGAAGAGAACGTGCCGCTAGGAAGCAACTCTGCTAAGCCGCGAAATGAAAACAGAAACAAGATGGTAAGGGATGGGAAAAATAAACTTTAAATCCTACAAGGATTTAATTTAGGAATAAAATTTTTCTTTCTGCATTATAAATATAAATATTTTATCCTAATTTGGAATCATAAAAGGTAGACAGCAGCAGAATGAGTCCCAGATTTATATAGCTCAAAGGCACACGGAAAATATTGAATAAAATGTCTTCTTGAATGCATGGTTGCAAGGTGGGAAAAAGATAAGATTATGTAAGACAGATATGGATAAACTGTAAGTCCGCAAAATATAGTGCTTTCATAATAAACTGGCCAATATTTCTGCAAAGTATGGACTAAATTTTGATTTTTTGTTGTTGTTGCTGCTATTGGTTGAGAATATCACTTTGAACCATAATATTAATGATAACTTACAAACATGAAGTATGAGCACAAAACTGTTAAGATAAGTTGTAAATGAGCACGTAGTAATAAAAAAAAATATTTATTTTTAATATTCAAATAGGAACAAACACACACTTTAAAAATGTAAAATTGATAAGTAACTACTTTTTAACCAGATTAAGAATTTTCAAAATTGACATATTATAAAACTTTGATTCCAGGCTGTTTTTCAACAACTTTTCATTATAAGTAGAACATAACAGTAATACAATCAAACCTGTTTATCTCAAAATCTTATTTATCATTAAATTTTCTAATTCCTCCATTTTCATGGAAAATCTTCCTTTTCCAGGATTATTTCAAATTATTTTCTTTCAAAACCTATGTAAGTTGATTTTCTCACACCAGTATCATTTCTGTTTTGAATTTCTGTTTTACACAATTTCTATTGCCAGCAAAAATGAAGAGGTGATGAGCAGAAATATTAAATAAATGATAAAAAAAAAGAAGAGAACTGAATTTTGAAACTTCATTTCACAGACATACACAAAGCAAAGGTACCAAGTGAAAACCAACAGATGCTGGAATTATAACAGGAAGTTTGCAGTATTTCTGAAGATGCATTGTTAATAATTAAAGCATTCAATAGAAACAATTAGTTTATATGTGTTCCTGGTTTTTAAGATATTTATTATCTTCACGAATATTAAAAGTAATGGTTAATACAAGGTCTGTTGTAATTCCATTTTTTCTTGTATTAACTGATTTTGACTATATTTAGAACATAAAAAAATTTTTGATGTGTGTTTAAGTAAACCTGCCCCTCTCTCTCTTCCATTCCAAAGCATTTGAGATAAATAGGTTTGACTGTAATATAAATAGACCATAATAAAACATCAAAACAATTATGTATTGAAATGCAGGAGTTAACCTCTTTTTCAGAAAGAAGTGGAAAGATGTCATGATGAATAAGATGCAACTTATGTTGTATTCGGTGTACAGCTGCACTACACAATGTAGCATTGTCACTATTAAGAACAAAATGACACGTTGTTTCAGGAAACCTGCAAACAAAGGAGAAGAAAGCATAAAAGTGTGAAAGATATGACAGATAAAACAAAAAATACACATTATCAAAAATACAAAGTTACAAAAATAATATGAATGCAAACAATAAAATAAAAGAAAGTACAGTAGAACCTTGATTATCCGAAGTAATTGGGACCGACATTCTTTTGGAAAATCGAAATTTTCGGATAATCGAGAATGCTTTAATTTTAAGATTAAGGACAAATATATGCGCTTTTTCTTATTATGGTAACAAGTGCTTAATAAAAATGAAGCAATAAGAAAATAGAAACAAGAATAAATTACCTGAATTTTAATTTTGAAATTCAGTAACTTTCACATATTTCACAAGGGTTTGAGAAACAATGTTTTGTTTGTCGCAGCTCCGATTGCTTTTACTTTGAAACTCTATCACGGAGCTTTTAAATATTATTAGTTTACGAGTATCACAGTCTTTCTGCTGCTCCAGCCATGCCATACCTTTTGCAAAACATTCAAGAGCTTCAGAATTGCTGATTTGTTCGCTCCATTCCGCAGCTTACGGGAGCTCAAGTTAAATTCAAAGGACCTCTAAAAAAGGGGATCGAAAATATTTATAGGTACACGTAGTTCGGAATGGACCGCTTGCACACAAGGAAATGATAGTAAAAAAAAAAAAGAAAAAGAAAAAAAGAAAAGAAAAGCTTTGAAGATGGATTTTGCACACAAGGAATGTGATGTTAAAGCTTTAAAAATGGATTTTGGTTAACCGAGAGTTTTGGATAAAAGAGGTTCTACTGCATATGAAGAACGATAAAAGGTACAGGAAACATATCATTAAGAGCAAAAAATGGGAGAAATTTAGCAGGGAATGTAGAAGCAGAAGATGTGTAAAAAAAAAAAAAATAATAAAAAAAAAGTAAATTATAGATCCATTAAAGATATTCATCCTTAAGCCATATGAATCTAACCACTGATTATGTCAAACCCTATCTCTATTACATCTGTGTGTGCAACACAGCAACTGATTTATCTGTCAGAGGGAATGAACCTTAACGAAAAGCTTTTTGTCCTCCCATATTACCTTAAACTTAAATGATTCTATTGCAAATCATTTTCTGGTTATTTTTCCTTAAGTCCTTTGTTATATGCTTTGTCGCTTTGATTATGCTGAGGCTTGTATCTAGTGTTGCCAGATTGGTGATAGATAATATTGGATTCATTTATTTCAATATACTGTATATCTCGGCGTATAACACACACTTTAAAATCTAGAAAATCATTTCATTTTTCTGTGAGTGTGTGTGTTATACACCGAATATAAAATGCTTGGTGTAAAATAATAAGATGAAAACATTCCAAATTTTTAGAGTTACATTTAAATGCATTTACATAATAATATAAACAAAAAAACTTACACAATATACATTTTCTAACAAACTTAATCTTCCTTATCAGATAACATGAAAAGTTCATTGTACTCGTCTTCATTTGTATTTCCGGGTATGTCATCTTCTTCCCCACTGTCACTTTCATGTATTTTAACCTGGCTGTCGCTTTCATCTAGACCAGTGATTCCCAATGTGGGGCGTACGTCCTACTTGGGGGGGGGGGGGGGGGAATTCCAAATTTGTTGCTCACTCACTCTCTATCAGTTTCTTCTATCTTTTTTTTTTTTTTTTTTTTTTTTGGAAAAATATTGTTGCAGGTTTAAAAAAAATGGAATGCAAGAAAATATTTAAAAAATAGTTTTTTATATTGAATTTCAAATGTACCCAATGAAAACTTTAAAATACATTTAACACCAGAATATTTATACGAAAAACTTTTAAAATATGTTTTTGACATTACTTAATATTAAATCCTACTATAATTTTTCTGGCACGGTATTTTACATTTTTTTTTTTTTTTTTTTTTAAATAATGCTTTCGATTATTTATTTAAAGATCTTTCTACTTCTATTTGCTCTGCTATATGTCACTCGAAGATTATTTTACATGTGAGATTACTTAAAAGAACATATAAATTTGACTGTCTTGAGCCTATTTAACCTTAAAAATATATGAAATATCTGAACGAGATACTACCAACTTTATAAAACTTATAAATATTAAATAGCATTAGAAAATGAAATTGGTAGATAGTAAATATATGTAGCTCTAGTGCAGGCATCCTGCATAGTAAATTAATTTACTTGATGACATAATCATTTTAAATTTTAAACTTAGATAATGCATAGAAGACAATTAACGATATATCGAAAGCGAAAACATAGAAGAAGTATATTCCATAGAAAGAAATTTTAGTGTACAAAGCTTTCCCACCAACTATTAATAAGTCACAAAAATTAATTATAAAACGTTTGAATGAATGTCGTCAGTTTTAATGTTAAATGTAAGTCTCCCTTCAAGATATTTTATGAAGATAAAAATCCACAAATGAAGATAAAATGTCGGTCTGCATTATCACATATCACTTTTCTTTTAACACTGAGGTAAGTTAGAAAAGAACAACAACAAAAAAAAAAAACCTCTTCATCACAGAAAGGCGAAGATGTATAACCTCATTGCATTTATTAAAATTTTGTTAAAACACATTTGTCACAGAAGATTCACCTCTTTGATAGGTTAAAAAATGTGAAATGAATAGTTATTTTTAAGGCTTTATTATGCTTCTACTGTGTGAATAGAGTTCGCTTTTTAAAAAATAACAGACATAATTTACAGATTAAGAGGAGGGATACATAGCGACATTACTGACGCTTTGGTGGGTGCGGCCCAAAAAAGGTTGGGAACCACTGATCTAGACATAAATGTTGTTCCTCAATATCGTCAAGCTCATTTGATATTCTACATTTTTAAAATGCTTTAACAATTAATTCCGGTTTGATTTCATTTCATGATGTTATAATCCATTCACACATTTTCACTAGTGCAGATGCCGTATACAGTGGAACTCCAGTTATATGTTTTGCCCGGGACCAGATAAAACGTATAACTTAGTAAAACATACAATTCAATTAATGATCTACCAGGACCTTTTTTAAATATATATCGTTAAAATTTTGTTTCACTGACAACATTCAGTTACCTTTTTCATCGAAAACCGAAGTTTCAACAATTAACAACTTAAAAACAATTATTTTGGGATGCTCTTGTTCTGCATCAAGACATTACAGATTATACTAAAATAGCCTCTTGCGATAATGTACTTTACAATCTGCAATTATGCCCAAAAATAAGAGCTGGAATTTTCTAGTGCAGTTAGTCGGGGAAACTTCACTTGGATGTTCTCGAGCTAGCTTGAGGGCGAGTGAGCAGCACAATTTTATATAATACGAACAAAAATTGTGTGTGTGTATATGTAAATTTTACCTTAAAAATGGCTCTCACGATTTTGACTAAATTTTGCACCCTACCATTTTCGGGCACGAAAAGACCATTGGGCTGGGTCACATGTTCAAGAAAATTCGATTAGTGGGTCATTATGGGTCAGAGTCAAATTAATTATATCTAAAAAACGGCTCGATCGATTTTTACTAAATTTTGTATCCAACAATTTTCAGGTACAAGAAGACTATTGGGCTACATCACATGTTCGAGAAATTTCAATTAGTGGGTCATTTTTGGGTCACTTCGGGTCAAGCTAATTTTATCTAAAAAACGGCTCTAACGATTTTCACTAAACTCTATATTCTACAGTTTTGCATTACGAGAAGACCATTGGGCTAAGTCACATATTCGAGAAAATTCGATTAGTGGGTCATTTTTGGGTCACTGTGGGTCAAGCTAATTTTATCTAAAAAACAGCTCTAATGATTATTGCTAAACTCTATATTCTACGGTTTTGGATTATGGTTGGTTGGTTGTATGGGGTTTTATGGCGCAAAATCCCATAAGGGACATGCTGCGCCAAAAAAGTAGGCTAAAACATAACAAAAAGGTGAGAAATAAAACTGACAAAATAAAAGAACAATGAGCAGAGCAATCTGGATGGGGTATCCCATCCAGATATAGTCAAACAAGTGTAGAAAAAACTAAATTTTAAATACTAAAAACAGTAGAGTAAAAAGATAAAAGTAAGTCAATAAAAAGAACAGTTTAATGGGGTTCCCATCCAGAGATCATGAAAGTGTAAAACAGAAAACTGACTTGTTAAACCAAAGAAAGATACAAAAAATTAAATTTCAAAATAAAATCCTGTATGTTTTAAAAAGGTAAAGAGTGCCCCATGAGGTATTTCCCCTATGAGGTTTGTCGATAGTGGTGATGATGACTTAAAATAAGTTCTATACAAATGCCGGAGACCCGGACAATCAGTTAAAATATGATGAATGGTCAGGTAATTAAAGTGACAATGTGGACACATGGGTGCATCTTCCCGAAGTAAAAGATGTTTATGAGTGATCCTTGAATGTCCAATTCTCAGACGAGTAAGAAGAACATCTGTTTTTCTAGGATAACTCTGAGGCCAGGTGATTATTATAGGTTTGATATGGTGCAGTTTATTACTGTTTTCTAAATCCCAACTTTCTTGTCATTTATTCTGAATAAAACTATTTATAAGTAGTTTAACGTCTGAGAAAGGAACATTAAGGTGTAACGGATTAAGAGCACGTTTTGCTGCCTTATCTGCTTTCTCATTGCCAGGAATACCCATGTGTCCAGGTACCCAGCAGAATAAAATATTATAACCACGTCTTGTTAATTTGTTATAAAAATCTAGGATGGATGAGACAATAGGATGCTTTTTAAAAGATTTGATTACATCAGTAGAACTATTCGAGTCTGTATATATAATGAAGGATGAGCTATGATGATGAGATATGTGCAACATGGCTCTCTCTATTGTAATCAGTTCAGATGTAAAGACAGAAACAGAAGGATGAAGACGATAGCTTAAAGAAGTGTCACAAAAAACGCCACAACCAACAGTATTACCATTCTTAGATCCATCTGTATAAATGTCAGTATAGCCATTAAAATTTACTCGGCGTGCGGCAAATAATTGTTGAAAAACTGCAGGGGCCAAGTTGTTTTTATCGTAACCTTTAAAAGGATGGAGCGAGGTAATATCAGGAGGTTTCCAAGGAGGGAGTACATAAGAGTGACAGGAACTCACCTTGATATTACTCAGAGGCCCATTGTCAACAATGTTCCCAATTCTGACTCCAAATGATGGGATGCACGATGGTCGATGCTGATAAAGAATATCATTGTCAGTATTCATAATGTAGGAATGAAGTGGATGATTATGATGTGAGAGGATACGATAATACATGTTCAATGAGAGTTTTTCACGAATACGATGAAGTGACGGTTCTTTACATTCAACATACAAGCTTAAAACTGGAGAAGTACGAAATGCACCAGAGCAAACACTGAGTGCACTATGGTGCACAGTGTCAAGTTTTTTAAGAACAGAATTACGTGCTGAACCATACACCTGGCAGACATAGTCAATTTTTGAACGGATCATAGCGCGATAAATTTTAAGAAGAGATCCCCGGCCTGCTCCCCAAGAAGTGTTTGAAAGCACCTTGACTAAGTTAAGTGACTGCTCACACTTTTTACGTAATTGTAGAACATGTGGCAGGAAAGTGAGTTTTTTGTCAAAATAAAGGCCTAGAAATTGTGTGCAGTCTACAATAGAGATTTGAGAAGCTCCAATGAAGATTTCAGGATCTGGATGCAGATCCCTACGTCTACAGAAATGCACACAAGAAGTTTTGTCCTGAGAGATTATAAAACCATTTTTATTTGTCCATTGAATAATACGGTTGATAGCAATTTGTAATTGTCTCTCAATAAAACGCATATCTTGTCCTTTACATAAAATTTTAAAATCGTCAACATATAATGTACCCTGCACACAAGGGGGTAACTGGTGTAGTATATCATTTATCTTGATAGCAAAGAGGGTGACACTCAGAACACTGCCCTGCAGTACACCCTCTTGTACATAAAACTAGAGAGAATACCCCCAATTCGAACTTGAAAAATTCGAATGGCGAGGAAGTTCTTAATAAAAATCAGGAGGTTTCCACGAAAGTCCAAATTAAAAAGATCGCGAAGGATACCATATCTCCATGTCTTGTCATATGCTTTCATCATGTCAAAAAACACTGCGACCAGATGGTTTCGTTTTAAAAAAGCAGTCCGTATATGAGTTTCTAAAAGAATGAGGTTATCAATAGTAGACCTACCATGTCAGAATCCGCTTTGGAAGGCTCCAAGGCAATTGTTCATTTCTAAAACATGCACCAGGCGGCAGTTAACCCTTTTTTCTAAGAGTTTGCAGAGGCTGCTAGAGAGTGCGATAGGTCTGTAATTGTTTGGGTCACTGGAATCCTTTCCTGGTTTAGGAAAGGGAATAATAATAGCTTTGGACCAGGCATTAAGGAAAGTTTGTTCAGTCCAAATTCTATTATAGAAAGCAAGTAAATTATTGAGAGAGGCACTGGAAAGGTGTTTTAGCATGGTATATGTGATGCCATCGTGACCTGGAGCAGATAAACAGCTTTTTTTGCAAACATCTTAAGAGTTCCTGAATAGTAAAAGGTAGATTATAATCATAAGAATGTTGAGAGTTAAAATTTATGCTGGTAGTTTCCATTTGTCTTTTGTAAGATAAGAAAGGTTCTGGGTAAGAGTCAGATTTAGAATTAGATGCCAGAGTACTTGCTATTGTTTCAGCAATATTTTTGGGAGATGCTATAGTTTGTCCATTTTGATTTAAGATTGAGATGTGGTTTTCTGAATACAGTCCCATACAATTTTTCACTTTTTTCCACAGGACTTTACTTGAAGTATTAGAGCTAATAGTAGAGGCTAATAGTAGAGATGTATTGCATCCAGGATTCACGTTGGCTTTTACGTCGCAGTTTTGGATTATGAGAAGGCCATTGGGCTAAGTCACATGTTCGAGAAAATTCGATTATTGGGTCACTGTGGGTTAAGCTAATTTTATCTAGTAAACGGTTCAATCGATTTTGACTAAATTTTGTATCCGACTGTTTTCTGGCACAAGAGGACTATTGGGCTAGGTCGCATGCTCGAGAAATTTCAATTAGTGGGTCATTTTTGGGTCACTGCGGGTCAAGCTATTTTTATCTAAAAAACAACTCTAACGATTTTCACTAAACTCTATATTCTACAGTTTTGGATTACAAGAAGACCATTGGGTAAGTCATTGGAAAAAGTCGGGTCATTGGGTAAGTCAGTGGAAAATTCGAACAGTGGGTCATTTTTGGGTCACTGTGGATCAAGCTATTTTTATCTAGAAAATGGTCCAAAACATTTTGACAAAATTTTGTATTATACCGTTTCTGGAGGCATAAGACCATTGGGATAGGTTGCATGCTGAAAAAAATTCAAACAGTGGGTCATTTTGAGTCCTAATGGATCGGGATCAAGTTAACCGTATCTAAAAAACGGCTCAAACAATTTTGAGAAAACTTTATGTTATACCTTTTCTAGGCACGAGGAATCCATTGTGTTAGGCCGTATTCTCAAGAAAATTCTATTAGTGGGTCATAATGGGTCAGGGTCAAGCTAAATGCATCTCAAGAAGGTTCAAATGATTTTGAATTTTTTTTTTTATTATACCGTACCAGTACGTGAAGACCATTGGAATAGGTCACATGTTCGATAAATTTCAATTAGTGGGTCATTTTTGGATAAATGTGGGTCAAGATAATTTTATCTAGAAAATGACTAATGATTTTCACTAAATTTTGTATTCCATCATTTTCAGGCTCGAGAAGAGCATTATGTTAGGACGCATTTTCGAAAAAATCTGATTAGTGGGTCATTTTGGGTCACTATGGCTCAGGGTTAAGCTAATTGTATCTAAAACAGCAAGAATGATTCCGTGGGAATAATATATTGAGATAAAAACTAAGCTAATTTTGACTGAACTTAGCTTGGTCATTTCTGCTAGTGTTTCATAAATAGAGTAACTTTGTATTTTTCTCTTCCTGCATGCGCGTCTAGTTTCTTTAGGCAATTGCCCATGGCTGTCCTCGTCATCCTCGCTTATAGATTTGCCTCATAATCTTTGAAGAATGTGATTACATTTTTATAACAACGGAGCTTTTTGTATTTTTCAATGACTCAATGGCGTAGCTTATCGGTACCGCCAAACATAGTTTACAGGTGTTACAAACATGCGGTTCTTCACATGAGTTCGGTCTTGTCTGTGATGCAATCATCTTTCGCCTAACAGCCTTGAATAAATTTTGGAAGTTCCTGAACTTTGAAGTGACCAACTGTGCGATCACCCACAGCATTCTACTCATTGCATGTGGGGCGACCAGTAATACCATGGTGGTCCTTGAATCCTGTAAGCCAATCCTGAGAAGCTTTGAATACTGCTAACTCGAGGGCCTTTTCTTGCAGCAAATTTCAGATTACTGGTATGTCAGCCGAATGCTCAGACTGAAACCACAATCATAGACGTTTTTCTAATTCGGAAGATCGTCCTTCCTGCAGGCGTGCATGTTTGAAAGAGTTTGGCCCAGATTCAGTTAAAGCATCTTTTATTTTTTCTTTCTTGCTTAAAATTGTGCTGAGGGTAGAGTATAGTATTCCAATACATTGAGACAAAGTCTCTCACCAGAATTGGCCTCCTGCCTTCCAAATAATTTTGATCTTTTCCTCTACCGAGAGAAATGCCCATTTCAGACTCATTTTTAAGCCGCATGCAGACCTGCCAACCTTTGAAAATGAAAAATCGTAGCACACAAAATTGAAATTAATCTGAAGGTTGGTGGGTTGGTTTTTCGTGTTACACAGCCATCTTTTGACATTTGTAAAAGGAATAAGGTTTCAGTTTCAACTCAATATAGCAAATTTTTCCTCTGAAAATTATTATACGATTTTTAGAGTTTCTTTTCGTTTCGCAAGCGTTTTTTTTTTTTACATTTGTAAAAGGAGCCAGGTTCCAAATTTTTGGCCCAATGCAGTAAATTTTGATGAAATTCGCGATTTTTTCCCCGCAATCATTTCAGGATATTCACAATTTTTTTCCCACAATCGTAATTCCCATTTTTCTATCATGATTCTTTGTTGAAATCTGCACTTTTTACCATGAAATTTGACGAAATTCGTGTTTTCTTTCTGCGATGTTTCGGTGAAATTTGCGTTTTCTTGCTGATCTTTCGATTCAGTCAAATCGAATCAAGTTTCGATTTCTTCAAATTCACGTTTTCTTTCTGTGATATTTAGACAAAATTCACGTTTTTACCACAATCCTTTGACGAAATTTATTTTCTTCTGCGGCCAATTGATGAAATTGATTTTTTTTTAACACAGTCATTTGTCGAAATTCGCGATGGTTTATTGCAAATCTTGTGATTTTGCACACTATTTCAAACCTTGCCCCTCAAAGAGCCCCCCTCCCCCTACCAGAAATTCTTAAAATGGCACCCTTGTTTCAAAGGAAGGGAATTCCTGTATAAATATTTACAGAAACACGACTCACCCGAGGTTAATATGCATAAAGAGTGTTTTATGTTAAGAAGTTTGTTTTGCAGCCCAGATTTTTTTTCCAATGAGCATTTTTTAATGACTGAATTTTCGGACTAATGGGCAATTTTTTAAAACTTTCGGAAATGAATACTTTGAAATTTTGGAAATCTTGGAACAGAATCACTCCTGAAAAAGATGCTGTTCGGGATAAAAATTGCAACTAGAAACAAAAAATGCGTTTGTGTCTTTTGCAAAAAATCGTAGTTTAAGACCGATTTTCGTAGCATCGTAGTTTATAGGTCCAAATCATAGCAACTATGATTTTTTCGTAGCAGTTGGCAGGTCTGCGCATGATGCAATGTCAAGAAATCTATGGCACAGCACACTGTCGGACGCATATTCATGTTGTTGCCCAAAATAACTGCCATATTGGGACCTCAGCATTAGTCTACCCCCAGAGCTGGGATTGCATATTTAAAAGGACCTATCGTTGTTCCCAATTTGCTAACAATAATTGGTTTTATGGTTCTGGACCCACAATGGCAGGGATGATGTCAGCCTGTATTATAGGAATAGTAGACGAAGGCAGGTGGTCACATGGCTGTAATGGGAAAAAGAAACATGAGAGGGGAGTGGAAAGCGTGGTCCCCGCTGCTACGGCTAACACCTCTGTCCTTCCCCCCCTTACTTCTCATATGCTCCATTTTCGCACATGGCTAGAAAAAATCCCAGAAACCACAGAGAAAAATTCAGCAAGGGGTAGAAAAGGTTAAAAAAAAATATTTTTTGCAAAACATCATCCAAGGACGCAAAAACAAAATGCATAACTGAAGGAAATGTATGTATCAAAAACGTATAACTCAGCTGAATTTTAATGGCAAATGATCGTGACCAGTGACTTAAAACATATAATTGAGGGAAATGTACAACTCAGGTAATGTATAACTGGAGTTCCCACTGTATTTCTTTCTTTTGTAAATGTTTTTCTCCTTCTAGCTTCCATGTGTTCCACTGCCGCCGTCAATTATTCCTTTTTTAATCCCGTCTGCTCTATGGGATACAAACATATCCCAAACTACAAGACTTTCTGGTTTTCTTAAAGCTCCTGGACGCTTTTCCCAAACATTTTTTATCCATAATTTAAACCCATTTTCGTCCATTCAAGCTGGTATTTCTGGTTTGTTTTTGTGGAGAAAACATGTTATACAGCAGTATATGCGTGAAATAAAAATATACACTCTCAAATTAATGATGCGTGTTATAGGCCGGGGTATACGGTATTTTAAACATTTGAAAATTAAAAATATATTTTAAACATTTTAACTGTTCCATAGTTATAAAAAATGAATTTTTAGTGCAAAATCACAACGTATAGCACAGTGCTCACCTCTGCATCCATTCTTTATATTTCTGCGTTTTCAAAATTTCTGGAGGAGTAAAATGCACTACTAATGCTGCTACAGTAGAAGTAGGAGCACCAATTTGATATTTTCTAAACTTGTTCTCACTAACAAAATTATCAAGATAAGCCTCCGATGGACATTCTACAACTGCAATTAAAAAGCAACATAAAGATTACAATGTCACAAAACTACTAAAATACACAAATTATACATAATAAGCTATTTAAAATATATAGGTTGTACCCAGTGTTCTCGCTGCCGCTCGCCAAATCGCGACAAAATGCTGCATTTGGCGAGTAAATGAAGAATCAGACAAAATTGCAAGTGTTCAATTTCTACTTTTTTTTTTTTTTTTTTTTTTTTTTTGAGTGTGTGTGCCAATATAATTGAGATTTTTATATGCATTATTGAACGATTGATATCACTTTTCATGTTCAATCACACTCATACCGTGCTATTAACATTACTCTATACACTGATGCTGACTCAGCACCAACTCAGTTTAGAAACAGCCAAAGACACAGAAAGGATTATATATATGTATGTCCTTGTACATATGTATGACATCCAACTCAGTGAAAATGTATTAGAGTTCCTTTACCTGTAATTTATCCTGTCGAGCTGTTTCAAATAACAGCCCACATATGATTACCAAATGGTTATCTGAGTGAATTGTGTTAGCTGGCATGTGATCCAGATAGCTCACTTTGGAGAGCCTTCCCAGTTAGAACATATGTATGTTCTTAATGTACCAACACATTTCCACACCCAAAATCTGCATACATTACATTTTCTTACTAGATTAATATCAAAGCATGCAATTTTGCATACAATAAAACATGTGAAAATGGAATCCTAACTGGAAAAAACAATAACAAAAAAAATTCTGCTAGACAGGTTTCAATCATAGAAGGGAAAATTGTAGGTTAAAACCATAATTCAATCACTTTGTGTGAATTTTAAATACATAAGCTAAAACCTTTTACAATGTTCCAATGCACAAATGTGTACAATACCATGACACAAAAAACCATATTTAACGTCCGTTTCAAGGATTCATGGATCTCCTTTCTCGGTGCGAGAAAAAAAAAAAAAAAAAATTGAAAGATTAAAATGGGTTTAAAGAACCCCTTCGGTTATAGCCCAGAGTACTGGCTAATGATCCAAGAATCCTTGAAACGGCCATATGTGGTTTTTTGTGTCATCGTATTGTACATATTTGTTCACTGGAGTAGGTTGTTATTCTCACGGGTTGGGAAATACATGATTTTACTCACATTGGCAAGTGGATTTTTTGACAGGGCGAGTGAATCTTTGAAAAACTGCAGGCTATAGAAGATATGCCAAAAAACTTCATTTTTTTATTAATTAGCTATGGTTTGCAACTTTTCAAATTACTGCAGTGATGTAAACATGGCACTAAGTTCAATCCTATATTAAACTTTCCTCTATTGTGTATATTTCTTAATTTTACAGAAAAAAAAATATGAAAATGCATTGTAGTAATAGCGATTAACTATTTTTTGCAGTCATGTACATTTTGTCATAATGATTTTCAACTGTATGTTGCATCTTGCTGTCTGGTAAAATAAATCTTTGACTAGTAAGATTTTTTTTTTATTCCCCACCCCTGATTATTCCCATTAAGGTCATAGTGTAAAAAAATTCTTTAAAAAAAATTAAAATTAGATCCCCCCCCCCCCCCCTTCCTGTGTTAAGGTATTGAATGACTACTTAAAATTGCAGGTTTCCAAAACAATTAAACTTTTAATTAGATAATATTAAGCAACAATTTTATAAATGTTTCTTGAAATAAGTATGAGAAATATTTTCCCCCGAGAATGACTTCCATGTTTTTCTTGAATATTTAAATAACTAGAACCCCACTAGAAGATATGAGATGATGGCAGTTATGACAATATGTTATTACACACAAGAATAAATTTATTCCATTATTTTAAAATTTAAAGATACTTTAAGATTTTTTTTATGCTTTAATTAATAAAATTATAATTAGTAATGATCTATACTGATAAAAGAAAAGAGTTTGGGTGCGATGACTAGGAAAATCTAAAGTACACAGAAGCCTGAAAATTTGAGATAGTCCGAGGCAGGTCATAATGCAATTGAGGCTCAAATTTTTCATTTTTTGCTGATTAATTGAGGTATTAATTAAAATTCATATTGAATGTCACAAAATGTCATGAAAAGTTGCGGTGGTGCCACCAAATCCTTGTCTCCTGGTATGCATGATATAATAAGGGGATACTGTATTAACAAATCAAAGAAATTTCATAAGATATAGAAAATGTTTTAATAAAGATGAAAAGAAATCAATGCACTGAAAACAGCATATAATTTAGAGAATGTTAATAACCAGGCATTACATAGAAAAATACAAAATGAAAATAAATCAAACTATATAATATAAGCTTAAAATTTTTTAAATTATTTAATACTTTATTTGTAAAGCAATAAAAAATGAAGAAAAGAAATTTTAATATGATAAAAAGAACTTAAAAACACCATAAAAATTTTAATAAATGTGCAAGGCCTTTCGAAAGAACTAGTCTTTCTTCATCAGGCACAGAGAAATTATTTTAAAAAAAGTTCAAACAGAAAATTTTCATTGACAAAACAGCAAGTGAAATAAAATAAATATATTACTAGAAATAAATTTTGAAATAAGGCAAATAACTAATAAATATATTTACTTAAGAAAAGTGGGCATGATTGTTACACAGGAAATTTTCATTCAAGCAGTAATTGAAATAAAATAAATAAATTACTAAATAAATTTTGAAGTAATGCAAAAAACTAATAAATATATTTACCTAAAAAAAGTGGGCAAGGTTGTTCCTCACTAACAACATCTTTGGAGTGTACCTATAATATCAAAATGCACTGCCTAATTACTATTATTTATATTTTAAAATAAAAGTCTAATTATGAATTTGCAATATTTAGTGATAATAAAATAGCTGGAGAGATGAGAAATATACAGAAGTGGAACTTTTTTTTCTCTAGGTCTAGGTGGTGAGTAAAAACACCATTTGGAGGAAAAAGATCTACTTTACAATACTTAATTACAGAAATATTGATGACAAAACAATGAATCTTTAGAGATATTATACTAATCAGCTGAGATAACCTGAGGCGCAAAAGGTGTGTTCATGATTTCTTCCCAATTTCTTGAATACTTGCCATATCAATCAAGGAAAATAATTTTGAACTACATTTCGTACAGACCAATGGTAATAGTTTTCAGGTCTGCGATGGGGCACCATGGGGACATGTCACACTGCGCCATGGGTGCAAGAAGTCTATTCAAGCCAATACTGAAAACATTTTTGAGTACAGTAAACTCCTGACTATTCGCCCTAACGTAGTGGAAGGGTAGACCGGATAACAAAAAAGCCGGATAGGCCGGAGTTCTATAAATATTTACTCACTTCCTGCCCTACCCCCGCCATGATATTAAAAACACGTTACACATTTTAAGATAAATTTTATATATACATTACATACAGTTTCAAAATGAGCAAAATATTAAAATGAAAAACGTAACCCTAATTCGAAAAAAATGAGTAAATCGTATTTTACTGCTTATTAATAAATGATTTCACACATATAAAAAGTTATGCATAAGATAAAAAGAGTCAAAATTTTCAGTTTTTAGTTTTTGAAAAAGTCCTTAATGATAGATGACTGCTTCTTCCTATTAATGTCCATCCATTTACGCAAGTAGATGCTATCAGCTGGCGTCGCTTCCTCCTGCTGACTAATGTACTGCAGTGCTGCCTCCATCGTCTTGAAACCTCTCGAATGTGGGATGAGATTACTCCTGTCTTTCTCTTCCTCTTTTTCTTCTGTTATTTCTCTCTTTGTCACCATTTCTACAATATCGTTGTCAGTTAATTCATTAACTTTGTCATTTTTCATCCATCCTATAATGTACTCTGCATTGGCATTGTCTGAGCCCGGTATATTTTCAGCAACGAAAGAAACTTATCGTTCTCATCTTCCACTTCAGTTTCCTACAAAGGTTTATGTCCACCTTCATGGTCCAAAAGAATGTTCCAAGGCCTTGCAATTACTATGTTTGGGATTTCTTCCCATGCGTTTGCACCCACCTTACGACATCTAGCATGTCAATATTTTTCAGAGTGGTTATGTAGTCTTCATTTGTGTCAATCGCTGATATCAACGAACGGAGAAGACGCTGGCTATACTTTTTCTTTGTCATTTCAAGGACGCCCTGGTCCATCAGCTGACTATAACCGTGGTATTCTCACCCATTTCATTAAATATTCTTCAATAAACACGAAGCACACAAAAAGACTATATGAACGTAACCAGGAACAGAGGCAAATAACGTCCACACTTGTTAACATCCGAAGCTCATCTGATGAAACAGATTATCAAGCCTTAACCCCCTCCATTCCTGTCTGTCATTGCTCTGCTATTGCAATCTGCAATCCCTTCTTGCTCCTTCCTATCGTGAGTCAGCACTTTCCCATGGACGGGAACTTGCCTATCTCGGCCACTTGCAACATTCCTCATTTTTTTTACTAGGCCACATAGTACGGAGAGCCGGATAGTTTACTGTAATTAGGCATAACTAAAGGAGAGAGGCTAAAAGATTTTAATATAGCTAAAATTGATCTTTTACAAGAGTAGAAAGTGATTAAAAGTTTTTGCTTGTAAAATTGCTATTTCACTATATAAAGTATGATTTACTATCCGTCAAAAATCTCTCCAAGACTGAAATCAGTTATGAGACTGAAGACTTGCAACCATGCA
This sequence comes from Maratus speciosus, assembly GCA_963932465.1. Lineage (NCBI taxonomy): Eukaryota > Metazoa > Arthropoda > Arachnida > Araneae > Salticidae > Maratus > Maratus speciosus. The sequence continues at coordinate 609,015,466 of OZ010790.1, forward strand.
CGGCACTCTCTACCTGAGGCACCCTAACTCAATGAAAGAAACAGTGACAATCTGAAATTGGGTAGTACAAAAATAATTAAATATTTAACATTTATAAAGTCAAACTAAGCAAGATAAGGCAAATATTTATTTCCCATTTGTTTTCCAATGTTTTTCATTCGGTGAATAAACTACTCTCTATTACTAATCATCTGACAAAGAGAGCAGGTAATGAATTGCTTGTGAAACTATGTTTAAAATTTTTTAAACCCTTCTATTTTAAATATCGCCAATTCTAATGATTCTCGCATTCGGTTAAAACAGTTAGTAAATTTCTCAGTTTATGTGGCCTCAATGGAGTATCTATCGCAAGAAGACTGAATTGGAGAGAAATACTTGCTTTACATATATTGATATAACACATGTAGTGTTAATTTGAGTGTTGTCTGTGCTTGTTTATTATAAATGGTGACCTGCATGAAGCTCTGAAAAGAGAAGTAGAGATATCAATCTTCCACTGTGGAAAGCTTTGAAGATGAAAATAGAGTTATTTTCCCCCTCTCCCGCATCCATCATATTTGACTTTGACTGATGAGTCCAATTAGCAGTCTCCAATGTAAGACATGGTTAAATAGGGTGGATGCAGGAAGGGGTTAGGAACAGCATCAAGTGACGTCATTTATGACAGCTCCATTTGTTGGATGCTCCTTAGTAACCTGCTACTTCTAATATTTTAAAAAAATTTCTAAATTTTTTTATATTAAATTACAGTAGAACCTCGATTATCCAAAGTAATTGGGACCGACTGACTACCTTTCAGAAAATCGAAATTTTTGGATAATCAAGAATGCTTCAATTTTAAGATTAAAGAGAAGTATATGCAATATTTCTTATTATGGTAACACGTGCTTAATAAAAATAAAGCATTAGCAAAATTGAAACAAGAATAAATTATCTGAATTTTCACTTTGAAATTAAGTACCTTTTACATATATCATAAGGATTTGAAAAAATGCTTTGTTTGTCACAGTTTTGATTGCTTTTGCTCTATCACGAGTTTTTAAATATTATTATTTCACCAGTATCACAGTCTTTCTGCTGTTCCAGCCAAGGCAAACCTTTTGCAAAACATTCAAAAGCTTCAGAATTGCTAATTTGTTCATTTTCATCATTCCACTCTAGCTTATGGGAGTTCAAGTTAAATTTAAAGGAACTCTAAGAAAAAGGATCGAAAATATTTATATGTACTCGTAGTTCAGAAAGGACCGCTTGCACACAAGGATTACGATAGTAAAAAAAAAAAGCTTTCAAAATGGATTTTGCACAAAAGGAATGTGATAGGGGGGGAAAAAAAAGCTTTAAAAAAGGATTTTGGTTAACCGAGAGTTTCGGTTAAAAGAGGTTCTACTGTACTAAAAATCTCTATAATAAATTATAGAAATTTTTTATAAATTTTCGTGACCTTCAGACCTCAAATCAGACTCAGTTCAGATGTTGATATTATATATATGTAAGGACATATAACTGTTGAACATAAAAAAAGGGCTAAAATTTGTCAAAAACATAAAAAAAACTTAAAAAATTTCGAATTTTTTGCCCCAATCATTCATGGGTTCCCTACCAGCAACCTGTGTGCCAAATTTTGCAGCCCTGTGCCCTGTAGTTTTTGAGTTTTTGAGGTTACATAGATACATGCACAGATAGGGTAGATTTCCAAGGAACTATAATGAGAGATCAACTTTTCTTTAATCTGAAAACTTTTTGAATTTAAAAAGTAAGTAAATAAATAAATTAAGAGTAGAAACTCAAATTATCTGTTGCAAAAATTTCATGCCACTGTCTCCAATACAATGTTTTACAGAGTTCTCTGAATTGGAAAATTTTAATTTTGACAACATTCAATAAAATTTACTTAAAATAGATATTTTTAACAAAATGTGTTATTTATATGATTTTTACATGTATTTTAATTTTCTAAACTTTCTAACATTATTTGTTTTTTTTTTTTTTTTTAAAGCAGGCGTAAAAAGTTTAAGAATGAAACTGTAACAAAATTAAATTTTTGAGGAATTAATCCATAGCATAGGATTTAAATAAAAGGTTTAAATTAAAAATTTAAACAAACTATATAACTTACAGTCTTTCCACATGGTAGAACAATGTCTTTACCATTTTTTAACTCTCCCAAGAGTGGGCCACTAAAAGGATATGAGAAAAATAGACTCAGTAAAAAGAAATTCTTTATTATTTAAAAAATAATGATAATTGAGATTGAGACCTTAATATAATAAATATACTGAAAAGTAATGCAATGTATTTACATAATACTTTAGAAACATTTTACTATAAAGAGTAGTTTCTACATTTATAATTTTTGAAAGGATGAAACACATTGGTAATTGTATTCTTTGCTATGGACAAGCATTATATCTATTATTATTATTATTTATCAGAAATGTACTATTTGATTGACAACCCTTCCCACCTTCTCTCTAACGCACATAATTATACAACATAAATGTACAGTTTGACTGCAGAAATATACTTTACAGAGATTAGTTTGAAAACTTTAATGAGGTTTTATCATAAGTTCCCCCGCCCCCTTATAAAAATAAAAGTGTGTGAAAAAGGCAAGGAGAAAATATACTCAGTGTTCTTAACGCTGTATCCTATTACAGTTGTTGTATCTGTAGCTGACATGGTCTATGTTTACAATCAAGCATACACATTTAATATCTGATCAATTTCTAAGGATGGAATATGAGAGGATTTTGCAGATATTGTCTTTGAAATAATGACCTGATAGTATAGTTCTGAAATGTAGTTACTTTATAGAATGTTTGAAAAAGATATCTCAAATGTCAAAATACAGATATCTCTCTGGATTTGGGCCAAAAATTTTTAAACAAAAGTAACTTACAAATAAATCAGCAAATTTTTCAGTACATTATAATGATTGAAAAATGAAATTAAATTCAACAAGGAATGTAATTTTCTCTTGATAAAATATTTAAAATACCATGATTAATAGTAACCTTCCTATTTGAGCATTGCATATCTTATAAAATTTAGGGGAGGTAGGGGTGATTTAATTAGGATAACTTTTTGACAATTAATTGCCAGAAAAGGAAATGGATTACATACTAATGTTATGTATAATTTTACTCAGTTGTCTCTTGAAATGTGTAAAGAATTATTTTCAATGTACCATGTTACCTGGTACAAGTGCCTTTTTCAAAAAATACCTCTTTGATCCCAATTACCCTGGGGTAATTGGGATCAGTGGTATTTTCTCTCATGTCTTACAAAATACACAATCATAAGTAAATGGAATTAAAAAATCTGGGTGTGGACTTTAGAGCAAGATATTTTTGGTTTTACAACTACAACTATTCTCAGAGATACAGAATTGGAAAGATAAGTACGCTGGGGGAAAAAATGCTTTTAAAGGGATTTATAATATTTATACATTTACACTCTGCCTACAAAACAAAATCAAATGCAAAATTTTCTATTGGAAATTAATAGCCTTGTTGTATTACATTTTTTGTTGAGTAGAGATAAAGAACTAATTTTTAAAATTAAAAAATAATAATAATAATTTTTTTTAAAAATAACATGAACTGTAAGCAACGGTGGAAAAAGGATCAGTCAAAGCTCATATGTTGTGAAGGAGGAAAATTTCATTTACACTGAAAGTGTTGAGGCCTAAGTGTTGAGGCCTAAACTGGCAGTTACGGTTAAAATTCGGAATAAATGCCAAAAAAAATTGTAAAATAAATGTTTTGTTAGCACAAAATGTGCAGTAATGTAAACATAATTCATAACTAGGGGTATTTCACAGGATCTGAAAACTGAAAGATTACAAAATGCATTCTAAGCCACAATTTCATCTAAATAGAAATTAAAATTTGCGATCCCAATTTAAACTTAACCCCAAAACTCTATGATCCTATTTACCCCGAAAATGCTAATTAGAATCATGTAGTTTATTAACATCATGCTTCGTCTGTTGTAAAACGTAACCATTTCCTCTTAAAGACACCTTTTTCTAAATTTAAATCTATAGTTATATTTCAATATTCCTAAAAATCTTTACACAGGAACTTTTTAACTAAAGCATTCTCATTTTGATGGACATTGTTTTTCTTTGTGTTCTGGGAAGACAGTGATTACTTCTACAGGAACATACATTTTCACTCAAAAAAAAATGCACATGTAGAACATTAGTCAGACTTCATAATTTGCATGGTCAATTTTTTTATCTGTTGCAGACTGCTCCTGATCCCAATTACCCCTACCTCTGATATAAAATTGAAATTCATGCAAAAATTCAATCTACAAATGAATATATATATATACATTGAAATCAGGAATAGAATTTAAATCAACAGATAATGAAAAGAGGGGAAAAAAGTTAGTTATTAAAGCTAACTTATCCATGACCATTTGTTAAAAAAGGATTTTTGATGGTCTAAAAGATGTTTGAAATTTTTTAGTAAAATTTCAAATCATTGAGTCAGACTTAATGATTTGAAAGTAAAAACTATGTACAGTCGTGGAAAAAAAAAAGTAAGCACCCCCTATTAACTCTGCAACTAATTATAGATTATGCCTAGAATTATAATAGAAAAAAATTACAGGTACCAAACAATTGGAAATAAAGTCTATTTTTAGATAATGTATGTAAAATTTGCTTAGGGGACCATCTACAAATCAAAACCAAACCTTATTTATTTTCAATGGCAACATCCAATTTTGACAATATATTTTAAATCTTCGCTTCAAACTATGCCCAGAAATAAAATTTTAAGTCATTTGAATTATAAACATTCAAAATTTAGAGCTTCTAATGTTAAATTACATTTTTATTAATAGTTCCTGAAATTATAATCCTAATGTGACAATTTTTTTTTGTTTTATTATAATACTAAAAACCCAAACATAAGTACATTGAATAGGTAATTAAGAAAAAAATATAATATGAATTATGAAATTAATATTTGAAAAAAAGATGACTTGCAAACTACAATTTTTTTGATAGATTTACATTTCTTACATCCAACTTTATGCAAATTCTCAATTTAAAAATTTTCTTCCAGGTAGTTTTCGAATTATGAGTAAAAAACACGAAGATGACAGTTTAAAAGGCCGTCTATGATAACCAGAAAAGCATAATTAGAAAAAAGTATATTTTACTCATTTTAATGAAACATTTGAGCTGGTAATGTTGAAACAGATTAAGCGAGTAAGATGTTTACATTAGCAAGAAATAATACATTAATAGAAGTGACACAGTCATTCTGTAGCATTTCAACTATTGAGCACCAAGCTTCAATTTGGATACAGCCCCTAAAATAGGCTCGTTTTATTATAATTAATTTGTTGGAAACTAATAATATGAATTTCAGGAAAATTTGGATTTCGGTTAATTGAAGGGTGTAGAATCTATTTATGGTGTTAAACTTGGGTATTGCTATTGAAAAAAAAAAAAAAAAAAAAAAAAATGAAATTTGAGTTTGTTTTGATATGTAGATGGCTCCCTAAGCAAATTTTATATACATCATTTAAAAGTAGACTTTATTTCCAATCGTTCGGTACCAGTCACTTCTTCTACGATAATTTGTTGCAGAGTTAGTAGGGGGTGCTTACTTTTTTTTTTCCCCCACAACTGTACATTCAATTCTGTATGCCCTGCTGCATGATCTGAATTTCTATAAAATCCATCATGCACTCTGGAATTTAAATCATAGCCAATATTTAAGCCTGTAGAACAAATATTTAAATAGTATTAATTGCACCAGGTATCAATAAAAAAAAAATTATGTTTTTAAAAGCTTTGATGTATTTTACACATTGTATTTTAATATTATTGTATATTATTATAGCTTAGCTAAAACTGAAACAATCAAATGCAAATATTAAAAAATGGAAGCACTAGGTGGTTAAAAAATATATCACAAAAATAATTGCATTAGTTTCAATAATGTGTTTACTTCAAAAATTCTTATATATTTACAGACGATTTCATTAACTTTTTTTTTTTTTTTTTACAGTTCTGCCATCATACCATTTATTTGCATTGTTTCAAAAGCAGTTTGTTGTGTAAGTTTCAATATTTTGACCTTTAATATTTTAATTACAGCTACAGTTTTTCTTTTTTCTGTTTCTCTTTTGCTTGCTTTATAATTTTCTTTCTATTCTTATTTAAATATTCATAATATCTCATCCTAGTTAATATGGCTCAATATTTCTTTCGCAGAGGTATCGCCTATTTTGAAGACAAATTTGTATAGCTAAAACATCTTTATGTTAAAAATGTGAATTTAGTGAAAATTTTACTTGCAACTGAAAAATCTGAATTTTTTTGCAGACGCACCTTAGTACTCAGGAAATTTTTAACACATGGTAGAGTATTAAAAAAAACTTTTCCAGGTGAATTTTTTTTTTTTTTTTTTTTAAACATTTTTCCTCAACTTTTTGAGCATTTACCATTTTCTGTTTTCCAGTTGCGTAGGAACCAGTGTTGATTTCAGGGCGTGCCCCCCATCCCGGCAGGGTTCCCAGCAAAACATGACTGGCAAATTCCCTGACTTTACATGACCAAATCTAAAAAAATTCCCCGACTTTCCCTGACAAACGGGCATATAACGAAATTTGCTACTTCTTTTTGCAATCCTTTGTCCAAATTACCGATTTTTTCCCCTGAGACTATTTGATCAATTTCGCGTCATTTTTCATTTTTTCTCCCTTTGAAATTTCCCTGAGTACTTTGAAATTCCATGACTTTCCAGATTTTCCCTGACTTTCCATGACGCTGGGAACCCTGCCCGGAAGATTTGAGATTTTGTATTTTCAATGGTCAAGAAGTGCAATCCTCCCCCCCCCCCGGAACACTATGATGTCCCCCCCCCCCCCAGGGCCACAGAAATCCCTCCCGGAGAAAAGTGTCTGAATTCAACACTGGTAGAAACCTTCATTAAAGTCGTAAACAGTGAAACTTTCAATTAAAATGTGGTGGGAAAATTCATATTTTTTTAATTTTTACATTATTTCGTACACATTTTAATATGTAATTCTGGTTAATATGACTGAATAGCTTTTTCATAAGGAAGTATAAATTTATTCCCAGAAAGATTCAAGACATCAGTGGCAATCACGATCTTTTTACCCAAATATATTTACCGTACACCAGTTGGAAGCCCCCCTTTTTCAAAATAAAAAGAAATTAAATTTGGAAGGGGGCTTATAATAAAGATTTAAAAAAAAATCATTAAAAGACCCCTTTTTTTACCATTAATTTAGAAGTAAATAAGTCAAATACAGAGGTGAGAATCTTCTGTATTTTGGCAGATTTCCAATTTGTAAAAATATCTAAATGACTCCCCCCCCCCCCCCCCCCAAGAAAAATTAAAAAAACTATTTTTTTTTTCAAATTTACTTCTTTATTTGTTATTTTATTGAAACAATATTTAATCAATCATCTAAGCACCCACGCCCTCCTGAAAAACTGTTTCCCCCTTTCTCCCCCCTCTGGTACCAAACATGCATAATTTAACATATAAAACTCTTTAATTTCAAATTTCTTTTTTGACCTATTTAACATCCTACAGTAACAAATAAATAAACAATACATCACCTAAATTATCCCCTCCTCTCAAAATCTCTGCTTCTCTATCCCCCTGTCTCCCCACCTTCATATCATGAACATCCTCCCATCCCTGCATCTCATGCAGTTTAAAATCTGTAAAAATTTAAAAAAAAAAAAAAATTCTGCTCGATTAGTGATTTTGTTGTAAAAATATTCAAATGACCACCTAAATTGTTTGTTACTCTCCTTTGAAAAAACATTCCCTCTTTTTCTTTTTTCTTGTTGCCCCCCCCCCTCCCCCCCCCCCCGCCCCAAACCCCACCCCAATGACACACAGCATATTTTTTTTTCTCTCTTTCTATTTAAACATGTGATTCAGTGGTGAGAACAACCAAACTGTAAAAAAAATAAAAAAAAAATCCTCCTATTCAGTTTCCTCCCACATATTTAGAAATCTCCTCCCCCCTTTGGGGCAAAAGAATGGAGCAAAAATTTCACAGAGGATGAAGATTAGGGCAGACTTTAAACATAATAATAATTTTAAAGATTTTAAACTTCGATGGAGGTCAGAGGGGAAAGAGGAACTTTTGGAGAAAGAAGTGTAATTTAGATAACTGATTATTTAATTACACTACCCAACAAAAAAAATATTTTTGTCAGTTTCCTGGTTCTAGATAGTCAATTCTTACTAATTTTGGGTTGAAAAAAAACGAATATGTAAATGAAATGTTTTTATTAGCTCTTGTTTTCAAGATACAATACAGCCCACTGGAGGTTGACACACAACATCCCACACATCGATTTAAAAGCAAATTGAAGAAGAAAAAAAAATTCCTATGTAATAAATACAATACAATAGACATGTTTCATTAAACAATGTTCATTTTTCAGAAAGCAGTAGTTTTTTCTAGCCTATTCTTGAAAACGTTTCCTTTTGAATTGCCTCTTGTATGTCAACGCCGGAGCATCTCTTGTAACAGTCCAGCAGTAGTCGGCCAGCATTGACTCATCCATACGACCCTGATATCTGGGTTCCTTTACAGAGATATCTTTGTGAAACCTTTCACCGTGCTCATCGCTTACATCTCCACAGTTTTTAGGGAAAATTTCTAGATGGGAGTGGAGGAAATGAAGTTTCAGAGACATGTTGCATCCAGTGGCGTGGCGTGAAAATTTTCGGTGGTCATCGCAATTATTTAAGTTTGTGGTGAAAAATTATTAACTCTAAAATTCAATGGTTGAATGTTCAAAAAAGAAACTTTAAATCTTACCTTCACTTATACATGAACTCCAAATGTTCTGCTAAAACTGGATCGTAGAGTTTTAAAAGCTTATTAAGAGTTTTAAAATATTGCTTGGTCATCGCCGCATCCAGCGATGACCGGACGCCACGCCATTGGTTGCATCCAAGGTCATGGTACTTTTGTAGGAGTTCTTTCACCAACTGTTGGTAGTTCTCGGCTTTTCTGTTGCCTAGAAATCCTCGTACCACACCTTTGAAGGCTTCTCGGGCTGCTTTCTCTACCCCTTCCAAAACTTTATCAAAAGCAGGATCCTTCATTATTGTGCGTATTTGAGGGCCCACAAAGATTCCCTCTTTAACCTTTGATTCACCCAGTCCTAGAAATTTCGCTCTAAGGTACTGGAAAGCCTCTTAATCCTTGTCCATGGCTTTTACGAAGTTCTTCATTAATCCCAGCTTAATGTGCAGGGGTGGAAGCAGAATGTTTTTTGTATCAACTAGAGGCTCATTTTGGACATTTCTCTCCCCGGGATTTAGATTTCTTTAAGGCCATTTGTCTTTTATGCTGTGAGAGTTTCTATCTCGACTGTCCTACAAACACAGAAAACAGCAGTACTTGGTACAGCCTAATTGCATTCCCAGGAGTAAAGCAATTACTTTCAAATCACCACAAATCTGCCATTTATGATCCTGGTATTTGATTGACTCGAGAAGTAATTTCACATTCTCGTAAGTTTCCTGCATGTGAACGGAATGTCCAATGGGAATGGAAAGAATAATGTTGCCGTTGTGTAGTAAGACTGCTTTCAAACTAAGTTTGGAAGAGTCTATAAATAACCTCCACTTCCGTAGATCATGAGTTATGTTCATGGAATTCATCAAACCATTCACACCAGTACAAGCAACAACATGTTCTTTCTTCTTAAAGACATGAAGATTCTTGTGACGAGTCCTGTATTCTGTGATCTTGACTTCTAGTTGGAGTAGATGCCATTGCTTCAGTCTTGATACCAGAAGGTCTGCTTTCTCCTTTGGCAAGTGACAATTCTGTCTGATTTAGTGTGTGAGGCTCATTCAAATCTTCTGCCTCGAAATCTCGGTCATGGGAAGTCCCAGGTCTAGTGACTTCTACAGCATCATCCTCTTTAATCTCATAATTTTGAGGTGGTTCAGGAATTGGCAGATTAGCCGAGTGAGGAACGGGCCGAATGGCTGATGGAACACTGGGATACTGTACCGATTCCTTCTTTTTTGTCCAACCTCGATTCATGGAGGGTGTCATGCAGAAATAACAATTGTCAACGTGGTTTGTTGGCTCAGGCCAAATCATGTTGAGGGGAATTACAGCTATTAGGAGTACCAACTTCAGAACATTCGATTTCCCATAAAACAGCCATAGTGAGATTTCTCAAGTTGGTTCATATCTTGAAAACAAGAGCTAATATCAACTTTTTATGTTGATTTTCGTGTTTAGCGAGACAAAATACTTCAGAAATAACTATTTTTGAGCCCGAAACATTTTTGATGTTGGGTAGTGTTATTGTTACTAGTGAGCAACAAATAGAGTGGAAGAATTGAGATTTTCAAGATGTGAAACCTTTTGTGCTAGGGAGGGAGGGCAAAGAAGGGAAGCAGACATTTCATGCAGGGGGAAGGCGATTCAATTAAGATTATGTAAAAACATATGGAAATCCACCAAAATAAAAGATTCAAAATTGTCGGCCTTAGATTTTTAAATCAATTTTTTACACAAAAAGAGTGTGAAAGTGGGGGGAGGAGGGCTTATATTTGGGAATGGAAAATGAAATAAAAACTTTTTAAAAGTGGGTTGGGGGCTTACTTTCGAGGGAGGTCTTACAATCGGCAACTTACTTTTATGAGGCGAAACTTTTATCTCATTGTTGTTATGCATATTTAGCTATGAATTACTTATTTACTTACTTTTAATATTTTTATCATTTTTTAATTTTCTTAATTCTTACTATTTTACTTTGATACTTTACTTAATTATTTTAATATTTTACGATATTGAAAGCATTGATAATAATTTTGAATGCATTATTACATTTAATTATTGTTTTAAAAATGTAAATAAATAAATTAGTGACCAGAAATTTGCAAAATTCTAAAATTTGCAAAACCTCTTCTATCAAACTATGCAGATATGAAAGAGTTTACTGTACTTATTTACTTTCCCATTTACTATTTAAGGTAAGCAAAATTTGTCAACAGTGTAATTTAGCATCAATAACAGATAATCATAACATCATGTATGCAGGGATCTACAAGTCACACATGATGTACATATTCCATTTTATTTATTTCGTAGATAAGCTAGTTTAGTTGTTGTAATGAAGGAATAAATTAATTGGTATTTCTCTGGTTTTCACCAGCAGTCTGAATAAGATGATAAAAATTTGGGACCTTTTATCGACATAATAGGTTGAGAGGAAGTATTTTCAAAATTCTGTCAAAAAAAGTGTGCATTAGTGGGCACAATGTGAAACTTTATCTACAAATGGATAAATAATGACAATGAATTATGAAAAATCTTGATAAGTGGGTTTTTATTAAATAAAGAAACATGGTATGTCAGCTCCGGAATTACATTTGTGACTGTGCTATAGTTTATTTACAACTGGTAAAAAATTTACATTGATCAATTGGGGAAAAAAATAGTCAGATTTGAGCAATAATATAGGGGTTGCAAACATACACACCTATATGAAACTTTTACAAATTGACTTACTGAAAATTAATAGGGGTTAGATGAAAATAAGGAAAGACATTATGAGTATGTTCTTATGCCCCACTTATCCATTATGGGCATTAGGTAACTATGATTGGTGACAGAAAAGTACCTAAAATATTTATTTCATACATGCAAAGGGTAAGCACACTTGAACGTTTACAACCATAAAGAAACTTTTGATAGGGAATAATAAATCAAAGCCATATTTAAAATTATATTTTAACATTTTGAACAGTATTAATATCTATTTAGAAAATCTTCTACAATAATAATGCAACTTACGCTGGAACACCTTGTTCAATGCATTTTTCAAGTAGCAGATGACCAGGCTTACTATGACCCTAAGATATTTAAGAAAATTAGTATTTAAATTTTTTTTAAGTGAACATTATTTATCTTACGAGAAAGTACAAAATTCTGGAGGGAAAAAAAAGGGGGAGAAGGATATTAAATCTAATATTGAAAGACACCCAATTTGAGCACAATATAGAAAAAAAAATATATCCCTGCCTGCTTGGCCTACAGGTACAGGTAGATTTCGAAGTTAAGTACTAATTTAACCTACAAAAACTAAATCAAGGTTAGAGATAAATTCAGTTTAACAATTTTATCTGGCTGCTTTTGATAAATTTTTAACTTAATTTTTCTTTAACTTCATTTTTGGTTTTATCAGCATCATGTTAATACGATAATTTTTTCATCCCTTGAGGATATTTTTAAAAATATCATCCATTAGTAGAGTTTGTCTTACCAAAAACTTGTTACTACAAAAGTTATAGATAATATTAAGAAGATTTACATAATAAATTTAAACCGTGTGGCGATTGTTTCATTAAATGAACCACACACTCTTTTTTAAATTATGACTTTTTTTATTGAAACATGTGCATGTTTAATAATGCAACCCTATATACAGCATCTCTGAGGGTTGCACAAATTTACATCACGCCAATGGTACTTTTTTTATCGCCTTAGTGGTGGATTAACGGAGATGTGATTTTTTTCTTCTACACCGCCACCCCCCCCCCTTTTCTTGTTTTTAATTTTTTTGCTATAAAGGTTGGTTCTATCCAAAAGGTGTAGATAATATTAAGGAGATTTATATTAAATTTAAGTGGATTTGATATCTTGTGAACTGACAAAATAATAATTTTTTTTCATTCCTTAGGCCATTTTTAATCAAAATTTTCTGTCATACATAAATTTTTGGCCCTTTTCTTAGAAGTAATAATAACTTTAAACTGAATCAATATGTATCATAATTAAGAAGTTATGGGTTTTTCCTGTCTTTAGAAAAATCCTCCCTATTTCCACCCCCTTTGTCCGATTTTGACCATTAACAAACTCGCCCGAGATTTTCTACCTCTTGATTTTATGTATCAGTTTGGAAGAGATTTGTGCAGAATTATGAAGTTACTGTGTCCATAAAAAAGTGATATATATAACCAGATCGATATACCATATAAAGTTTTGAACTGAGGGTGGTTTTGGGTTTTAAGTGTCATGATCGGCGTAAATCTGCAAAACTTTTTCAGAAATTCCAACATAGGAGAGAATGTAATACGTAGTATTTCTTACGAAATCTATCTAAAAGTATAATTTTAAACCTGCCAACTGAGAAGGAATATAAATATAACAATGAGAGCGTTATAATAAATTTATACCAACTTCTCTTTATTCAAGCTTTATCAGGGTTCGTTGATATATATCAATCAATATATATCTTGATATATATCATGATATATATCCGATATTTATTTTCAAAATATCAAGATTTTTGATATTTTCATATTACTTTATATTTATTTTCAAAATATCAAGATGTGTGATATTTTCAATATTTTCCTATATTTGATTTTTATTTTCAAAATATCAGTGTACAAGATATTTTTGATATTTTCAGTCAAAAGAAGTGCAAATGAGATTTCCAACTGTTATAAACTGTATTGTTCTGTAAATAAAGAATTTTGTCTCTGGTAGTGACTTTTTTAGCCGAAGAAGAAAACAAATATCTTTTCCAAGCTTTTTGTTTGATTTTTTTTACTTTTGACTGTAGATCATGAGGGACATAATTAATTCAGAACAGACACTGAAAGATAAACTGTCTTATTTAGATACTTAGTTATATATACAGCTTCATTAGAAAAGAATCTGTTCTGGTATTGATTTAGTTCAGTTTAAACTGTACAGCATAGTAGGGAATAAAAAATAAGATAAGCTTACATTACATTTATGTTACAAAATTTCGATTAAAACAATATTTTGTACATTTAAAATTTTGTTTTATAAATTTCTGATTTCTTTATAATTGATACTGAATCCAATGGCTTTTTTTTTTTTTTTTTTTTTTTTTTTTGTAAGTGTATAAAACAAATTGTTTCTGTTTTCAATTAGTTGATCTTCAATTTTGTTCTAAGTGAAAAAAAAAAAAAAAAAAGGAAAAGAAAAATGTGCTTTTAGTATATTGTTAAGTGCAATATGTTTGTTTCTAATTTATATTACGCTTAAAAATAATTATTATCAGCAATAAGTTGACTATTTTGAAAATATCGGATGTATATCGAAAATATCGGATATATATCAAAATATCGGATATTTTTTATATTTTCGAAAATATCATGATATTTATGAACCCTGAGCTTTATGCATAAAGCAAAATCTAGAACCTGACTATATTTATTCTCCATCATCAACCTGATTCTTTAATTTCATTACAGAAGCAAAGTATGCTAAGCTAACTCATATTTGAGAGGTTTTAAAGACACAACAGTTTAAGCCTTAGTTTTTTATTAATACATCCACTATCTCTACAAATTGTGTTTTAACTAGTGAAATTTGAATCAATAAAAAGATCTGAAAATATGTATATGTGAATTTTGTTATCAATAAATTTTTAAAAAAAGATTGTTTCTGAGACAAGATAAGCAAAAATAAAACAATTTCAATAAATTTTATAAAAATAAAATGAACCAAACACTAACCTTGCAAGCATATGCAATTACCATATCAGATTCCATCGCTTTGTTAGAGGAACTATCAGAGCAAAATCTCTTTGCAGCTAAATTGAAATGAAACAAAAATATTAAGAATATTTTTTCTTCCCACTCATAATTAGTAAGATTTATATTCAATATTATAAAACTTTACAAGTATTAGGAAATGCTATTAGGTGCTTTTTTTTTTTCTTTACAATGCGCTGAACAATGACAAAACTTTAATTCAAACCACTCTGTACATTTAAATCATTTACATGGACATAAATCTTTTAGATATTATTCTTGAGTTATTTAACCCTTTACTTAAAGTATTTTAACATAAAAAAACTCGTTTTAAGATTAATTTAACACATCGATTGGCAGTGTTACAATTTAGGATGAGTTATATATACTTTACTTTATTATGTTCCAAAAGCATTATTCAAATCAAAAATATTTTTAAATGGATAATTTCTTTTCCAGCTATAACTGGATTTCTTGATGATGAAAGATGTGGAGTGAGAAGTTTCAGTTCAATATTTATATTTGTGTATCTTCTAATTCTGTACAATACTAGTAAACAATATTTTAAAGAAAAGATTCGAGAAGAGCTGTAAATATTTCCAACGACCCCTATAAATACAGAATTAGTTTATTAAGTTTAATAGACAAAATTTTCCTAAAATTTATTTAATGATTGCAGAAATCTTTTAATATATTTTCAAAAATTCAGAAAAAATGCTTCAGAAATTTTGTATTAACCCGTACGAACAATAACCCTACTTTTGTAACGTTAGCACATGCATGGGATAAATCTCACTCCATTTTGTCTGTCTATTTTTGGCTAAATACGGTTTAAAAACTAATCTACTGTTCTGCATTGTAAAATGCATCAGTACTACTTCTTTTCAGGGGGAAAAAAAAAAATCATGCTTTTGATATTTATTTTCAGATTTTTGTAGCATTTTCTGTAAAAATCACGTTTTTTCTTAGAAAATATGCAAATGATGTTTTATCCCTTAAATCATGAATTATTTCACAAAATGAATATTAATTACATTTAATAACCTTTCATCAATATATACACAAGTAGTTTTTATCTTACTCTTTTATTAAAATTATTTTAGTGTGTGTTTATTCCTGTAAGAAATGAACGTATCAAAATGAAACATTTGTACACGTACAGGATTATTTTATCCCAAGAGCCATATTTCTCCCCTCCTAGTGAACAAAGAAAAGACAGTCCTTCACCCACCCCTTCTTGACCTTGAAAGGTACAAGGCAGGTTAGAAGGGTCCTCAAAAATTTTATCCTTTTTTTCGAAGAAGAAATGTGATTCGGGTGAGATTTATCCCAGTGCGTGTGCTTACGGGTTAATTCATAATCTGGGACATAAAAGATTAAACTCTCTAAAAATTAAAGTTTTACTAATCGTTTTCTTCTTTCATTAGTCGAGTTTGATTATTAATATTTTAGGAACTTATATATACAGCCATCCCGACTTACATAAATTCACACTTACATAAAAAATCTCAATAATTACATTTATGAACCTACTAGTGTGTTTGATACGCATTTGCATATTTTTGATAATTATTTTATAAAAAAAAATATGCAGATAAAAACCACAACCATAATATAGTTTTATATATTAGACAGAGTTATATTTTTATTGGGATATACAATCAAATCTTTAACAAAACAAACACAAATCTGATTAAACTGAGGCAAAAAAGAAAGAAAAAATTCGGGTTTAACCGTTACAATTTTGTTAGCTGAATTCAAACCATAACGAAACCTAATTTTAAAGTTTCAATGAAGAGGAACAAGTACATTTTTTCTTCTAGCTTCAGCTGTTCATTTCATGTAGATTCTTTACCCAGTCTTTTGATGTAGATTCAAAATTGTTATAAATTAATTCATCAATGTTAAATTTATAAATCCCGTATTCTACAAGATATTTTTTATTTGAATCTTTCAGTTTGATTATATATTTTTTCATACTTTTATAGTTTATATCCAAGAAAATACTACAGCATGCTTCTTTATTTATAAAATAATACTGTGTATATAATGTATATATTATATGTATATAATAAATATTTCAATTTCTTACGAAATTTTACCTAAGCAATTTACAAATTCGACTTACGTAAAATTCGAGTTATGCAAAAGTTGCGGAACGCATTAATTACGTAAGTCAGGGGATACTTGTATAGTGATTTAAAAATGATATTTGCTTAAGGAGGAAGACAGCTGTTTAAAAATTACTGATTTAAGGAAAGATCATTAGATTAACATTCTACAGGGTATGAAAAAAATCACGATTAAAAAAAAATCAGCTTAATTTGATTTAAATCAGATTTTTTTATTTAAATCAGATTTTTTAAAATTAAAATTAACTAACAATGTTATTTTAAACTTTGAAGGCTATAGCATGCCATTTTCAATAGTTTTACAAATGCAATTAAGATAGAAGCTTGAAAGTAGTATTTAATTTTTTGTAATGCATATAAAGTTTAATTAAGTAAAGTTGTGAAATGATTACATCACCTACTTTAAGAACTCCCAATAAGATGTTGTATTAACACCATTAAGGGTACCATCTATTGCCTTACTGCACCAACTCAACAAAACAACCCCCATTTTTACATTTTATTTTAAATACATTATTAGTACTACAATATATAAAAGGATAATTAACCAGTAAACAAATGCAAGACTGTATCCAGTATAAGCATCCAGAAAAGTACTAATGAATCCTTTGTTCAGTGTAACTAATATATTTTTTTTGCAAATCAAAATCAAAATAACAAGAAAAATACTATAATGTCTGGACATTTTTTGTTCTGTTGGAATAAACTTCAACTGTGCTATTCCAGCCTTGAATATGATTTAATCCAGTTGGAAAAAATATTCGCTCCCGACCTAATTACATGGTATACAGGAGTTTCAGTGTTAAAACACACTTTCATCATGTAAATGCTATAGTTATAGCTCGGATGAATGAAACTAGCACTGTAGTTTGTAGCCAAACAAATAAGAGTGAATTGTGTCAGCCAGGTATTGTCCGGATAGCCTAACAGATAAGGCATTGGCATGGCACGCCAAGTATCCAGGTTCGATTCCTGGTCTGGACATTTTTCGCTCTGTTAGAATAAACTTCAATTGTGCTACTCCAGCCTTGAATATGAATATGAAAAAAATACTAATTTGATAGCTGGCCATATTATAAACCTAAGTTCTTTTAAACTCTTTTATAACAAATTCCTTATACTGATATTTTCAGAAAAAAAAAAAATGAACAAAGCATCAAGGTAAACAATTATTTATTTACAAATCAGGAAGCATAATCGTCAAATGTTTAACTAATGCAACCTTAATGCTTTGTAGAGAAAAACTAATTTTTCTGCTTTACCAGAAACTTGTAATTTCTGTAAAATTGAGCCATATGGGATGCTTTTTCCAATCTGCCATCTTTGTGTTACTTTTTTAGCTCACAGGCTATCAAAGCCTGAGAGCTAATGTGCCCGCCCATTCTGTGTGTATGTATGTACGTAACGCGATAACTCTTGATAGAAACATCCGATTTTCTTCAAAATTTTTTCCTAGGTTCATTGTGATAAGGCGCTTCCCTGATTAGTTTTGGGAGTTCATTGGTTAAGGATAAAGGGGGAAAAACGGGGTTAGTCCACCCCCCTTAATTCAGAAAAATGGGTTTTTCATGCAGAATCATTCGATTTGCTCCGAATTTGGTATACCGGTTTATTATGTTAAGGAACATCCCTGATTAGTTTTGGGGGTTCATTGGTTAAGGATAAAGGGGGGATTAGCCCACCCCCTTAATTCAGATAAATGGGTTTTTCATGCAGAATCATTCAATTTGCTCCGAATTTGGTATACCGGTTTATTATGTTAAGGAACTTCCCTGATTAGTTTTGGGAGTTCATTGGTTAAGGATAAAGGGGGAAAAACGGGGTTAGCCCCCCCCCACCCTTAATTTAGATAAATGTGTTTTTCATGCAGAATGATTCGATTTGCTCCGAATTTGGTATACCGGTTTATTATGTTAAGGAACTTCCCTGATTAGTTTTGGTGGTTCATTGGTTAAAGATAAAAGGGGAAAAACAGGGTTAGTCCACCCCCCTTAATTTAGATAAATGTGTTTCTCATGCAGAATGATTCAATTTGCTCCGAATTTGGTATACCGGTTTATTCAGGCTATCAAAGCCTGAGAGCTAATGTGCCCGCCCGTTCTGTATGTATGTACGTATGTATGTATGTATGTACGTACGTACGTATGTATGTATGTATGTACGTATGTATGTATGTACGTAACGCGATAACTCTTGATAGAAACATCCGATTTGCTTCAAAATTTTTTCCTAGGTTCATTGTGATAAGGCGCTTCCCTGATTAGTTTTGGGAGTTCATTGGTTAAGGATAAAGGGGGAAAACGAGGTTAGTCCACCCCCCTTAATTCAGAAAAATGTGTTTTTTCATGCAGAATCATTCGATTTGCTCCAAATTTGGTATACCGGTTTATTATATTAAGGAACTTCCCTGATTAGTTTTGGGGGTTCATTGGTTAATGATAAAGGGGGAAAAGGGGGGTTAGTCCACCCCCTTAATTCAGATAAATGGGTTTTTCATGCAGAATCATTCAATTTGCTCCGAATTTGGTATACCGGTTTATTATATTAAGGAACTTCCCTGATTAGTTTTGGGGGTTCATTGGCTAATGATAAAGGGGGAAAAGGGGGGTTAGTCCACCCCCTTAATTCAGATAAACGGGTTTTTCATGCAGAATCATTCGATTTGCTCCGAATATAGTATACCGGTTTATTATGTTAAGGAACTTTCCTGATTAGTTTTGGGGGTTCATTGGTTAAGGATAAAGGGGTGAAAACAGGGTTAGTCCACCCCCCTTAATTCAGATAAATGTGTTTTTCATGCAGAATGATTCGATTTGCTCCGAAGTTGGTATACCGGTTTATTATGTTAAGGAGCTTCCCTGATTCGTTTTGGCGATTCATTGGTTAAGAATAAAGGGGGGCTAGTCCAACCTCTTAATTTAGATAAATGTTTTTTTTTTTCAAGATTATTCGATTTGCTCCAAATTTGGTATACCGGTTTATTATGATAAGGAGCTTCCCTGATTAGATTTGGAGGTTCACTGGCTAAGTATAAAGGGGGAAACGGGAGCTAATTCCCCTTCACTTATTTTTTTGAGTGGCATTATTCTTTAAAATAAGAGTATAATATACAATTAGTGTGAATAGTCTGTGAGCTCAATGCCATCAGTTTAGCTGGGCACTTTTCTTTTTTATTTTTTTTTTAATTTGTCCTGTACTACACCAAATATTGCTATCTAATCTACAGTTCATTGTGAAATAGCAACTTCAAACAAAAGTTGATCCAAGTATTTTGCTTCAAGTAAGCTTGAAAAACAGGTCTGTACCTAATACTTATTGGTCAGTGGTTAAAAAAAAGGAAATTCTTCTTTGTTATGTATTTGCTTTGGGAGACCACTGTTATCCCATTCAATAAATTCCCTTATCTCTCTATACTCCCTGTAGAAAAAATCAGCTTTTCAAGGATAAACATTCTCTTTTCATTTTCACTTTGTTACCATAGTTACTAACCTAAGATAAGGGCTGAGGAGTGATCAGCGAAGGGATAATGAAGAGAGGATGTTTGTCCTTGAAAAGCCAATTCTTCCTACAGGGAATATAGTGAGTGTCTACAAAGACAAGCAAGCTGAAGATTGCTGTTGAAAATAAAGAACATTCTCAGAGTGTATTGAGAACATACACCACTATTTGTTTTCTTTGATTTAAATAAAATGTACTCTTTTCAAAATTATTTTGATTTAGAGTAAAGTTAAACCTTATTAATGAAAAAAAAAAAAAATAGAAATATATAATTGTGTGATTTTATTCAATGATTTAAAAAAAAAAAAAAAAATCAAGTGATTAAAATTATGATTTTAATCATGATTAAAATCAAGCTGATTTAAATCAGTGTACCCTGACATTCCATATTATATATAACATTATAAATGTTCTGATGAAAAAAATATCTATTTATGCATTATTAACTAACTAAATTTCTAATGTTTATTTCAAAATATGTAAGAAATCTAATGTGAGACATTTTTCAGGCATGAGATTGCAAAAAGATAAAAAAAGAGGAAAAGTGCGTGAAACGGGAAAATGAGAAATTATTTAAAATAACGCGCGTTTAAGCACACGCTATTTTAAATAAGGTTATTTTATTCACAATAAAACTGTTAATATTTTTGTTTAAATGATGCTTTATTAAGAAGGAGGGGGGGGGGGGGCAGTAATTTATGGAAATACTATAAGTAATTCTAAACTGAAAATTTCTATTTCAAGTTCATAATTCTGATGCAATATTTTACACAGCAATCTTAGGTACTTGTCCAATTAAAATTTT
Organism: Maratus speciosus; assembly: GCA_963932465.1. NCBI lineage: Eukaryota > Metazoa > Arthropoda > Arachnida > Araneae > Salticidae > Maratus > Maratus speciosus. The sequence continues at coordinate 609,036,465 of OZ010790.1, forward strand.
AACATGCTTTTACTCAAAACATGAGTTAATTAACATGGCAAGCTAATGTTTAACTTGTCACTCAGCTGCAAAAAAAAATCTGGTGAAAACATTAATATTGCAGCAAATTTTCCGCGATCTTTTGATGAAATTCGCGTTTTTTGACGAATTTCGAGTTTTTTTCCGCGATCTTTTGATGAATTTCGAGTTTTTTTCCGCAATCTTTTGATGAATTTCGCGTTTCTCCCGCGATCTTTTGACGAAATTCGCGTTTCTCCCGCTATTATTTGACGAAATTCGCCATTTTACGGCGATTCTTTGACAGAATTTTAGTTTTCCCACTATCCTTTGAACGAAATCCGCCTTTTTTTTCACGATCTTTTGATGAAATAAGCGCTTTTTACGCGATATTTTGACGAAATATGCGTTTATTACGGAATATTTTGACGAAATACGAGCGTTTTTTCGCGATCTTTGGACAAAATTGGTATTTTTCCCAACAATCCTTATCAGAGTTCACGTTTATTACGCGATCTTTTAAAGAAATTTGTGCTTCTCCTGCTATTGTTTGACGAAATTCGCCATTTTACGGCGATTCTTTGACAGAATTTGCATTTTCCCCACTATCCTTTGAACGATATCCGCATTTTTCTGCAATCTTTTGACGAAATACGCGATTACGGGATATTTTGACGAAATACGAGCGTTTTTTCGCGATCTTTGGACAAAATTGGTATTTTTTCCGACAATCTTTTGACAGAGTTCAAGTTTATTACGCGATCTTTTGAAGAAATTCGTATTTCTCCTGCTATTGTTTGACGAAATTCGCCATTTTACGGCGATTCTTTGACAGAATTTGCGTTTTTAACACTAACCTTTGAACGATATCCGCGTTTTTTTTCCGCGATCTTTTGACGAAATCCGCGTTTTTCCGCGATCTTTTGACGAAATAAGCGCTTTTTACGCGATCTTTTGACGAAATATGTGCTTATTACGCAATATTTTGACGAAATACGAGCGTTTTTTCACGATATTTTGACGAAATATGCGCTTATTACGCGATATTTTGACGAAATACGAGCGTTTTTTCGCGATCTTTGGACAAAATTGGTATTTTTTCTCACAATCCTTTGACAGAGTTCACGTTTATTACGCGATCTTTTGACGAAATTTGAGTTTTTATTTCGCGATTTTATGTCTGAATTTTCGGATTGATGACAGATTTTTTCAAATTTCGGAACAAATCACCCCTGCGAGAAACGGCAAAAAATCGGAAAAACGCGGAAAATCGCAGATCCGCGGAAGAATCTCATGCCTGATTTTTAAATTGCTTTTTCTTGAATTTCAATCCAAATAACACACAAATTTTATCATAAAATTTCTAATTAATTCTTAGTACATAAGATAAAAGTACACAACTTAACTAATTATTGAAAATTATAATTTACAAAATTAATAATTTGTATAACATAAAATCTATAATCAGATTCAGGCTTCAATTAGACAGTTGAAAATCAAACTAATTTTGAGTACATTTGAACCAATAATGGTAAAGAGTACATGGATCTTATAACTGAAACATTAGATAATATACATACAAGGCTCTATAGAATCAGAGTCATCTGTTACTGTTGAAGATGGATATACAGGGATATATGTAATTTGCATACAGCCATCGACATAGCCTTTATCAAAGTTACTTTTGCTCACTGTAACAATGGATTAAAAAAATGATTAATAAAATTACATTAACACATACTGGACAATTGCACCATAAAATATAATAAATAAAGACACAATCTTGCTTAATGGTACACAAAACACGAACTTTAATACGCTAAAAGTTAACTTCTACATTTCGAGCCGTTTTTACAGCTGTCTTCAGGAAAATAGGATGGTAAATGGCTCAAAGTTCAGAGACCAATGATTTGAATACAAAAATGCATGGCAACACTACATTTTTGTATTCAAATCATTGGTCAAGTTTAGTCTAATTATCTCTTGTACAGGAAGCTTTCGTCTCTGAACTTTGAGCCATTTTACCATCCTATTTTCCTGGAGACGGCTGTAGAAACATCTCAAAACGTAGAAGTTAACTTTTAGCGTATTAAAGTTCGTGTTTTGTGTACCATTAAGCAAGATTGTGTCTTTATTTAAAATTACATTAGTTTTAATTATTACATTCACTGATGAAAAGGGGTTCAAGATATAGATAATTAACATTGAAAATATATTCATTTTATTTGTGTGGGTATTGAGAATTGCTATTTTAACAAATCATTAAATAGGAAGATTTTTATCTCTGGCTGATATTTTAATGAACGAAAGGTCATTAATTGATTTTTAAAAAAGTCCACAATGAAGATCAGAGACATGTTTTCTGATGCATAGTACTTCTAATGAACATAAAATACCAGATAAACCCTAACTATTGCATATGTAATAGATTATCACAGCCATATAAATTTACAATATAATCAATGTTTTTCATAAATCCATTTTATCTAAAGGTCAGGTTGCAAAGTCTGCAAAACCTATATAAATTATGTTTGTATATCAATCTACTATTATAGAATTAATTTCCATATAGGTTTCTATAAAGTGGGCATTTCACTATGCTTATCCAGCTACATCCTTTTAAAATTTTACTAAAACAGTTCAAAAAATGACATTTTAATAAAAACAAGCTAAAATAAAAATATTTCAATTCCCACTACCTTTGTCTGAATTATTATGTTAATTAGATGCATTATAATTATTAACCATGCAATTTGTATAATTTAGTTACACACACTTTATATTATATTAAAAAAAATTCTATAAAAATTATTTAAATAAATAAAATGAAATAACCTACCAATTTTTAGGTTATGTGTAGTGATGAATGAACTTGCATTTTCAAACAATGAATCCTATAAAAAATCAATAAGTTGAATTAATTAGCAATAGCAAGAAAAACATTGTACATGAGCAATGGGTTAATGAAGTTTTAATATTTTTTAAAACAATGGCAGCAAAATATCTCAAACAATAATTGGTGACATTTATTATTGTGACTGTTAAAATTGCTTTTAAAAAATATTATTTACTTAGGTAAAGAAATTCCATATGCACCTAAGGGAATAACAACAGTTGCATAAGCCTCTGAGAAAACAGCTGATATTGACATGCTTGTCTCTCATGAACTACCGAAGTAATTTCTATAATTCTTTTAAAAATTCTTTCAGTATCATAATTAGCTGTTATTTGATTAGTTTATTTCTCTGGAAAATCAATTCTTTTTTAATAATATTAATTTACAAAAAACCCAATAATTTTGTGTTTATAAAATTGTGTAACTCTTGCATTTTTATTTTCATTTCTTGTCAAATTATCGTATTGTAGTTTAGCTACTAGTTAAACTAATTTTTAAAAAATTATTGAAATTGCTTCAGTAATTTCCAAGAAAAGATACTCCAATATCAGCTATTTTCCACAGGATTTTGAAAATGCTATAGCCTTCTTAACTTTTTGCTTTCATCCAGCTGTCATTTGCTAACACATCGGCTGATAAGTTCCCGGTCTAATGAAGAAAAAACAACTTTTTTGGTCAAATTCGATTTTATTCATCAACATAGTCTCCTTTAAGAGCGATACAATCATTCCAGCACCTCTCTATCATTTCAATACCTTTCTTGAAGAACGAATTATCTTTGGCCTCAAAATAGGCGTTTGTTTCGGCGATCACCTCCTCATTCAAGTCAAATCTCTTGCTGGCGAGCATTTCTTTCAAGTCTGCGAACAGGTAAAAGTCAGTGGGAGCCAAATCTGGAGAATAGGGTGGATGCAGAACCAATTTGAAGTGTAATTTGTGCAATTTTGCCATCATAGCCAAAGACCTGTGACACGGTGCAGGGAGGAGGACGCGGCATCCATTTCGAAAACAGCTTTCTCATAGACAAATGTTCACGCAAAATAAATCCTACATATTCTTTTAATATGTTTAGAGTGTCAGCTATCTCCAGTAACTTCACTTTACGGTTTTCTGAAACGATATTGTGGGCTTTTTTTATGTTTTCCGGAATAACCACCTCATTTGGGCGACCAGAGCATTGTGCATCATTGATGTTTGTATGACCACGTTTAAATTCAGCACACCAGCCAATAATGGTCGATTTTCGTAGTCGTTACGCAATTTTGATGACGTTCGTAGGAGGTGTGTGTTAGTTTCGCTTTTCCAATCAGTGATAACATTTTAAAATCTACAGCTTGTGATTTGATTTTCATTAATTTGCTGTAACTTTTAATTTAGCTAATCAATTTAAATATGCCATTTAATTACTCAGTTAACCCCATATTCATTGTTTAAAAGCTAAAACCCATTAATTTTAAAATCAGAATCGGGTTTCATGTTGTCTTAAAACGATGTAGTTTTTAAACGCAGTGTTATTGGAACACGGGCAATTGCCTGCCGTTCGAAAGCCGCTAAAATACTTTGCTGAAATAGTACATCCGTATGATGGGTCGTATATTCGTGGATTCCTTTTGACATGTCAAAAATTAATTTAACTAAAGTTGTGCTGCTCTCATCAAAAAGGAATCCCATGGAATATTTCTACATTTCCTGTTATTTTTCTCTTTGATAAGAGAATCTTTTTTTATTTCAACTCGGTGACCAAAGCAAGAATTCTTCATAACCTTCTTTTACTAATGACAGAAAATAAAGGATTTTGTTTATTCTTCAGTTTGCCTTTTTACTGTCTAAAGTAAGAATATTCCATTTTTATTATTTCCTTAATGATCTCACAATATTATTTATATTAAAAGAACTTTGTAATGTACTTAACCCTTCTACGATCCATCACACTCTTATTATCACCACAGATATGACATCACTATGCCAAAAGTATAACAAATATAAGTCTCAGTCCAGTATGAAAATTACTTCAGCTTTTAAATCAGGTTAGTCTGTCGGTTAAATCAGTCTGCTTCATGGTTTGTAAATATTATGATATTTTCAAAAATAACAAAAATATCCGATATTTTGATATATATCTGATATTTTTGATATATATCCGATATTTTCAAAACTTACTGCTGATAATAAATATTTCCAAGCATAATATAAATCAGAAACTAAAAAAATATTGCACTTAACATGAAAACTTAAACAATGTTCTAAAAATGCATTTCTCTTTTTCATTTCTTTTTTCCAACAAAGAACAAAATTGAAGATCAACTAATTGAAAACAGATTCAATTTGCTTTATACACTTAAACTATAAGATTTGTATCAAGATTCAAGAAAGTTTTATATTTTATAAAGCAAAATATTAAATACAAAAGTTTTTTTTTTTTTTTAATTGGAGAATTTTAACATATATGTAAGCTTATCTTATTCTTTATTCCCTAACCTGTTGTACAGTTCAGACTCAACTAAACCAAAATCAGAAAAGATTCTTTTCTAAAGAAGCTCTAACATAAATGATTACCTAAATTACAGTTAATCTTCAAATGGCTGTTCTGAATTAATTGTCTGACATAATTATTAGTCATACATTTAAAAATAAAAGTTTCAAACACGAAGCTTGGAAAAGATATTTTTTTTTTTTTTTTTGCCTAGAAAAGTCACTGCCAGAGACAAAAGTTGAAAATTTCATTTACACTTGTTTTGACTGAAGAAAATATCAAGATTTTTGCACAGTGATATTTTGAAAGTAAATATCAAATATACAAAATATCAAACATCTTGATATTTTGAAAATAAATATCAAGAATTTGAAAATATCGTAAATATAAAAAATTTTGATAGTTTAAAAATAAATATTGGATATATATCAAGATATATATCCATTGATATATATCAATGAACCCTGATCTGTTTTGTTAAAGACAATAGCGCCAACTTATATGGGCACGTGGAGCACGAGCCCACCAATAATTTGATCTTTCCGCCCCACCAGGGTTGTTAAATGCCCGGGTTTAAAAAAAAAAAAAAAAAAAAAAAAAAAAAAAAAAAAAAAAAAACCAAGCCACTGGTTTTTATCAGGGTTTTTAAGTTAAGGGAGGCGGTTCAGAATGTTTGGAAAAAATATAGTTACTACTAAATACAATTTAAAGTAAGTAATTGATAACAAAAATATATAAATCAATGACAATAATTAAAGGTAAATTGATTATTAGTAATAATTTTAACAATGAAATTATCATTAAAGTAGTGCACTAATACTAGTGCTTTAAATCAAAACTTTTAAACTAATATTTTGCTAAGGATAAAGTATCTTTATTCATTTTAATTGAAGTGATTGCCTATATATAATAAATATTTTCAATAGAAAGAACTCATTTTGAAAATTGAATTCTGAAACATATTGATTAATGATGGATTGCAAGATTTTTTTTTTCCCCCGAGTTGTTTGCATTTCAAAATGTGTTGGTATATTTATATAACAACACATTATATAGGTTTTCCCTTTCAAAGCATTCTTTTCCCACTTACTGAAAGGACAATGATGACGAATTTTCAAGAATAGAAGAATATATACTCCCCCCCCCCCCCACACACACACACACATTTCTAAAATCCCTTTACTTTTGAAACTGGAGTAACTTCTTTGGGAGGTTTGAGTTGTGTTTCTCCTCTCCCTCTCACACTTCAGGTCAATGAGGAGGAATTTCCAAGAACATTATTATATATCAAAGTTATTTTTTTTAATTGGAAAAAATAAGTTTTTGTGTTCGTGATAATTATACATAAATATAGAAAATTAAGTTACAATTATTTGTTTTAAAAATTGTCATTGGGAGAATGAAGACATTTTTTTCCTCAGGGTGGTGTGTGATAAACTGTACGAGTGGTGTACTGATATTAAGAAATATATTACCTATGTAATTTAAAGTTGAAATTTTGAAAAAACCCAGTTGGTTTTTTTTCAGAAAAAACTCACACGGGTTTTTTAGGTTGGGCAAAATCATAACCCTGCTGCCCACCCAATTTCAATTGATTTGTTATTTCTTTAACCGCTGCAATGAAATTTTGTTTTAATGACGTTCTCAAAATAATTTTGTTTGAAAAATAGTACGGATATCAATTAAACTTACAGGAGCACTGAAAGTCTCTTCAGCGAATGTATATTTAAATTTCTTTCATATTTCCCCATCTATTTTAATGCCTTGAATTGATAAATAAAGCAGTTAGGTGACCAAACTTCTTGACATTTAGTTTTTTGCACTTTAAATAGCAATTTTTATGTTATTTATAAGGAAGACCTTATGAAAATATAATGTTATAAAATTTATTAAAGTATAATAACTTTATATTTTGTTTAAAAGGAAAATAATTTAACTTCGAACTATCATCTTCAGTCGTTCACTCTTCCCCCGCCTCTGTCTCCACACACATGCACTAAGGGGAGAAATTGTATGTGTTATTTTACTCAAAAATTTTTGGGCCCACCCAATATTTTTCAAAAGTTGGCGCTACTGGTTAAAAATATATGATAGACATATTCACTTGCAGTGTCAAATGGACCATGCTAACTAATTATTTTACCTCTTTAAAGTAAAACGAATGCTAATAAAATTTAACAAAATACAGTCAAGCTCGATTGATACAAGAAGTAAGAGAATTATAAAAGTCCTCATATTAACCATTACTTGTAATACCCATGAACAGGGACCCGGAGCTGGAGAGCTCCGGAGCTGTGTTTTCCCTGGAGCTGGAGCTCTAAAATTTCCCTTGCTCCAGGGCTCCTTTAATTTTTAATATTCTTTTAATTTTTTTTTTCAGTCTTTTAAATTTCCAGGCTTAAAATGTTTTAATTACATCATTATTCAGTATTTTAATTATATCCTTTTTCAGGGGTTTTTTATATTAGAGATGGAAAACTTTTCAAAACATGTTAGCACTACTTTTCTTCTACTTTCTACTTGAGCTAAGTGACAACACTATTTGAAAAATATGGCCGCATGTTGTTTACATGTGGAGTTGTACAATTTTGGTTGTTTGAAAAGTGTAGAAGAAATTTAAGATTTTTGTGCTTTAAATTCCACCAAACTTTCTATTTTAAAAGCAAAAGCTAAAAGATGTCATATTTTCTGAATGAGCATTTCAAGTTTGATGAGAAGAAAAATGCATTTTGTCAGATCTTTAATGAAGGTAAAGGAAGAAAGAATTTTCGAGCAAAAAATTAATGTGCAAATTAAAATCTGCAACTCAAAAGTGCAAAGTCGGAGCCGAGTTGGAGCCGGAGCCACAGCATTTTATCTAGGAGCGGAGCTGAAGCATAAAAAATTGTTCGGCTCCGGGTCACTGCCCATGAAGATAATAAAAATCTCAAAAATTCACACATAATGAAAGTAATCACTTCTATTAATTGCTCTAATTATCTCTATACTAAAATTAACATAAAATATTCAGTCTTACCCCTGTAAGTATCATTTTCTTTACAGAAACACAGTATTGATGTCAAAGCTTTTAAAGAAATAGCGATTCCAAAGTACATGTAAATGCAAATGATTACTTCAACTTTTTTTCTTGAAAACTCGACTAATATTGCAATAGTCACTGTATTTTTCAAGCTAGATTTTATATATCCCTTCGATTTTAACATCACAATAAGACACCTGAAAAGACTGGTTAATATGGCCTATAATCCAGATATAAAGAAAGAAAAGAAAAGTTTTTTTCATGCTCCTTCTTTCCCATGGCTCAGTTGTAAATCATACAAAAGAATGATACTAGAAAAAACCCGTCTCTTCCTTATTTCTTTCAAGACATTCCTTTGCATTTTTTTGGATGTTAGGTTTCCTTGAACGTTGAAATTCTGTCTGGTAGAACTGATCAATAACTACATTTTGACAGACAATTGCAATGTAGAAATAATATCGGCGAGAGAGAACAGTGTTCAATAAGAAAGAGATTCCTTTCCTAATTCTATCCTATTTTTTTACCAAACATCACAGTAATCTGAACATACGTTTTGTTTGCATCATGATCCTGCTTTTGCAGCTCATAAAAAACATAAAAATCAACCTAAATGATGAACCATTCTTAATGCAGGGTTCCCAGCAAAACATGACTGGCAAATTCCCTGACTTTCCATGACCAAATCTCGAAAATTCCCTGACCAGATCTCGAAAAAGTCACTGACCAAATGGGCATACAACAAAATTTGCCACTTATTTTCACAATTCTTTGTCAAAACTAGCAATTTTTGTTCTCGATTGTTCTTCAAATTTCTAGATTTAAAAAAAAAAAAAAAAAAAAAAAAAAAAAAAAAGTGATCATTTGATGACTTTTGTGATTTATTCCAGAGACTATTTGAGGAATTTTGTGTCATTTTTCATTTTTTCTCCAAGACTTTTCCATGACCTTTTAGGAAATATTTGTAAATTCCCTGACTTTTCCAATATATTTAAAAATTTCCCTGACTACTTTGAAATTCCCCGACTTTCCATGACGCTGGGAACCCTGTAATTGTGCAAATTGCTCGTTGCATCTATGTCTTCGTTTTAACCATGCTCGTATTAAATGAGTTTGACTGTAAATATCTTTTTGTAATTATATCTATTGCTAATCCCGCACATTATTTTTAAAATATATGCTCAAATAGAAAATAATTATTAAATGAGAACTGAACTTTTTTATTTTTTTCCCCCTCTCTAAACCATTTTTCTAGAATAACAATTTTGTTCAGAGTTGTATTAAAGACATTAGAAAAATTTAACATGGTAAACATATTCACTTACAGTGCCAACAGGGCCATGCAAATTAATTTCAGGAACTCCTATATCTTGGATAGTTAAAGATAAACCTAAATAAAACAAAACACACGAATAAAACTTAAGAGCATACATTATTAATGGACATTTTTTAGTTAGCAAAATATTTAGAACTGCTCAAAAAGTATTGAATACAGAATAAAAACAATATAAACTGATAAAGGTTACAACATTAAAAATAAATTTAAAAATGTCATATTCACATGAATGTGAATTATTTAGCTGCATTTTTTTTCTAAACTTTTTTCCCAAATAGCTTATTCAGACCTGCCAACATTTGAAAATGGGAAATCGTAGCACCCAAAATTCAAATTAATCTAGAGGTTGGTTGGTTGATGTTTTTTACGCTGCAAATCGGGAACTGATTGCTTTTGGTTCGGGTCGAATTTAGATTCCTGCAGGTTGGGTTAACCCGATTTTTCAAAAGTTAGTTCTTTATATTCTTTCAGATTAAAAACTATATGCATCATAACAATAAACAAAGGTTTTTGTCTGCATGCGATGTTTTCTGAAGAGAGCACAGAGCTGGGGTGATTCTGAGTAAAAAAAAAATCAGAAATTGACAGAAAATTTTCTGTAAGGAGTGTGTGTGTGTGTGTGGGGGGGGGGGAAATTACAATCTAATTATGCATTTTTTTTCGTGGCCCTTTCACAAAATTCGTGCTTTTTTACCGCGATGCTTTGGCAAAATTTGCTTTTTTCTGCGATCCTTTGACGAAATTTTTTATTTTTTACCGATTCTTTGACGAGATTGGCACATTTTTTGGCGATCCTTTGCCGAAATTTGCGGGGTTTTTTCCGCGATTCTTTGAAGAAATTTGCATTTTTCTGCGATCCTTCGACCAAATTCGCGTTTTTCCCGCGATCTTTGACGAAATTTGGGCTTCTTTCGCGATTCTTTGAAGAAACTTGGATTTTTTTCCACATTCCTTTGACGAAATTTGCGTTTTTCCACAATCGTTTGAAGAAATTAGCATTTTTTCGCGATTCTTTGACGAAATTTACGTTCTTTCCGGGATCCTTTGACGAAATTTGGATGTTTTTACTGTCAGCCTTTGACGATATTTGAATATTTTTTCCGTGAGCCTTTGACGAAAGTTGCGTTTTTCTCGTGATCCTTTGACGAAAGTTGCGTTTTTCCGGCGATCCTTTGACGAGATTTGCATTTTTTTCGCGATTCTTTGAAGAAATTTGCGTTTTTTCGCAATCCTTTGAAGAAATTTACTTTTTTTCCGCGATTCATTCACGAAATTTTCGCTTTATCACGATCCTCTGACAAAATTTGCGTTTTTCTGCGATCCTTTGATGAAATGGCATTTTTTTCTGCGAACGATTGACGAAATTGGTTATTTTTGGCGTGTGTTTTATTTGAAGAAAATCGTAGTTTTAGACCGATTTTCGTAGCATCGTAGTTGTTAGCTCCAAGTCGTAGAAACTACGATTTTTTCGTAGCAGTTGGCAGGTCTGCTTATTATACACATAATACTTTTTTTGGCCTCCAAATAATTTTTCAATATACTTAGGTAACTGCATTGGAATATTTATATAGAATTATTTTCCGTCATTATTCTATATAATACTTTTATTTAGTTACAATCCTCATGCGTTAGTTGTTTCAACAACTAAGATTTCAAATGAATTATGCTTTAATTAATGAAAACTACGATTCATCAATTCCGTTACTTAAAACCCTGTTTTGTTGTCCAGACTTGATCATCAGGTGGCATATGAATAAAGTATTATTAATTGAGCCTGTTAAAGTGATTTCTAATATCAAAGCATTGTACAATGCTATTGAAGTTCAAGTTTTATCACTACATTCACTGGGTGTAGCCACCAGAATATATGGTAATTTGCTTTGCCCTGTAATACTACAAAAAAGTCCTGATGAAATAAATATGCAATATAATTGACAATGGAAATCTGAAGATCATTTTGATATAAGTGATCTGATGGAATATCTGAGAAAAGAAATTCATTGTCATGAAACATCCCTTTTTCTATCAAATCAACAGAGTAGTGGATTGGAAAATTTAAAACCAAAGCAGGCACATAATCCTTACAATCCTACTAATTTTAATAAACCCAGGTATTATAATCAGCAAAAGAAACATCTGCCTTTCTTGCAACTGCAGGAATAAATGTATATTTGGTTCAGATAAATCCCATTTGAACGAAAATTGCCAATGTTACTGAAAGAAAGAAGGCTTTATTAACACAAGGTCATTGTATCGTATGTTTCAGCTGCCGGCATTTAGTAAAATGGAAAAAAAAATAATGAACGCAGAATTTGCAAGCAAGCTCATAACATGTTAATCTGTGAATCTGAGTCTTTAAAAACTTTGGATGAAAAGTATGATCATTCAGTAAGAGAAAGCAGTCTGCATTATAAAGAAAAAAAAGTAACTGAGACAGTAACTGAAACAATCTGAGAAGCAAATGTATAATATTGTTGAGGTTGTATTAAAGAGCAGAATTAATCCTAATAAAAAAGGGAAAAGAGGTTGTCATAAATTCTATTACATGTGGAGAGATAGAAGTTTCTTCCCCCTGGGTAAGGCATGCTGCCTTTGAGAGGGAAATCGAATTAGCTGACCTTGGCACTACAACTGATGTGCATATTTTGATAGGCTCAGATTATATTTGGGAAATTTAAGTGAAACAAATATAAGACTTAGTAATAGACTAGTAGCAACAAATAGCATATTTGGATATGTAATTCAGGGTACGGAAAGGGAATAAAATTGTAAGGAAGTTCATGTTAGTCACTTAACGGTCATTAGTGATGAACCTGATTATGGAAGAGATTTATGGGAATTAGAATCAATAGAAATAAATGTAAAAAATGATGTTTGACGAACAACTGAAGAAATTTTAGAACAATTCAGTCAGAACACAATGTATAATGATAAAAGATATGAAATGCGATTGTTCTGGAACAATGATTTTTCAGAATTGAATAGTAATTATGAAATTGCTAAGAAACATTTAGTTAGTTAAGAGAAATGAAAAAAATATTTGAGATATAGAGACATTATTGAAAACCAGTTAAAAGATAATATAATAGAGGAAGTCAGGATTGCAAAAAAGCCGGCTAAACTTTAAAAAAGCCACACCGGTGGCTTTTATTGGTTTTAACCTGCTTTTTTTTTTTTTTAGCCAAAATTGGCCTTTTTTGGCTTTTATACAATGAAGCATCTTAATTATAGACTACATATTTTAAAGTGTTTTTAATTAGTTTTAATGATATTTAGTCGATTTAGAATACAATAAGTAACCCAATTTCTCAATAATGAAGACATAATACTGAAAAAAAAAAACTTAGATGGATCTGCTAGTGATTTGAAGTGAGAATTGGAAATATGTCAGCTAAATTTTAAAAGAGCTATACCAACTGCTTTATATGGTTGACACTGACATTTAACCCCCCCCCCCCCCCATTTCTTCTTCATTTTTACTGCTTTATAAAATTAAAGAGGACAATGATTTGTAAGTTACATGTTTTATTACTTAACAAATTTTAAGAGCTATTAATATACAAGTCTTATTTTATTTCTCATTAATATTTAAAATTATACATAATCATATAAGAAAAATACAATTTCTCACTATTAAAAACAATATTATGAACAGCCTAACCATGAATATGCACTCTTTTAAATAGCAAAAAACTTTTCAAAATTTTATTTCAATTTTACTTACAGAATGTATTTTTTTTATTTATTTAATTTACATAATTGCTATATTTATTTTTATACACTTATGTACCAAACTCTCCTTAAATATTATGCCCTTTTCTAATTTCTCTTTTTACGATTATAACGTAATCTCTCCATATGGACTTGTAAGAATGTTTCCATTTTGATGTGCTACATTTTATAATACATTTGAAATATAATCTTTAAAATGTATAGTATATGTGGGGCTATGTAATATAGAATTTTAAAACACCCATTTAAAGTCTAACTTGTATTCTTTTCAATATTTATAATGTTTTTTTTAAAATATAATGCCTTCACTGTTGTATTCTAGATAGAGTCAAGACTTATTTATTTGACAACATTTAATAGAAATTTATAATTCTTTTAGTGGAAAATATTTATAAGAGTATAAGAAAATAATTAATCTAAATTTAATAGGAATTAGCTGTAAACCAACTTTTAATAATAAAAACCGGCTTTTTAAAAACGGTTAAAACCAAAAAAAAGCCGGCCGGCTTTTTTTGGCCTGGCTAAAAGCCAGCAACCCTGGAGGAAGTAGATTACTACTCGAATAAAAACAGAGAGGCTGGTTATTTTATGTCTCATCATGCCTGGTAGCAGAAAGTTCGAGACGGGAGTCGCAGATTTTCTTTTCTTGTTTGCAGATTATTTTTCTATCGAACATTTATTTCGCTTTATATTATGTTTAGCTCTTTATTACTTAATACAAAAACTTAAGATTATTATTAGTAAAATTAATAAAATGCATAATAACAAACGTAAGTGATCGTTTGATTAATTAATGCTTCAATTCTAAAATATTTTACCTGCAGATTATATTCTGCCCCTGAAGTATCTGTTGCAGACACTTGGTGAATTTTTTGCAACTGGGCCATCATGGAGTGGTAAGAGAGTTGAAAAAGACCACTAAACTTAGGGTTTGTTATGATGTGTCTTCTAAGGCAAAGGGTGAAATTTCACTAAATGATTGTTTAAAGAGCGGCGATCCTTTGAGGAAATTCGCGTGTTTTTCGCGATCCTTTGAGGAAATTAGCGTGTTTTTCGCAATCCTTTGAGGAAATTAGCGTGTTTTTCGCGATCTTCTGGGGAAATTCACGTTTTTGCGCGATCTTCTAATGGAATTCGGGTTTTATTCCGATCGTTTGACGAAACGAACGTTTTTTTCGCGATCTTTTGATGAAAACCGTGTGTTTTTTGCAATCCTTTGAGGAAATTCGCGTGTTTTTCGCGATCCTATGAGGAAATTCGCATGTTTTTCACAATCTTTTGAGGAAATTCACATTTTCCCCCAATTTTTGGAGGAAATTCGCGTTTTATGCGATCTTTTGAGGAAATCTGCTTTTTTTCTCGATCTTTAACGAAATTCGCGTTTTTTCGCTATTCTTTGAGTAAATTCGCGTTTTTTCGCAGTCTTTTAAGAAATTTGCGTCTTTTTAAGAAATCCGAGTTTTTCGTGAACTGTTGGAAAAATTCGCGTTTTTTCACGATCCTTTGACAAAATTTAAGAATTTTTTCCGCGATCGATTGACGAAATTTGATGGTATTTTTTGGAACATATTTGCAAAAAACGCGGTTTTTCCGAGATTCTTGGCTAAATGCCAAACATCGATAAAATTTAAAATAAAGGTCAGCTAACAGTGTCGAAAAATGGACTTTACGGACCTAATAATTGAAAAACAGACCTAGTGGGAGCCCTGCTATTAAGATTACCCTACGCAATCAATGTTGTACTTCAGATGAATGACGTGCATAAAGGATTTACCGTGCGTTTTTCAATCACAATTTTTTTTCTCTCGGCAGCAATATCACTTGCGTCCAAAGCCGCAATAGAATATAAGGAGTTTCTAAGTAGTGGTTTGCTTATCTAAGTAGTTCTAAGTACTACTTGGGAATGTTTTCATTTCTAAGGAGTTTCCAAGGAGTCTAAGGAGTCTGTGCGAACCCTGCTTTACCCATATGAAATGCATTTTTTATGCCCTTAAAATAAATTTGAGAGGGAAAAAACTATTTCCAGAAGGTATAATTTCATATTTTTCGAATCCAATCAACTGCAGCACTTTTCTAAATAAAAATTAATACAACGTTATACTTGGATATGTTAAAATAATCTTTTGACTCTAATTTGATTTTGTGTAAATGAGTCTTTAAAAGATGTTTGTAGTAGATAACAAACAGAAAGCAATGGAAAACAGCTTGCATGCACAGTGCAGACCGCTACGGAGAATTCGCGTCTCATGTGCAGTGACGTCAAACCAATCCCGCCCCGTTTTCGGATCACGTGTTTTTGTTTTACTTTTAACGGGGTTTTAAACTACAATAACTAGTTATTTTAAATTATTTTTACAATTCCGAGTTGAGTTTCGAGGAATGCAAGATCGTCTTCATCAATTAAACATAAAAGCAGGCATAATTTAAAGTGAGTGCAACTTCCCCATTCATTAAATAGAATACTAATAAGTAATCTGTTGGTATTAAAATTTTAAAATAGTACCCGGCATAGTTAAGAGCAAGCTCACATATTTAGCATAGGCTAGAATCCAAATAATGTAATTTCAAGTTGCAATGAATACAATATTACCTAATAATCCTCCAAGATTGCTCCAACTTTTATGAGTAATGAAGATATTATCAAGTTTTGATAGTTTCATTCTGGAGGAGGAAAAAAAAAGAAAAGAAATTATTAGAAATAATCTTTATACATATATATATAATATCAGTGAAAATTATCAATAAATTCATTACTTGTACTCATGAGCAAGTCTTTGAGTCCCTTCACCACAGTTAAAAAGGTATCTGAAATGAATAAGTTTATTAATAAATGCCATCCTTAGCAAGGACAAATAAGAGATTCAACACTAAGACAGGGTTCATACTCTCTTTCCATGATAAAATTCAAGCACCTTATCCAAATTTCAAGCACCTTTCCAGAAATGAAAATTTTAATGTCACAAAATATACCATATTACAAAAGTATCTAGAGAAAAAAGAAAAATTATTTTTCATTTTCACATATTTCCAGGCCATACATAACATACAGTAGTGAAGGCTTAAATGTGAAATGTTATGAGAAAGTCTTTGAAAAATAAAGAAAATCTTTTTGCATTCTACTTTGAGAGTTATTTGTGCTAAACACTAGACAAAAGTAGACACTTGATAATTTTGTCTCGTTATAATATTAATATGATAATTTTGCATTGTTATGATATTAATACACAATTTTAAATTTTACAAAAACTAAATTTTTTCATAACATGAAAAAACGTTCATAATGTGCCTTAATTTGAAAACACACTAAATCATTTTTCAAAAAGGTATATTAAACACACACAAAAAAGAAAAATTTGCATATTTCAGCATGAATCATGGGTGGAAGTTTAAGATGTGGCCAAGACTAAAAATATTTTGAACTCCTCGCTTCCACTCTCCCCCCCCCCCCCCTTCCAAAAAAAAAAAAAGCACACAGGATGCTGCTCAGAAAATAACAAAAAAGATAAAGTTACATTTGAAAGGAAAATGTATGACATTTGACAACATTTGTGTGTGAATTTTCTGAACTGTATCGCATTGAATATAAAATAAGTATATTGATAAATTTATTGTGTTAAAATTTTAATAGTGTTTTGTAATAAATATATTGCATTTTCATAGTTGGTTTGAAAAACGACTATCTGTCAACATACACAGTTTTATACTGCATTAATATTCTTTCACCCAAATATACAGTTTGATTTTCACGTATTCCAATCAGAAACAAATAAATAGTTAACTATCATTTTTATATGTACTGAAAAACTATAACTTGATTTAAATATAAGACTTTTTCCAAAATCAACCATGAAAATAGTGACGAAATTCACGATTAATTTCTGCATTTGTTTAAAGAAATTTTCGGGGTTTTTTTTGTGTTCTCGAAGAAATTCACGATATTTTTCTTGGGTGACTGATGAAAGTAACAATTTTATTCCGTAATCGTTCCATGAAAATCGCCATTTTATTCTGTGATCGTTCGACAAAAATCCTTTTATTCAACGATCGTTCGACAAAAATCCTTTTATTCAATGATCGTTCGACGAAAACCGCAATTTTATTGCACGATCGCCTGACGAAAATCGTCATTTTATTGCGCACTTGTCTGAAGAAAATCGACATTTTATTCAGCGATCTTTTGACGAAAATCACGATTAATTTTTTTGCACTTGATTGATGGAATTGTCCTTTATGCAGTCTCTTGATGAAATTCGCAAATCCTTTATGCGATTTCTTGATGAAATACGTAATTAATTTCTGCAGTCGTTTGACGAAATTTGCTAGTTCTTTATGCAATCTGTGGTGAAATTCACGATTAATTTCTACAACAATTGTTCAAGAAAATTCCAGATTTTTTTTTGTGACCGATTGACCAAAATTACATTTTTTTTCCAAGACCATTTCATGAAGTTTGCGATTCTATTCCATGACCTTTCAAGGAAATTCGCTATTTTATTCCGAGATTGTTTGACGAAATTTGCGACTTTACTTACCTCTTGACGAAATTAAAAATTTTATTGTACGATCGTTCAGTGAAATCTGAGAATTTTTTTTATTGATGCTCTTTTTTTTTATTTGATCTCTTGACGAAAGTCGTGATTTTTTTGCTGGAGTGATAGACCAAAATGTGCACCTTTATTCATGGAACATATAAGTTTTTTTTTTTTTTTTTAACGCTGCATATTAACGCGTTTATTTTTCTGTTCTCGTACATTTTTTCTGTCTTGTTTCTGTCCTCGAGCATTTTCAAAAGATGGAATTCTGCCCTGTGGATGGAAAACTTGCACCTATGGCATGAATAATTTATTGCATTTTAAATAAACACTTTTTTTCACAACTTAAGCTCATTAACTGCATTTTCTATTTTTTTAATCTAAAATTTCAGTCTATTTTTCTTTTACAGTTTATGTTTACAAACATCGCAGTTTTCTTCATTGTCCATTGGAGGAATTTAAATCCTGCGATCAACAGTAGCAACTAGTACATGTCTTTTCATTTTTTTTTTTTGTTAACTTAATCCTAGAGGTTGGTTGGTTGTATTTATGACGGCCAATTATCTGCACGAGGGATATAGGCCCAGGGGGGAGTGCCCTTCGTGGGGGTCTTTCTAAGGGAACATAACCCGTATTAACGCTTGGAAATCCAAGGTTCGAAGAAAACCACGAAAACTCCGAACGATTAGGCCGACGGGCGCGATTGGGTTCGAACCCAGCACTTCCCGTCTACCAGCTTCGAGAGCAGAACCTCTTAATCCTAGAGAGGGAAGGAAGAAGGGAACAAAGTTAAGTACAAATGCTTGTACTCTGACATTGACCTCCTGAAAGGAAAACAATCTTGGACCAATTTCGCCTGATTAATTAACTTTTTTTTTTAAACATTTGTAACTCTTATTTTATTTTGAATATCTGAATAAAACAAATTAAGCACCTATAAAAAAAGTAATGAAAATTAAGCACCTTCATTAAAATTTAAACAAATTCAAGCACTTTCAAGGACCCTTTTTCTCTCTTAAAAACTCAAGGACTTTCAAGCATTTTTAAGCACCGTATGAACCCTGCTAAGAACTTATACATTTACTGTCTTTTTACTCAAATGGAATTTTAACATACTCAAAAATATATTATAAGTGCATGAGACCTCATTCAACATATAGGTGAAAAATGGGAAATTGAGTTAGTAGCCAGTGGCCGGTAAACTCAGTTTCGTTTAGTAGCTACTTTTTAAAGTTAGTGGCCACTTTAACCTCCTGAGACCTGGCATCCATTAAAAGGGATGTTTTACAATGTACAGTAAAACCTGTAAAGTTGACCACCCTTGTAAGTTGACCACCTGTCTACGTTGACCTCTTCTGTCAGGAAGCAAATTTATCCTATTCAAAACTACAAGACAAACCCTTTGTAACCTGACCACCTGTCTATCTTGTATCTTGACCACCGAAATTATTCAAATTTGACTAGAACTATTATAAAATGCCCATCAAAACCCTTTACAACTAGGGATGCACCGGATATTGATTTTGCCGGATATCGGATACCGGATATCCGAAGCTCCTTCGCCTGCCGGATTCGGATATCCGGCCCTAGATATGTTTTTAGTTATATATTGAATTATTTCTCTATATAATGTCATTTCAAAACAATAAATTACAAACATGTTTCACACATCATTAAAACATTTTAAATGTATTGAAATATAATTTACAAAAACTATATCTCTTTGAATATCATGGCTTGCAATTCAAGCTTTCCCAGGAGGGGAGTTTGGTATCCAAAATTTATAAATGCAGGGGAGTTGAACTGTTAGAAAGGAAAAAAAAAATCTTTACACCCCGTTATTTTTTATGTGCTACTTAAAGAATTACATTTATACAGACATGTCAAAATACCATTGAAACAATTTAAATTAACAACTCAAAATAATTATTCAAAATTTTTATTTTATTAAAACAAAGGAACAGAATCAAGCTTTATATATATCATGTCTATTTTTCAATTTTCCCCCAATGTTATGGGCAATTAACAATCAGGTTGTTAAATGAATTTCTTAATTTAGATTTTATTCCATTTTGCATACTTTAGCCTCTTTCAGAAGTTACACTTTTGACAAACAGTACAGAGCGATTTTATAACTTTAGAAATTATCGGAAACACATGGTTATGCTCTCCTAAAAAGTTTTAGAAAACTTTGCAAAATCTGATGTGCATTAATTTTTAACTTGCATGAATAATGGACATCGGGGATGGTATGTCACTTCTGAACAAATTTTTTTATTATATCCTTAATGGAATTATAGTCAAAACTGTAATCCCTGGTATTTTCGTTAATTGAACTATGTTTTACGCATTGGAATCTACGCTATGAAATCCATGTCCAAAGTTTGAAAAGGGAATAGTCAATTGATTTCTTCTATTACACAAGAAAAGGTTGATTTCAAAAAGTCATGTCCTAATTTCTGTTAATTGCGAGAAACAATTAGTTTGTTGTTTCTAAATATGTTTTTTTGAAGTTCATGAAAGTTTTTTTTTCATGTGCACTACAAGTGTAATCTCATTTTGTTTAGTGCTGACTATTGGCCAATTTGATAGAGCTTAGTCTCCAGTGGCCGTTGCTGCCCTTTTAGTTATTTCCTATTTTGGGCAGACAGGTAAAACATCGCAAAATACGTAACACGGTCATAGAAAAAACATTGCTGATTTCGTCAATCATGGTGAAAATAAATAAAATAATTTGTCGATTGGTTGCGAGAAAAAAACTGAAG
The DNA here is from genome assembly GCA_963932465.1 of Maratus speciosus. NCBI lineage: Eukaryota > Metazoa > Arthropoda > Arachnida > Araneae > Salticidae > Maratus > Maratus speciosus. The sequence continues at coordinate 609,057,212 of OZ010790.1, forward strand.
TTCGTGGGAAATCGCCAGTGGGAAAATATCACGAAATTCGTCAATCAATCATGGAAAACTATCGTGAAATTTACCAGTCCGTCACGAGCAAATACTGTGAAATTCCTCAGCCGGTCGCAGAGAAAAAATGCAAAATTTTTCAATCGGATACAGAAAAACAATCATTACTTTCATCAGTATGTCACAAGAACAAACAGGGAAATTTGCCAATCGGTCACAGAATAAAATTTCTAAATTTGTCAATTGATTGCGAAAAAAAAAATTATGAAATTCACCAGTCGGTCTCCAGAAATAAATCAAGAAATTCGTCAGTCGGTTTCGGAGAAAAATCGCAAAATGTTTTTGTCAGATGCAGAATCACAAACATGAATTTTGTCAATTTGTTGTAAGAAGAAACTGTGAAATCTGCCAATTGATAGTGGAAAATATCACGAAGTTTGTCAGCCGGTCCGGAGACTTCATCATCGTTTTACAAAGAAACATTTTCGGAAAATGATTTTTTGGAAACAGGAGCCTCCCGCCCCCAATATTCTTTAGGGCACGAATCCTGCCATCCCATCTCGAAATTCAAGACATGTATCTGCCATTCAAGCCGTGTAATGTATATTAATAATGTTGTATAAAAAATGTTATTTAAACATTAATATATTCTGTTTATTTGTACAATGAAATGCTGATAATTGCTACTGGATTTGGATGTGGGATTGACTATATTGATAATTGCTAATAATTAATTTGTACAATGAAATGTTGATAATTTGTGTAACAAATTTTAACCAATTAAATATGCCTATAATTGTAGAGTATTTTCACAAAGAAACACATATACGTTCTTTTTATAATTTAAATATAAAATATCTACTAATATACCCATGATTAAAGAGTGATTTTCTCCAAATATAGGTTTAGTTGATGCCTTTTTTCTGTTTTAATTATTTAATAGTGTTTTGCTTTGAGTCACATTTAGTTTTATTTTAAGTTAAATTACTGTGATATTTATAAGTAAAAAGAAAATTACTTTTAATTTTAAATATTTTATTTATAATGAAGTTACAAATATAACTAAATGGATGTGCCAATCCCAAAACTTTCTTCTATCTCATACGTCTTAATATTTCTAAAAGTAGTTTTAAATGTTAATACTTCGATATTATTAGTTCAATATTATACCAACTTTGATTTTGATCTAAAATTTTTGCTGGTCAATTAATCAAAATAAGAATAAGTTAATCTCAATCATGATATTTATTAAAATCAATATTTTTTTTCGTTATTCTGTAGTACATCAGCTGATTGTGAATAGCCAACTTAGCAGGATGTGAAGTTCCCATGACTTCACGAGCCACCAATATACAGTACAAAAACTGCAAAAAATTGAGAAAATTTTACAAAAAACGCTGTCACAGTGACACCTTCTGGCAGAATATTTCCAAATTCAAGGAAAAACTGACGACCATAGCCAAAAATATACACAAAAAATTGGTTCAATTCTAAGCTTAGTTTCATACACTTTTCGATGGTAAAATAATGGAAATAACACAAAAATCACTATTATAGCGCCCCCTTCCAGCAGACTATTTTCAAATTGAAGGAGGACCAGTTGGCCATAGCCAAAAACATACCCCCAAAAATTGGTTCAATTCTATGCATAACTTCATACACTTTTCGATAGTACAAGAATGAAAATGGCACAAAAATCACTGTTACAGCGCACCCTTCTGGCGGAATATTTCTAATTTAAAGGAGAACCTGCTGGACATAGCCAAAAACATACACAAAAAATTTTGTTAGATTATATGGATAACTTATTACATATTCAGACCTGCCAACCTTTGAAAATGAGAAATCGTAGCACACAAAATTAAAATTAATCTGGAGGTTGGTTGGTTGGTTTTTCGTGTTTCGCAGCCATCTTTTGACATTCGTAAAAGGAATAAGGTTTCAGTCTTTCAACAACTCAATATATTTTTTTCCTCTGAAAATTTTTATACGATTTTTAGAGTTTCTTCTCGTTAGCCTGGTTCCAATTTTTTAGCTCAGTGCAGTAAATTTTGACGAAATTCGTGATTTTTTTCCCGCGATCATTTCAGGATATTCACATTTTTTTTTTTTTTTTTTTTTCAAAAATCGTAATTCACATTTTTCTATCACGATTCTTAGTAGAAATCCGCACTATTTACCACGAACTTTTGACGAAATTCGCATTTTTTACCGCGATCCTTTAACGAATTTTGCGTTTTTTACTACGATCCTTTGACGAAATAAGTGTTTTCTTTCCACGATCTTTCGGCGAAATTTATGTTTTGTTTCTGCGATATTTCGACAAAATTCACGTTCCTACCACGATCCTTTGACGAAATTTATTTTCTTCTGCGACCAGTTGACGAAATTAATATTTTTACACGGTCATTTGTCGAAATTAGCGATAGTTTATCGCAACCGATTGGCAAAATTTTCAATATCTTTTCGCGACCAATTAACAAAATTCACTACTCGTTTCCGCGAGATTTTGGCAAAATTTGCAATATTTTCCCCTTGATAGTTTATCGAAATTCGTGATATTTTGCGCAATTTTTTGACGAAATTCGCAATTTCTCTCTGAACTCTTAACGAAATTAGTGATTTTATTCAGCGACCAATTGAAGATAATCACTATTTGTTTCTGAGACCTTTGGCGAAATATCCGATATTTTTACGCAATCATTTGAAGAAATTTTCAATTTTTTCCACGATCGATTCATGAATTAATTTGGAGAAATTCCATAAAAGAAAAAAAAAAATTCGCGGACTTCCAAGAAATTTCAAAATATACTCGCAAAAGGATCATAGGTCCGTGGAAGAATTTACAGGGTGGAATACTGCAATGCGTTTGTGTATATTTTGCAAAAAATCGTAGTTTAAGACCGATTTTCGTAGCATCGTAGTTTATAGGTCCAAATCGTAGCAACTACGATTTTTTCGTAGCAGTTGGCAGGTATGCATATTTAACAGACACTTTTCGATAGTACAATAATGAAAATGGTACAAAAATCGCAATTACAGCAACACTCCTTTCTGACAGAATGCTTCCATATTGAAGAAGGACCTGCTGGCCACAGCCAAAAACATACACAAAAATTTGGTTCAATTCTATGCATAACTTCATACACTTTTTGATGGCACAATAATGAAAATAGCACAAAAATCATGATTACAGCGCCCTCTTCCAGTGGAATGTTCCAATATTGAAGGAGGACCAGCTGGCTATAGCCAAAAACATTCACAAAAAATTTGGTTCAATTCTATGCATAACTTCATACACTTTTTGATGGTATGATGACAGACAGACAGACATTTTGTATAAGCATGTTTTGGGATCTCTGATCCCTAAAACTTCTAAGCCCACCGAAAACCAGAAATCGAAAAAAATCTCAGTTACAATACTTTCTTCTATTGGAGATAGAAGAAAGTAAAAATAGGCCTGTTTAATTGTTAAACTTAAAAGAGAGAAAGAAAATTAATAAAGTCATACTTTAATAAACAACTTCAGATTTTTTTTCACATTCTGAAAGTAAAGGTACAATTTTCAAAAAGATGTAAACATAAATTCTTAAATTTATTATTAGTCCAGGCAATAGAGACCATATAGGGACTCTACCTAGCAAAATTAATGGTAGTACTGGAAATCGGCTTTCTAGATGTTTTTTGGGTCGCTGAATCTGAATTTGTAACTTCCCACCAAAATTTCTCCCGGCAACCCCCCCAAATTTTTGTAAAAAGCCCCCCAAAAAAGGTTTTTATAAAAAAAATTCCATTTTTTATGGTTTTACTGGAAAAGTAGCTAGAAATTCAGAAAGTAGACAAAATTTCCAACAAATTAGATATATGACATTGTGACTTAGGATGAAGGGGAAATCTGCTTCGGAACATGCGCCGCAGTGCTGCGTGGACTAAGTTGCGCAATTCCACTTAACCACTCACTCGTTTACATTAGCCCTCCCATCTTCCCTCCGAACTTTCTCTATAAGGTTTACTTTAAGTTTTTTGGGTCGCTGAATCCGAATTTTGAACTTACCCCAAAAATTTTCCCCCCCGAAACACCCCAAATAGTTGTTTTTAACTTAAATTTCTTATTGTTTTAGGGGAAAAGCATTACGAAATTCAGAAACTGGACAAAATTTGCAACAAATAGGATATATGACATTATGACGTAGGATAAACGGGGCTGCCTCAGAACATTCCCCGCGCGCTTTTCTCAAAATCCAAATTTTTTCAAAAAATCAATTTTTTGGGGAGTTGCCGGGAGAAATTTTGGTGGGAAGTTACAAATTCGGATTCAGCGACCCAAAAAACATCTAGTAAGCCGATTTCAAGTAATACCATTAATTTTGCCAGATAAAATCCCCTATTGCCTGACTTCATCATTTAGTGCACGTAGCGCCACAGTGCATGTTCCGAGGCAGCAATCACCCTCCCCGTTCATCCTAATTCATAATGTCATATATCCTATTTATTGCAAATTTTGTCTAGTTTCTGAATTTCGTAATGTTTTTCTCTAGAACAATAAGAAATTTAAGTTAAAAACAACTATTTGGAGGGAGATTCGGGGGGGAAATTTTTGGGGGAAAGTTAAAAGTTCGGATTCAGCGACCCAAAAATCTTAAAGTAAACCTGATAGAGAAAGTTCGGAGGGGAGATGGGAGGGCGAATGTAAACGTGTGAGTGGTTAAGTGGAATTGCGCAACTTAGTTTACGCAGCACCGCGCGCATGTTCCGAAGCAGATCCCCCCTTCCCCTTCATCCTAAGTCATAATGTCATATATCTAATTTGTTGGAAATTTTGTCTACTTTCTGAATTTTTAGATACTTTTTCTCTAAAACAATAAAAAAATTGATTTTTTTAATAAAAACTTTTTTTGGGGGGCTTTTTACCAAAATTTGGGGGGGGGGAGGGGGTTGCCGGGGGAAATTTTGGTGGGAAGTTACAAATTCGGATTCAGCGACCCAAAAAACATCTAGAAAGCCGATTTCCAGTACTACCATTAATTTTGCTAGGTAAAATTCCCTATTGCCTGGACTATATAGAGAGTTCAAATACCAATGTTAGGAAAGCTTGTAATTCTTTAAACTTTTGAGAATTACCTTTTACTCATAAATAGTGAACTTACTTCCATATTTCGCATTATAAACAAAAGTTGTTCGGCATTGTTTGAATCAAACGATATCTCTTCTCCTTATATATTTGCTTTGCTACGCATTGCCGGATATCCGGCAGAGAAGTCGGATATCCGGTGATTGTGATTCGGATATCCGACGGTATTTCGGATATTGAAAAATCAGCCGGATATCCGTTGCATCCCTATACAACTTGACCACCCAAAATCATAAATAAAAAAAAGTAACTCTCCACAAATTTTTTTTCTTTTTTAACTAGAATTTCTAAAAGGGTGAAATAGTTATTATCCTGGGGAATGCTTTTAGTAGTGATAGGTGTAGATAAATTATTCAAGGCTTATCTATTCTTACACTGTTGATCTTGTGGATTTGGCTTTCCAACCCTCCCCCTCCATTCTTTGATTATAGAGTTCTTTCTTCTATTTCCCAATCTCTTATCATTCCTTCCCTTCTTTCAATAACCCCAAGTGCTAGTTGGTGAGCAGAAATATTTCCACCTTCCACCAGTTTCAATGGTTTGTGGCAATTGTAACAACAAGTGATGAGTTACACTAGAACCGTGTTGTAATACAGAAGGATTTGATTATTATTTTCATCTAGTAAACTTGGTGTAGAGGTAGTATTCAAGACATTTATATTTTGTAATTGCTTTTTAACAAAGAAGATTTTGTTAACATAAAATGGCTCTAAAAAGAAAATTAGTTGAACTTTCAAATTTCTTCTTGGACAAATAGGTAATGTAAATGACAAACTTAATTTTAGAATGTGTATGTGTCTTAACATTTGAAAAAACAAGTGTTTTTTATGATTTTTATAAATTATGTGTAATAACTAGTATAGTTAAAAGAATCACTAATTGGCTGTATATTGATTGACTGTTTTTTTAAATAAATAGTTGTTAATACTAATTGATTTAAAAATTGATACAAAACTATTAATTCATTCTTGTAATTAATCTTTTCTTTTATAAGGTGTCAGAAATATGCGTGGTAATACTATATTATTTTAAAGCCTTGTCAATAAATAAATTTGTGGGAAAAAATGACATGGCATGAATATTACGTAAAAAAAAGTAAATTTATCATCATCCTTTATAAGTTGACCACTGAAGTGTGGCACCGCAAGTGTTCAACTTACACAGGTTTTACTGTATTTTATTTTTCTCGGGTCTCAGGAGGATAATGTTTGAAACTTTCTTGACATCTAGATAAACTATAATCGTTGTATATATACATATTTTTCTATAAATCAGGGTTTTATACCAGCCAACTATTCATGATAAGAATAGAGAAGCAGTCAAAAATCAAGAAAATTACTTTAAAATCCAACTGAAGACCAAGCACATGGCAAAAAGCCAAAATATTGAAAATACAGCTAAGTTGAAATCTGCTTGCATCCGGTAGGAAAAAGAATTAACCAGTTTGCTAATTACAGGGGTGATTGTGACTCAGAGTGAAAAACCCTGAAAATTAATCGATACAAAGTAAAAAACCCTGAAAATTATCGATGCAAAATATACCAATATCATGGAAGACGGTAGTATTTCGAGTGACGCAGCCTTAAGCCTAAAATCGTATCGTATCATAGAATTCATAGATGGCGGAACTCATATATACAGCTAACTCGACATCAAAGAAAACGCGAAAAGCCGCCTTTTAATAACTCAGCAGATATATGTCTTATTGTTCTGAATTTTGTAGAACAGTCTTATATCTGCAGTCTAATCGTATACTGAAATTTTTGCATTTCTACGTGCAGTATATTTTGAGATCTAAATAGCCATTTTTAAAGTGAAAACGTTGGTATAATATCGAGGAAGTTCCTAATTTGAAAATCTCGAAAACGGTTCTAACGATTATTTTTAAATTGACACATAATATAAATGTGATTAAGGCGAGGTGAATAACACTTTTCTTTTTTCTGGGAAAACTCTCGTTCGTTAAATAATTCGATTTTTTTTTCTCTCGAAAATGACACGGGCGATTTTTTAAAAATCAAATAAATATCTTTCAGATGAACCAAATAACAATTTACTTGTTTCCAGCAAGACTCTTGTTCGTTTTATAATGCGCATGAAAAATCGGACTATATTTCTTCTCCATTCTATGGAAATTTCACCGAAAATGCATGACACTGTATTCATATACATGCTTTCTTCTTAACCACTTTTGGGGAGAAAAATTTTGTCTTCCCACTGGCTGAGTGGCTAAGGGCCATCGTTTGCTGACCTTAAGATAGGCAGTTCGATACTCTGTGGTACGTGTTTTCACATGTGAATGTTTTTTTTTTTTTTTTTTAAAGTCTGCTAGTTGACCATTATTCTCAGTTCCTTTGTAATTTTTTTTAATTGCTATTAAGTTAAATAAAATTACAATTATAATGACGCCAATTTGATGATGATTATTTCTTGGCAATTTTTCAACAATAAAAATATTACCATAAATTTTATAAATATATTTAATTTCAATCACTTTACAAAAAATATACATTAATAATTATTATTTGAATATAAATCACACGATCAGAAACGTAAAAAAATAATTCATTTCAGCTCTTCTTTTTATAATATCATTTTTTATTATTATGACGGTCAATCAATATATAATCACTGACATCCATAATATTATTATTATTATAATTATTATTTTTCCTTGCATAAAAGCTATTGTGATGTAATAATTCTTTTATAATAAATAATTTAGTTGAAATGTTTTATTTATAAATATCAATGAAGCTTGATAACCCCGAGACAATTCTTTTTATTTAACTTTGCAATATTTACAGTTTACATAATAAGCATATCAGAATTCTGGTGTCGCCATCTTTTGACGCAATTGCGTAGTATTATAGAGAAATGTTTGATAAAAACGTTGAAGCAGACAGTTTTTAAATCGAAGAATTATTTTAAGAGATATTTAATGTTAAATCTGGATAAAATTGTCTCATTAAAAAAGTCTCATAGGAAAAAAAATATACATGGGAATTTAATCATTTTCATTCAATTTAATCATTCAATAGAAACTCGAAGTTTGCAGAGTGCATTTATTATTCTTAACTTGCCTAATTTTTTGACGGTTTATTTCAATTTTAAATTAAAATTTTCAGAATTTCCAGAGATATTTTTTACATATTTTAGAAAAGGTTATTTTAAATTGTTGCCAAATGTTAAAACGGCGCAAAGAATAATATATCCTTTAAATTAAAAATTTATTCACACGTGACTATTATAAACAGAAAAAAATCCTTTTAAATTAGAATTAAATGATAACGTGTTAAAAGCAGGAAAATATTAAACATTACGTCATAACATTACGCTTACTTAAAATGAAAGAAAATTATAAAATAATCAATTATTTTCAAATTAGAATTAAATGATTACGCATTAAAAGAAGGAAAACATTGAAAATTACGTCATAAAAATTATATTTACACGTGAATATTAAAAGAAAAAGAAAATTTTTAAATAATAAATTCATTGATATGTGTTAAAAGTCGTAAATGGAGGAAATTACGTCATATTGGCCAAAGTGGCCAAAACAGTTTACAAAACACATTGCAAAACATATTGCAAAACAGTGTAAATTAAAAAATATATTTATATGAGAGATTTATTTCAAATTTCCAGATGATATTTTTAACTATAGTTGCTAATTTTAAGGTAGCGCAAATAATAATATTATCTTTCTAATAATAAAAATATTTTCAGTTGAATGTTACAAAGAGAAAGGAAAGTTTGGTGAAAATTATGTCAGATTTAAAACGTTACATTTAAAATCTCTTATTTAAAATCATTTTCTTATAGCGTTGTTAAAAAATACCATAAAGCAAAGACTCTGTTGACTTAGTTCCTTTTATATTTGGTAATTTTTAAATGTTTAACTAATCTTATTTAATCAAGCAGGGAAACAGCAACTAACATCAGCTGATTCGGTTTTGAAATCCCTCAGTAAAAGGGAAACCCGTTTACAGTAAGATCGCCATTGATTTTTTAATTATACAGAGCAGCCTCGATTATCCGAGCTAATTGGGACTGTTAGTAAATCGGAATCAGAAATCTCGGTTAATAGAAACTGTGTGTAAAAACTCGCCATGCTTGCAAATTTAACATCTCTTTTAAAAAAATATATAGAACGTTTTTTAAATAATAAAAGTAAATATATGTAAAGTTCTGTTTCACAGCTTAACAAATTTAAAAAGAAAATCAACTACCAGTAGTAAATTTTAAAATGCAAATTGAAAAATTTGCGAAAGTTCACACAGCCACTGGAAACAAAGCATTGTTCGCTATTGACTTCTCAAGGTCCAATGTTTCTTTGGAGTTGAGGGCTTTTGGGGGCAGAAGGGCCTGTATAGCACGGACAGTGGGCTAAAGAGTGTGGTTATTTTTAAGGCTCATTTAAAAGGAAAAAAAAATCAGACATTGTTATCGGCTCGGTTAACAGAAACCTCGATTAATCGAAGCTCGGTTAATCCAGGTTCTACTATAATTCAATCTTCCGTAATCTTTTTAAAGCAGATCAAATTAATGGACTTTAGCACAAAGTCACATAGCTGATAACTGCCATGCTTGTTGGCCACCTTTTTTAGGTGCGTTCGTAATTATATAAATACGTAGCACCTATAGTCGTCGTTCAGTCCGTCCGTCTGTCCGCATGTAACAGAGCAAAAACTACCCAACCGATTGGTCTGAAATTTCAAATATATGATTGTTGCAAAATTTTGTCGAGCCATTTCAAATTTTATGAAAATCGGATGTATAGTTAAATTACAGGGACAGTCAAAAGTTTTTCTTTACATTACGGCCAATGGGAAAAATTATTGCAAGTGGATTTTAATGATATTAGAGCCTTCCGAATGATCTGAAATTTTAAAGATATAATTGTTGCAAAATTTTGTTGAGCCATTTGAAATTTTATGAAAATCGGATGTATAGTTAAATTACAGGGACAGTCAAAAGTTTTTCTTTACATTACGGCCAATGGGAAAAATTATTGCAAGTGGATTTTAACGATATTAGAGCTTTCCGAATGGTCTGAAATTTTAAAGATATAATTGTTGCAAAATTTTGTTAAGCTATTTCAAATTTTAGGAAAATCGGATGCATAGTTTAATTACAGGGACAGTCAAAAGTGTTCCGTTACATTACGGGGAATGGGAAAAAAATATTGGAAGTGCATTTTAATGATGTATCAGACTATGCACTTCATGAAGTGCAAAAAATTATACATTCAGTATAATATGGGGTGCAAAAAAATGATTATAAAACTAGTTATAGTACGAACGCACCTCATTTGCCACGTTTGACGAGCAATTTCTAACTTGTTTCAAAAAGTTTGCTTCACCTTATTCAATTAATGAGATATCTCCGATAAAATAAGTCACATTTTCCCGTTCTAAAATACTGGTATCCAAAAATCGTAGCATGTAACTGACACTACAAGTACTCATGGAACTAGACTATTTTAAGTCTGATTTTTATTATAGACTATATAAAATTATTAAAAATATATATTATGATAGGAACTAGCGGGCTTCGTCCGCTATTTACGTTACGGATATAAAAATCATGTTTTTTTTTAGGGAAAAAGAAATAAAAACCTATTTGACGATAGATTTATAAAGACACATTTTGCATTTGCTATATTTCCGGGGATGAGGAGTGGGGGGGGGGGGGGGCTATTTTGATTAAATATCGCAATTAGTCTACATGGCAGATATAATTATGATAGACACTAGCAGGCTTCGCCCCTCTATGGCGCCTTATGGGTCCAGCTTCCATAACTCAGAAACTACCTTTCGGACATCAATGCAACAGATTCCAAACGTTATAATTAACTTAATAATCACCCTATATAGCATTAAAGTAAATTTATGAGTACTGCATACTATTTTTTTTATCGTAATTTCTGAAGAGAAAAAATTATTTCGGTTCCATTCTTAGGTACTGGTCTGAAAAAATTTGAAAAAGGGGGGAAGGAGGGGATATGAGACTGCTGTTTGTCAAACAACACAACGGGCTCTGGCTTATTCAACTTGGTTTTTGATGACTTCAATTGGAAGGTGGTTTGTTTAAAAGAGTGCGTTCCCTGCCCCATGAAAACTGGAACTATTGGTGCTACATCTATGTAAGGATTTAATAATTATAAATTAACATTTTGGATTTATTAATTTAAGGATAAAGTGTTTTTAAAGGAATATCAAATGAAACCCTCTGTGCTATCTGCGATTATACTTACCCAGTTGTTTTTATATACAAACTGCTATAAGGAAAATTGTAATAAAATAGTAAAAATTAAATCTGCATTAAATTCCATAAGTATCTTTTTTTTTAATCATTTTATCACTAACCTCAAAAAAGTAATGATATCAATGCAAAAACCCTTGACGGGTTAAAAGTTTCTGACGCAGCACTTTATCTTATGCTCTAAGAATTTTAAATATGGAACTTAAAAATACTGATATCAAATTTTGAGTGACGTTATGCTATTTCTTAAAAAATATATTTGTATTTATTTCACCATTTTATTTTTGTTTTATTTATAATCGCATGTGCAAAAGTTATGTTCAACATGAAAAGCTGCATAAAATTTTATTCGCTGTTACTTTATCATTTACATCTCTCATAAATTCAAAATATGTGTTTTAAAAGATATGATATAAAATTTAAGTGACGCCTTGATGTGACTTTAAAAGGTTTGTTTTTTAAAATTCAATTTAAATTATTTTTGACTTGGTTAAAATATTTTTTTTACATCTACACAATACTTTTAATTTTCCAATTCACTGTTAAATATATCACTTTCATTGAATCTATATTATGCATTATTTATTTCAATAAATTGATTTATCTTTTGTGTCACGCTATTCAAAATTGTGAGTAAGATTTATGTAAATGGTTTATTTGCGTCAAACTATCCTTTTTCATACATTTCATGTAGTTTGGACACAATGACGCAAAGAAACCATTTACATAAATCTTACTCACAATTTTGAATAGCGTGACACAAAAGATAAATCAATTTATTGAAATAAATACATTTCAATGCATAGTATAGATTCAATGAAAGTGATATATTTAACAGTGAATTGGAAAATTAAAAGTATTGTGTAGATGTAAAAAAAATATTTTAACCAAGTCAAAAATAATTTAAATTGAATTTTAAAAAACAAACCTTTTAAAGTCACATCAAGGCGTCACTTAAATTTTATATCATATCTTTTAAAACACATATTTTGAATTTATGAGAGATGTAAATGATAAAGCAACAGCGAATAAAATTTTATGCAGCTTTTCATGTTGAACATAACTTTTGCACATGCGATTATAAATAAAACAAAAATAAAATGGTGAAATAAATACAAATATATTTTTTAAGAAATAGCATAACGTCACTCAAAATTTGATATCAGTATTTTTAAGTTCCATATTTAAAATTCTTAGAGCATAAGATAAAGTGCTGCGTCAGAAACTTTTAACCCGTCAAGGGTTTTTGCATTGATCAATTTACATAACAGCTGATGCTGCAACAGCATGACAATCAAATGACATATTTCTGCTATTGTTTGAAATATACAATTGCAGAAAAAACTTAATTTGATAAACTTATGTTAATTTCACTGAAAGCTAAATGACTTCATCAAATGGAGAGTGCAATTTATCTTGTTATATGCAAAGTTCGAATTGTATATTCAGTAAATGAATTTATTCTAAGTACTCATGAAACAAGTACAAATTATGTGTTAAGAGTTATCTCTTAGAATTACTGCAAGTCATATCTAGTTATTTGAAAACAGTAAAAAAATGTCAAAACCAATCCAATTTTACTTCTAAGTGGCTAAGTATTAGAAAAAAAATAAATAAAAATCTATTTTTAAAGCTTTACTCTTACACAAGGTAAATTTCTTTTTCCTGCTTTCTTCTTGGGTATAACACATTACAGATATGCAATTCTGGACATTTTTGTACTGAGAATGAGATGGATAACACAATACCAGGGGTGATTCTGAGTAAAAAAAAAAATGTATCTGAAATTCACAGCAACTTTTCTGAAAGGTTACAGAAGAGAGGGTCAGAGTGAGAGAATCACTCCTGGTTCTAATTATGTGTTTTTTCTGCGATCCTTTCACGAAATTTGCGTTTTTTCGCGATTCTTTAAAGAAATTCATGTTTTTCCCCGTGATCCTTTAACAAAAAATTTCGTTTTTTTGCGATCCTTTGACGATATTTCCGTTTTACTAGCGATTCTTTGACGAAAATCCCGTTTTTTCCCGCGATCTTTTGACGAAATTCGCGTTTTTTTCCCGCGATTCTTTGAAGAAATTGTTTTTTTCGTCATCCTTTATTGAAATTTGCGTTTTTTCCACGATCCTTTGGCAACATTTCCGTTTTTCCCGCGATCTTTTGACGAAAATCTTGTCTTTTTCGCGATCCTTTGCGAATTTTGCACTTTTTTTCGATTTTTTGACGAAATTTGTGTTTATTTTGCGACCATAAGAAGAAATTTCTTTTATTTCGAGATCATTAGACGAAATGTATTTTATTTCGGGATTCTTTGACAAAATTAGTGTTTTTTTCGTGATCGTTTGGTAAAATTTGCGGGTTTTTTCACGATTATTTAAAGAAATTAGTTTTTTTCCGCGATCCTTTAACGAAGTTCGCGTTTTTCCAGGGATCCTTTGGTGATATTTCCGTCTTTCCCGCGATCGTTTGACGAAAATCGCGTTTTCCCCGCGATTCCGGGATGGGGAAAATCCTTCCCGGTTCTAATTATGTGTTTTTTCAACGGTCTTTTGACGAAATTCGCGTTTTTTCCGTGATTCTTTAAAGAAATTGTTTTTTACGTGATCTTTTAATGAAATTTGCGTTTTTCCAGCGATCATATGACGATATCCATTTTTCGCGTTCCTTTGACGATATATCCTTTTTTCCCGCAATCTTTTGATGAAAATCGCATTTTCCCCGCGATTCCGGGATGGGGAAAAATCCTTCCCGGTTCTAATTGTGTTTTTTCAACGGTCTTTTGACGAAATTCGCGTTTTTTCCGCGATTCTTTAAAGAAATTAATGTTTTTTACGTGATCTTTTAACGAAATTTGCGTTTTTCCAGCGATCCTTTGACGATATCCATTTTTCGCGTTCCTTTGACGATATATCCGTTTTTCCCGCGATCTTTTGACGAAAATCTTAGTTTTATCGCGATCGTTTGCGAAATTCGCACTTTTTTCGCGATCCTTTGACGAAATTTGTATTTATTTCGAGATTCTTTGACGAAATTCACTTTTTTTCCCGCAATCCTTTGACGAAATTATCGATTTTTTTTCAGCGAACGATTGAGGAATTGATTTTTTTCGGCGACCATTTGTCGAAATTCGCGATATTTTTTAATGTCCGAATTTTCCGCTACACATAACGATCTCATAAACCCGGAAGGATCGACCGAAAAACCCGGAAATCCGGGCTACACCCGGAGCACAATCACCCCTGTAATTAGATGCAATCAAAGCAGAGATGCATATTTTTCCTGAAAAAAGCTGTATTTCACTTGGCGATCGATAACACATTTTTTAATCGCCACTTGGCGAATGGCGACTAGGGTGGCGATCGATGTCCGATTTTTTAATCGCCATTTTTACAACTTTAATCGTCATGTGGCGAGTGGCGACCACTAATTTTCACCTATAATTCAACAGGCAACCTTAGTACCAACCTGATTCTAGTTTTTGAATTGGTGGCTTTTTTTTGTGGCTTAGTCGTAAAAGATCCAGAGAGTATAGGCTATATAGACAGAAAGCAAATGCATTAGCTACGAAGGATATATGGAGTTATCTAGAGGATATATGGTATATACCAACGCATACCCTATATACTACACCCTTGGTTACTGAAAACCTCAGCACTGCATTGGAAAACAGTAGTTACTACCCACCCCCACCACATGCACACTCTCTCCAAAATAACTAACCTATAATCTGCACTGGTGTGTGCAGTTTACTTATGCTTTCTTAAGTCATAAATTATAGCCCTACTTATATGCACCTTTGTCAGTAAATACCAATATTTTTTATGAATATTTTATACAGGCATCGAAATCATTAAATGTTTATGCCTCATAAAAATTTCAAAGTGTTTGGCCAATAAGAACTATTTTTTAATATTGACCTAATGTAAAAAAAAAAAAAAATCTAAATTCTGAATCCACTATTTTTTGTCGAAATAATGAAAAGCACATAACACTCATTTACATCAGGGGCGCCGACTTCCGGGTCTACGACGCAGACCCTGAAAAATATCTGCAGACCTTGCAATACCTCGGCAGACCCTGCAAAAATGTGTTCAAAATATCACTTAAAATCTGATCCGCCAACCCTTTCTTTTCTCCGTGACTATATCGATTATCGGAGGCTTAGAGAATCGAATCAGTTGAACGTCAAAACGCAACGATGCCTCGGACGCGCTATAGGGCGCAAATTACGCGAAAAAATCGGAGACGGGCCGCAAAAAAAGTAGCTCTTATGCGTCCCCCGGGATGCGTAATTTCGTTAAAAAAATTGCGGAAAAAGCCGATTTTCGCCAAAGGATCGCAAATTTTATCAAAATATCGTGAAAAAAAAAAACGCGATTTTCATAAAAGTGCTGCGAAAATGTAGCGTATTTCGTCAAACAATCGTGAAAAAATAGCGAATTTTGTCAAAAAAATCACGGAAAAAAGCCGATTTTTGTCAACGGATCGCGAAAAAGCACAAATTTCATCAAAATATCATTAAAAAAAAAACGTGATTTTCGTAAATGGGCCGCGTTAAAATAGCATATTTCGTCAAAAGATCGTGAAGAAATAGCGAATTTCGTCAAAAAATCGCAGATTAAAGCCTAATTTCGTCAAATGATCTCGAAAAAAGATCACATTTCGTATCGCGAAAAAAATATGATTTTCGTAACAGGTTCGTTGAAAAAATAGCGAATTTTCTCAAAGCAATATGCAGATATCTAGTAATATTTTGTATGCGTTATCTAAAAGTGGTAAGTGGTCTAAAATGTTCTGAATTTACATAAGAATGCTCCAACTGCATCGGTGGGTTGCAAAAATCAGGTGACAAAAAGTATCATTTAATTTGCTTTGCTCTATCGACCTGCAATTTGATATAGTAATGTTTTTAGCGTAGCACAGAGTTCGCACAGACTCCTTGGAAACTCCTTAGAAATGAAAACTTTCCCAAGTAGTACTTAGAACTACTTAAGCAAACCACTCCTTAGAAATTCCTTAAATTATATTGCGACTTCGGACACAAGCGATATTGCTGTGGAGGAAAAAAATCGTGATTGTAAAATGCACAGTAAATATTTTATGCACGTCATTCATCTGAAGCACAGCATTGATTGGTTAGGATAATCTTAATAGCAGGACTCCCACTAGGTCCGTTTTTCAATTATTAGGTCCGTAAAGTCCGTTTTTCGACACTGTTAACCGATCTTTATTTTAAATTTTATCGATGTTTGGCATTTAGCCAAGAATCTCGGAAAAATCGTGCTTTTCGCAAATATGTTCCAAAAATAACGTCAAATTTCGACAATCGATCGCGGAAAAAATTCTTAAATATTGTCAAAGGATTGCGAAAAAAAGCGAATTTCTACAACATCGTGGAAAAACTCTAATTTCTTCGAAAAACGCAAATTTCTTAAAATAAAACGCGAATTTACTCTAAGGATCACGATGAAAACACGAATTTCGTTAAAAGATCGAGAAAAAAAGCGCATTTCCTCAAAAGATCGCAAAAAACATGCGAATTTCCTCATAGGACAGCAAAAAACACGCGAATTTCGTCAAAAGATTGCGAAAAACACGTGATGTCCATCAAAAGATCGCGAAAGAACCGTTAGTTTCGTCAAACGATCGAAATAAAATGCGAATTTCATTAAAAGATCGCAAAAAACGCTAATTTCCCTCAGAAAATAGCAAAAAAAAAAAAAACGCGAATTTCCCCCAGAAAATCATGAAAAACACGCGAATTTCTTCAAGGGATCACAAAAAACACGTGAATGTCGTCAAAGGATTGAGAAAAACACAAAAATTTCGTCAAAGGATCGCGAAAAAAAGTCGATCAAAATAAAACGCGAATTCCATTAAAAGATCGTGAAAAAATGCAAATTTCGTCAAAGGATCGCGAAAAACACGCGGTTTCTATCAAAAGATCGTGAAAAAAAAACCATGACTTTCGTCAAACAACCGAAATAAAATGCGAATTTCTTTAAAATATTACAAAAAATGCTAATGTCTCCCAGAAAATCGCGAAATTTTCCAGAAGATAGCGAAAAACACGCTAATTTCATCAAAGGATCGCGAATAAAAGTCAAATGATCCAAATAAAACGCGAATTCCATTAAAAAACCGTGAAAAAACGCAAATTTCCCCAGAGTTTCGCGAAAAAATGCAAATTTCCCCTGAAGATCACGGAAAAACGCGAATTTCCCCTGAAGATCACGGAAAAAACACTAATTTCCCCCCAGAACATCACGAAAAAAAAAAACGCGAATTTCCCCAGAAGATCATGAAAAAAACGCGGTTTCCATCAAAAGATCGCGAAAAAAAACATCAATTTCATCAAACGATCGAAATGAAACGTGAATTACATTAAAAGATGGCGAAAAAACGCGAACTTCCCCCAGAAAATCACAAAAAACACGTGAATTTTCTCAAAAGATCGCGAAAAACACACGAATTTCTTCAAAAGATCGCGAAAAGCACGCCAATTTCCTCAAAGGGTGGCGAAAAACAAGCGAATTTCATCAAAGGATCGTTAAAAAAAGTCAAATGATCGAAATAAAATGCAAATTCTATTAAAAGATCACAAAAAAACACGAATTTCTCCCCCAAACATCGCGAAAAAAACGCAAATTTCCCCAGAAGATCGCAAAAAAAAAAAAAAAAAAAAAAAACGCGAATTTCATCATAAGATCGCGAATTTCGTCAAAGTTTCACTTTCAAAGAAAGCGATTACCGCTGTTCTAAAAAAATAAATTCAAAACTTGTTATATTTTTTCTTGTATGTTGCTGTTTAACATTTTTTTTTTTTTACCTTTTAAAATTTTCTTTGCGATGTATCATGTGTGTAATATACATAATAAGCGATTGGGGTTTGACTAATCTCTATTTATATGACCATTGTTCACTGCATAAAAAAGTTTAATGTCTATTTTGTATTTAAACTTACGAAATCAGTAAGCAATATATTGTGAATACTGTACAATTTCAACACTAACAATTAGATTCTAATAGAGTAAAATTTGTGTTTGAAATGTTTTTCTCTCCAAATTGGGCATTAAAAATTGGAGTGGGCATATCACATAACGATGCAGCACATAAAAACAACAATAACAAAAAATGTCAAATTCTTAAAATTTTTTGGACTCCTTGGATTTTTTTTTTCCCAACTCTGTATGAACCCTGGTAGCAATATGCAGATATCTAGTAATATTTTGTATGTGTTATCTAAAAGTGGTAAGTGGTCTAAAATGTTCTGAATTTACATTAGAATGCTCAAACTGCATCAGTGGGTTGCAAAAACCTCTAAGATGACAAAAAGTATCATTTAATTTGCTTTGCTCTATCGACCTGCAATTTGATATAGTAATATTTTTAGTGTAGCAATATGCAGATATCTAGTAATATTTTGTATGTGTTATCTAAAAGTGGTAAGTGGCCTAAAATGTTCTGAATTTACATTAGAATGCTCGAACTGCATCGGTGGGTTGCAAAAATCTCTAAGGTGACAAAAAGTATCATTTAATTTGCTTTGCTCTATCGACCTGCAATTTGATATAGTAATATTTTTAGTGTAGCAATATGCAGATATCTAGTAATATTTTGTATGTGTTATCTAAAAGTGGTAAGTGGTCTAAAATGTTCTGAATTTGCATTAAAAGGCTCAAATTGCATCAGCTCCCGGGGGTCCGCCCCGGATCCTGCTGGGGGAGCTCTGAACGCTCCCCCAGACCCCCTAGTTCATTCGGCTCCCTTCGCTCGCTGTCTTGCTCAGCATAATGCATGTCCCCCCTCCCTCTTAAATAACTTCCCTTGTGGCAGACCAGCTTTGGGACCAAAGTTGGCTCCTATGACTTACATACTTTAAAACATCACATTTGGTTTTAAAAAATATACATATTTCAGGGCTCTATATACGAGGTTCATTTGGAAAGATTTTTGTGTAAAAGTACAAATTCTTGCTAAATCGGATAAAGTCGTACAAATTTGATGTTTATTTAAGGTTATTATTATGGGCCGGCAAGTCAGCTAGCATACATATAAATAAAATGTTTTTATATGTAGGACGGGAAGACGGGGTACAATGAAACAAAATTTACTAATTTTTTTTTCCTATCCAAAATTTTGCATGCACAAAAATATAATTAATGCATATTTTTAAGCTTGTATTTTCCCCATCTAAATAAATTTTTATTAGGTTCTAAACAACATCTTTATGCTTGAGAAATAACAAAAAAATAAATGTCTTAAAGTGTTTCATTGTACCCCGTATGCCGGGGTACAATGAAATACTCCAAATGATGGAAGCAATTTTCACCCAGTATAGTTTATTTTATTAAAAATGAGATAAATACAAAAACAAAACTTGATTAATAAGGAACTTGATAAAAATATTATAGTCTAAGATGAAAAATAAGAAAATTCTATTAGTTTAAGAAATACCTTTCATTTTATATTAAGTTGGCTCAAGTCAGTTTCAAAAATTTGCATTTCTGCTTATATTTCAGTTGGTCCTGAAGGAATATGGGATGGTAGTTTCAACACAATGAGTTGTTTTTTTAATGTAAGTTTCTAAAAAAAAAAAAAAAAAAAATTAAAACTGTGTTGGAGTCTTTTTATATCAAGTACTTCACATTTGACTTTGTTTAAATGTATGATTTCTCCAACGGTATGCATTTCCTTATGTTTCCATTTATATGGATACTGCTTGTGCCATACATGTTGTGTGTATATCTCATTCTTAGTACCTCAATGACCAGCTGGGCCTGGAAAAAAAAATCTGGATCAACATCAGAGTCTGTAGCAGGCAGAGTTTGTTTTCAAAACAATCCCTTCTTAGCTTTATTTTTCTCTTTCTATTTTTTAATTGCTTAACAAGGGCATTTTTTACTGACCTGGTTAGAACAAAACTCTTTTTTTTTTCTGTTTTCCTACTCTTACTTCTAATATATCATATTTACTACTTTTATTACTATAATAAAACATGTTTCATTGTACCCCGCACTGAGGTTACTAAGTAAAAATTTATTTTCAAACTTCTAATATTTATTTTTTTTAGTTTGGTTTTGGAGGTATGAAGACAACAACCCAAAGATAACAATGCATAGAAAAAATAATTATTACATATAACAACAAGGAAAAAGAAACAAAATTACTTTTAGTAAAGAAAGTTACTTTCAATGGTGTAAAAGCAATAATCTTCTATTGCTACTGTTGTAGAAGTGTGAATGTATCCAAATCACATCAGTAATTGGAACATATAGTTGTATAACATATATATAAACTGCAACTCTCTATGACAAATTTGATTGATTTTACAAGTAATGTTTCATTGTACCCCTTGTTTCATTGTACCCCGTCTTCCCCACAAGTATAAAAGTTTAAGTTTGTTTTGATAGCTGTTTATAGCATTTGGCAATAAATCTCATTTTTTGTAGCTGGAATTGCACCAACCTCTTGGAAAAATGCCAAGTCAGTATTTTAACAAGTAAACCTCAGAGGCTTTTTCGTGATAACAAATTGTAAATGTAAACAATTAATAAATGAACGAAAAAACTTAAGAAAAATAATTTGTGAAATCACAAGAAAGATACTATACATATAATAAAAACAGGAATTTCAAAGAGGTCCATGAAAGAAAAGGTCAGTATAAAAAAAATCCCTGCCAGCTCGGGCCTACAGGCAGAGGTAGATTTCGATGTTAAGTACTAAATTCTCCAACAAAACTTAAATCAAGATTAGAGATAAAACCCAGTTTCTTCACAAAGAGCGAGCTGTAGGAAGCTAAACTTTTTGTGAAAATTGTAATATACACGAATACACACACACATATATATGGAATAGGTTTAAAAAATGGCTACAAAAAATTCAGAGAACCTTAAAGTGTTAAAATATGTTAATATTTCCATAGTCGGGTTTTTATCATGTTTTAATACGTTTCTTCAAACTTACATGGCGTTACATATTCACCTGCTGAGGTCCATTATATTTCCAATATGACGCAATATACATATTTTTTTAATTCATCAAACTATTTATTTTGAGTTTTCATGCTGAAATCTTGCTCTAGGAAACTTATGACGTAATATTCAATTTGTTTTCAATTTGTCAAACTATTTAATTTTACACGTGAAAATTTTGCAAAGGAAAAGTAATTGTTGTGGTGAGAATTTTATTATTTGTTTTTTTTTTAATTGTTGGCAACTGCTATAACGAAAAACTTTTATTTTTTTCCTGCCATTGATGTGTAAGAACTGGTTTTATCAGAATCATGTTAAGACAATATTCAAAATTTTGAACCCTCCCCATTTCCACCCTCTTGTGCCGATTTCGCCCATTTTCAATCCCCGCCGAGATATTAGCCATCTCAAAATGGTTGGCGAGTTTGAAGATGATTCGTGCATAATTGCGACTTTTATCGTGCGGACAAAATTTAGTACATACATATATATATATATATAAACTTTTTAGGTGGGGGTGGTTTTGGGTTCCTGGGGTCCTATAATGAAAAGTTATGAAGGAATTTTTCAAAAGTCGCACCATGGTAACGACTGCAATAGGTAGTATTTCTTACGAAATCTACCTAATATCAAACAATATACACTTTTTGGTACTACTTGATTATCAAGTCGACCAATTTCACTAAACTATACAAATTGCCAAACTATTCGCCAAATTATATTTTGGAGAATGGATTGAAGGGAGATGATAAAAATATCTCGGTGACTCAAATAATCAGAAGGTTTTGTAGAAAAATAAACTTTATTAACATAACAACACATAGTCAAATATTCGCCATCGTCACTGACAGAATAATCTGCCGCTCTCTGCAGAGTTCGAATGTTACTGCGTCACGTGACTTCAAAAGCTCTCCGCAGAAAACGCGGGGGGAGGAAATGTGCCTCATTGCTATTGGCTGAAATTTATAATTGCTCCTCGCGTGCGAGAGAGAGAGAGAAATAGCAGACGGCTACAATACAAATTGACAATTTTCATTTTAGACAACAAAACAACAAATAAATTACTAAAACATTAATAGCTAGTTGGATGTGACAATTTCAAAACTTTCTTCTATCTCATACATGTTAAAACTTCAACATTCGCTATTATAGTGCCATAACTAAATGGTAATCTATGTCCATCATGAGGATTCTAAAGATATGAAATTCTGTGCATTAGTTCTTGAAATATGACTATCGCTAAAATCATGTAAATCCTGCAAAATGCAACAGCGCCACCTATTGGGCAATTAAAACCAAAAGCTAATCAGCAACAAGTTGTGTCAATGTCTAACTGAATCTTAAGAAAAATCGTGCACTAGTTCTTGAGATAGAGCTAATGCGGAAATCTTGAAAAATGCAGCATAGCAACGCCACCTGCTAGGCGATTTACAACAAAACATAATAAGCACCAATATTTATCAAGGCATACCTGAATCTAAAATTTGATGAAAATTTGTGTATTAGTTTTCGATATAGAGCTATTGTGGGAATCTTGAAAGATGCAGTATAGCAACGCCACCTGCTAGGCGATTTACAACAAAACATAATAAGCACCAATATTTATCAAGGCATACCTGAATCTAAAATTTGATGAAAATTTGTGTATTAGTTTTCGATATAGAGCTATTGTGGGAATCTTGAAAGATGCAGTATAGCAGTGACACCTGTTGAGCGATTTACACCAAAACATAAACAGCACCAATTTATATCTAAGACTAACGGTATCTGAAGCTTGATAAAAATCTGTGCAATGATTCTTGAGAGAAGAGCTAGTGCAGAAATTGTGAAAAATGCAGCATAGCAGCACCACCTGTTGCGCAATTTACGCGTTGTGTCACATACAGACAGACATTTTGTAAAAACATGTTTTTCGGCATCCCTGACCCCTAAAACACGTAAATTTGTCGAAAACCAGAAGGTGAAAATTTTCACGAATCCAAATACTTTCTTCTTGTAAAGGTAGAAGACAGTAAAAATATAAATAAAAAGTTGAATTAAAAATCACTTGATGATGTAACAAACATGTGTATCATATTTAATGTCAACTGAATGTGACATTTACGATCATACATTATTGGCATTTAATGATTTAATCTTATAGTTTGGTGATAGTTTTTTGGGCTTTATTTGCAACTGTGCATACTGGTAGTACAAGTACAGTAACTAAAATAATGGATAAGCACTGTGGTGGTATTATGTCATGAAGATAAAAATCCATGTTAGTAGTAAGAAAGAAACCCTAAAGGCTGAAGGTCACAACAACCACATCCAAATATTCATCCCCCCCCCCCCCAAAAAAAAAAAAAAAAAAAAAACAATGGAGCAGGATATGGAACTCTTCACAAGAAGTTAATAGTTCTTTACAAGAAATACAAAACATTTTCTTCTAATGAAAGTAGAAAAACCTTAAAAATTCCTAAAACCTTAACACTCGCTTTGGGTCATAGTGACTCGGTTAATGGCTTGTTATTTTCATTCTCAAAATAAAAATACAGAGAGTAGGTTTATTGGGCAAATTTTATATTCAAATTAACGAGAATTAAACCTTTTTACAGAATATGAGAGGGTTTTAGTTTACATTTTGTAACCACAAAAGTTACATTTTAAGTTTTCCACACAAAAAAGAACCAGAACGAGTGCTGGAAGGTTAATTAAGTCATCTGATCATTTAACTTTTATTAAATACCGTCAAAGACTACATTATCTTGCTTTAAAAAAAAAAAAAAACGACATCTGTTTGTTTACATCCTGAAATATACTACAGATTACAGGGAATGGACTGTATTAAAAGCTGAATTTTTATTGATTTTTTTATAAGCCAAAAATTTAGAGGGTATCCATTACTGGTACATTTACCCTATATAGTGCCAACTCTTAGTAGTATACTGCAGAGTTTTGCCCAGGTTTAAAAAAGGGCAGGGTGCTTCTTGTAGGAAAAGGGCACTTTTGGATTCTTAAGGGCACTTTTTTTTTAATTTTTAAAGGCATTCTTTTGATTTTTAAAACTACTTTTAATATTTAATAGTAGACAGGACGCTATTTTAAAGACAGCAATGAGTCAATTTTTACTATGCAAGTAAAGTTTTTAATAAACAAAGGAGTAAAGGCCTTTTTCCAGCTGGGGGCAACAAAGGTGCTAATGTTTTTCGTCAGGGGCAAGGGCAAGAGGGGTGCTATTTTGTAAACATAAGGGCAGGCAGAGTGCAGCACCATCCTGAAACTGATTAGGGGAAACTCCGATACTGTGATAAAAAAATTACATGCAAAAAAGAAGCACCAAAATTATATTAGTTTGAAACGGATATTCAACATGCTGGCTGTGTAGGAAGTGAAAACATTAACATATTCAGCATCATATATAGGCGCGCTGATTATCCAATGCAATACACAGATTTTGAGCTCGCTACAACATCATTTATTAATAATCTAGGATTGTGCTTTATTACAATTTTCTCTTGTCCCTATCACCAATCTGTAGCTCAAAGGATAGAATAAGTACTTTGCCATAAAGAAAAAAACTATATTACCTTCCATGATCTGTGAACATGTACAGAGCTCTAGCTGAATTACTCGCTCCATTTCCTAATACACACAAATAAATTTCACTTGGAGCAAACAAAATTTTTTTGGGTGATGCATTTTTCACTTTCAGTCTCTGTTCTTTAAGTTCAGAAGTATTCGTATTCATTTTGGGCATACTTGAAATGTATCTATTTTGTATTCGAGATCGTATGATGCAATTTACACAACAAATCAAACTATTAAAATCCCTATGGAAGAAAATCTTACGAATAAATAACGATGAAGTTTTATGTCCTTTGAACATCGATAAAATCTCACGAAATGGTGAAAAATCGTAAGAGAATAAACATTATTAATAAAACAAATGATTAGTACATATGATACAAACGAATTTTTGAGTTCCGTGCAGGAGCAGAAATGGGAAGAGTTGAGATGTATTATAAATAAAAAGGTACTAGATACGTATCTCTCACGAAAATGCTAACCTTTAAAAAAACAAACAAAAAAAGAATATTTTTTAAATTTACAATTACTTGATGTTATTGTTTCCCATAAAAACGATCACAAACTTTCAAACTTGTACCACTTGAGTTTTTTTTAATTACCTTTTTGGTGAAACGAAAGTCTCAAACCTAACCAATAAACCAACCAACAAACATAAACAATCTGGGAAATGCTGTAAAAGTGCTTCATCTCTTTTTTCCAAACTACAGGTATTTATCCTATTATGTTTTTCTTTCATTAGCTTATAATGCCAGAGAATAAGTATAGAGCATTTCATTTAATTTCAAATTATTAGCTTAATTTGTTTAATGTAATTTTTCATCTGACATTGATGATAATTTTCTAAATATCATTTATCATACTAATAGTTTTCTTATTCAGAGATTCGTATACTTATTTGTCATTTTCGATCACGTTTTCTCGATTACTATTTTAGTCTAAATAATGACAGATAACCGTAAAGTACTTTTATATATAGGGTAGATGTGCCAGTAATGGACACCCCTTGATGTTTTTGGTTCATAAAAAAATAACTAATAAATATTTAGCTTTAATTATTTTTTTTTATAATTCCCCCTTGCATGTTTTATAAAACAGGGTTATTGTTGACACTTTTAATCAAACCAATCAGGAAGCAGAAAATAATGTTTCAAAGTTTCGCTGTTTTTCTGTGAAAATCTTAACGAAGAGGCTAAGAGTTGGCTTCGTTTAATTAATTTATATCCTATTTATTTTCTTGCAAAATTTGAATGTTTTTGTTTGAGTAGCAATAGAAAACTTTGAATTTTATATACCAATGGCCATTTACAAAATTTCATTTATTTTTAAGATTTTAAGAGGGGTGTCCATTACTGGGACGGTTAATTAGTCATTTTCCAGTAATGGACACCCCATGTAGAGACATTGCTAAAAATGCAATTTTAGTAATGTTTATAGTGCATAAAATACTTTGGCTTAACTGCAAACCTAAATAATCAAATTTAATTTTTAAATTATACTTACCAAAATGTAATAACACCAAAACTTTTATAAATAGCTGCTTTTAAGTTATTTTATGAGATTTTATGAAATTTCAATATTTTATTTTACTTATTATTATTATTATTTTTATGTAGTACATATACCTTGCATATTTTACAATCTGGCAATCAAACCAGCCAGGAAGCAAAAAATATTGTTTAAGAGCACAGGCAAAGAGGGGCTCATAAGGCTTAATTCCTCTCCGTTTAAATAAAAACAATTAAGTTACAGAAGCTATTAAAAATCTATTTTCTGTCTTAAATGTTTCCTTATTAAAAAAAAAAAAGTGTAATACTATTAATGAAAGTTATAGGTAATATTCATGAAACTAGTAAATCTGCAGATCAGTGGCCTCAAACATCAGTTTTACAGTTTTATTTTGAAATTATTTTATTTAGTATTTAAAATATTCAAGTCACAATAACATTTCTTTCATATTTGTAATATTAATTATTATAAATGATATATCAAGTAGTCTCTGGAAGATTGTTAAAAATAGTGACACAAAACTAAACATTTAAAAATAGTGGCACTAAACATTAATATTCCAAAACTTTTTTTTTTTTAATTACCTTTTAAATCCACCACTGTTACAAAAATCTGATGGCTGTAATTGCCTGATATTTAGTATTTTAATCTATCCATCTAAAATAATTAAAACATCGATCTTCTGATAATTTCAATAATTGATGCAAACAATAAATGATTATCACAAATACTTTATTAATTACTGGTATCCTAAATGTTAAATTTATTTGAAAATAACTATTTTGTTTCATTAGTATGTATTCATTAAATTCTGGTTCTAAATAGTCATAAAAACAATTATATTTATTACTTTTTATGGGGTGTCCATTACTGGAACAGAGGGTGTCCACTACTGGGCCAGAGGGTGTCCATTACTGGGCTTTTGGGTGTTTTGATATATTTCTGTTATTTAAAATTAAATTTCTATTCATATTGGGAAATGAGGCTCTAAGAATGGTTAAATATTGTTGATAGATTAATATAATATTGAAAAAACTGGAATATAATAATTTTAACTATTAATAAAAAAATAATTTTAAAAGAAATTCCTTAAGGGTGTCCATTACTGGCACATCTACCCTATATATATATATATATATATATATATATATAATATATATATATATATATATATATATATATATATAGGGTAGATGTGCCAGTAATGGACACCCCTTGATGTTTTTGGTTCATAAAAAAATAACTAATAAATATTTAGCTTTAATTATTTTTTTAATAATTCCCCCTTGTATGTTTTATAAAACTATGTTATTGTTGACACTTTTAATCAAACCAATCAGGAAGCAGAAAATAATGTTTCAAAGTTTTGCTGTTTTTCTGTGAAAATCTTAATGAAGAGGTTAAGAGCTGGCTTTGTTTAATTAATTTATATATTATTTATTTTCTTACAAAATTTGAATGTTTTTGTTTGAGTAGCAATAGAAAACTTTGAATTTTATATACTAATGGCTATTTACAAAATTTCATTTCTTTTTAAGGTTTTAAGAGGGGGTGTCCATTACTGGATGGTTAATTAGTCATTTTCCAGTAATGGACACCCCATGTAGACATTGCTAAAAATGCAATTTTAGTAATGTTTATAGTGCATAAAATACTTTGGCTTAACTGCAAACCTAAACAATCAAATTTAATTTTTAAATTATACTTATGAAAATGTAATAACACCAAAACTTTTATAAATAGCTGCTTTTAAGATATTTTATGTGATTAATAAAATTTTGATATTTTATTTATTTATTTATTTTTTTTTTTTTATGTAGTACATATATATACCTCACATATTTTATAATCTACCAATCAAACCAGCCAGGAAGCAGAAAATACTGTTTAAGAGCACAGTCAAAGAGGGTCTCATAGGACTTAACAACTCTTCGTTTAAATAAAAACAATTAAGTTGCAGAAGCTATTAAAAATCCATTTTCTGTCTTAAATGTTCCCTTATTTTTAAAAAAAATGTAATACTATTAATGAAAGTTATAGGTAATATTCATGAAACTAGTAAATCTGCAGATCAGTGGCCTCAAACATTAGTTCTACAGTTTTATTTTGAAATTATTTTATTTAGTATTTAAAATATTCAACTCACAATATCATTTCTTTTATATTTGTAATATTAATTATTATAAATGATATATCAAGTAATCTCTGGAAGATTGTTAAAAATAGTGACACAAAACTAAACATTAATATTCCAAAACTTTTTTTTATTATTATTACCTTTTAAATCCACCACTGTTTCAATAATTTGTTAGCTGTGATTGTCTGATATTTAGTATTTTAAACTATCTATCTAAAATAATTAAAACATCGGTCTTCTGATAATTACAATAATTGATGCAACCAGTGACCCGGAGCTGAACAATTTTTGATGCTCCAGCTCCAGCTCCGCTCCTAGAGAAAATACTGTGGCTCCGGCTCCAACTCGGCTCCGACTTCGCGCTTTTGAGTTGCAGATTTTAATTTACATGTTTAATTTTTTGCTCACAAATACTTTCTACCTCATTAAAGATCTGACAAAATGCATTTTTCTTCTCATCAAACTTCAAATGCTTGTTCAGAAAGTATGACATCTTTTAGCTTTTGCTTTTAAAATAGAAAGTTTGGTGGAATTTTAAACACAAAAATCTTAAATTTCTTCTACACTTTTCAAACAGCCAAAATTGTACAACTACACATGTAAACAACAGGCGGCCATATTTGTTTTCGAATAGTGTTGTCACTTAGTTCAAGTAGAAAGTAGAAGTAAAGTAGTGTTACCATGTTTTGAGAAGGTTTCCTTCTCTAATAATAATAATAAAAACCTAAAAAATGATATAATTAAAATACTGAATAATGATGTACAGTAGAAGATCTTTATAACGCAAACCTAAGAATGCAAGGTTGTGCGTTATATAGAATTTTGCATTATATGGATCACATTTCACACATCATTAAATTTACCTTATAAACACGACCATATAAATCTGAAAGATACCAAAATACATTAGAGTATCTTTATACTGCACTTCTTGTCACCAGGAATTATCCAAATTATAAATTTTTGCATTATATGATCATTTTATATTGTTTATTTTATAAACATGGTCCAACTATACCTGGACCCAATCATTCATTATATTACTCATTTCCAAAAATATAATATTTATTGTAATAATAGCAATTTTTTTTCATTAAAAAGTTTTGAATTAAGGAGGTAAAGTTGAATTAATGTATCAAATGTAGTTTTCTAGAGAATAGCAATTTTTACGATGTGGGATTTCAGGTGCTTCTTACCTGCAAAAGTCATTGTTTACATCTGAGAAGTTGTGCGTTATATGGAGAATTGCATTATATAGAATCGCGCTATAAAGATTTTCTACTGTAATTAAAATATTTTGAGCCTAAAAATTTTAAAGACTGAAAAAAAAAAAAAAGATTTAAAAGAATATTAAAAACTAAAGGAGCCCTGGAGCTGGGGAAAATTTAGAGCTCCAGCTCCAGGGAAAACACAGCTCCGGGTCCCTGGATGCAACCAACAAATGATTATCACAAATATTTTATTAATTACTGGTATCCTAATTGTTAAATTTATTTAAAAATAACTATTTTGTTTCATTAGAATGTATTCATTAAATTCTGGTTCTAAATACAGTCATAAAAACAATTATATTTTACTTTTTATGGGGTGTCCATTACTGGAACAGAGGGTGTCCACTACTGGGCCAGAAGGTGTCCATTACTGGGCTTTTGGGTGTTTTGATATATTTCTGTTATTTAAAATTAAATTGCTATTCATATGAGGAAATGAGGCTATAAGAATGGTTAAATATTGTTGATAGATTAATATAATATTGAAAAAACTGGAATATAATAATTATGACTATTAATAAAAAAATAATTTTTACAGAAATTCCTTAAGGGTGTCCATTACTGGCACATCTACCCTATATAAAATTAATATTCAGAACGATTTTGTTGTTATGGGATACAAAATGAAACACAGTAAGAGACTAAAAAAAACTTAAATTTGGCAAGAAATACCAAACTGTATTAGAACAAGTTTTGTCACTATGTAGAATCTCAATTTTCGCACATTACTGCATTTCGATTTAGAAACAATTCTCGAAATAGTCTCATTTTAAAATAATTTGAACTTTAAAACTAATCATATGAACATAGGAATATTTTTTATTTGTGATGTTACTTTTCTTTATTATATCGAATTTTAGTATTCCTATTAAAAACTTAATGAGTTACTTTTAAAAAAATGACTCCCAAAGCAAAGTTTTAAAAGATCAATAGTGCAGAGTTGTGACTGCCTTTATGCTGCATGTTATTTTAAAAAGAAATTGAATTACAAATAAATGCACCGCCAAAAATTGCAATGTATGTACAGTGAAACCTCCTTGAATGGTCACCTCTAAACAACGACAACCTCCGAATACCAGCCACATATTGATCGAATGAAACACATTCCATAGCATTAACATTAGAATGAACCTCTAAATAAGGAATTCTGAATAATGACTGCTCAAAAGTCACAAGAAAAATATTTTTTTAACAGTCTCTGGTACAATTTCATATTTATTTGCAAACCAAAATCTGAAGCAGATTAAAAAAATTTACTTAATATGTCAACAAAATGTTACTTAATCTCTTGAACACTTAATCCTTTTCCAAAACTAGACATAGAAAATGAAGACAATAATGATGGGGAAAATTTAGATAACATTCTTAGAAAAGCAAAAAACATAACTAACACGAAGGTCAGTAAGTTTGTGTGTCTGGGCAAAGATTTGGCAGTTACTGCTACATTTGATTCATACAGCAAATGGTGGAACAGATGTCATAAATTCCCGGGGCCGCCATCTTGGAATTTTTCTTGACGTGAAAACCCCTTTTCTGCCAAGTAGTAAATGTCGCCAAACACCGGTTTATACGCATGTTAGGCTTAATGTAAATAATAACAAAATTCGCTAAAGTGGCAATCAGTAATCGTTGTATGAGCGCTACGTGCTCACAGGGGTGCAGAATATGTCCAATCCGGCGATCTAGGATCGGGGGAAATTTTAACCCCCTGGGGAAAATCTTCAGAAACATATACAATTGATTTCGATTTTAACAACGAATTCCAAAATTCCCTGAGATAGAACAATTTCAATACAAATAAAAATATCCATATGGCGACCTTCACAAAAACGATCTCAGAATAATATGTACCGTATATCAGGGGCGATTACGTTCCGAATTTTCCGAAAGTTTAAGACATTCGGTTCCAAAAAAAATCGGTCATCTGAAAATTCAGACATAAAAATACCGGGAATTTTCGCAAAGAATTACGGAAAAAACACGAATTTCGTTACAAGATCGCAAAATAACTGCACATTTCGTCAGAAGATCACGAAAGAACTACAAATTTCGTCAAAAGATCGCAAAAAAACCGCAGGTTTCGTCAAAAGATCGTGAAATGAACGCAAATTTTGTCAAAAGATCGCAAAATAATTGCACATTTTGTCAAAAGATCGCGAAACAATCGCAAATTTTGTCAAAAGATCGTGAAACAATCACAAATTTTGTTGGAAGATCGCAAAACAATCGCAAATTTCTTCAAAAGATCACAAAACAACCTCGAATTTCGTGAAAAGATCGCATAACAACTGCGATTTTCGTCAAAACATGGCAAAATAACTGCGATTTTCGTCAAAACAGGGCGAATAACCTTCTATTTCATCAAAGAAAAGCGAAAAAAACCACTAATTTCGTCAAAAGATCGTGAAAGGAACGTAAATTTACTCAATAGATTGCGAAATAAACGCAAATTTTGTCAACATTGCGAAACAACCGCAAATTTCGTCAAAAGATCACGAAAGAATCGCAAATTTCATTAAAAGATCGCAAAAAACTGATAATTTCGTCAAAAGATCACGAAAGAATTACAAATTTCACCAAATGATCACAAAACAACCGCGAATTTCATCAAATGATGGCAAAACAACTGCGAATTTCGTCAAAAGGAAGGAGAAATAACTGCAAATTTCGTCGAAAGATCGCGAAATAACCGCAAATTTCGTCAAAAAAACGCGAATTGAGTCAAAAGATCCATGAAAAATACATAGTGTTGGGAGTGGATTTCTCCCACTCTGCTGTAACCTTTCAGAAAATTTGCTGTGAATTTTAGGAAATTTTTTTTCACTGAGAATCACCCCTGCCATATATACTCGCGCATAAGTTGGGAAATATTTGAAAAATAAATTTTCTATACCTACGATAATACAGCACTTACCTATAACATACCGTAAAATTTTGGGGAAATTTTCGTGTGGATTGGGGGAAATGTTGGGAATAGGAACATTTTCTGCATCCCTGCACGCTCATTAACCAAAAAAAAATCACTGGATTCAGCTGTTCTCGCTGTGTAGCCATCTTGAAATGTAAAAAACTCGAAAGGCAAACAAATATACATAAAATTATCAACATGCCTTAACAGACACTCACTAAAGTGGCAATCAGTAATCGTTGTATGAGCGCTATGCGCTCATTAACCGAAAAAAAAACATCACTGGATTCAGCAGTTCTTGCTGTGTAGCCATCTCAAAATGTAAAAAACTCGAAAGGCAAACAAATATACATAAAATTATCAACATACCTTAACATACATCTGCTTTCTTCAAAGCTCAAGCATGAAATACTGTCATAGCATCACTGTCATTTTCAAAAATAGGCTTATGAATACGCAGTGACATGCTGTAAATAAACCTCCTTTTTTCGTCAAAATTTCCTCAAATTTCTTAATTACTTCAGCAAGAGCATTTAAACAGGCTACGGGAACCATAGTCAATCTAATAAATCCAATAAATTTAACATAAAAACAAAAAGACAGAACATACAACATGAAATCAAACCACATCCACAATATCCTACCCAGGGCTGCCGGCTTTTTAGCCAGGCCAAAAAAAGCCGTCCGGCTTTTTTTGGTTTTAGCCACTTAAAAAAAGCTGGTTTTTATTTTTAAAAGTCGGTTTACAGCTAATTCGTTTTAAATTTAGATCAACTAATTTTTAATACACTTATAAATATTTTCTACTAAAAAAATTATAAATTTCTATTAAATTTTGTCAAATAAATAAGTCTTTATAAATGTTAGAAGGCAACTTTGAAGGCATTATGTCTGAAAAAAAAGTTATAAATATTGAAAAGGATAGAAGTTAGACTCCAAACTGGTGTTTTGAAATTCTATATTACATAGTTCCACATATACTACACATTTTAAAGATTATATTTAATTAAACAATGGCAAAATGTAATCACATCAAAATGGAAACATGCTTATGTATCCATCTAGAGAGATTTACTTATTCATATGTTAAAAGAGAAATTAGAAAGGATATAATTTTTTAGGAGAGTTTGGTACAAGTGTATAAAAAATAAAGCATTTAAACAGGTAAAAAAAAATAAATCTCTAAATAAAATTTTGAAAATCTTGTTGCTAAGCATTTTCATGCATATGCTATTTATAATATTTTTAATAGTGAGAAATGGTGCTTTTATTACATGACTATGTATAATTTTGAATGTTTACTAGAAATAAAATAGGACTTGTATATTAATAGCTCTTAAAATTAATTAATAAAACATGTAACTAAATAACCATTGTCCTCTTCAATTTTATAAAGCAGTGAAAAGGAAAAAGATTGGGGGAGGGGGGAGTGGAGTTAAAGGTCAGTGTAAACCAGATAAAGCAGTTGGTATGGACCTTTTAAAATTTAGCTGACATATTTGCAATTCTGACTACAAATCACTAGTAAAACCATCTAAGTTTTATTCCAGTATTAATGTCCTCATTATTGAGAAATTGGGTTACTTATTAAACTCTAGATCAATTAAATGTCTTTAAAACTAATTAAAAACACTTTAAAATATGTAGTTTATAATAACAATGCTTCACTTTATAAAAGCCAATTTTGGCCAAAAAAAGCCAGTTAAAACCAATAAAAGCCACTAGCCTGGCTTTTTTTTAATTTTAGCTGACTTTTTTGCAACCCTGCTCCTAGCCGAAAATAACCTTCTCAGGGGTTGCCAGAATACGACATGCAAAACACACACGTCACACGGGATTCCACATATCGATAAAGATTGCCAGCATAAAATCGCCAAGAAATCTCAAAACATCAAGATGGTGGCCATCCAGGAATATAACGCATCTAAGCCCAAATGGTGATGTGGAAGGGGATATGGAAGAGAATATAGAATCACCTAAAATTTCCAGTATTAACACATATACCAAATTTTTTACGAACTTTCGTGAAATCAAAAATTTTGCATTAAATCATAATGGTGATGAGTTGTATAGCAAAACAACTCATACTATTATTTCTTTGGTGAAAGATATTTACAGAAAAAAAAAAGCAACTGCAAATCACTGTCTTTTTTTTAATGTATTAAAACAATGAGGATTAATTAAAATGACTGAGTATTTCTATTTAAATTTATGTATGAATTTTTTTAAAATGAAACCTCTGAGTAGCGGTCACTTTTCATCGGTTCCACTGGTAACCGTTATTCAGAGGTTACACTGTATATATATCTTAGAAAACATGCATCTCCCAATAATAAAAATCTTCGGTACTACTTGATTATCCCATCGTCCAGTTTCGCCAAGTTATACAAATGAAATAATTTTTATTTTAATTAAAGAAAGAACAAATAAATTAGTAAAACAATAATAAAAATACAAATAAAATATGGTTTTTTAAAGCAATTGATGACTTAACAAACACATTTAGATGTCAAGTGAATGTGACATTTACGATCAGCCATTATTGGCATTTAATCTTATAGTTTGGCGGTAGTTTTTTTGTCAACGGGATAATCAAGTAGTACCAAATCTTCTGCAGATTTGAGGTTTTCCACTTTTTATTGCTTTTACAAAATGTTTCTTTGTTCCCCTGCTCGTATAATTCTTTTGGTGTTATTTTTTTTCCTAAGAATTTTTTTAACAACTTTCACTAGTGAAATGTAAATACCAATTTTAACAGGAGACTTCTTATTTTAACCATATCTCTGAGCTCCTTATTATTTTTATAGAATTTTTCCTACAGTTCATTACTGAAAGATATCATTTTTTACTATATGATCAAATCCCCAGGGTTTGCATTTCTCTTACAACATTCTGAGTCATCCTGACTTGCTAATCATCATGTGAAAACTTAATGTTTCATCAAAAGATTGCCTTGGCATATAAACTGAAATTCAAGGAATTTGGATTTTAAGAATTAAACTTTACTTTTTCATTTCAACTTTCAAATATATAAGTGCTTAGTTAAAAAAAATACACATTTCAATTTCATAAACTCTGAATCTTGTTTACAAAAAATAAATAAATAAAAGATATCAATTTTTACTTAAATTGTCTTTAAAAAAATAAAAAAAAAATCGTATTTTCCTTCAACTGCTGTTTTCTTAAATTTGAGAGCATTGAGGCTTGCAATGTTTGCTTAAATCAGATCCTGCTAAATCAATTTAATAATAGCTTGCTGCGCAAGCGGTAAATACATCAATATAGATAAATCAGTTTTTTGATGTTAGCTCTGAATCAGTTGTTTTAAATCAATTTAAAGCTAACAGATAAATAGTTTTTTGTGATGTTAGCTTTAAATCGTTTTTTTTTTTTGTTGTTTTTTTTCGTAAATCAATTTAAGACCAATGATTAAATTAAATTTCAGATATTAGCTTTATTCATGATTTAAAACGATGACTAAATCACAATTTAAGACTAGCTAAATCGAGATTTAGCCATTCATTTCTTTTAATTGAAGGATCTTCTGGTTCTCAAGGATGCATCCACCACTGTCGCAACAACTGATCTCTGTTTTTGTGATTAACAAGATCAATTACACATTAGGAAACTAGCTTGTATAAAATGATTAACTAATAAACAATTAAATTAAAAAAATCAAAAACCCGACTGCATAAAAAGCGAACTAATTAATTATTTATCATCAATGTGAAACTGTTTTTTTTTTCAATTCCTACTATTAGCTCACACTCTCGCTATATATATCTTGTTCAAATTTTCAATCGTTAATAAAATACTTATTATTCATCCAATCAAGCTCAAATAAATATTTTTAAACTTGTAGTGAATGACACTTGATGTTAATCCAGTTTTTTTTCAAATATTAATTCATTAATTAAATTAAATTAATTAATTTTCAATAATCGAGAGAGCCCTCTTCTTGATCAAGGAATTTAAGACCGAGAGAGCCCTCTTCTTGATCAAGGCATTTTAAGCCCTACTCAACAGGAAAGAAGAATGGTAGAAAAAAAAATTCTCTTATTAATCTAAGTAGGAATTGACTTAAAATATTTTTTTTATATTACTTGTTTATATTACTTACCTATTTTTTTTTTATTTACTTGTATTTATGACTTTTAAGTTGTGTTTGATTGTTAATTCCTATCTGTAAACACTGTTTTGATGAGGTCTATAGCAGTGGCGTGGCGTCCGGTCATCGCTGGATGCGGCGATGACCAAGCAATATTTTAAAACTCTTAATAAGCTTTTAAAACTCTACGATCCAGTTTTAGCAGAACATTTGGAGTTCATGTATAAGTGAAGGTAAGATTTAAAGTTTCTTTTTTGAACATTCAACCATTGAATTTTAGAGTTAATAATTTTTGACCACAAACTTAAATAATTGCGATGACCACCGAAAATTTTCACGCCACGCCACTGGTCTATAGATGTCTATGATGGTTAGAGTTGCAGTCAAGCTAGAGATCCACAATACATACACAACTTCCAGGTTGTATAATATTTTAACGGAGCTTCTGACTGTAAAATAGTCAATAAAACATCGTCTACATTTTGAAAGACCTATGCAATGATAGGCCACTCAATAGGGTGCATAATTTTTTTTTCGTCTCTACTGCCAATTTGTATTTTACGGCCGTCATTTTGAATTTATAAAAACAAAACCTAGCCTATAACCATCGGGCGTTAAGACGAATCGATAGAGACCTCATTCATTAAAATCCATCCAGCCGTTGGGATGTTTCGAGGGTATAAAGAAATCCACATACACAGATATGCGTGAAACACATAACTCTTCTTTTCAGCCGGGTAAAAAATGCCATCGCCTCCTGGTCTTTTATAACAACTAGAGGAAATGTTTTCTTTTAGACACTATAAGAAAATTGTTTTAAATTAAATATGATGTAATTTAATTTTCACTATTAAATGCCTTTTTCATGATTTATAATATTTTATTTTTGTGTTTTCTTTTCTTTTTTAATATTCAGGTGTAAATATATGACATTTTTCGATTGAAAAATGTTTGAAAATATTATTATTTAGGCTTTTAAAATCTAGTAACAGTGGATAAAAATGGCTATTTCAAACTATGAATTAAATCTTGGTTCTACATAATGAGATTTTGATTAAAAAACTTAAAAACTTAGACAAATTTAAACAATTGGACACTACACACTCCAATCTAGTCAAGTATATGCCTGCAAAAGATTTGCTAAATTGCTAAGCATATATATTTTTTTTATCTTATAAAACTTACATTACTGAACTACCTTGACCAATTTCAACATTAAATAGTGCTTAAAATATTTATTTGATTTGAAAATTGTCTGTGTCAATATATATATCATACATTTCTGTATAAAACTTCCAGTTTTCCTGTTTTTATAATGAATAGTTTTTGCACAATAGATATGCCGAGAAAGTGAAACGGTCACAGTAAATTCAGTTACAGCAACAACAGTGTTAGTTACTTTTTTTTAAAATAGAGAGATGATTCATGCATTTTATTTGTTTTTTATCATATATTATTAAAATTGATGTAAAATTTGCTATAAATGTTGATGCACATTAAAACTTATTTTATTCAAATTATAGCATGGGCCATTGTTTGACGTTGAGGTACTGCAGATACTTTATTAGAAAATTTCACTACAATGCCACCAAGCTGAACAAGAATAAAGAATATATGTGTTATTACAGAGCATCTACTGCAAGACATGCTGAAATTTTGAGTTTAAATTGTATGCCATTAATCTATTCTTATAATCAAGTTCGTGAATATGCTAAAAAGGCTCAAGGAAAAGTACTTAAAGGTAGGTAAAATAATTATAATTAATATTTTGTTTTAATGAACATAGCTAGAAGAAGACAATTAGGGCACTTAATAATCCTTTGTTAGCAAAAAAAGTAATTCTGCTTTTATGTAAATATTTTATATATAATTACAATAAAAATATGTACTATTTATTAATTACATGTCTATCAACTCTGATTATTATTATTACAGTCGACGCTCGTTATAATGACCGCCCATTATAGCGACTGTTCCATTATAACGGCCGATGCAAAATGCCCAGAAATATATTCCCTTTATGATACAGTCACCTCTCACTTATATGCATTTAAAGGAATTGATTTAAAATCGCGCATAACTGATAACCACGTGTAACTGAGAGGATGTTGATGTAGTAATTCTTTATATTTGGATATAAAACATTATGGAAAAAAAAGCATTTTGCAATATAAGAATTATGATTAATAACATTTTATAAAATAAAATGGGTGTAATATTAGCATATCGTACTTAAAAAAATTCTTAAACTTTCACAAGTTTTTCTAGCCATCCCCAAGAAGCCGAAAAATTTTTGATGACAGAGTGAGTGCCTTTTCCTTGAATAACTCACCACTAATGGGTAAATTAGAAGCTCTCATTTCTCTGAACCACTAAATTAAAGTGGTTTCTAAATGTCAAATTTTCCTTTCTGAATTCTTGATCGTTTCTTCGCTGGTGTAGAATATTCACTGTTCATTTTTTTGATCGAGTCCTTGTTCTTTAAAATCCCTCTGAGCGTTGATTCGGGCAAATCGAATTTTCGAGCTAAACTTATTTTTGACAGTTTAGGATCATTTTCTGCTGCTCGTATAACCTCCATTTTGAACGAAATTGTTAACTTTCTTTTACTCATTTTTATGGCAAAAAAAAAAAAAATTAAAATCCAGATGCTACCTTAAAAGCAAAGACGGAATGAAACACGCATGTACCTTGATAAAAATAAAAGAGAAAGAAAAGAAGAAACCATTAGAACTGAGGGGAGAGAGTGAAAAGTCAAATTGTAACAACATCTCCACCCTTTCAGGCGCTTTGCGGAATGGTCTTTTGACCTTGACACCTGCAGAAAAATTTTTATAGATTAAAAAAACCTTTTGCACGTAATTAATAGTTTGTGAATTGCGTTTTATTTCTGCGTATAACTGAGAGAGACAAATTAAAGTTCCGCTTATAAGTGAGAGATCTATAGCATTATTTTCCTATTTCTCGTGGCAGGACCTTACGAAATTTGCATATAACTGACAGAAGCGCATTAATAAGAGGTTACTGTATGTTATTTTTGCATCCAATATAATGTCCGGCCAGCAGCTTATTTCCCAATACAGCGACCGAATTGACTTTTCCTCCAGACCTTCCCCAAAAAAGATTACCATTTTTTTGCTCACTGTGTGTTGATGCCTTATTGTAAAATGTCTTAAAATGACACTTTAACCCCTTGAAGGGCGTTGGTTCATTTTTGGACCACCAAATGTTAATCCCTAAATGCCACATTGGCACCAGAATTTTGAAAAGAAAATTTTCCTTTTTTTAAAAACTTATTTGAAGAAAAGAGTTTACTTATATTCAATTAAATTTGTTTCTAAATTCTGGTGTTACAATGATTTCAGCATTTTAAGAAAATAGAAGTATCTTGTCCCTGAAAGGTTTAAAACATTTTTTATATATCATTTCTAACTGAGATGGAAAATTTTATTTAAAAAAAATATCAAATGCACAAAAATAAGCAACTTTTTCGAATTATTTTTGTAGAAAATAAATGTTAATACGTAAATAACTATTATTTTTGTGTGTGATTTAATATTTACTTTAAATTTTATTTTACAAATACGTAATCATTCTCTTAAATTGATTTTTATAATTATTCATTGTCAATATTTATTTGATAAGAAATTAAACAGAATAGTGGTGTACCGAGTAGTACTTTGGCCGAGTACCGAGTACTCGGCCACTGACTACTTGGCCGAGTACGGAATACCGAGTAGTTGTGTAATAAGGAAAAAAAAAATGCTGATGTGCACATAACGTGAGCTTAGGTGTACATATATAATATACATATATAGTATATATAACTAATTAAATTTGAAATTTATTTGTGCACCTTTTAAAGACAATTTTTTACAATTCAAATCACTAGCATTAAAACAGTAGCAAAAAACGAAGAATTGACACATAACAAGTACAATTATTTACACGTTCATGCCGGCGCGGTGGGTCACACTCGACTGTCACAGAGCTACCAAGTCTCCGGCTTTTTGGATACCAGTATTTTATTACAGAAAATGTTATTTTATTTAAATAGAAAAATTGGGCGATTTAAAGGAACAACATTTTCTCTAAAATAACAGTGGTGTGCAAAAAGCCGGAGACTTGACAGCTCTGAGACAGTTGAGTGTGACCCACCGCGCCGGCATGAACGTGTTAACCAATATAAAATTAAAACATGCTTCAACCCTCCAATTTATTCAGATACCTGAAATCTGTCTATCAAAAATAAAAACGTTTATTGATTACTGTAACAATTCATTGAATAATGCAAAACATTTCATATTTATTTTGTAACTGTTCCTTATTTTCTTTTGATTAAAAATAAAAAAGTGAAAATAAAAAGAGAGGTGCAAAAAGCATTACAGGCTTTCTTAACAGAAGACTTATGTAAAACTGACACTCCATTTGCATGGTGAGGGGGGGTGGGGGGGAACTTTTCCGATTATGTGCAACCTTGCAAAAAAATTCTTATGTGCACCTTCAACCACTGTTTATTCTGAACGTATATTTTCAGAGGCAGGCCAAATTTATAGTAGTAAAAGAAATGCTCTGTATACTGATAATGTAGAACATTTGGTGTTTTTGCACCATAATTTGAAATATGATAAATTTAATTATTAATTTTTTTTATTACATTTATTGTATTTTCAGTTTCTTTATCCAAAATAATAGTCTTTTCTGTTTTCCTATATATTTAAAATGAACTTATTTTTATTTGTATAAAAGTGAAACTAAATTTTAATCTGGAATTATTTTATGAGGGTTTTTCTTCTTAACTTTTTCTATATTTACATATTATACTTTATTACATATTACTTATTATACTTTTTCTATATAGACGTATTGTTAAATACCGAGTAAATAGTTTTATGAATTATTGCACATATTATGCATTGATATTCGAATAACTTTTTACAGATCTGTTTTACATTCATATGCTTAAAAAAAGAAATTCTTACAACTACTCGGTATTGGCCAAGTACTCGGCCAAAATTTCGCCAAGTACCAAGTATTTACTGAGTACTCGGTACGGCTCTAAAACAGAATTTAGTAATGATGTTGTTATATAAAATTTCCTTTGAAACCTTTATTTTCATGCACATTATGTTACAGTTTTTTTTCATTCACTTTCATTATAACGACCCTCATCTTTGGCACGCAGAGGTCATTATAAAGAGTGTTGACTGTATTATTATTATTTTTACAATTGCCCAATATTATTTGATCTTAAATAATAATGTATGTCTCAGACATTCCTCCCCCTTCTCAAAATAAAATTCTAACTGTACCCATGATTGTGTTAGAATTGTTTAATGTTAAAATGAGACTTCAACAAATTTTCTGTAAAGAAAAGTTTTATTTCTTTAGCTTAATATGAACCAAAGCTAAAAAAAAAAAAAAGAAATTCTATAATGTCTTCAATTTAGTCATCAAAGACCTTTTAAATTTTCAGATTCTATTCTCTTCTCTGGGAATATTTTGTTTTTGTCAGAAATTATCTTATAAATTAAATAATTCATTTATATATGCTAGTTCCTATTTTAGCAAATTATATAAAAAATAATGTTTAAGAATACATTTCTGTTGCTTGTAAATATATTTGACAATAATTTTTTTAGTACTATTCAGTCAACAGGTGCCACTTTACACCAGATGCATATGTTGGCACGAAAGCTAAGGTATTGTATTCTGATTAACTAATAAGTATTTTTAATGTATACTTATGTATCATTCATTTCAAGAGTGTGTCAACAATGACAATACTAATTACAAAACCTTTATTTTTGTTTCTGTTTACATTGTAACTGCCTAGTTAATACAGTAGACTCCCTCAAATCCGTACAGCTAGGGACCAAAAATTGTGCGGATTTCAGAATTTTGTGGATTTCTTGTCATTGCTTTGTTTACATTTTTTAAAGATTTATTTGAATGTAGTAATGCAATCAAAATTATAATAAATCCTTGCAATATAGTAAAATATTAAAATAATTAAATAAAGTAATAAACTAAAATGATAAAAAGTAGATAATTTTAAAAATGATTAAATTGTTAAAAGTAAAGGTCAAGAAAATAATTAATAATGTATAATTAAATATGC
Source organism: Maratus speciosus (assembly GCA_963932465.1). NCBI lineage: Eukaryota > Metazoa > Arthropoda > Arachnida > Araneae > Salticidae > Maratus > Maratus speciosus. Next base: position 609,100,202 of record OZ010790.1, read on the forward strand.
ATAATAAAGATGAGATACATTTTCCTTGAATTATTCAATGAAACTTGCCTCATAAAGGTACCCTAGTAATTCACATCAAAATCATAAAGTAAAGAAATTTTATTTCAGGTTTAACCAGTCTCAATAACCAAAAATGCTTCATTAATACATAAATATATTTGGTAAAAAGATTGTGAATACCAGTGATATCAGCAATATCTTAATATTTTTCAGAAATAAATTTATACTTCCTTCATGATAAACCTCAAACGTTCAATCATATTATCGAGAATTACATATTAAAATACGTATGGAAAAAGTTCTGTAATTTTCTCCCTACATCTGAACTGAAAGTTTCATTGTTTACATTTGCAATGATATGTGGATGTTAGGTATTTGGGGATTTTAAGGTTGCGGATTTGAGGGAGTCTACTGTATTAGTAAGTTGCCATATTGATTGCAGAAGTATTTATATGTAACTATATATGTACTTGTTGATATGTATATTATTATACAATATGGAACCATTTATCCAGAAACCAGTTTACCGGAAAACCAGTTATCCGGAATGATATTTCTGGTAGACTGATTTCAGAATATATACACTTGATAAAATATCATTAGTTTACTACACGGTGTACAAAACCGTCAGTTTTGCTCTAATTTTAGAAGATATACGACAACATTCCTGAGGAAGGTCATAGAAGGATGACCGAAATGTAGTTATTTTAACTTCATTTTAATGTTTGTATAAGTTTATTTTTGAGTTTACAACAGTTTTGTACACCGTGTAGTAAACTAATGATATTTTATCAAGTGTATATATAACTTTTTATGGTGTAATTGTCCAGTTCTTTTATTATGATTTCAGAATCTTTGCAAAAAAAGGTGTCATACACTGCCAGTTTGACATAGGCTTTGCTTGAAACAATTGTATAATTTGATGACAACATCTAGTATTTGAAATGAAAACATATTTAGTTGTATTTTAGATGTTTTAATTTTTATGCTGAGGAAACAGAAGAATTTTTGTTCCTAAAATTACCTTCTTTTAAACTCTGGTTAACTTTTGATCTTTCTTGCATTGATTTTTAATCCAAGTAATCTAATAATTTAAAATCAGAAATAATGCCACAACCACACATATTCCAAAACCTTATCAAATGGATGCTGCTTTAATGCACAACCAGTTAACTGGAAAAACCAGTTATCCGGAATACATCTCACCCCAAGCATTCTGGATAAATGGTTCTGTACTGTATTCACAAGCACTCAGAAAAATTGAGCTATGAGTATGACCATGAAACTTGACATATGCATAGTGTTTGCATAGATGAACAAATTATTACAAATTCAGAACAAAAAACATTTTATTGACTAGCAGCAGCAAAAAGAATGTCAATTTCAGTAGGTTATAAACCCACCCCTGGCAGCTATACACGTTGATACTGGAGTCTATTAAGTTACCGATGTCCCTCTCCAGTAGATTCTGCCATAAGTATAGCAACTGAGAAACTAGTTCAATGGTATTCCAAGACAACTGAAGTCGCCTTACCAACATGTCCCAAACATGAATTATTGGAGCAAGATCTGGTAATCCGGAAGGCCTTTATATCCTTGTAGACATTGTTGGGAGAGTCTTGCACTAGGTGGCTGAGCATTGTCTTGCTGATAAATGACACTTGCGCAACTTGATGATATCATAGGCAATACCACCGGCTGTAAAATAATGCCAGCATATATGCAGAGTACCTTGATAGTCAGAGAGTACCTTGCAGCATGGCTAAAGGGGATCAGCTGTTCCAGCCGAATACTTCCCAGGCTATCACACCAGATGTTATGGTAGTGTGCCACACAGTAACAAATGCAAGATTGGATCTCTGACCTCTCTGTTTCCACACATGTATTTGGTGGTCATCAGCACTGAGAGAAAAGTAGTATTTGTCACTGAAGATCACATTTCTCCAATTAGACATTGTCCAGCTTGCCCAAGATCGATACCAATCCAGACATCTATGTTAAAGGGTCAGTGGTAACTGCCTTACTGGACATCGAGACCTGACCCTAGAGTCAGCACGTCATCTATAGATGGTATGCCTTAATACCACTGGATCCATGGCAAATGGTGTCAAATAGATGATCGGATACTTATGGTATAGACGTGACTGCTCTCTTGATTGTTCAATCCTCTCATGCATTTGTGGCTCGGTGGTATCCTGAGCCACTGCAGCAGTTGACTGTGCCTTCTATGATAAAGAGAAATGAATTTTTAAGTATTAAAAAAGTATTAAAAGATTGGAAAAGCTGAGAGACCATGAAGCACTTAATATTCCTTCGCAGGCACATCTGATCAATAATCACAGCAGAGACAAGCAGTGGCAGCTAGTTGTAAAAATAATGAAAGTACTACAAATTAAATCATAACTTTTGGAAATAAAATTTAAAAACAACATTGCAGTCAAACAGCTTCATGAAATATCTTGACATGATGTATCCTCGAGTTTCAAGAAACATATCTTACCTTTAATTTATTCTTGTTCTTAAAAATAATGTTTGAGATATGCTGAGATGGCAGACAGGCATTCACTACTTTTTAATGGTAGCTGTTACTGCAATTTAAGACTGTATACTTATGTTTTCTACTTGTTATAAAATTGTTATACAGTAAATACACAAATTTGCATGCCAGTCATGAATAACCTGAATATGAAACATTATATAATACAACAAGAAAGAAAAATCGTACATCAAGCATTGATTATGAAACACTTCCCGAATGCGCTAACAAAAACTTTAGCTATAAAGGTACTCCAATTCTTTTGTGCAGTTCTGTATATGATCTTGTAGTGATCTCATCTCACATGATCAGTATAAAGCGAGTTACTAGTTTAGAGTAACCGGCTTGGCTTTTTGCTCGATGCTAACGTTCTCGCCTCCTGATCATGATATCCATGGTTCAAATCCCATCAGCGCTACTCTCTCTAAAGTGGCGACTTGGACAAACACGCAAACAACAACCTTTAGCAACAATCACCTCCTATCATAACCAACAGATGGCAGCACTAAATAAATCATCCCTTCAACCAAAGCCTATGAAAAGCTCACAGCACAAAGCCTATCCTCACATGCATCACATATGTGTATGACAGCATCATTCACGAGTGTGTAAAATCTATAGATTTGTAAAGATTCTACATAGTATGCTAAACATTAGTTCATAGTAAGAAAACACATAACACATTTCAAAATTCTCCTTCAGCAATTTCCACCAATAGACAGAAATTTACTTGAAATTTTTTGTACTTCCCTATGTATTACATAGAGATTTTTATACACACCACATGTTATTCTGAAATTTAATTGAGGCAAAAACATGCTTAAAACTACTGAAATCACACTTCCAGGAATTATTAATCTATAGGTGGCCATGTACTTGCATAGTCCTGTATATGATTTTACTTATATGCTACAACAATCTCAGAGTATACTAAATGTAGTTGAATTGAACTTGAAAATGCATAATTGAAATTAAAAAACAACTTTAAGCAATTCACACTCATTCTCAGTGATGCTTAGGAATTCTTTTGTGTAGCCCTGTATATTGTCTATAGAAGGTATGCAGAAATTTAGTTAAACTTAAAAACGCACACCATAACTAAAAAAGCACTTTCAAAAATTCTCCCTAATAGACAACATTTCAGATACAGTATTGTCTCTGAAATCTTTTATGTGTTCCCATACATGAACGATAAATGCAATGCACATCCTATTCTACTGTAAGCATTTTGTAGTAAACCTCATTTATGTGTATCAATTTTATCATGCTTAAAATAATGCAACATAATTGAAATACACTGCAAACAGATTTTTCCTAAAGACCATTAGATAATCAAACTCTTTTTCATGACCTTGTAAATGAATGATAAATGCTTTGCCCCACTTATTCTACAGAAAGCATGTATTAGTGCACCTCAGAAATTCATAACAATTTCATTATGTTTGTAACAGAATAACATCATTAAAATACATTACAAGCGATTTTTCTTCATAGACTGTAATATAATAAAATACTTTTGAGTTCCTCTGTACGCCTATTACTTAAGTGCTACACGTAACATATTCTATAGTAACCATCTTCTAGTGCACTTCAATAATGTATATAAATTTCATTATGTATTATATTGTAACACTATTAAAATACACCTCATATGATTTTTTTTCCCATAGACCCTAATGTAACGGAATACTTTTGAGTGCCCCTATAAATGAATTGTGAATGATACATACTTCATTTTCAATACAGAACATGCCATGGTGAAGATAAAAAAAATGCATGCTAATTTCATGGCAATCCAAGTCTATTTACGTGAGTTAGAACACAGACAGACAAACCCAATTCATAAACATTTGGAAATTGTTAAAAAGTTATGAACAAAAACACAATTTGCGAGAATCTGATAAATTTATGAGGACATAGGGACTGAGTTTGACCCAGGATGTCCATCACTCAGCATAAACTGTATAACTCATATTAAATCTTACCTAATAGGTAAAATAGTTTTGCCATTGAAAAAAATCTAGAAATCTTGAAAGGAAAATTTAAGAAACTGTGTGTGAAGAGACATATTTGGGTTACTACCACTTGTTGACATCAAATAAGCAATCTACTACATTTGGTACTCTTTTCCCTCCATTGTGAAAGCCCACCCACACTTGGTAGGAATCTTTCAGAGGAAAATTCAAACAATTACCTTAAATTATAAGCAATTAACATACCAGCTAATATTTTCAGTTCTGGAAAAAAAAAATGAATACTAAATACAAAATAAATATAATTATTTGTAATTTTGTAAATTAATTTATATAGCGTTATGCAATCATTAAAAAATTTTAAATTATTTTAATGTTTTTTCTTTTGTAAATTACAATGTTATGTATATGTTTCAGCATTTTTTTTATAAAAATTGTGTGAATTTTATTGATAGCCCTGTAGTAATTTGATTTTATATCATTCTCAGATATATTTATTCCAGATACTAAGAGTAATTTATAACTGTTTCTTTTATACCTTTATAGTGAAATCCTATATCTTTAGTCTTTTGCCAATTTTACCAGATTTTCTGAATATATTTTTAATAAATGAATAACTGCATCAAAGTCTTATATTTCAGGTAAAGTTAAAAAGATGCAGTTATCAGATGAAGAAATGGCTGAAGTAATCGATGTTGAGGATTATCGTCAGCAACTAAATAAAGTTACTGAAAAATTAAAAAAAGACTATGTCGAGAATCTTTCAATCCGTTCAGCAGTTGGTATGTACAAAACAAAAATAATTTCTTTTATGTCTTAACTGTTTGTGATTTGTGAATTATGTGAGGAAGCAGCTTTTTAACTTGCTTTGAACAACTGAAGAGTTCAGTTTGACTTATGCCTCTTGTGCCAAAATACAAAAAGATGCGTTTATTTTATGAATAGATTTTAATCAATGTGTTTAATGCTAGTTATAACAACTACTTGTTATAGTGACCCTTCTATTACAATTACCAATTCAAAAAGGCCCTAAATTTTCATCTAACACTATTTTTACATCCAACACATACTGAGCTCCATGTATAATAGGAGATCTGCCATGCTATCTCCTGTCAAGATTTTCAGCAGTCAGTGCAGAAGGATAGAGTGATGATAATTTTAGTTTGCATTCATGACAAAAAATTCTGTTTATCACATTTCCTTAAGTGATTAAAGAATCATTTATTATTTTGATAAGTACATCTTAATTAAGAGAAGCATAAATTAGGATAATTGTAAATGAAAACACTAATATCTAACATTAATAACGTGAACTATTTTTTACCTTTGCCTTCTCAGAACTCCTGTTATATATTTAGCTCAATGCCAACACAATAACTGATTTGACCAAATATACCACTATAGTTATCTTTTCGATTTAACCTACCAATATTTGTTTCAGATTGTTTTCTGTTAAGGTTGTTCTTAAGTACTTTGCTCAACAAGCGCAAAACGTTTTTACACATTTACAAATTCATTTTTTAATGGAAAGGTATAAAATTGGAAAGCCTGGCCATGGAAGCGATTTGGAATTGAACTGTTTTTTCCATTTTTGGATCAATCAATTACCTATTGAGTTATAAGCGAATTTGATCACATGACAAACACGTTTTTTGCCTGCTCTTGAGTGCTGTTTCTTCCTTCGCGTGGAAATTCGGTTCAAAACGCTCAATTTGACACTATTTTCTAAAAGATCTATGGGTCATTCCATGTCAAATCAACGAGAAAAATGCAATTTTTGGACCTCGACATCTCAGATTTCTATAATTTTTGGTTTATAGTTTGTATCCATGGAGTATATGAAAAATCTAATTTTTTAATTTTTTTTTCTTAGCGGTTTATTTTTTACGGAATTTTAAAAATGGTCAAAAGTACCAAATTTAACCAAATTCTCAGCCACAAAATCTTCTATAATTCTTTAACAAATTGGGCTAGAGAGTTAAGTTATATCTCATTTGAAAGCTCTTTTTATGGGCTTTAATAAGATATGCAACACTAACAATTTTGTGTATAATTAATTTTTTGACAAATTTTCAAAATTTTTGAATTTAAATTTTTCAAAAACACCATCTTTAATTTTTTAAAAATATATATATGTTAATCTTTGACTTTTTGGCTACAACTATGCCAAATTTCAAGATGGAGAAATGATGGGATTTTGAACTATTAATTTTTAAATATGAGTTATACATGAAAAATTTCAAGTATCAGGGCAAAATTAACAATTGTACAATTTCTTTCCATATATAATTCACACTTCTTTTTCATTAAAAATTTCAGAGTTTGATGCTAAGCAAATTTATTTCTAAGGCATGAAATTTTCTAAAGCATATTTCTCAAAATATAATTATATAATTTGCCCATAAGGGGACTCTTCATTCACTTGAAAGCACCTGATCGGTAAAGTTAATCCTATAGGCAGGTTGTTTTCGAATTTTCCGTTTAAATTTGAATATTTTTAAATGATTTTTTTTACATAGGATAGTTGATGTCGACCTCTCATATGTCTATTTTTTACTTTTTCGATTTTGGTTGCAGATTTTTTAATAAAGATACTTTCACTTTCGGACCGGTTTCGAAAGTTACAGTACCTTTATTAAAAAAATCTGCAACCAAAATCGAAAAATTACAAAAATTCCCTATTAAAGATTGACCTCAGCTATCCTATGAAAAAAAAAATCGTTTAAAAATATTCAAATTTAAATGAGAAATTCGAAAACAGCCTGCCCATAGGTTTAGCCTTACCAAGCACATATTTCAAGTAAGTGAAGAGTGTTTTGACCTGGCACTTCTATCTTTTGATAGTTTAATTCTACAGCCATCACATATTTTCATGCCCTTTTGAATATTAACCCCTTCGGGACGGGAGCCTTTTACGAAGTTTTTAATCTTTTGTCACCGTTTTTTAAAAACAGAAATTTTTGTCTTCTTAAATCGAAAATATGCGCTGATTTAATAAGGCAAATTTTACAGTAAAATTTTACTGGTGAGGAAAAACAAGGATTCTGAATGCTTCATGCGGCACATATACGTGTCGTTCGTCCCCAAGGGGTTAAATCTTAAACTGCACTACCAAGTTGTTACATTCCTAAGTTTTCCTGATTTTGAATGAATTGTTTTTTTATAGGGATTGATCTGGATGAGTTACCTCATCTATATAGCTTTTCTATTTCCATTTTAACTCATTTAATTATGTCTTTTTCTTAAACTCACTTTTGTTTTATTCTTTGTTTGGCACAGCATGTCCCTAAAGGGATTTTGTGCAATAAAACTCAATACAACCAACCTTTATAGGGATTGCAGCATTTAACAGAAAATAATGCCCAGTTTTTCTTATCTTCTGACATCATTAATAGTAGTAATTCAAGACTTCTTTGTTAAAGCATTTGATTAAAGTAAAATGAAGCTTGTTTATTAAATAGTTATCCTTTTATATGTAAAAAAAAAAAATTATAACGATTTGGGAATGTGCGAAACGATTTTGAAATGAACCAATGAAAATCTGCTTAGGTATCTCAAAATGCATCTGATTATTCAGAGCTTTCTGACTTTTCTTAGCAGGAATTGTGCTTGGTGAAAACCATGAAAGTAGAGAGGATGGGTGCGGAAAGGGAAGAATCTTCTGCATTTCGATAGATTTATTTAAGGGGTCGATGGCAAACTTACTTGAAATATGTGCTTGGTAATGCTAAACCTATGGGCAGGCTGTTTTCGAATTTCTCATTAAAATTTGAATATTTTTAAACAATTTTTTTTTTCATAGGATAGCTGAGGTCAATCTTTAATAGTGAATTTTTTTAATTTTTCGATTTTGGTTGCAGATTTTTTTAATAAAGGTACTGTAACTTTTGAAACCGGTCTGAAAGTGAAAGTACCTTTATTAAAAAATCTGCAACCAAAATCGAAAAAGTAAAAAATAGACATATGAGAGATCGACATCAACTATCCCTATGTAAAAAAAATCATTTAAAAATATTCAAATTTAAACGGAAAATTCGAAAACAACCTGCCCATAGGATTAACTTTACCGATCAGGTGCTTTCAAGTGAATGAAGAGTCCCCTTACGGGCAAATTATATAATTATATTTTGAGAAATATGTTTTAGAAAATTTTCATGCCTTAGAAATAAATTTGCTTAGCATCAAACTCTGAAATTTTTAATGAAAAAGAAGTGTGAATTACATATGGAAAGAAATTGTACAAATGTTAATTTTGCCCTGATACTTGAAATTTTTCATGTATAACTCATATTTAAAAATTAATAGTTCAAAACCCCATCATTTCTCCATCTTGAAATTTGGCATACTTGTAGCCAAAAAGTCAAACATTAACATATATTTTTTTGAAAAAAAATAAAGATGGTGTTTTTGAAAAATTTAAATTCAAAAATTTTGAAAATTTGTCAAAAAATTTATTATACACAAAATTGTTTGTGTTGCATATCATATTAAAGCCCATAAAAAGAGCTTTCAAATGAGATATAACTTAACTCTCTAGCCCAATTTGTTAAAGAATTGTAAAGGATTTTGTGATTGAGAGTTTGGTTAAATTTGGTACTTTTGGCAATTTTTAAAATTCCGTAAAAACAAATCCGCTAGGGAAAAAAAATAAAAAAAATTAGATTTTTCATATACTTCATGGGTACAAACTATAAACCAAAAATTATGGAAATCTGAGATGTTGAGGTCCAGACCCCACGTTGATTTGACATGGAATGACCCCTATTGCGTTTGCAAAAAAATAGAAAAAACAGCTCAATTACATAGTTTCTGAACAACAACACCAGTTAGTTTCATGCATTTTCGAACAAAAATAAATTAAAACTTATGTCAGAAAGTTGCCCTTTTGGATTTGAGAATACCCTTAAAAAGATTGAGAATAGTTTAGTTTTTTTCAACTAAATCTCTTTTCCTTTTTAAAATTAGTGGTTCTTTCTATATTCACCAAAGAAAAGATTTGTGAAGTCTTATTACTATCATGTATCTTCTGGAGATAAAATTAACAAAACGTCTAAAATTATTGCGTTAGATATTTTAAGAAAAAAAAGCTTTTATGTAGACTGCATAGTTGCAACGCTTCCCAAAAATTTATGAGACTATCGAATTTCAAAGTGATCTCTCAAACTCCTGAAAAATATTAAAATCTCCTGAATTTGTTAAGCTTTCACATAATATCCTTTAAAATTCCCTCTTATAATCATAAAAAGTTATCTGTTTACGATTATAATCTTCAATCAAGGAAAGTGGGGATATAGAAGGCCATTTACAAATTTTGTTAGTCAGTCACAAATTTTGCAACTTATCGCGAATTTTTTTGGTACTACTTAGCTATCCCGTCAACCAATTTTGCCAAATTATATAAATTGCCAAACCACTCGCCAAATTATGCAAATTGACATAATATTTATTTTAAATAACAAAAGAGCAAATAAATTAGTATAACATTAATAAAAATACAAATAAAATGTCGAAATAAAAATTGCTTAAAGTCATGTGAATGTGACATTTATGATCAACCATTATTGGCATTTAATCTTATAGTTTGGCGATAGATTTTTAGTCGACGGGATAACTAAGTAGTACCATTTTTTCTCACCATAAGGTAAGAAATTTTTCATTAATGATGTGCCATCAAACATCGCACTAAAGCTATGAAAGCCACTCTAAAGTGGTTCAATCCTTCTTCATTCACAACATGAATGTCATCATTTATGTTAAAATTATTTTATTAAAATCTAAATCCTAAAAGGAAATAAAATTGTGTAATATTTCATTTAAGTTCATCTCTTAACACGCTCATTGCCAAGTTGAAAATTGGAATTTAGTGTAGTGGCCAAATTTGTTTTATTTAGTTTTTCAGATTCTGAGTTACTTTCACTATCAACAAGTTCATAATTTGTGTCATCGATATCATTCCCTGCATAAAAATCGTCATCCGAATCCAGTAACAACTCTTCTGCCTCTGTACTTTTTAGACTTTTTTTTTTTGCACTTTTCGAGGGTCCTGGTTGGTCGCTCATATTAAAAAAAACAAAAACAATATGCAAAATAAATAAAAACTAAACTTCAAGCTCGCTAAATCAATGAATAACTAAACAAAATCATCGTGTTGTCGCCTTGTCCAAACGCCGCCAAAGTGGCACTGGCTAACAAAAACAATAGACAGTGGCTGGCAGCCCTCCCCACTCCACAAAGTCGATCCCTTCCCTAGTGGACAATATACATATTATGCATTATTTCCCAGATAGCAATTTTAGTTTGCAGAAAATTTTCAGCAATCTTACTTTGCAGATTTGCAATGTTGCAGCAAGCTCAGCATGACAAGTCTGAAAGTTCATAACAAGACTGCAACAAGATTATGCAAACTCCGAAGTCACCATACTTTGAACTTGCAGCTAAGTTGTCGTGCAAGTTGCAATCTTGTTGCATCAATCTTACTGCAAACTCATAGCAAACTAGTAATATTGCGATGTCAGACTATTTGCAAACGCATTGTAAATTTGCAATATTGTCATGTCAGAACATCTGCAAATGAATTGCAAACTCGGAATCTTGTCATGACAAATATAGCTGCAAATATGTAGTAATTTCATTGAAATGTTGTCAATTCTCTGAATTTTGCGTGTAGTACACAGGTAAAATAGGATTTTTTGAGACAACAGATGCCCATTCACCCAAATTTGGGAAGAACTTCGTTTTGATACTAAAAATGATCCAATGAGTACTAAAAAAATAAAGTTGTTTTATCATGTTTTTTCCGCAAAAGGGGGCATTGTTAGCTCAGGGAGGGGGGTAACTAAAAATAAATAAATAAGTAGGTGAAATGGGATATTGTTTATTATGTTTTTTATAATTCCGAATCAGGTGAAATCATCAGCAAGTCAATACGATCATTTCTTACAAAGTTACGGCAGGTTTTATTAATACAAAGTCTTTTGCAGGTAAAATAGGTTTTTACAGTAACAAGTGATTGCTATTCACGATTTTACAGTAACAAGTGATTGCTATTCACAAAAGCTTGAGACAAACCTCGTTTTGGCACTACAAATTAAGATCCAATGAGTCTCCAAAATGTAAAGTTGTTTTACTGTGTTTTTTTTTTGGGGGGGGGGGTGGGGAGGGGGAGGGGGGTATTTTTTGATGGGCATTTTAGCTCGAGGGGGGAAAATTCAACTTTTTTTAAATAGGTCAAGTGGGATATCGTTTCGTATGTATTTGAATAACATTATCGGCAAGTCGATACGAACATCTATAAGAAAGTTACAGAAAAGATTTTATCAATGCAAAGTGGAAAATTATATTTTATTTTTTACATAGTTTTGTCACATTTATTTTACGTTTAAAAAGAGTTTTTTATATCATATTAAGCAGGACTCCCAAATGGTCCGCCAACTGAATACCAATAAATTTTAACAGAAAAATTTATGGTAGGTTTTCGCTAGAATTAACTTTCAAATGTGTTTCCGGGGCGGTTTGTAAGAAAAATCTAAAAAGAAATTTTTTCTAAAATAATATTGGTATTCAGTTGGCGGACCATTTGGGAGCCCTGTATTAAGTCATCTCAAAACTATTAAATGTCTTCAAAATAGCAATAGTCAAAATCAGGATAATTTTGAGTTTATTTCAAAGTCATTAAATTTACCAAAATCCACTACTTATAATCTGGCCTAACTTTGTAAACAATGATCGTATCGGCTTGCTTGCGATATCATTTGATTCAGAATAAAAAAATTCACAACAAACGATACCCCATTTGACATTTTAAAAATAAGTTCTGTTCGCCCATGCGTGTTAAAGTCCCCCCCCCCCCTCCTCAAAAAGAACCCCACGATGATTCAACTTTATTTTGGGGGGAACAAATCGTATCTACATTTCTAGTGCCAAAATGAAGTTCTTACCAGATAAATTTTCTTGAATGACTATCAGTTGCTGCTGTAAAAACCTACGGTACCTGCACCAAATTATAGTTTTCGACTTCGTATTCATAAAACTTGTAACTATGTAACAAATGATCGTATCAATTTGCAAATGGTAATCATTCCATTAAAAAAAAAATAATAATAAACGATTCCTGTCTCTTAATATACCTAAAAAAAATTTTAGTTTACCCTTCCCGCTCCCTGAGTTAAAAATGCCCCCAAAACATGATAAAAGAACTTTATTTTTTAAGGACTCATCGAATATTCATTTTTAGTAATCAAAATGAAATTCTTCCCAAACTTTGGTGAATGGTCACTAGTTGCCGCATTTCTACTCAAGTTTTGATTGTATATTTTTTTTCTGTACGCTAATAGTCGTACTTTTGAAGGTTGTGCGAGTTTTGTGCAGGATTTCATATAATCGGAGGTTTGTCAAATGCTACATTTTATTATGCTACATAGACCGAGTAAACAAGGACTCATAGTTTAAAGTAGATTCCAAATCACCACAAATATACTACCACAACCGCAGGAATTAAACCCGACATAGTTGAATCGGAGGCCACAGGGCTAACCATTCAACTACCTGGTAAGCCCCAATAACTTCCAATAATATACCTTAATTTGTTTAGAAGTTTTATTAGACTCGCCAATTCTCAATTAGTTGCTTATTCCCTTCTAATTCTTAGAAGGTAATTAAAAACATTATCTAAAAATAAGTGGTCCATGTACATAACCAATGCAAAGAAAACCTAGATGAGTATAAACACACACCCTCAATTTTAATTTCATATATAATTTTATTAAAGAAAATATAATTTATTTTCATTTCTTTTTGGCCAGAGTGGAATATATTGCTAAGACTTATTAACTTCCAGAAGGAAAAAAAAAAACTCATTTTAAAATTAAAATTTCCCTATGGGGCGATCCATAAATGATGTCACACTTTTTTTCAACATTTTTAACTCCCCTCCACCCCTTTGTCACAAAATGTCACTCTTCACCATACCTCCTCTTCTCGTCACATGTCACGCTATATTACGTAAATATATACTTGCAGCTCAGAAACAAAGCACTATGTTATAGGTCATATTTCAAATTTTATTTTTGAACTTTAACTATGTGTTTTAATGACATTTGTGAGCATAACAATAAAACTGATTCGTGTATTTATTTTGTATGAAATAAGATTACGGTTTACAACAAAAAACATAATATACAATAATAATAAAATAATAATATGAAAGAGCAATTGAAAACAGTAGTATTTTAGAATTTGAAATGGAATTTAATATATTTGGTTTTTAAATCCTATATTTACTTTATGAACACAAAATACTTTAAAACGGATTGATTTTGAAGAAGAAGCCTCAATATTAGTTTTACTTAAATGAAATTGCCATAACATTTCATTTGTCACATTAATATGAACATTTATAAAATTATATATTAAATCATAAAATAGAAATTACTCCGAATCATTTACTATAACGACTCTTCCTCCCTTGGAGAAAATATATGCTCGTCCATAGAGTACACAGGCATTTTGGCATCGCACTCATCCTCGGGAATAGTAAGTCCTCTAATATCTATGCAATGTTAGTAAGACCTCTAATGTTTAACCAAAATGTGTGATGTCAGACTTCTTCTTACCCCCTCCCACCCCCTTGTCACAAACTGTCACAATTTCACGAACCCCTCCTCCCCCTCCAAGCGTGACATCATTTCTGGATGGCCCCTATTCACAAATCTGATTAAATATAATTCCACAAAAACAAAATATTTGAAAAGTTTCAAGAATTTAAAAAGAACAAAGTTATAATAAAACAATACAGTCTATTAAATTACAAAGTTTATTTTCACACAGCTACAAATAATAATTTCTAATACAAAGTATTAACATAATATTTACCAAATTAACATACAATTATTTAACATTCTTCTATATATTATTTCCGTGTCTTTGCATCCTAAAAGAGAGAAACAATAGAGTGCATTTTAAAAGTTACAAGTTAAATTTTCACTGTTTTCAAGAATCCTGCTTAGATTTAGTTCTAAAGGTGATCACAAATTATAACTCTTGAGGCAAAATGACCGAATCGCTAATGTTAATCCAACGAGATATATTTTTTTAAATATCTCGTCTGTATTTTTATATTTTAAAAAGACTTTTTCTTTTGCATTGGATAGCTGAGGTAAATTTCTGCAATTGCGGTTTTTACTTTAAGTTCGTTGAAGTTTTTATTTAATTTTCTTTCTTTCTTTTTCTTTTTTTTTTTTTTTTGTGCGGACACTTTCACTCTTTTCACTGTTAATAGCGGCTCAAAAGGTGAAAGTATATAAAAAAAATCATTTAAAAATATTGAAATGCAACCGAGTTACCTTTAAAAAATTCTCTTATTGGATTAACATTGGCGAATTGGTGTTTCAGCTTGACTGAAGTAGCCTCTTAACCCTTTAAGCCCTGACCCACACAATTATACGGGCGATTACTAAAGTAAAAGAGAATGACTACCTCCTGTTTTTGTGCGATTTAAAACCAAATCCGCACATTTATATGAGTTAATTGGCTTTAGATGTTTTGATAAGACACAACTAGTGGGTACCATCTACAATACAGGGTTATATTTTCTGCTTTTAAAAAGACTATCATCTGACAGCAATAGACAAAAAGTATGAACTGTCGTAATTTCATTTAAATATGATTTATAATGTTTTCTTGGATTTAATATTTCTTTTCATATAGTTTATTCATGATTTTAATTGATTTTGTCTTTGATAAATTTAATTAGGCTTCACAAAAGTTGAAAAACAAATGAACCACACAATTGTGCAGGTCCGGCATTTACCATTTCCAAAATAGATACAATTCCTAATATATATATATAAAAATTTTAAGTGATTTTTTTAAACTTATGTTTTTAGCAATTTATTTTTTATTAATTACATTTTTAAAGCTGACCAATTTTAAATTAATAGGTTTGTACTATTCATGATTTCTATTTAAAATGGATAGTATTAGATATATAATATGCACATGTAACGAACTATATGTTTCTGCTCTGAGTTATAGATGCTATATATCATTTATAAATTTTATATGAGTTATATGCATACCACGAGATTGATTTTTAAGTTTGATAAATTCATTCCATTTTGTCGACACAGCAAGTAAACCACCAGGAATAAATAATAAATTATAGAAAGTTCAGCAAATGCTCGACAGATTCCGTAGTGTCTGCTTGAATTTACCAGGAGATCAGGGAAAATTTTCCATAGATGAGCAGACGATTCCTTTTTTTAGGACGTGCCTCGGTAAAGCAGTATATAAAAAACAAACCACACTCTGTTGTAACAGCATCATCTGGGATAGTTTTAAATTTTGTATTATACCAGTGGGAAAGTACAGACCTGGTCCACAAGGATCTAGGCTTAGGACCTGCTGTCAGGGCCGAAACTAAGGGGGGGGGGGGAGGGGCAGAGGGCGCATGTGCCCCGGGCACCAGAACGAAGGGGCGCCAAATGAAGGATTATACCTTTGGAAAGGATTATTTTCTTCTGATGGACTGATGGCTTCCATTATTATGAAACAGCCATTATAAATGAAGTGTTAGGTGAAGATGAAATAGCAGTCGTAAAAAGTTAGAACTCTGATTTTCTGGTCAGAATGGAAAAAAAAAATGGCCATAATTTTTTTTGAAAAAAAAAATAATAGGTATAGGAAAAAAGGGACTGTAAGAATGGAACGGTAAGGAAAATTATCACCTATTTTTAGGAAAATCATGTTAAGACTAAGTGATAGCCACAATGTTCATTGATTTCTAGAAACAGTTGTTAACATTGGATTAAATAATTTTTTTTTTTCTTAATTTACCTCGAAAAGTGCAGAAATAAACATTGGGGACGGTAAGACTACCAATAAAGCCACGATCTTGAAATTGATATTTAAATGCTGATTTAAATTTTGCAGTAAATTTCCTGTCAAAGAATTTTAGACATTCTTTCTCTAGCATACTTCTCCATGAGAAAAAACTTGAAGAAAATTCTGTGGCTGCATCTGAAGTGATTTTCTGTATAAGTTTAGCAAGAGGGACGGTAAGGATGAAAAACCCAGGGACAGAGTTCAAAAAATAATATCAACCGTAAAAATGTGTGCAGGTTAATTTTTTGCACAATATTTATATTAAACAATTGTCCCAGTTTCGGAAAAAAATTACATCGAATTACTTTTATTGAAACAATTTTATACAGACAGCTCCAAATTTAAAAATCAGCATCAGGGATGGGACGGTATAGGAGTTTTCTTGGTATTTGGACCCCCAACATTGTCCAAAACTTATTTATCTCGTTAATATTATTATATGCAATCATGCAATGGAATGTTCTCCAGCATATGAAATAAAAAAAAACACAAAAAAATGTATTAAAATAAAAAATATTATTCAGGGACATAAAAGTCAAAAGATTGTGAGAATTCCCCATATATTGTTGTGCTTTTGTACTTTTTCGGTTTTGGTTACAGTTTTCTTTTATATGAGTACAGTTTTACTTTCAGAACAGGTTTCAAAATTGAAAGTATCTGCATATAAAAAATTGCATAAAAGCTCGAAAAGGTACGATTGCACAACTATATATGTCAACCAGGTGTATCCTATGCAAAAAATAATATTAAAAAATATTAAAATGTGAGTCCAAAATATGCAAAGAACTGTCCATAGAATTAACATTAGCTTGAATGTTAAATTTTACTTCGGGTGACTAGTGTCGGTTTTTAAGAATTACATTTTATTAAAGATTGTTATCATAGAAGAAAATAATAAATAAAGATGCAGTTGAACACTATTTTACATGTGAAAAAGGATTCAAAACGAAACATCTTTAATAATAACACAAATAAATAGTCTTCGAATCTGACATTAACAATATAACAATGGAATTAAGGTTTTAAGGTCCAAAGTTTTAATTATCAAAAAAAAATATTTTGTAACTATTAAAATAATATTTTGGTGCTATGGTATCCGAGGTTTTAAGTATCACACAAAGCTATTTTATAACTTTTTTTTTTTTTGGGGGGGGGGGGGGAGGGGGGAATAGTTTAAGTAATTAGTCAATGCATTTTAGTTATTTAGCTCTAATTCATTGCAAAAATTCTGGATTTTTTTAAAAAGCTCCGTATACTCCCGGTTTCTCGAATAAATCTATATCGTACATACTCTAGACATGACGTTCATGACTTTAGCGTACACCCTCTGATTTTTTTTACGATTACAACACTGCAAATCAGATCAATATTTGTCATAATTTTACGAACCGGAATATTGTTCCGATTTGCTCTGCACATTTCAAGCCCAGGTTTGCTGTCGCGAAAAATTAACAATTTCAAAATATTCGTATTTAAAATTTAAGAAAAATAGGAAATAAAACGACTTATACACATCCGATTAACAAGCAGTTATGTCAAAAGAAAAGAGAAATTTTTAAAGAATTAAATAAAACTGACGCCGGAAGGAAATACTGTTAATAACTTTAATAAAAATTAGAAAATAGCGATACAATAGAAGTCCATGATAAGAAGCATGGAGAATAGCACACTAAGAAACTGTTTAAAATACTTGATATTTATATATAGAAAGGGGTTTAATGGCCACGAAAAGATAATTTAAATTTAAAAATACATTCAAACGCATTGCTGAATTCAAGCGGAGGGAGATTCCCCCCGGAAGGTTTGATATTTTATGCTTTTTAATAAGCAATTTCCACACCGAATCTCTAAAATGTCCCCCCCCCCCCCTCCAGAGCCGCAGAAATTAATCCCGGAGAAAAATATCTGAATTCAACACTGCTCGATCGGCGTGAGCAAGAAAAAAGGCAAATATTAATTAAAACGATATCTTAGAAATTCCCCTTAAAGTTGAGAAAAATTCATTTAAGAATTAAAATTTTCAATAATGCCTTAACATGGACCAAAACCAAACTATTTAAAAAATGTAAGCAATCCTCAGTAAATAAACATAACTTTTTAATTTAATAAAATTTCTGTACGAAATAAGTTGTAGTTTGTACAGAGAAAATACAAAAATATCCGAATCACATTTGAATAATTAAAATAATAAATACCTGTATATCTGGGTTCTTTACTTGAACGCTAATCCAATGGCGCTGCTTCATGGAATTCAATAAAGAAGTGTTGTAATTTTGTCTTTGTAAAATTTCCGCGCATTTGCGTTTATATCTGTTCTTCCAACAAAAGGAATTTTTCGCTTACGTCGTTATTTTATGACAGTGTTGTATCAGGTTTAGAGCAAAGTTGCGTTGCAAGAAAGTGATTGATTATATTCCGTCTACCTAGTAATGTCCTTGCGGCAATATTGTTACTTCAAATTTTTCATGACAAGAAAATATCAAGAAAAAATTAATCTTGCTGCAATTGTTCATGCTATCTGGGTTCGCTGTGGCCGCTATACTATTCTGCTTAGAAACTTGATAGCGATGTACACACAATAACGCATGATCGGCTGTTTGGTGAGAATTGGCATCACGCGATATTGTGTGATTGGCAATTAACATGTTAAGTCATCGAATCTCTTATTGTTTTACCTCAATAAATCTGAAATGATTTGTAACTATTTAAAAAATCATGTTTATATTTAATAGCCTGAGTTTCCATAAATGTATGGTGCATAGCAGCATTGAAAGTGCAGAGAATAATAATTTTGGGGTACTTAAGTTTGTAATATTGTGTGTTTTGCATTTTCAAGACTAGCTGAAGTGTATTAATGACTTTTAATTTATCTGTTTATTCAATCTCTGTTCTCCAACTTTCATAAAAGGGAAGAGATCTTTATGTAATTTTAAAGTTAATGAGGTGGTTTCTCTTTAAGAATGTTTAGTATAATTATTTTTTAAATTGATTACTGGTGCTGAAAAAGGAATTATGTTATTTTTTTTTATACTTTGCAATGAAGGAAAGAAGAGCTCTTATTTTGACTGATAATTTCCCCTTCTATTTGTTCTCTCCTGTTAGAAATTTTATCACTTCAATTTTTCACTTAATGGCATAAATTTCATCATACATAACATCTGTATAATTTTCTTTCTATTATTTAACTATTTTTTTTTTCAATTAAATAAGTAATCAAACATTTTCTTTAGTAGCATTGGGTGTGTGATTTGACACAGAGGTGAGATCTCACATACTATGTACTAAGAAATAATGAATATAAAGTAACGATAAAAAATGTATGCCCACAACACATTGAGCCTTCTTTCACTTTCAATAGAAAACTTAAATTAATTAAAAAATATTCATGTCAAATATTGAAAAAGGCTTTCTGACTGGAATTGTACACTTTTGGGAGATTGACCCTTATTCGATATTAGCATAAGCAGTAATATCTCCTAAGAAAAATAATTAAAAGTTAATTTTGTGGCCATGAATATGGAAAATACATCTCATAGAAAATGCAAAAATGTTTCATGTATCAAAGCATAAAAGGGCTTTTCTATATTTTATTGTAAAATGTTCTGGAAAACTTAAAAGATTATATTGTCCCAGTTCAAAAATTCTCTATGAATTTTTGAAACTGTTTAATCTTAATTATTCATTTATTGACATGTTATATTCATCTTATGGTAGGTCATTTCTCTTTTTATTCTGAGTTGGCCTTTGAAAAAAATTAATACTATAAAAAAAAACCTTTGATATTTTTGCATCCCTTACTTTGAGAATTGAAGAAAGATTGAGAAAAGCATGCAAAATATACAAATAAATTCTGTATGTTTGACCACACAGTAAAAAAAGATTAAAATATGAGCTGCATTTTGATTAATTTTTATCCTTATTTATCTGTATGTCATACCTTTTTCTGATTCACTAAAATATTATGTTACAGAGATATTTTAATGTTGTTGCTTAAAAAGCAAACAAAAATTACTGATTGTTTCCATAGTTTATAATCCATAGTTTTATAATCCATTTTAGTCCATAGACATAAATCCTGTATAAGTGCGGAATTTTTTTCAGATTTCTGATTTTTATTACTATGCAATTATCACCAGTATTACAATTTTAAAGATTTAGTTTTTAACTTTTTTTTCTTCTTCTTTTCTTTTTTCTTTCAGAAATTTTATCACTTTCAATTTTCTACTTAATGGCACAAATTTCATCTTACATTACATCTGTCTAATTTTCATTCTCCAGGTTTGGTAGCTATGGAATTGAATATGTTGAGAAAGTTACTGTATTTACTCTTGTAATTTGTGCCCTTGTGTATTTTATGAATATTGCAGTTTTGAATGAAAATTTGGTTAAGAGGTTACTTCAATCACTTGAAAGTACCCATTCGCTAATGTTAATCCGATGAAAGAAATTTTTAAAGATATCTCGTTTGCATTTCAATATTAAAAAAAAAAAAAATTGCATTGGCTAGCTGAGATCAATTTGTATGAAGGCTGCTTTTTACTTTTTCGATTTTGTTTACAGATTTTTTTTATTAGGATACTTTTACTTTCAGAACCGGTTTCGAAAGTGAAAGTATTCTCATTTAAAAATCCTGAAAAGAAAATCGAAAAATTAAAAAACAGCCTTTGTACAGATTGATCTCAGTTAGTCAATGCAAGAAAAATTGTTTAAAATATTGAAATGCAAATGAGATATCTTAAAAATTCCTTCCATAGGATTAACATTAGCGAATGATGTATTTCCGTGTGGCTGAAGTAGCCCCTTAAATACAAAGATTCATATCAAGGTTATGAGATAATAAAACTGTGTGTATCTTCATAGTTTCCACTTTTCAATATATTTTTTTTTTTGATTAACAAAAATTTTACTTTTATTTTCTTCCGCAATCTCTTTTTTTCAGCTGCATTGCAACTGATGGTATTATAACTGAAAAAGCAATACTACAAATATTATGATATAAAAGTGTTCTACTCTAACAACCTTCCACCATAAAAGCTTTTCCTATGGAATAAAGAAGATTGTTATAATGAACACTGACTGTACTTTATACTGTTTTTTTGAGGGGGGAGGGGAAGGGGTCATAAAGAGTTTTATTGATGCTCTTACTTAAAAGTTGATAAGTATGATATGTTGGATGAATCAACAATTGAGGAGGTGAGTTTCAAAACTCGCCTTATCCAAAAAATCAAATTTTGGGAAATCGTGAAAAACCTCTAACTGCGACCCCGTGCATTGAATACCTCCAATTTTTTTTTTAATACTTATAACTAGTTGCTCTATGATATCATTGTGTTAAGTTGGAAAATCTACTTTAAGTAATTGAATTAATTAATTGGAAAAAGTTTCGGATAAGAAGAGTTTTGTTGCCAACCTATGGATAAGAAGAGTTTTGTTGCCAATCATCTATCATACTTGCTGAAAGAAATTAATAGTTTCTATTGTTGGTCATCAAATGATAATATTTTGGATTAAAAAATAAACCTTATGAGAGCAATAAGTATGATTAAAATTTAGTATTACATTTTATTATAAAAAAGCAAACTTACCAACAATCAAATAAAACTTATCATAAATAGCTTATGATTAAAATAACTTTTTTTTTTAAAGAATGTAATATAATATAATCTATATAACATATAATATTATATATGTATATATCTATATAATATAATATAATAAACTTACAAAATATACAAAAAAAAAAAAAGAATTAACTCATTGAGTTTTCTTCTGGAATATCGTGATCCTCCTCAACCATCTCCTCCTGTTCTAGTGCCTTAGAAATAATTTTTTTATAGAAAGTACCTCCATTTCTGAACAGTCAAAATCAAAAAAAATTTCTAACAATGTATGGACACCCTTAAGTTTCTCTTGCTTCACGGGGACTCCCCCCCCCCCTTCTTTTTAAGAAGAAAGTGTGGTTTTTAGATGCCTTTAGCACAACTTTTGCACTCTGAATTTTGATATTCCAAGAATCTTCTGAAATACACTTCTACAAATTTGAAGATGGCCATGGTTCTTAGCCTTTATATAGTACCTTATTATAATGCCTTTGAAAGTGCACTGGGATGCACTTAAAAAAAAAAACTTTCAAGGTGAAAATTTTATTTTCCTGGAAGGAAAAAATCTGGACAGTTTCTTGAAGGATATGTTTGAGTTGTGAACTTCAAAATAAAGTTATCTGGTGCAGTTTTGTCTTTGCTTGAAAAAAGAGCTTGGTGGAAGCATCATTACATCTTGCATTGAGAGAGTTGAATACTCCAGGTTCTCATTCTGGTGAGTGCACTTTGAGAGGGCCAGAAGTGCCTTAGGTTTATGCCTGAGAATAAAAATTAAATCTTTTAGCACCTTCTGACAGTAAGAAATATGGAAAGCGATTCTCCATTTTGAACTTACATTTAAATTTTCTTTTACGTGTATTCTTTACTAGCCCATGTGTTCGTATTTCTTTTTCTCTTTTCCCCCCTTTCCTCACAAAATGCAAGAGTTTATTCACTGTCCGTTATACATAAGACATGCTGTAAAACTTATTTAATTAGTTTGTATGAATAGAACAAATAAAAACTTTAAACGAAAATAGCAACAGGTCACAGAAAAACGAAGAAAAATTACTGTGATAGTAGCTGATAAGCTAGTCGTCCGTTGGTCTATGCATTCTCAGGGATAAAGCTAGTTTTGTTGCCAACTCCCTAATGGATAAGGCGAGTTTTGAAACCAAACCAATATTTAAGAAACCCGGAAATAAATGAATTTTTTTTTTTTTTTTTTTTTTTACAGATTACAGTGTTTTTTCGGTGCAAGTTTACCAATAGAATAGATTGGTAAAGAAAACTCAATATTTTAAATTTTGGATAAGGCGAGTTTTAAAACTCACGTCCTCAATTCATGATAAAAGTAAAAATTTCAGTCTACACCAGGGTTGGAAAAAAACCGGGTTTTTTTGTAAAAAACCAAAAAAACCGGTTTATTTGGTTTAAACCAGGTTTTTTTGGTTTAAACCGGGTTTTTTTAATATAATTTCCTATTGCATACAGATGCATATCTGTTGATAAAATAAGCATTTTTGGATATTATATAAGTAATATAACTTTTGAAAATATTTAAATTAAATAATTACAGTCAATTATATAGAAAATTGAAATCATTTCTAATTTAAACATTATTAGTAACAGCTATGTCTTATATTAAAAGTAAACTGCTCTACACAGTGAAACATTGATACCTTACAAATCGTATGAAGAAGCCTTTGATTAATAATAATCAATCAATAAACATTTGATGCAGTTTCATGAATATAATATATTATTCTGTGGTTGTTATTATTTTTTTAATATCCAAATACTTCTGGTTATTTTGCTTTCTGAGTGATAACTCCATGTGTCCAAGTCAACATTTTTGGCCATTAGATTCAGCAACTAACAGAAAAGATTGATTGGTGTTATTGAAATGCTATAACTAGCACTCAATTTTTGCAAGCTGTGTTTGATATCTTAAGTTACTCTTTTAAATTCTTTAAGGATAATCTTCCCCAATTCCAATCCAGAAAATTTTCTTTTACAACTTAACCAAAATCTTAAAGATCATTGTATTTTGTTATTAACTGCTGTAAATAATCTGCATTTTTTAAATGAAAATATTTTATGATAAATATTTAATATTATTTATCTATTTTATCTTTTCTAATTTCACATGTTTTAAGAAAAATCTTTAGGGTACCAGATATATATTCATCAGCACATGCTAATTTTCATTCTACATACAAAGAAACAGGACCTAGGCTCATTATGTCTCATGTTGACTGTTGAGATGAAGTGTTAAAAGTAGAAATTACTTCTATCTATAATTTAAAACAATTAAATTACAAAAAAGAGAAAATATTATATTAGATTTTTTCTAAAAAAACCAGATGGTTTTTTTGACAAAAAAACCAACTGGTTTAAACCGTGGTTTAAACCATGGTTAAAACCACTTGGTTTAAACCGTGCCAACCCTGGTCTACACGATAAGTGGACAATCTGTTGTAACAGCTGAAAATTTAAAAAAGGAAATATTACAATATAGCCTGAAATTGATCACTTGAAACTCAGTAGAAACTGTAAAATTGTCAAAGCATTTCACAAACATTTGGTGAAATGTAGGATATGTTTCCATTAACAGGGGTCGATCCAGACTAAATTTGGGGCCTATTTAGGGCCCTTTCACAAAAATCTATTTAACAAAATAGGCCCCTTCACAAAAAAATTAATAAAATGGGGCCCCTTCACAAAATTCCTTTTAATAAAATAGGCCCCCTACGTAACATTCTTTTTCATAAAAACTGTTTTAAAATGTGTAATTTGTAAATAAAACCAGCTCACGAAAAACGAAAACTTTAGCAAGGGAATTTAAAGAATGTTTTTGTTCATAAATTCTTGGTTCGAATTTGAGTAACTGGATATCAACTTTTGTTACAAAATGTTATTTTTCACAAAAATATAGTAAAATTCACAAAAATAACTTCTACTTTTCACAAAATGAGCCCCAAGAATAAAAACCTGCATCAACCCCTGATTAATGTTTGCATATCATGCAGTTTGTCTGAAGAAAACTGCATTTAATATCTAACATGCTACTAAAAAGCAAAGAAAGGAATTCATATTTTGTTGATTACTAGATATGAAAAGTGAATTGCACATGACACTGTGGCGTAAAAGCATTTCTAGTGCCACGGAGCCATTTTGGCCAACAGCAAAGTCCATTTAAGAAGTTGTATACCTTTATACAAAATATTCTGCTTTATTCCTGATGGGATTTATGAGCATTATTTATTAGGAATTTTTTTCACTAAATCAAAAGGTAAAACTCTGTTGTATATTGCTAACAGATTGAAAAACTGGGTGGGTGGGGGGAGGGGGTGTTTGTCAAATTATGTAGCAATTCTATCAAGAACACGAAGCATTAAAAGTGTAGTGTTTTACTACAACAGTTCAAGGCAGCATGTATTTTTAGTCTCTAAATTTAATCATACAAGTAATATAAAAATTTTGTTTTTAAAGTCAATTCCTACTTAAGTCATCAAAGAAAAATTTAATATCATCCCTTAAGCTAATATTAGTTTTTGTTGCATTAAAATATCTCAATGGGTTGATTTTCTGTAAGCAAGTAGGTTTACAATGGAAGTCTATGGGAATTGGGCGATATTTCGCTAAGTTGTTGACAAACTTGGCGGTATTTGACGACAGAACAGAGTCCTCCCCTATGGTAACCCCCCTTATAGATATGAAGATGCATTAAATGCTTCAATAACCAATGGCCGCCATTTTGTCTCCCCTGTAAAACTAAAATTAATTAATTAAAATTTAATTCATGAATTAATATTTGAAAAAACTGTATTAACACCCATTGTCGTCCAGTACAAGTTTAAAAAAATTTATTTCAACTTGATAGGATAAATAATGAGTATTTTATTAACGATTGAAAATTTGAACAAGATATATGAATAAATAAATAAATATAGGGAGAGTGTGAACTAATAGTAGGAATTGAAAAATAGGCTGTGATGTTATATTATGTACAAAAAAAAATAGCCAAATATTGCACTATCTGGTTTTCACATGTTTTATCCCTACTAAAGTATTTTAACACAAAAATCATTTGCTTATGCAAGTGCTGAGGCCAACTTCAATGATTTTTAGGTGTGTTCGTAATTATATAAATACATAACACCTATAATCGTCGTCTGGTCCGTCTGCCTGTCTACATATAAAAACTACCCAACCAAATGGTTTGAAATTTAATATATATATATAAAATCGTTGCAGAATTTTATCGAGCCATTTCAAATTTTATGAAAATTGAATCAAAACTTAAAAAGATCTTAATAAAAGTTTTCTTCGTTCTATTAAATTATAATAGTGCGTCATTAATTCAATGATATCCCATGATAGGTAATGATTCTAAGTTGCCATGGTGATGGAGTCCTATTATTTCTGCATTACTGAATTTAATATATAGAATCGTAATAAATTTTGTATTCAGGCATTTTTGCATAAGAGTTCAACAGCTATTGCACAAAGTTTCTAAATATAAAACAAGTTACAGTACTAACGCACCTCATTTGCCATGTTTGCCATACAATTTATGACTTGTTTGCTTCTAAAATAGCTCAATTCTATGTGTCATAAACAGAATTTTGAAAATTTCAGAAAAAGTTACTTAAATTTGTGGAAAAATAATAGAAAATATCTTGAAACATGTGAATAAAGTCTTTTTAATTCAATATCTGATTTTAAAAAAATAATAAAGTACAAAAAAATTAAGGGTTTTATTTTATTTTATTTTTTAGCATCTTTTGCTTTTTAGATTGAATTATTAAAACACTTGCAGATTTATTTCTGATCATCTTGTTTGTACACCTTGCTTCACCTGATAAAACAGGGGTTCTGTTTCGAATTTTCCGAAAAATTAAGGCAGTCATTTCCGAAAATTAAAAAAAATTGGTCATAAATCCGAAAATTCGGACACAAACTATATCGCCAATTTCGGCAAATGTTCGCTGACAAAAAACCAATTTCGTCAAAGGATCGCTGAAAAAACGTCAATTTCGTCGCAAAAAAATCGCAAAAAAACGGCAAATTTCCCCCAAAAGATCATGATAAAACGGCAAATTTCTTCAAAAGAACGCGAAGAAACGGCAAATTTCGTCAAAAGATCGCGAAAAAACTGCAAATTTCGTCAAAAGATCCCGAAAAACCACAAATTTCGTCAAAAGATCGCAAAAAAAAAAAAAAAAGTGATAGGAGGGGATTTTCAGAATTTTTTTTGTACTCAGAATCCCCCCCCCCCCTTTCGTTGTATTTCCGAAAATGCGATGTGAATTTCCGAAATTTTTTTCTCACTCAAAATCACCCCTGTATAAAAGAAAATGTAAATTAATTTGATTGTTCTTGAATCTATAACATTCATGTGAGTATGGTTAAAGCATTGCCGCCGTACTCGCATAGAGATAAGATGTAATCATCAAGTTCCCATGAGAAGCTCCTGACGTAAACCACCTCAAACTAGAATGGAATTACTGATATGCATCTCTGAGCCTGGGATTAAATTAATGAAGCAAATTTTGAATTCATTTTGAAGTGACAGAGGTCAGACAGATCTCGTGTGAGCTCTTGAGGTGAAGAGAGCCAGGTCGCGACGGACCTGAATAAGATGCTCCACCGGTAGGGGAGACTAGGGATACTTGATCCCCACTTTCTGCCTTTATTTTTTTTCTCAGTTGTCATTTGACATTTTTAAGAAATATTTTTACCAAAATAATCGTGTGTCCATTTCTTATACAATATACTTTTTTCTTAGTGTAAAAAACAAATTAATTTCAGAAAGTTGCATTTTTCAATTTTTCTAAAGGGGGATCATGTATCCCCATTTAAAGGGATACTTTCATTGGGGATACTTGATCCCTGTCAAAAATCAAGCTAATATTGTTTCATTATGCATACTTCACAGTATTATAAATTAGTAATAAACATTTAACTTTTATTTCTTTCATTTATGATAACAAGATGAATTTTTAAACACTTTGTTGATGACTTGATGTATAGACATTTATAAAAACTATAAACGCAATTTAATTTTTTAAAAAGCTAAAATGAAAACTTTAGAAACAAAAGCTAGAAAGAAATCAACAATAGTTAAACTTTATTTTAATAAATAATACAAGTATACAATATTACACAGTAAAAGTAATGAATAAAGCTTTAAAAAAATAATGACATAGCCTCATTATCAGCAAGTATTTTGAAACTTTGAAAGTTAAAGTGAAAGGTTATAGCAGAGCTGGACAAATTCGTAATTGCAATTATCTTCAATGTAATTACAATTTAATTGCATGCAATTAATTATAGATGAAATTACATGCAGTAAAAAAATTCTTGCAGCACTGTAGTCGGGACTGCCCCAATTTCCATTATGTATGTAAAATTCCTGCGTTTGAATGTGTTTAACTATAATCAATTACATGCAATTAACTTGTAATTTCAATACAGATAATTGAGATTACAAATTTGCCCAACTCTGGGTTATAGTTGTAGCAGTTCTTAAGGTTCCTCCTACCATAAGTGGATTAGGCAACTTAATAATGCAATCTGGCTCATCAACTATGCTTTTATCAACTTTTTCCGGGAAATAGAATTGATTAAGTGTCCTTTTCTTCGTAAAAAATTGATCTTATATTCAAAAAGTCTCAATTGTAAATTGAATGTTTTTTGTGATCTGATCTGGGTAGTATTTTAAATAAAATTAAAGTATCACAAACACCTTTTGTTAAATTGATGCTAATGTTCTATATTTAGTAACAAAACTGAAGTGTTTCTGTTTGTATTAAAAGTTTAGCTATTTGGAGATACATGATCCCTAGAAAAAGAGGGATTAAGTATCCCCATTTTGTGTTTAGAACATAAATGTATATTTTAGGTGGTAGATAAACAAAACTAATTTGCTAAAGAAGTTATATTCGCAATAGTAAAGTTTATACTTTAAAATAATATACAATTCAATTTATCACATTTCCAACAATAGAAAATAAAAACAAAACTTTAAAAAAAGCTGAACTTGCAACAATTAAATATTTCCTTTTCATGCTGAAACAAAATGGGTGGAAATGATTTTATGTTGCCAGATTATCTGAAATAATGCATCTTAAAATGTATTGCTAGATTTCAAAACTCTACATATTGATGTTAGTATACTTTTTGATCAGGGATCAAGTATCCCCAGTCTCCCCTATTACTTACCCATCATACGTAGTATAGGGTACGTCTTGTAATCGTTTTGAAAATCGAATTTTTTTTTTTTTTTTTTTTTTTTTACGGATTTACACGTTTCAGACACTGGAGATTCCGAAAAACATATTTTTGGAGAAAAAAAAATTGTTGTCCGTGTGTATGTGTGTGTGTCTGTAAACGCTCTATCTCCCGAACAAATTGAGATAGAGACTTGAAATTCAGTGTGTACTTAGGGAGTAATAATGGGAAGAAGCCTATTGAATATCAGTAACCTCGATTATCCGGAACTACTTTTTTCGAACTCTCGAAATATTCGTTCTGATAAAAGGTATACAAAAATTTTCGAAATTGTTTATTTGAAGGAGTGAATATAAAAGACAATAAAAAAACATAAATTTTGCATCATGAATGAAGTCGATCGGATAATTAGTTGACGAGATATTTGTAATCCTATTTTTCACACTCTTCGATTTTTTCATGACCCTGTATTTCATTCAAATTTCAATTCAAAGATATATTTTAATTGGAAATGAGACGCTTAATCCGACGCAGTAAACTGTTAGTTAATACGATTATAATTTTTCGAGTTATAAGGATGTTTCTTTTATGCAATTCGGTACTACTCTATTATCCCGCCGACCAAAAACTATCGCCAAACTATAAGATTAAATGTCAATAATGGCTTATCGTAAATGTCAAGCATTTAATGCATCTCCATACCTATAAGGGGGTTTACCATAGGGGGGACCCTGTTCTGTCGCCAAATGTCGCCAAGTTTATTGCCAACTTCGCGGTATTTCGCCAAATTTGGCGACCAAAATTACTTGCCAAAGGTCATGCCAAATTAGTGGTATCTCTAATATTTTGCCAAATTCCCATAGACTTCCATTGTAAATGAATACTGTTTATTTGCTTACAGAAAATCAACAAATTGAGACATTTTAATGCAACAAAAAGCAATATTAGCATAAGGGATTATATTAATTATATGTAAGGGAGTCCAAGTAAATGAAATTATGAATTAAAGTAATATGATACAATGCTTAGCATATACCACATGTTTTATTTTCATATTTTATATTATGTATATCCATGATAGGTAAGTATTATGGTGACCCCCAATGACTAGCTCTTATATTGCATTTAGTTTGCCATGAAAGCCCCCCCCCCCTCCCTCTCCCCTTTGCTCCTTTAACTTTGTAAATAGATGTTTTATATTGTGTAAATGACAATCCAGATAAATGAAATTCATATTATACATTATTTATTGCCTTATTGCTCTTTCACATACATATATATATATATATATATATATATATATATATATGTGTGTGTGTGTGTTTATGTAGCCAGAAAACCATAATTTATTTAAACATATGCCTCATTGTTGTGTTGATGATTTACATATCATTTGTTTGCAGCTTGGTTTTATTGATATTCAACTGCTTTATTTTGTTAGTTTGTGTATCACAATAAATGGAAGAAATATATTAAAAATTATATTTTCTATTAAAAATGTTTCATCTCTTTTATTTTATATTTACTTTTATATTTTCTAGGTAATATTGAAAACATTATTGTTAAAATTGACAATGAAGAATATCCTTTAAATGAATTGGCTGTCATTTCCAAGAAGAATCCTCATCTTGTTGCCATTAATATGAGTGATTTTCCTGAAGTAATGTGAAATTTTATGTAAATATATTTTTTTACAAATATGCCATTAAAAGTTTACATCCAATCCTATATGTCTTTCTAGCATTGTAAAAAGTTAACACAGTTCATGTATACTATATCTAGTCATAATTTTATTTTTTAATTAAAAAAAAAATTATGTTTTATTATTTCCAAAAGCAGATAATTCAAGACAGTTTATGTACATAACAATTTTTTTTTTGTTTGATAATTATTTCCAAGCTTATTATATATGTAGGATTTTGTCTGAAAATTACTAAAAGGTTCACTTGGCTTATAACTATAAATAAATGCATCTATTAGTTCGTCAATTTAATATGGCATTTATTATTCACTTGAACAAATATTATGCTTGGAAGATCACAACAGTTCATCCACATCAATAATATAATACATTTGTTTACATAAATACTGGAATTCACCTAGAATTCTTACTCAAATCTTTTATTTGACACACAACGAATCTTCAACCTTCATGTTGAGATAAAAACTAACGAACTTCTAAAAAACGTAAATCATCTCTTGAATTTACTTATTTTCCATCAAAACTGTTGCCACACATTTTTAGCTTTTTCCATGCTCCTTGTGTTGTACTTTTTATTTCATATAAGATTGCGTATCGATTCAATAAACCCTTGAGTTAGACGAGTTGCATTGTTGAGAATATTTACATTCCCACATTTATATATATATATATATATATTGATTTTTTTCTGCCAACTAAAATATTTCCTTTTATTTATACCATAATTTTCTTTTAAAGAGTTTTTTTTTTATTTTTTATAATTTTACTTTAAAAATACTCTCTCTCTCTCTCTGAAAAAAAAAAAGATCAAATTCAGTTAAAGTTATGCTTAAACACATATATACATACATATATAAGCATGTAATAAAAAAATTATGTAATTCCCTATTGACTAACATCTTTCTAATTATCTTCTTTTGTCTCGTCTGCATTGCTGGCACTTAATTTTGATTTTCATAAAAAATATTTTGTACTGAATAAGTAAGAACAGTAACTCTAATCTTATAGACAAAATTTGTTGACTCTATTCAGTTGATAAAATTTTTTGAATGAGAATTTGCCAATCTTTTTATTATTATGACACATTTGAATTTTATAAACATCTTCATGGGTATACACTCCTTCATAAACACACACATTTATTTATATATGTATGTGGTGCACATTTCAGAAATAATACACATAATTTGGTATACATAGCTGACAGAACTGTCTTAAAAAACAAGTAATATAAAAATTTTGTTTTTTAAAGTCAATTCCTACTTAGGTCATCAAAGAAAAATTTAATAGAATCCCTTAAGCTAATATTAGTTTTTGTTGCATTAAAATATCTCAATGGGTTGATTTTCTATAAGCAAGTAGGTTTACAATGGAAGTCTATGGGAATTGGGCGAAATATTAGAGATATTGCCAAGTTGGCGTCACTTTTGGTGACTCATTTTGGTCGTCAAATTGGGCGATATATCGCCACGTTGGCAACAGAACACGGTCCCCCCTATGGTAACCCCCTTATAGATATGAAGATGCATTAAGTGCTTCAATAATCAATGGCCACCATTTTGTCTCCCATGTAAAACTAAAATTAATTAATTAAAATTTAATGAATGAATTAATATTTGAAAAAACTGTATTAACATCACTTGTCATCCAATACAAGTTTAAAAAAAATTTATTTCAACTTGATAGGATGAATAATAAGTATTTTATAAACGATTGAAAATTTGAACAAGATATATAAATAAATAAATAAATATAGAGAGAGTGTGAACTAATAGTAGGAATTGAAAAAAGACCAAAAAAAAAAAAAAAAAAAAAAACCTTATGAAAGTGGGTTTTTTGAACTTTTTTTTTGAATATGGAAAAATAAAAGGGGCATTTACCTTTTTAAGAATTTTTTAGTTAATATTATTCTACTTTTTAAAATTTTGCTTTTTAATTTAGTTTGCAAAGAAATTTTTTTCCTCTCCTCATATCTCCGACTTGTGTATAACTAACTTCTAATTGAAAATATGACTTATGAAAAATAGTCAAGTCTATTTTGAGTTACCATATCACTAATTACAAGTTAGATGTAAAATTGTGATAGGATAAAGAAAAATAACAAAAACCCTCTTTTTTCTGTAGAGTTAAAATAATTTCTTTTGAAATTAAATATCTGAGTTTCTTCTTTTTTTTTTTCTTTAGTATAAATAAAATACTATTTTTCCTTCTAAATAAATTTCAGCTATGATAATTTAACTTTTGAAGAAATTATTGGGGATGGTGTAATCATTTTGATTTGATTACTTTTTGTATAATTATCACCAAAAAATAAGGTATATCTCTATGACAGTTTTAATTAAAAGCATATTAGGCTGGTTAAAAATTGGTGGGAGGAAAAACAGGGAGCTATTTATTTCACGATATCAAATTAAAATGAAAACAACTAAGTTAAAATAAAACATTTTATTGTATTACATTTTTAACCCTTTAAGTGTCCTAACTTTATTTTTGCGTCATGCAAACTTTGAATTCTAGGGCTGATTTAACACAAAATTCT
The DNA here is from genome assembly GCA_963932465.1 of Maratus speciosus. Taxonomy (NCBI): domain Eukaryota; kingdom Metazoa; phylum Arthropoda; class Arachnida; order Araneae; family Salticidae; genus Maratus; species Maratus speciosus. The sequence continues at coordinate 609,133,650 of OZ010790.1, forward strand.
TATTAATGTTATTTTTTTTCACTGCATAAGATAAATAAATATGTAAGGTAATCATAAACAAAAGCTCATACAAATACTTTCCATAGCTATTATTTTATGAATCATTAAAAATACATGAACATTTTTGCAGGACGCTTAAAGAGTTAAATTATGATTAAAATATTTGTTATACATTTAAGTTTTACCTGACAGTAGTAAAATTAAGCATAAGTCAAGTGCCTCATTTGATTAAATATTAACAATATATGCTTCTATTAAAGGTTTGGTAATAAAATTATTTTGGTTGTATAAAAAAATGCTGTTTAACCCTCGAAAAACCCAATAAAGGCCACACACACACATACACAACAATATATATAATATGGTATTCAGATTGATGACTGAAGAACTTATCCACAACGAAGATCACACTTGAATATGAATACAAACACAAACGTTTAATGGGACATGAAATACATGAAAATTAGAGTTGAATATATAAACAGATGATCACTACAAATAAGAATGGCATTTTGCATATTCAATAAATATCATACAGAAAAGTGTACTTATGCTTCTCTTTTCTGAAACTAAACATTGCTAGAAAGCCTTGCTTTCTAGCTTTATTTTTACTAACTGATTTTACAGATTTACTAACTGATTGCCTAAGCAGACTAAATAAAAATGTAGACTTATAAGCATTAAACATCCTTTATAGGTTGAAATTAATTCCTTGATGATTAAAATCATAAGTTTGTTGGAAAAATAATTGTTCTGCATTTAAAAATTACAAAGCTACAGGAGTTTTGCCAATTTTCATAATTGGTGGCTGTGGCCATCTTGAAAATAACCCACTTCTAGTTGTTGAATTATTATAGACTTTTATCCATTTTCATACATTTCTCAGGATATGTATGTGGTTTCTTTCAAGCAAATTGCTTTTAATCAATATAGATATGATTAATGATCAAAAACACTTACGATACTCATCAGCGTACAACATAAATAAAAACTATATTAAAAACACATTAAAAATATAGACTCAATGTTTCGTGCTCTTTCTAATGAGCCATCATCAGGGGATGTTACGCAAAGTTACGTACAACACAGTCATTTTCACAAATCAACACCAAGTTTGGTGTTATGAAAGTGACTGTGCATAACTTTGCTACATAACTTTGCTCCATAGAGGTCAAGAACCCCCTCCCCTGATGATGGCTCATTAGAAAGAGCACGAAACGTTGGGTCTATATTTTTAATGTGTTTTTAATATAGTATTTATTTATGTTGTATGCTGATGAGTATCGTAAGTGTTTTTGATCATTAAATTTGACAGCATAAGTCCAAGTTTTTCTTAAAGATATGATTGTAAGAAAAGATCATTGCACATGCCTGTTTTGTATAATAATAATATATAATCAATGCTCTTTATGAAACTGAAATCAATTATTCTAATTCTGTAAATTAAAAAAAATTATTTTTTTCATCTGATATTTTTAGTATGTAGCTTAGTATTTAAATTGTATCCATATTTACTTAGGGCTTAAAACCTGCTATTCAAGCAATAATGGATTCAGGTAGTGATTTTAATCCTCAACAAGAAGGAACAATGATATATATATCAGTGCCTAAGTAAGTTTTTTTTAAATTATTATTATTCTGTGACATGTGCTTTCCATTTTTATGTTTATAGCTTACAAAAATATTTCTTGAATATACTAAATGTGTTATTCAATATATAAACAATTAAAAATGCATCTAAATTTATTTTGCTTACCGTAATTTTTTGTTCTTGAATCTATAATCAACAATGGTTTAATTCAATAAACATGTAACTTTTCCAGTTATATTGTATTTATTGTAAAAGCATGTCTAATTTTTGGAAAACCTTTTCCTAATTAAAGGTGCCTTATTTGCAAGGACATGGCTATTCTTTTGGAGAACATTTTGTACAGACCTTTAGAAAAATAAAAAAACTGTTTTACTCCTAAATGACCCTATTTGTTGATTTTTATAAGATTAATTTGTATGTGATGATAGTGCATATAATGGTGAATATTTATATAATGATGGTGATAACGATTACTTGTGGGATCGGTGAAAAATGACCGCTCTTCAGAGGTGGGTGTTATTCAGAGGTTTTGTTTAAAAAGAAAATCAAAATTACAAATTTAAATAGAAATACACACAGTAATTTTAATTAATCCTCATGTTTTAATATAATAAGAAAATCAGTGATTTTCAGTTAGTTTTTTTTTTTTTTTTGCTGCAAATGTCTTTCTCCAAAGAAAAAAAAATGACTTGATTTGTTATACAACTCATCATCATTATGATTTAGTGAGAAATTTTGGATTTCACGAAGGTTCATCACATCGTCGGTAGATGTGTTAATACTGGAAATTTTGGGTAATTCTATAATCTAGTTCGTCTTCCTCTCTCCTATCTTCAACCGTTTGCTGTGTGGAATCCGATATGGCAGTAACAGCCAAATTTTTGACCAGACATACAAACAAGCTGACCTTTATATTAGTTATGCCTGCCATTCTAAGAATATTATATAAAATTTACACATGATTATTAATGTCTTCATTTTCTGTTTGTTCACATACCAAGTAAATTTTGTTTGATCTGCTTCACATTTCAGTTTGAAAATAAATATGAAATTATACTAGGAGCTGTGAAATTTTTTTCTCATGACTTTTGCATAGCTGTTGTTCAGAATTCCTTATTTAGAGGTTCATACTAATGTTAATGCTATGGAACGTGTTGGGTTCCATCAACATGTGGCTGGTATTCGGAGGTTGTCGTTGTTTAGAGGTAGCCGTTCAAGGAGGTTTCACTGTATATACTTGTCAAAAATCCAATCATAAGTTTGTGCCTCTGGGATTAATGCTACATTTAGACTGCTTAAACATTTTTAACAAGACACAGTTTTAATAAACTATAAATATAAAGATTTATAAGGACATTCAATTTACCTATAAATATGAATTTATATATGTGATATTAATTTGGAGTTACTTGAAGCCATACAAAATTTTTTTACATCGGTCCTGGTTATACTGTATTACTAGTTAGTGCTGTTTCCTGCATTCATGAATCATGTCAATACTCAATGCAGTAGATTCAGGACTGATTTAAAATATTTTTTTTTCCCTTTGAGTCCAACAGCACCTTGTCATTCAATTAACCCCAATTTACAGTACATACATACTAATAACTTAATCATAACAATGTGTATACATTGTTAAATAATAATCATTTTATTAATAAAGCATGTTTAATGCTAAATAATAGGCTCTTTGGTAGCTTCAGATTTTTAAGACAGATGCAATTTTATTTTAAGATAATTCAATTTGTTAAGGGAGATTTGATTTGGAGATGGAAGAATTTTGTGAAGTATCCATTTTTAAGATGAAAAATTTTGTAAAGGCTCTGTTAATGATCCCAATTCTTCCTAAACAGACTCCTGAAGTCTGAAAATTATTCTTAGTAAATTTGAGTTTGTAAAACAGCTTGCTGATTTATTTATAACTTATTAGAATATTTTTTTTAATCACTGTTTTTTTTTTCCCCTTGCTTTTACATAAAAACTATTTATGTAAAATCTGTAAATGTATGTATTCTGTAACACTAAATATTTTACTTAGCATTTCTGTAACACTAAATATTTTATTTATTCATTTGATTCCACATCTGTTTTTATTCACATTAAGAGACTGTTGTACTATTTATCAATGTGTTTTATTTACCTTAGAAGTTTCAGTGTCTAATTTCCATAAGGATATTTCACTTTTTTAAAAATAATTTAAATTCATACTAAATGAGAGAATTTATCTGTACTAATAATCTCAAACTCTTTGACTAATTTTCAAAAGTTGATTTTGTACAGATTCTAAATATTAAATTTTTCAAATCCTAATTTGCTCTAGCTATTAACTCTACAATCATTATTGTTTAATTTAAGTTCTTTCAAATACAGAATAATCATAAGTCAAAAAATATCTCTAATCTTAAAAAAAAAAAATCCTCTATCAAATGATCATGTTACAATATTCAAGAGAAAAGGGAAGAACAGAGATTGTTATTTTTATTTTCAGTTATTGTTATATTTAACTCGCTATTCCGCTTTTCTTTCTCTCTCTTAAGTTACATAGTTTTATGAGTTTTTTAAAGTTCCGTGATTTGGAAGTATTAAGTGTTATGCAGGAGTTTAAATTAAATTAGCTCAATGAGTTTAAATTTGAATGTGTGAATTTCACTTACTTTCTGTGAGTTTTGAGTTGAATTATATTCATTTTTTAAAAAGCTGACTCAAAAAAGAATTTGAATCAAAAATTACAACTTAAACATTCAATTCTTTTCACAATTTTCTGAAATTTTTTTATCATAAAACTTAAAAACTCATAACTTCTCATAAATTTTCACTTTTAAAACTTGGTGTTTGAAGAAAATTGTTCGAAAACAAAATTTCATCAAATAGATAGTTTACTACCAGAAAAATCTGTTGTTTGTAATGCCCATATTATAATTATATGTTAATTGATAGTATACCATGCTATCAGGCATTATTATTATTGTGGAGAGCAACATCAGTACACATCCTTTGTTATATGTTATTTTTGGTTATTAAAAAGACACACTATTTTTCTTAAAAAATTCTTCTATATTGTCTGTATCAATTTACATTATAACACTTAAACCAAAAAATAAAAAATAAATAAATAAATAAATAACCTATCTACTTCTTTAGTGTTTTTAATGTTAAGTCACATTTTGCAGAGACAATCACTGTGAGAATCTAACGCTAAAATCCTCTCAAGTATATTAAGAATTTAAGATTAATTGATAGAAAGTAATTATAATAATTACAATATTTCAATTACATCAGAATATTTTGTCTTTTTTTTTTTTTTTTTTTTTTTTTTTTTCAACACTAAATCAAACAGATTTTGACATCACTGTAGTGAGTTGATAAAATTAAGAAAATATTTTCTTTTTTCTTCTTTAAAGAAATTTTTATTACTTAAAAAAAAAAAATTAGTTTGAATTGAGCGATTCATCTAATAAATTTTGAATTTGAGCATGAACTCAACTCATTTTTCAGAAGACAAATTTGAGTTTGAATGGGTCCCTTTTTCTTGGTGAGTTATATTTCACTTATATTTTTAATAGTAATCTTGAATTCCAACAGTTTTTTAAATAATTGTTGTTTTCTTTAAGCTGCATAATAGCTTAGTTAAACTTCAATAAATAAATACAAATATTCACATATTTGTCAAAATTAAAGTAATAAAAAATATATTTATTTAAACTAAATGGCTATGTAGAGTAGAAAAAGTTATTTGGTAAATTTTACTCAACCCATAAAAAGAAAGTTTAAAATTTTTCTTGTTTTAATCTGCATATTGTGTACATTGGGTGGAGCAAAAAAAATTATTTTTTTAAACCAAACATGGCTAGGTGCCAAAAGTTGCCTTTATACTAGTACATCATCTGCATGCAATTTCACCGCTGTAAAAAAAATGGTTTGTGTCTGCGCTTTTGGTCCAAAAGTTGAAATTTTGGATAAAATTTGACATTTTTTCAAAAAAATGAAAAAATTCCTACAGAGCTGGTTATTATTTAAAAGTGTTATTTAAATCTTTATCATTAAATACTTTACATATTTAAACGATAAAACAATGTCTTTATTCTGTATAATTGGAGCAAAACTGACAACTTTCAGTAAAAAAAGGGCATTGCCACTATATTGGGGCATACAACGACTTGTGTTTTTAATACAGCTTTTATCTAGTTGCTTTAAAAACTACCCAGGGCATACCACGTTCATTTTATGTCCCACCCGTCCCAAGTGTTTTATTTATACGTTGAATTGTGATTTTTTTATCAAAAACTGGCGTAAGTTTTCTATGTATCAACTTATTCCATCTCTTCTTTGTATCCACAGACTTTGGATGGTGCTGCTGCGACCTCCTTCACATATATATTTCTACTACTTGTGTAAGAGAAGGCAAGCAGAGTAATGCAGTGGGGGGTGTTATTAATGGAATCTGTTCAGCTGTATTATCTTCACCAAAATTGCATCCAATTAATGCATAGTGATTGGGAGTTCTGTTACCACAATATTTTTTCAATCAATTAGATTTTTTATATAACGATCTGCTTCAATGTTGATTGTAACTATTTCAACTTTGAGTATGCCACACCATTTACTCTACCTCTTGCATTTATTATATGCTGAAAGCTAGCTGTTTAATTCGATGGTGATAGTCAGAGAGCATTGCATTTAGAATTTGCTCTTGGTGTGCAAAGCAACCATTGTTCCAAATAACTTTTTTTAGTAATTGTTTTATGTCGTTTTCTGTGTTGTGTAGTAGCCAAGTAATTTCCCGTAAGTTTTTAAATCCATTTTTTAGATGTGTATTTCGTTTGATGTAAACCATCCTGGGGCATAAACTTGGATTACATATTTTATGAGTGAACCTACAGACTCAGATGATCAATTAGCGCTTATATGAAGGTAGAAAATGTTATTTACCTTTGTGAGCTTTTATTCGCTTTCGTGAGACAAATTTCCTGGGATCCTATTTGCTATCTTCTGAGCAATATCCTGATGAAATAGCTTTGCAAATGCCCTGCAGGTGCTTCTGGTCTGTGCTGAGTATCTTTTTCTTGATTTCAGTAAGTAATTTTTCAAAATTAATCTCTATGGGTTAAAAAATTGCAATAGGGAGTGAATGGCACGTGGACAAAGATTTTCCTATTGGTCCAGCGAATCCATGTGGGTTAGAATTTATCCCATCAATTTTGTCTAATAAATGATGCAGAGGAATTTCACTGGAAGTGGAGGTGGCATATGATCCATTCTAAACTTGTCCCATGCAAAATGGCTCACAATGGCGAATAGAATTCTCTGCCTTAAAATGAGCACACATTGCCCATCAGAGTCTCTAAATTCACTCATAAAGTACTAGGTATTCGAAGTTTGTGCAGAATTTACAGGTTTTAAAGAGAGAATTATTTAATGTAAATTGATTTTAAAGAAGAGGCATGTGATCAAACTAGGAAAATAGAAGTCCATTGCATAAGAAGAAACAACCAGATAACAAGTGGGTAAGTGTGATCACAGATCGCACAGAGGGTTTTGTTTAATATTTCTTTCAGAACACTTTATTCTTTTGAAAAATCTGTTAGTTCCACATTTCGCAACAAGGGGCGCACTCTATTCTAAACAAACCTCTATCCGAACTAAACTCTGTTTTACATACTATCCATAGATATATTAGTCGCGGGGATTGGACCCATAGCACCCGAGATAAGTAGGTGCCCCTGGCGGTAAAAAGTGGAACTAAAATATGTAAGGCTATGGTGCATAATATGAAAGAATGGGAAAGAGTAAATAATGTAAGACTTTTTGAAAATTTTATGATTTGTCGTGTGGTCTGAGGTATTCAGATATACGTATGCAAAAATTCATGTCTCCAACTTAATTAGGGACTCTCTTAGAAAGAATTGCTTAAAAGACATATGTGGTAGCTCAAAGGTTTAAACGTAAGACTTTTTCAATATTTTATGATTTGTCGCCTGGCCTCAGGTGTTCTGCTATAAGTATGCAAAATTTCAAATCTCCAATTTAATAAGGGGCTCAGTTAGAAAGAATTGCTTAAAATACGCATGTGGGAGCCCAAAGGGTGAAATGTATGACTTTTTCAAATTTTTATGATTTGTCGCATGATGGTGTTCAGCTATAAGTATGCAAAATTTCACGCCTCCAAATTAAATAGGGTGTCACTTAGAAAGAATTGTTTAAAATACACATGTAGGAGCCCAAAAGAGTTAAATGTACGACTTTTTCAAAATTTTATGATTTGTCGTTTGATGTGAGGTGCTCAGCTATAAGTATGCAAAATTTCACTCCTCCAACCTAATTAGGGGCTCACTTAGAAAGAATTGTTTAAAATACACATGTAGGAGCCCAAAAGGCTAAATGTATGTCTTTTTCAAAATTTTATGGTTTGTCATTTGATGTGAGGTGTTCAGCTATAAGTATGCAAAATTTCACGCCTCCAACCCAATTAGGGTTCACTTAGAAAGAATTGTTTAAAATACACATGTGTGAGCCCAAAGGGTTAAATGTACTTTTTCAAAATTTTATGATTTGTCGTTTGATAAGATGTATTCAGCTATAAGTATGCAAAATTTCACTCCTCCAACATAATTAGGGGCTAACTTAGAAAGAATTGTTTAAAATACACATGTGGGAGCCCAAAGGGTTAAATGTTGGACTTTTTCAAAATTTTATAGTTTGTTGTTTGATGTGAGGTATTCAGCTATAAGCATGCAAAATTTAACGCCTCCAACCTAATTAGAGGCTCAGTTAGAAAGAATTGTTTAAAATACACATGTTGGAGCTCAAAGGGTTAAATGTATGACTTTATCAAAATTTTATGATTTGTTGTTTGATCTGAGGTGTCCATCTATAGGTACGCAAAATTTAACGCCTGCAACCTAATTAGGGACTCACTTAGAAAGAATTGTTTAAAATACACATGTGGGAGCCCAAAGAGTTAAATGTATGACTTTTTGAAAATTTTATTATTTGTCGTTTGATGTGAGGTATTCAGCTATACGCATGCAAAATTTAACGCCTCCAACCTAATTAGAGGCTCAGTTAGAAAGAATTGTTTAAAATACACATGTGGGAGCTCAAAGGGTTAAATGTACGACTTTTTCAAAATTTTATGATTAGTCGTTTGATCTGAGGTGTTCAGCTATAAGTATGCAAAATTTCATACCTCCAACCTAAATAGGGTGTCACTTAGAAAGAATTGTTTAAAATACACATGTGGGAGCCCAAAGAGTTAAATGTACGACTTTTTCAAAATTTTATGATTTGTCGTTTGATGTGTGGTATTCAGCTATAAGTATGCAAAATTTCACTCCTCCAACCTAATTAGGGTTCTCTTAGAAAGAATTGTTTAAAATACACATGTGGGAGCCCAAAGGGTTAAATGTACGACTTTTTCAAAATTTTATGATTTGTCGTTTGATGTGAGGTATTCAGCTATAAGTATGCAAAATTTCACTCCTCCAACCTAATTAGGACTCACTTAGAAAGAATTGTTTAAAATACACATGTGGGAGCCCAAATGGTTAAATGTACGACTTTTTCAAAATTTTATGATGTGTCGTTTGATGTGAGGCATTCAGCTATAAGTATGCAAAATTTCACGCCTGCAACCTAATTAGGAACTCATTTAGAAAGAATTGTTTAAAATACACATGTGGGAGCCCAAAGTGTTAAATGTACGACTTTTTTAAAATTTTATGATTTTTCGTATGATGTGTGGTGTTCATCTATAAGTATGCAAAATTTCAAGTCTCCAACATGTATAGTTTCTGAGAACGGGCTCTGTGACAGACGGACAGACAGAGGAGCGAGACGAATAGGGTTTTGTCAGATGAACGAAACCCTAAAAATATGATGAATTCAAGATGAATTATTACAAAGATTTCCCTTACCTGAACCAGATCCCTAAATGTAACTCACTGAAGTTTTTAACCTTTGAATCATAGTGTGATGTGAATAATTTATTTATATTTAGCTGATTTGAATTGTTTATTATTTTATGAAGTTATATTCTCATTATTGTTTATACAGTAAATCCTTTTAATTTCAATATATTAAATATACTTTATAAATTCTATTATATTAAATCAAAATAAATACACATCATAATTGAGTAACATCAAAGTTGTATGTAAAATTAAACATAAATAAAAAGAAAAAAAATCCCTGCCGGCTCGGGCCTACAGGCGGAGGTAGATTTCGAAGTTAAGTACTAAATTCACCAACAAAACTTAAATCAAGATTAAAGATAAACCCAGTTCCTTCGCTAAGAATGAGCTCTAGGGAGCTAAACATTTTGTGAAAATTCTAATATACACACACGCATGTATATGGAATAGGTTTAAAAATGGCTAAATCAAATTCAGAGAGCCTCAAAGTGTTAAAATATGTTAATATTTCCATACTCGGGTTTTTGTCATGTTTTAATACGTTTCTTCAAACTCAATGACGTTACATATTCACCTGCTCTGGTCCATTATATTTTCAATATGACGCAATTTTTTTTTTTTTTTTTTTTTTAATTCGTCAAACTATTTATTTCATTTTGAATTTTCATGCAGAAATCTTGCTCTAGAAAACTTATGACGTAATATTCAATTTGTTTTCAATTCGTCAAACTATTTATTTCATTTTGAATTTTCATGCAGAAATCTTGCTCTAGAAAACTTATGACGTAATATTCAATTTGTTTTGAATTCGTCAAACTATTTATTTCATTTTGAATTTTCATGCAGAAATCTTGCTCTAGAAAACTTATGACGTAATATTCAATTTGTTTTGAATTCGTCAAACTGCTTATCTAATTTAATTTTTCACGTGAAAGCACTGCATTAGAAAAGCAATTGTTGTGGTGAGAATTTTATTGCTTTTTTTTTAATTGTTAGCAACAGCTATAACGAAAAATATTTATTTTTTCATGCCATTGTTGTGTAAAAGCTGGTTTTATCAGAATCATGTTAAGACGGTATTCAAAATTTTAAACCTTCCCCATTCCCTTGGACCGATTTTGCTCATTTTCAATCCCCGCCGAGAAATTAGCTATCTTAAAGTTGTTGGTGAGTTTGAAGACGTTCCGTGCATAATTGCGACTTTTATCGTGCGGACAAAATTTAGTACATACATACATATATATATATATATATATATATATAAACTTTTTAGGTGGGGGTGGTTTTGGGTTCCTGGGGTCATGTAATGAAAAGTTATGAAGGAATTTTTAAAAAGTCGCACCATGGTAACGACTGCAATAGGTAGTATTTCTTACGAAATCTACCTAAAAACAGATAGGATCAAACCAAATCTCTTTATTGTAAAATATTTTAAATGACCTCAGTTCTGCGCAGAACCACTATTTAATTATGTATATGATTATAACAAAACAAAACGTTATGAGACAGTATAAAAACAGATCAAATTGATGGGAGATACAACTTAAGACAACTAATTATTTTATATGCATATGATTAATTTCTTATGATGATGCTGAGAAAATAAATTTCAAAGTTCAGACGTTATCTTTTAACAGTTAGTACGATTGATTATAGAGTTTCAAAAGTACAGTAGACTCCCTCAAATCTGCACAGCTTGGGACCAGAGGTTGTGCGGATTTTAGAATTTTGCAGATTTCTGGTCATTGATTTGTTTACATTTTTGAAACATTAATTTGATTGGTATTTAAGTAAGGGAAATTATAATGAATGTTTACAATAAAGAAAAACATTAAAAAAAGTGAAATATTAAAATAACTTATTAGTTTAAAAGTAAGCAATTATTAAAATAATTATGTAAAATAAAAATTTTGAAAAATATTAAATTATTACGAATGAAATCGATTCAATTCGATTCCAAAAGTTCTATGCTGCCATCTAGTGATAGCAAGGAGAACAGTGTTAATGCTATTATCAGTATATATAGCTTATTGCGCTCACTGTAACTTTTTTCATTGTTATTTAGTCTTGAATGCTTTTCTTAATGTTTTTAGAGCGTTCCGGATATTGGGACGCTGGATAATAGATCCTATACTGTACATCAATTTCCGTTGGGCGCGAAAGTAACGGATTGGCTGTTGATTTGTTGCCACACGGAATGATAAAAGATTTAAATAAAAGATCGTTATGTTAAAAATCGAATTTAATATTGGAAAATTATTATAAAAATATTTATTTTTGCTGAAAGTCTTAAATTTAAGATTTATTATTTTATTATAGATTATTTATTATTTATTATAACGATCTTTTCTGTAGAATAAATTAAAATTGTTTTAAAGTAAAATTGGACTGAAAATGAATTTTGAATAATTAATATTAATTAACTAATTCTTTTAAAGTAACTAATTAAATATTTTAAAGTTACTAATTAAATATTTTAAAGTTTCTATTACGTAACACATTTATCGGATGCAATTTTGATGAAGATAATAGACGGCTGAATAGATACCATTAATATCATCCCCACTGAATTACATTGTTTGCCTTCTCCTTACACAAGCAGTAGAAATATACGTGAAGGAGGTCACAGTAGCATCATCCAAATCCTGTGGATACAAAGAAGAGATGGAATAGGCTAATACATGTTATGCCAGAGTTTGATAAAAAATCACAATTCAATGTTTAAATAAAACATTGTGCTCTCCTGGTTAGGGTGGTCGAGCTAGGTATGGGTTAGGACATGATATGTGGCCATGTTCAGGTGGTACGTCCTCGATAGTTTTGAAAGCAACAAGATAAGAGCTGTATTCAAATCAACAATTTGTTGTATGCCACAACAGATCTAGACGTCCAATAAAATATAGGTTACCATATGTCTTATTAATACCAAAATCACCATACATGAACTAACAAGGGTGTTGGGTGCACCTTTTCCCCGAACTTATTTTAAAAGTATCCCATAGGGGGCTTCTGATTACTACCTTGGTGTTACGAGATGAGCACACTAAAGATCTGCACGGGCCGGGCTCAGGCCTATTTTCACTCACGGCACTCGAGCCGGGCCGGGCCGGGTTCGGGCCTTACTTTTTTCCTGGAGGATCGGGCCGGGCCTAACTTTTTTTTATGTACAGTGCCGGGGCTGTTTTTTTTCCTAGTCTTCAAGGCCCAAAATTTTCAGTCCTAGTTTTAACCCAGCCCGTTTGTAAATCCTTGTCTCGACGTGGCCTGGTCCGTTCAAATTACAGTAAAATTAGGCCTGACCTTAAAATTTGTGCAAAAATGCACATATTTTTAAATCACCATTATTCTACAATTAAACATTCAAATTTATTCTTTTTAAAAAATGATAGATTTCTACGCTTATTAAAATATAGCTAAATGAAAATATAATAAAACGTGTGAAAAAGAACCTGCCTATGACGAAATCCTCTTATAAACTGAAAAACGTGTTGATCCATGCAAAATTAATATATTAATACGTAAGAAAAGGATACATAATGCATTTACAACTTGCTAAGAAGGGAACTTGCCTCTAACGCGTTTTTTTTCCTTATCTATGCAATTCCGTTTTAAAAGATTTACTGTATAGCATTTTTCAGATTTTTAACACATACATAGAATATGGATTAACGATATTAATGATAACTGAAACATTTATATACAAGAAATAGAGATGATTAAAAAATAATCAATCTCAATCCACAAATAAATATCGCAGCCTGTGCCACTTCTATAAAAATGAAGATTATAAACATGAAAAAAAAAAAGTTAAGGTAAATATTTTTGGTCAGAACTCCTCGCATGAGACAAATTTTTAACCAAATCGACATAAAAGTCAATGTTTTGTAGAAATTCACTCGGGCCGGGCTCGAGCCGAGATTTTAACTTTTTTTCCGGGCCGAACTTTTAGCTGTTATATCAGGTCCGGTCTGGGCCAATAATTTTTTCCTACGGGCCGGGCCGGGCCGGGGCCGAACTTTTAACTTTTATACCGGGCCGGGCCAATATTTTTTTCGTACGGGCCGGGCTGAATCTTTTTTTCTATGAGTCAGGCCGGGCCCATGCCTGGAAATTTCGGCCCGTGCAGACCTCTAGGGCATATAACCATTCACTAACCCATCACTCGCTAACCATTGGGCTACAGTTGCACAGTAGTGAAACACTTTGAATTAATATGTTTGCTTGAGATGGGTATGGCTTGATTCATTTCGTTAAAAAGCGTTTAGTTTTGCAGTTAATTTCGGAAGATTTCGTCTTTAATGAAATTATCTCTGGGGTTTTAACACTTGAGTATTAGTATATGATTAGATGTAAAATATGAATATTATATTTTTATTGGATAAGAATTTTTTTTTTTTTCCTTTTTGAGTAGAATCGATTTTTTTTCATTTAATATTTAGATTAAGATATCTTTTAAATTTGTTCATTTAAAATATATTTTAAATGCGAATATTTTTTCATAAACAGCTTTATAATTTCAACTTTAACTTTATTGAAATTTAACAAAAATAAATTGTATTTTTGAATGAATGATAAAAGTAATTGTTATATCTTTATAAATTTGAAAACTTTTTGTCTTTTTTAATTAAATAGAGATCTTAATGTATAGAATTTTTTGGTTTTCGTTTTTTAAAAATATTCGGATATTAGTATTAATAGAGCGTTTGCATGCTAGGAATGAACGGAATTTCTTCATGTTTTTCAGACTTTTGGGAAGAATTCATGGAGGATAAAATATGTTTTCTAGGAGTATTATTCATTATTCATATATGTTTATAAATTATTTGTTAAAAAATTAAGAATAATTTAATGTAAATTGACAAGTTTTTTTGACAGTGTGCTTTAATTGCCTCCTCCTCAAATTTTGCTGTTCTGGACTCATTCAACATGGTTCATTCCTAAATCCAGACCTGATTGCAATTTTCATTGGAAGTTGGGTTTAAAAAAATAAACTTGAGATTTTAAAATTTTGAGGGAATTAAATGATTGATTCCCCCCCCCCCCCAAACATTTGTAATTGATTATTAAAAACATTCTGTGATCTCCTTAATGTTTTGTTAATTAATTTTTAGAACTTATTATCGAGTCATAAATGAATAAAAAAAGTTCTCATTGGAACTAATTTTGATGACTTTGTTTAGGATGACAAGGGAGCATAGAGAAAATTTAGCAAAAAATGCTAAAAGTTTATTTGTCAAAGCTAAGGATGAGGTCAGAATAATTCAGAATTCATTTATGAAAGATGCCAAAGAAAGAACAGACTTGTCAGAGGATTTAGTTTTCAGTGCCACAAATCAAGTAAGAGGATCATTCTTAATTATATAAATAAATTTATTTCTTACTTTGTAATTTTTACTATTTTTATTCATTCCTTTACTTGTGTGATTATCATATTAATTTTAACAAAAAGCAATAATTACATAGCTGCCATCCTTCAGGTTTTTATTTTCAAGTCAAATAAAACTGCAATTGTTTAAAAATCAGATAACTTAATAAATAACAACATAGAAACAAAAGACATTTCTTTAAATACTTTTTTTTGGTTAAAATTATGTTTATTTGATTTTTAAAAAGTTGAATTGGGAGGTTGAAAGCTGTGTAGCTAAAACTGTGTTTATTTGATTTTTAAAAAGTAAATTAATTGGAAGGTTGAAAACTGCGTAATTAAAACTGTAAAGTTTTATTTCTGTGTTTTAAAGAAAAATTACAACATTGACGCTGCCATAATTAAATCTATTGTACGCTTTCCACTTTATTGGCTTATCCTGCAAAAACTACTGCATATAAAAACTTGAATACTGGTAGTTGTATAGATAAATGTATGATAAACATTCTGAAGCAAACAGTTTTTAAATCGAAGAATTGTTTTAAGTGTTATTTAATTTTTAAATCTGTCAAGAAAGTTCTGCTTCAAAAGTTTTATAGGCTCAAAAACTATGTGTAACAATTTGACCATCTTGACTAAATTATGATGTGCAGTGTCTAATTATTTTTATAAAATCTCTTACTAAACTAATAATACTTATAAATTATAAAATAGTTATTATTTTTTTATTAAAAGATATTCAATGTTAATTTCCTAAAAATAAATCTTTAAGTAGTTTATTTCAATTAATTTGAATTCAAAATGTTGAATAACTGAAAAGATGTGTATATTTAAACATTAAATATTCATTATTGTACAGTGAAATACGTTTAACACGAAAATGCTTAATATGAAAAATCGGTTAACACGAAATGATAGAGCGGTCCAGACAGAATACTATGCAATTTAATACATTTTTTTCCCTTTTAACACGAAATAAAAATCGTTTAACACGAAAAAAATTCACTTTCAATCTAGTTAGTTTGAGTTGAAATTGGTGAATTTTGTGTTAAAACCACTGAATTTTGAGTGAAAATCAGTGAATTTTATTTTTTGGTAAATTAGCTGTGTTTTATGAGCACAATGGCTGAGAAATCAGTGTAAAAACAAACTTCTATTTTGCTTCAAATGAAGATGAAGCTGTTTAATGTAGTTGATGAAAAAGAAGGATGAAAACAGAAATCTGTAAAGAGTTTTGCATTGCCAATTCTACTTTATCAACAATAATAAAAAACAGGGATCCCATTACGTTATGTTTGAGTGCAATATTTTTAAGCCAGAGAGGAAATGTATGAGAATTGCTAAGCATGAAGGTTTAGAGACAGCTTTGCTTATTTGGTTCCAACAAGCTAGATCTCAGTATGCTGAAAAAGACACTTCAAAAGAAAAAAGATATCTAATTCCCCCCCTCCCCCCCCCCCCCCCAAAAAAAAAAGAAAAAAAAAATTGATGACGTCGAAAATATTTGTGAGTTTTGTTCTTTTTTTTATGAATCTTTTAACGAGACATTCTTTTAACACGAAAAAAAATTTTGGTCCTCTAATTCCCCTCAGTTTCTTGTTAAATGTATTTCACTGTATTTGTTCTCTATTATTTAACTACATTGTTAATTAATTATTGATAAATAATTAATATATTGTATTATTATATATTGATATTGTATTATTATATATTGATTTATCATTATTGAATTGATTATTATAATTATTATTAAAAGTTTACCATACAAAAAATAAAAAAATAAGTTAGTCAGATTATCATTTGTATTGTAATATATAGCTTTTATTTTATAACTCCTGATCCCATTGAGATCCCACTCTAAAAATTTCAAAATTTTAAGTTTATAATAATACATAAAACATACATTTTTGTCCGAAATTTTTAAAAAGCACTATCTAAAAAATTTTTAAAAAATTATTATTTTTAATGAAGCATAGTCAACTTGCATATCAAATCAAACTTTATGAAATTCTCTTTAAAATGAGGGGTTATAGAACTCTCTACGCCTGATAGAACTTGAGAAATTCAAAATTGAATACATTTATGCAAGTCAAAAAATGATGATTTTTCAAAATTTAAATAATTGTATGAAAATTTAATGAGATAAAAATCATCAGGGACAATGATTCCTGGCAGTTTCATTGAAATATGAAATGGTCAGGTTGAATATTCAAATTTTTTGGTTGATTTGGCATGGAATGACCCTATAGCATTGAATATTATTGCATGTATAGTAATGAATTTGTTATACATTTTCATTTCAAATAGATTTTAGAATATCCTTCTTCAATAAAATAGGTTTTCTCAAAAATTGGCACAGCAATTTATTGTTAGTACTTGCTGCACAGATATAAATGAGTTATTTACACATGTTTTGTAGTAGATGTGTTGTTTCTGAGTGCATATACAACAGTCAATTTTTTAATGTATTTTAGCATTTTTTTTTTTTTTTTTTCTGTGTATACATGTGTTTGTGTTCGCTGGTTTGTTTGTTTTATTTTTGAAAGCTAATTTTTATTAAGAAATCACTCACAGAGAGAAATAAAATTGACATTCTTCAAATAAAATACATGTGAAAGTTACTTTTGATTTTTTATTGAAAAAACAAATTGAAAAAATGGCTGTCAAACTTTTTCAAGATTTAATAGAATTAATTTTTAATAGCTACAAGTTGTGTTCTGTTGATAAATTTTCTTATTCAAATATTATTACATACATATAGGCACTTTTTGGAGAGGAGGTTACTTGTAAAATATAATATTGATATTTAATCGTACGCTCTGATAAACTTAATGTATAATGCTGAATCATAGTCTATGGTTATAAGCATTTATTTTATTTATCTAATTAACTGACAAGTGAAATTTGATCCCTATGTTTTTCTTTTCTTTCAGATAAGGGCAATGGCTGAACAGTGTACTACAGAATTAGAAAAAATTATGAAAGCCAAGCAAAACGAACTATTAGGAGACAATTAAAAATTATTTTATAAAGAGACTTTATTGAAGTGCATTATATAGATATCCATTAACCAATGAAAACATTAAAAATATTTCACTAATATCATGTGCTCTTTCATTGACTATTTTTACATTACAATAATAATAATTATTGTTATAAAGATTTATTTAATTATTTTGTTAAAAAGTGTAGATTTTCTAGAAATATTCCAATTAATCAAATCACTATAAAACTACTTATATAATTGACCATTTATCTTTTTACATTGGACAGTGAGTTTTTTATAATTAAATCAATTTTAATTAATATGGATAATGTTACTTATGTTTACTATCATAACTTAAGTAAAGTCTTAATCATAAAATTAATATTTGTTAATTGCAATAAGCTCTTGACTGGCATATTAATTTTCTGGTGAATTAATATAGTAGACTCCCCCAAATATGCACAGCTTGAGATAAGAGGTTGTGCAGATTTTAGAATTTTACCGATTTCTGGTCACTGTTTTGTTTAAATTTTTAAACAATAATTTGAATGTAATAATGCATTTGAATTATAATGAATGCTTACAGTAGAGTAATATATTAAAACTAGGGGCTTCAGCCCCTGCTCGCTAATGTTCGCCAATCTGCAACACAATTCACATTGGGACTGTTATGTGACCCCAGCTCATTTTGTTTGCTCGCCACTAGGGATTGACTGAAGCAGCAATTTTGCCGAATACCGAAGCTTTGGTCGAAGTGTATACTGAAGCTTCGGTATTCGGCAACCGAATACTTGAAACATTTTAATACACATTTTTGCATATATTAGCTTTTTTAATAAGCTTTAATTGAAATTAAACTCTCAATAATTTAATTCAGTTACATTTTTATAAAATCTAATTAGACAAAAAAATTTAATGACTTCTTTCCGCTCATTCAAAATACAAAAGGTATCATATCAATTTGTATATTTAACTATTTTCTGTCAAATTATTGATAGAATATTTATATTTTGGTTAATATTTTAACATTGTGGTGATGAAGAAAAGAAATTTGAGCGATTTTTATATAATGGTTATAAAAGCTATAGGATAGGCATAGGGGTATACTTATTTGATGTGTGTATTTTCTTTAATATACACCTTAGACATACATATATGAACTCTGTATATTAAAGAAAATACACATTAAATAAATTTAAATTAAAAAAAACTAATGTAGAAGTAAATAAAATTAAATTATAACGGAAAGCTGTTCATCTTCCTTACTTTTTTTGCCTCTGTTGTAGACAGTTGTTTTGATTTCACACCTATGTAGACTGTTTTAGGAAGGAAAAGTTTTTTTTTAATTTAAAATGGCATTTGACTTGTTTTTTGTAGTGCAACTGAACTCTGAACTCATGCACATAATATTGAAACTCATTGTTTAGCCTGCTAAGTAAAAGAGAATTCTTATACTTCTAAGAAAATACTTATCTGCAATTATTCGGCCGAAGCCGAATATTCATTTTACATGCCAAACCACCAAATACCGAATCAACTATTCGGTATTCGGTCAATCCCTACTTGCCACTAGTTGCGTCAATTCTAGCCAGAATAAGTATTATAAAATCATTTTAATATATGGAATTTATAAATATTTTCAATGTATAAAAAAGTAATGGAAAATTTCATTGAAAAGGAAAATAAAAATGCATTTTTTTGCCTATAATATTGCACAGCACAGCTTAAATTTATCTTAAACTCTTTGAAAAACATGAGGCTAATGAACTGTAAACAAAACATTTTTTGTTGTGTCTAAATAATATGTATATCATGTGTATAATCTTGATCAGAAAGCTGATTCGCTGAATGCATCACAGTATTTCGGACCAGCTGGAAAATAGGCAGATATAAGCTTATTCCGATTGCAAGTAAGTGAAAGCCAGCTGAAAGATTTATTTATAAATATGTATATGCAGCAATGTTGGGATATCCTTGAAAAACCATGCTTAAGATTCAAAGATAACTCTTCCTTTAAACATGGCAGGCATATGAAATGAGTGTTAAAAACCAAGTGCTGTAACTATTTGTTTTGACAAGTAGTAAATACAAACTACTTTTTCAAAAGTAATCACTACTTTTAGAAGACTAATTTTTTCAAAGGATTCCTTCTGTACTCAAAATTGAACAAAAAGTAGTACCCATGCATATTTATGCATAACCGTTATGTTGCATAACATTATTTACTGTCCTTACAGTAACTATTGCATCTAGATGATATAACCAGTGTTGTAGTCATAAAAAGACAAGAGTTTATACTTGTACTCTATAGCCAAATGGTATATGCTATATATAGCTTCATTTCAGAAACAGATGGTATACAGAGCTTCTTGATTAAATCCAAAAGGTATACGGTGTACACCTCTATATACTCTCCTCTACGCTCTTGGACAACATTGCTACTTACAAAATCCTGATTACTGGAAAGGCATGAGAAACACTTGCTTCTCTTTTTATCAAGGTTCCAAAATTGAATAAAATAGCTCTCTTTCCCTTCCAAATGGCACACTCTCAATCTCATACAATTTTTTCTTCAAATTACCAATTCTTTTACACTTTCATAATAATTTAAATTTGTTATTGACATGAGAAGTTGTTATGCTGAACACATTTTACTCGTGAGGAACAAGGGCCACCACATCAATTGTAAAGTGGCTATTTTACTTTTTTTCTGTAATAATGTTGATGCTTTGTACAAACAAGACTTTTCGCATTGTGCTACTCGTTATGTTACATTTTTTTCAAAATGTAGCACATTGCACAATAAGCTATAGGAAAAATAGCAATTACTGTATTTTTGCTACCTCTACTACTGATTTCAGCTGTGTAGAGTTCAGGAAAGTATTGCAAACTTCGACAAATAGTCACTGTAAAAAATCGCGAATTTGGCAGACTGATTAAAGAAAAAAAATGCGAATTTTGGCAAATGATCACTGAAAAAAATGCGAATTTCAGTTAACAGACGAGAAAAAATATTGCAAATTTTGTCAAATGATTGCAGAAATACATAGCGAATTTTGTCAAAAGATTATGGAAGCACATAGCGGATTTTGCCAATCTATCACTGAAAATATCGCAAACTTCGACAAATGGTTGTGGAAAAAAAAAAAAAAACGCAAATTTCGTCAATCGATTGCAGGAAAAAACACAAATTTCGTCAAGCGATTGTTGAAAAAAAATAGTGAAATGATCGTGCTAGAAAACGTGAATTTCAGCAATTGATCACGGGGGAAAAAAAAAAAAAAATGTGAATTTCGTCAAATGATCTTGGAAAATAATTGTGAAACAATAGCGGAAAAAAAAATTGCAAATGTTGTCAAATTGCCAGAAGAAAAAAATCGGGAAATTCAATCTGTTACAATATAAACAGCACAAGCACAATATCAACAGTTCTAGCTTTGGAACGGGAAAAGACAATAAAACTCACCAAGAAAATTGTGAATAATTAAAAAATCGCAAAGAAAAAAATTGATTGCATTGGGCAATAAGATTGAAACAGCCTTTTTCCAATATCAAAATATCGCCTTACTTCCATTGCCCCCACTTTGCAGTTCTTTATCAGTATATGTAATAATTTTTTCATACTTTTCTATTAACTTAATTTTCTGTACTTTTTAATTTTGTGCATAATCTCTTCTTTTTAAGCATTTTTATTATACTTGCTGAAAATTGCTTCCGAAGAAAAAAAAAACAAACAAACTTAATTCTCATAATATATCAAATTATCAATGTATTTATTACTCTTTAAATCTATAATTTCTTTAATAAAAGAACTTGAAAACTGCATTTTTTGAGATAGGATATTAAATTATTAGATTTCATATTTATCGTATGTTATACTGAATATGGTATTAAAATGTTCAGAAAAAACAAAATGATTCATAATCTGCACAATACTGTACAATCTGCAAAATTCTATAATCAGCACAACCTTTGGTCCCAACTTGTGTAGATTAAAGAACTTTGCCTGTACTAAATATAGCTCAGCTTAAAAAGGCATAACTGATAACTTAATTAAAAACTATCTTTACGCAATTCATGTTTATACTTAGTAATGCTTACAAATTCTTTTTGTTCGTTGTATATGATCTACAGCATCTATACTCACCACGTAGTATGCAAAAATTGAGTTATGTTCAAAACACAGACCATAGCTGTAAATGCACTTGTAGTAATTAACGTTAATAAATGATGCACCAAATATTCTACAGAATGCATGTTTTAATGCAGTTCATAAATGCATATCAATTTCATTATGTTTGAAATAGTGTAACATTATTAATATACACTGGAAATAAAATTTCCCAATAGACCATTATGTAATGGAATGCTTTTGACTGTCCTTGTAAATGAGCTACACATTTCATGGTATCATAAATGCCATTAACTTATAAATTTACAGAGAATTCTGAATACATTTACGATAATTAGAGGATGGACAGACAAACCAAACTCATGAACATTTTCTACTATGTTGGAAAGTGTTAAAAATCATGATTCAATACTAGTTTGAATTGATTGTGGAGCTGATGTAGCTTGCACAGTATAGGTGCAGACTCCCAAAATCTGGAAGAAGCCAGTGGCTTCTAGACTAAAAAAAATCAGTGTCTGCATCAGGGCCGAAACTAGCCTTTTTGGCGTCCAGGGCAAACATGGATAACCCCCCCCTCCCCACCACAAAGTAAATTTACAAAAAGACTTTTACTAAGTATCTAATAGACAACTTATTTTTAAATTTAAAATATATAAAACTGAACTACGTAATCAGCTTTGTCAAACATTGATTCATTAAAACCTTGAAAACGGAATCAAAAGGAACCGAATTGCATTTTAATCTTTCTTTGTGCATTCCCCCTCCCATTTGTTTTTATTGTCATCACCCATAGACAATAGAAAAGAAAAGAAAGGAAGCTCAGTGGGAAAAAAACAAAACAAATAGCTTTAATGGAATTTTTTTATCTAATAGAAAAGTCAGACTGAGGGCTCGCTTCTCATTTGGTAGTTTTCCATAGTGGACAGTGTCCCACAATAGAGACTGACCTTGAAAAACGTACACAAGATGTGATTTAAAAGATAGAAGGCAAAGGCATAGACATGATACTTTTGATGAAACAAATGCATAGAAACAATACTTTTATATGGAAAATAAACTAATCAAAAAGATTCAAGAATTCCAAGTGAAAATAATTTATTTAATATATACAAATGCATAACAAAACAGACTGAATACATCAAATGTGTATATTTAATTTAATCATTAAATTCTTGAAATTTTAATATTAATAAAGTATTATATAAATCTTAAAATATGTACAATCAGAAAATAAAGTTGTGTACGATATAGTTAAAAAAAAAATTTAAAGCAAAGAAATTTTTTTCTGCTAGCATGTAACCTACAGAGTTTTGATACTCAGTATTGTTACTGAAGAATGCAGATTCAGCTCCGATCTTAATTCATTAAATATTGTCACTAAGAAAATATCCAACAAATCTAGAAGCAGAAATCAACCATTCAACAAGAAAACACATGGTGACTTACCGTATATTTCCATGTACTGGGAGTACCAAAAATGACTGATGGATTTTAAAATTCAATAACTTTCAAACGGTGACAGATATTAAAAAAATTCTTGCAATAGGGTTATGTATGATATCAGGAGTTTTTTACTGTGATTCTTGATTTTAGTTTGAATTTCAAACAATAGATGGCGCCGAGAGCAACAGGTGCTCAGTCCAGACCTGATTTTTGGTACTTCGGGATCCATTCAATACATTTTAATCTTCTTTTTTCGCATGGAAGAAGAGAGAGGCCGAAAAATCAAGCTTGGATTTAGTGGTTATTGCTTGCAGCGCCCTCTATCGATGCTATTTGTAACTAAAACTGAGAATCGCAGCATAAAAACTCCTGACATCTTACATAACACTCCTGCAAGACTTTTTTTTAATATTGGTCACCATTTGCAAGTTATTGAATTTTAAAATCCATCAGTCATTTTTGGGGCACCCGGTATAAGCTGAAAATTTGTAGGTATTTTTTGGGCTCCAAAGTGAGGGGGTTGACTTATACACGAGTCTAAGAAAATTTCCAAATATGACATTGTAAAATAAAAAAGAGGGAAAACATAAAACAGACTTAAAAATTTCTAAAAATACTTTAATACTCCATTCTTTAAAAAATTTTTTTGCTCGTATTGCCAAAAATATGTCTTAAAAAAAACATTGTGTATGAAAAATGTAGGAAATTTTCTCTAGTTTAATTTTGTGTAATATTTTTTTCAAAAAGTTTAACACTCTCACAAATACAATGGAAAACCCGAAAAAAAAAAAAAAAAAAGATTTTATCATGGTTTTTCGCTTATAACTTTTTAAGGCAACCATATACAAGGTGGCAAAGTTGAAAATTGTGTTCAGCACCCCAAAAAATATAAAGGAAGAAAGAGAAAAAAACTTCTCCAAAACTTTCCAGGCAGAATCCTAGATTGACTAGAATGTAAGCAGCATAGATTTCTTTCTTTGGGGGGCACTGAAAAATGCTGTGTATGCAACACCTGTGGATTCTGATATGGATCTGGTTGCAAGACTTGTCTATGTTTATCCTATACTACGTATGATGGGTAAGTAAAAGTAACCAATCATCATTTACTATCCAAGTCATTATCAGAATTTTCAAGCAACTCCTTAAAATTGCTTTCATTGGTAAATCAGGATGAATATCGTCAGTATCTCGTTTATCACCATCACCATATTGCCATCTTCTTGAAAAATGGCATCATCCTCAGTTCAATCCATTGCATTATAGATGCAACATTTTTTTGAAAAAACAGACGATAATTTCTTATGGTAATTCAAGGCAACATTCTTTTTCCATTCAGAGGTAGCAACGATGTCAACTTTTTTTTTTTTAATTACCGCTATTTGTCACAGCTACATTCTGAGATGCTATCCATTCAGTCCATCTCGAATGGAGCTTGTCTCTAAATGATTCATGTAGAAAAACGTCCGATTGTTGAAGGATTGAAGTAAGGTCAACGGAAATCTATCGAAGATCTCAAGGAGATATCAATAATTTCAGAGGGTGCTTTTTTATCTATTAGCTATGGAAAAAAAAAGGTGCTAAGTTTTCGTTTGCTCAATTTTTCATCACCTTTGTTTAACATTGGCTTATATACAGGTTTTTGATTTTGGACGATTTTTCACTGAAAAGTCGTATACTCGGCTTACACACGGAAATGTATGGTAGATACCGAAAGTTAGTAGCTACAACAAAAAATTTAGTTGCCACCTGGCGACCATGAATCTGGACCTATATTGCACAAGTGTATGCAGCTAAAGGCACTGGAACCCCCAACTCCAAGTTTTTTTAATTCGAGGTTTGAGTACTTACATATTATCTGGGCCAGGAGATAAGACTGCCAAAAATAGTTGCCAATCATGTTCAAAACAGTAATTTAACGATATTTAATACATAAGATTGTTAAAAAGGGTAAGTAATATCTAATAAGTTAATAAATAAAATATAATAAACGAACTATAACAAATAAATAAAACTATAAACTAAAAAAATAAATAAGCAATAATACATATTATTATACTTGTATTATACCGGGTGTCCTAAAAAGGACTGACTGATTTTAAAATTCAATAACTTGTAAACGATGACAGATATTTAAAAAATTCTTGCAGGAGGGTCATAGCATAAGGTCATAAGGTGCATAAGGTCAAAAGTTTTTTTACAGTGATTTTCGATTTTAGTTCGAATTACAAACAATAGATGGTGCTGCAATCAATAGACGCTAAATTCAGGCTTGATTTTTGGTACTTCGTGGCTCGCTCAATACATTTCCACCTCCTTTTCCCGCATGGAACAAGAGAAAGGACAAAAATTGAGCCTGTATTTAGCGACTATTGCTTACAGTGCCATCTATTGTTTGTAATTCAAACTAAAATCGAAAATCACTGTAATAAAACTTTTGACCTT
Source organism: Maratus speciosus (assembly GCA_963932465.1). Classification (NCBI taxonomy): domain Eukaryota; kingdom Metazoa; phylum Arthropoda; class Arachnida; order Araneae; family Salticidae; genus Maratus; species Maratus speciosus. The sequence continues at coordinate 609,159,519 of OZ010790.1, forward strand.
ATGCATAACCCTCCTGCAAGAAATTTTTAAATATCTGTCACCGTTTGCAAGTTATTGAATTTTAAAATCAGTCAGTCCTTTTTAGGACACCCGGTAGCTTATATTATGTATGATACGATATAATGTTGTCAGAAAGTAAGGTTTACTGTAATTGGTATAATTGGCACAGTTGTATCTGATCTAGCCCGGATGATACATGTACTGAGATTTGTTTGGGAAAAACTAGGGATGCATCGAATATTCGGTATCTATTCAACCATGTTACCGAATATTCGGTTAGGCCGAATATCAAACTATTCGGTTAGGCCAAATATCAAACTATTCGGTATACCGAATATTCAGCTCTGCTGAATAGCAAATTATTCGGCATGCCGAATATTCGGTTTGGCCGAATTTTGAAATATTCGGCCGAACCGAATACTTAAAAAGAACTTTTAAAACATATTTTTTAAAACCTTATACAACTTCTACGTTTAACAGTCAACTTATAAAGATATTCAGAATAATTAGAAACAGAATCATATTTAATAAAAGATAATGTTTTTACATTATTTATTTGCTGTTTGTTAAGTATTATTTAAGAAAATTAATCAATCACGAGGATTTTCATAGGAATTATGCATAAATGCAAGTTCCTGAACATTGTCCAGTAAATAATCTGTTTCTTGCTAAGATTTTAAGAACAACGTTTACAATGTCTTAAAATGATTGCCCACTCCAGACACCGAATCTAGGATGCATTTAAAAACTTCCTTGCTTCATCAAAGGGAGTAGAACAGTTATTCTTGCTAAGTTGCCACCATATAAAATTTGAATCGATTGTATTATTTATTTACTTTTACTTTAGTCTCTTCCTGACAAACAAATAATATCAGGTTGTAACGAAAGTTTCCCGCCACAGCTAATACGGTCTGTGAAAACAGTTTGCCATGACGTGTTTGCTCATATTTTGTCAAACGATATATGACATTTGAAAGAAAGAGACTTGCTTTATAACACTGTGTTGTGAAATTTCTAAAAAAATATCGTTATCATTAAATACAAGGTGTCTGAAATGGAACTATCACGCTACCAGATTAGAATCATCATGTACATCCAGTTTTGTCGCAAAAAGTCAGCTACAGAATGTCACTGAATAAAGTGTACACAGCTTTAGGTACTAGTGTTGTATCATATGGCACTGTGAAGGTTTGGCAGAATGGTAGTTATACGTTAATTTACAGTTAATTATACATAATTAATATTATGTAATGGTGATTTGGCAGAAAACTTTCGTTACAACCTAATATATGATCCTGTACAATTTTTCTTCCAATTTCTTCACAATTTCTCTTTGATTTTAAAATTTTGTTTTAGAATTTAAGAAAATTTTATTCATTTGTTTTAATTCTCAGAAGAAGCCATGAAATTTAAAATTTTATTAATTAAAACTTTTTATAACTATCCTTTTCTTAAATAACTCAAAGCAGATTTTTTTTCAGCCTAAAGTTTACTTGAAAAAAGCTCTTGTTTATTAGAATAAAAGTTTCTGTTTTAAATATTATGTAAAATTGTTTTAAAATTTAACATTTTAATGCCTTTAAACTTTGAAATATATACACATTGGACGGGTGTCCAGCATATATTGAGATATTTAAATGGAACCCAGAATCTGAGCCTGCAATTTAAGAAGTTTAACAAAGCATTGGAAGTTTACACAGATGCCGATTGGGGATCCAATGTTACAAACAGACGGTCATTTAGTGGATATATTGTGAAATTTGGTGGATCAGCTGTGAGTTGGATGAGTAGAAAACAAAGGTGTACTGCACTTAGTACAGTGGAAACAGAATTTATTGCATTAATTAAAACTGGAAAAGAGTGCACGTGGCTAATAAATTTGCTTCAAGAGATAGATCAGCATTTTGTGAAAGGGCCAGTGACAATTAACATTGACAACCAAAGAGCAATAAAACTGACAGAAAACCCAACTACATCCGATCGGTCCAAGCACATAGATCTGATGATGTTCCATGTCAGAGACTTGGTTGAGAGCCAGATTTTACAGCTCAGCTTACTAAAGTACTGGCATCTCCCAAGATGCAAAAACATTTAATTGATTTACAGATCATAGATCCAGGAGGGGTGTCAGATGTTGTATAAACTGTAACTGAGGCTGTTTTGACTGTTAACTGCAACCCTTTAACCGTGTCGATGTACCGCGTTGTTGGCATTCCCGCGCTTACGAAGAGAGATCTATTTTTATGCTTAACGAAATATGTAACCTTTTGCTTATCTCATTAAATTAGTATCTTTAATTTTAAATCTGTCATATATGACATTGGCGTCAGAAAAAAAATCATGCCAATGTGGTGTGTATATGACATCTGTGCCATACTAAAACCTCAAATTACCATATAATGAAACAAAAATTACCTATGCTTGGCAACGGGGAAAAAAAAAAAAAAAAATGCCAAATTCACCTGAATATGGAATTTCCCCCCATAAATACATAATTAGTACATCGGTCATACTCTGAAAATGAGCTACTTAAAAAAATAACTTAGCCCAAATGAAATTGCCCCAAAATTTGCTTACAAGCATACTTGTGCTGCATTTGTCAAAAAAATTAATATGAATACAACTGCACCTGATAGATTTTATGGTTTTTTAATAATTGAAAAAATGAGAGAATGAAGCCAGGGGCGCCATTTCAGAATTTTCTTGGGGGGGGCAAACATTTTTTGAGGGATGCTATATAGCTAAAGTTAGTATCCAGGGGGTGTCTATACCCCCCACGGTATGAGAAACGTTTACTGACTTATGCTTACAATAACAGTAAAACCTTCGAATACGGAAACTCAGAACCAATGAAATATTTCATTTTAGACAGGTTTCCGGCTCAGAAGGTAAAATTTTAATAAATTGGACATGATTTTTTTTCATTTTTAGACAGGTTTCATTTTTACAGGTATCCTCACTGACTGTTAAAACATCCGTTCTATAGTATAGCTCTGAAAAGAGATGTATTAGAGTAAAACTTGTGAAAACGAAACCTGTCTATAACAGATTTCTTTCTAGAAGGGGAAAAAAATCAAATTTCGTTGAAAAAACATCATACAATTATACTTGCTAAGACAGAAACCTATTTAAATGGAGCTTTTTTCTAGTTCCTTTCGGACTTTTACTTACAGGGGCGCCATTTCATGAGTTTCCTGACGAAGGACAAGAAAAATTTTTCTTTGAGGAACAGGAAACGTGGAAAATTGCACAACTTGCAGAACTGCACAAATCACACTGAAAACAAATACCTCACAATAAAACATGCTCTACATGATTTTGTCTCCATGACTTCTTTCACAAGCATGTGATTATTGTACATTTTTTTTTTTCTTCGTGAAAGTCTGTGATTTTTCTTTCTTTCAAAATTCGCAAAATCAATTCGTCAATGGATCGCAGAAAGAAATTGTGCATCTTGAAAATTTTGAAAAAAAAGTCTCAAAATAATTGCTTAAAAAATCACCAATTCCTTCAAACGACCATGGAAAATATCGCTAATTTCATCAGAGATCGCCAAAAGGAATACAGATTTTGTCAAATGATTGCACAAACTGAAATCTTGAATTTTGTAAAAGGATTGCCAAAAAAATCGCGAATTTCGTCAAAAGATTGCGCAAAAAACACGAAAATTTAGTCGAACAATCGCTCAATAAAATCGAGGAGAAATTCGTCAAACGATCGCGTAATAAGGTCCAAAGTTTTGTCTAACTCTCGTGCAAAAAAAATCACAAATATTATTAGTCGGTGGCAGAAACAAAATCACGAATTTCAATAAATAATAGTGATAAGGAATCGTGAATTTTGTCAAAAAAATCACGAAAACAAATATCGAATTTCGTCAGTTAGTCGCGGAAAAATATTGTGAATTTCGGCAAGTGCTCGCACGAAAAAAAAATCCATTTCGTATAACGCTTTCAGAAAACAATCGTGAATTTCATAAATCGATCGCGGAAAAAATCGCAAATTTCGTCAGATGATCGCAAAAAAAAATCATGAAATTCAATCAGTCATGAGATAATCAGCCAACGAACGTCATGAATAGGTCACGAAATTTGAAAATTTTGTGATCTGTAAGTATAAAAAAAATTTCGTTAGTGATTTTCTGCAAGTGAAGGTAAAGCGTAAATTTTTTCGGATTGTGTTTTCCCTATTATGAGATAGTTTCATGTTAATCCGATTTTTCAAAGAAATTCTGAATATTTTTCCGATAAAAAAACTACATGTTTGGACATTAATGAATACTATGTATATATCTTCATTTTTCTACAGAAAAAGTAAAAGTTTTAATTAATATTCATATAAAAAGCACAAATAAATGCACAAGAATTACTTTCATGTGCATATATTATTTAAAATACATTAGAAAAACCCAGAACGTTTTCAGCTATCACAAGACCGTCATTAGTGGGATTTAAATGTTATTATTTTATTTGTGCTTATAGACCCCTTGCATTGACGTCACGTTGCTATTAGCAACGACTGATACTATAGTTTCTGGAGCACAGAACTCCCTGTTTGCCGTTAAAAGCGCGTGTTATCTTTCTCTTTAATTTAGAGTTTCCTTATTTTTATTATTGTAGTGCAAATAAGACTAAAAAATCAAATGGAGAGTACCATATTCGCCTTATATTTGGGCGCCATACGAAGCGATTTCAGACATGTGACGTCATGTGCAAACCGTCTATTCGAGAATTGACTAGAAGAAAATCATTGTGATTAGAAAAACTCGTCAATGATTTTGACGAGTTTTCCCAAGATCAATTTGCACACAGCTGAGAAGTAACTGATAAAAAAAAAACTCACATGTATTTTTTAAATTAACTAAAGTACTCATTAAAGATATATGTCTCACCTTCAGAAAGTTCGAATAGTAAGGCTTTAGGAAATTTTTTTGATAATTATTAATTTCTATGCATAAGCATTTATTTAATGCATATATTTTTATTGCAATAAAATCCGATGAGTTATTTTAGAGTTTGAGCAATTTTCTAATATTTGTTTGAGTCTGACATTTGATTAGGGATGCACCGAATATTCAGTATCTATTCCCTATTTGGCCATACTACCGAATATTCGGTGAGGCCGAATATCAAACTATTCGGCTTGCCGAATACTTAAAAAACCTCTTTAAAATATTTTTTTTAACGTTATACAACTTATACTTTTAACTGTCAATTAACAAAGATATTCAGAATAATTAGAATCTTTAAATAAAAGAGAATGATTTTATGTTATTTATTTGTTGTTTTAAAAATGTCACTTAAAAAATTAACCATTAATGACATAATCATTTGTTCATGGGAATTAATAAATTTGGAAATGCAAGTTACGGAGTTATAATCCTGGTAATCTGGTTACAATCTGGTAAATAATCCGTTTCTTGCTTTTTCGCAAACAGGGTGTTTCTAAACAAAACGGAAGAAAATTTCAGGGGTAATAATAAGGATCAAAACACACGCAATTTTTTTTGTCCAGTAAATCAGGATCTCAATTCACTTATTCAGTCAGAAATACAGTGTATCCCCAAGTCAAACTTTAATTTTCTTTTGTTACTTTAACAATAATGACGGTATTGTAACTATATTGTCAACAGAGTTACTTTAATATCTGTGAAATATGATAACATGACAAGAAGTGCTGGAAATAGCAACAATTCATATCTAAACAGCACTAAGCTAGACATTATTTTATTAAGAATGCATCTAACAATACTTATACTGTACCACTTGCCAAAATCCAGTCTCTTTCAAGGATATTATCCACATTCTATACAAGCAAATTAATGTGATGCAAATTTCGCTAAAATATCTTCATTTTTATACAGTTATAAACGAAAATTCTGCTACGGCTTGTACATCTTTCATTTTTGATGAAAGAAGTGGAATGATATGCTGCTTCTTATTCAATATGAAAGAATTCTTTTCACTTGTTTGAATTAATTGAAGTCATGGAATTTAAATTTTGTTACTAATTTTTTTTTAAACCATCCTCTTCTTAAATAATAACTCAAAATACTTTTTTTAGTACAAAATTTACTTATAAAAATAGTCTTGTTTATCATAATGGAAGTATCTGTGCTAAATATTATAAAAAATTGTTTAAAATTTAACTTTTTAACGTTAAACACTGAGATATAAAAGTATTTGGCCAGCCGAATAGATCCTAATATTCAGTATTCAGCCTAACAGTTACTATTCGGTTGACTGAATATTCGGTATTCGGTTTGCCTGCAGGCCAAATATTCGGTATTCAGCCAAAATCACTATTCGGTGCATCCCTACTTTTGATGGTTGATAAATTTTCTGAAATACCAAATTCCTTGGGGGGGGGGGGGTATTGCCTCCCCCCAGCCCCCCTCAATGAAGCTGTGTATGGGTGTGCCCCTGAATGAAGCTGTGTATGGGAAAATTGCGGATCAAGAGATCACTATTAAAATTTACTCTTTTCATATAACATACTAGATTTTATGTAATTATTTACAGACTTATTACTGATAAAACATATTATTTTCATAATGGTTCATTTAATTATAGTAAAAATTTTATCAGTAAATAGGCACAAGTAAAACTTTTTATTATGATGAAAGAAATATATCAAGCTATATTGTAGTGGTGTAAATCAATTTTACTATGTTCACCTGGATAATAAACACTGCTTTTAAAGATGTTTTATATGTCGGGTGCTTATTTTAAAAAGCTGCAACTGGAATGAATACATCTGCAATAAAGTAAAAATTGTAATTCCTAAGATAAAAACCACTAAACGATATTATACAGTGTATTAAAATAATAATAATTAAGGATCAGAATCGTAAATGGATCTAACCGTTGTGTATCCCATTCTGATGCTGCGATTGATAGATTTAGTTGTCGAAAACGTAATTATTTCGTCGACAACTATCAAAATCAATTTTACTATGTTCATATGGATAATAAACACTGCTTTTTAAGATGTTTTATATGCCCTGTTTATTTTTAAAAGGTTAATCAATGACATGTTAATCGGTATCAAATGCAACTGGAAGGAATGCATCTGCAATATGTTGACTCAAATTCAATTTTTATATAAATCGAAGACGTCTACAAAGTACAAGTAAAGTATTGTAAAGGCAAAAACTACAAGGAAAAAGCGGATTAAATTTTACTCTCGGTTTTATTCATGCAATTACAAACAAAACTCAAACACCGTTATCGATATCGAATAGAATATTGAATCGAACATGATTGCTTTCAAATCGATATTTTCTAATAATTTATTGGAAAGAATGCATGATTTGTTTGATATATAATGCTATTTATTTTATTTTTTAAATGCTAACATAATTAAAGGTAGTTTCTTTTTTCAGTATTTACAGTTTAGTTGGTTTTCAATTCTATTTCTGTATTCGCCACCTAGTAGGATGTAGCGAAAAACCTAACCAACCAACTTTGTCGTAAACAACATTCGTTTTTCCGGTGAAACTATTATTTTTTAAGACAATGAAGTTTCTGAGTATATTTTATACTTAAAAAAAAAAGAAGAAAGAAAAATATTGAGGGGCGTTAGTTTTGAATATAGCGGTGATTGTAATTTGCGAATAAACAGTATAACGAAAATGCGAATTTCCACTAATATAATAAGTTTTAAACAAAACTGGGACAACTGGAAGTCCTAAAATGAAACAAAACATTAGGTTTAACAGATACATAATATTATGTATTTTGTATTATAGTATTTGTATCTTCAAGCTATAAAAAAGGTAAGTGCCTAATTAATGTAAAATATGAGTAAGTTTGTGTATAAAATCGGCCTATCCCCGTATGTAGCAATAGAAATATAATTTGTAAAAATGCGATCGGGAAATAAAGGCAAATGTGAGATTTTCCTCACAGATAGAACTTGGTAATTTTTGCTAAATTAGACAATTGACTTGCTGAAATGTATTGTATGCAATTGCGCTACTTCTCTTTCTCCCTTTGCATTTAAACATTTTCTATATTTGTATCTGTATATTCTATCTATGTTTTTTTAACTACATGTCAGCTCAAAAAATGTTGCGAGAATAATTGTCTTCATTTTTTTTCTTCCAAAGTTGGCAGGTATGTAAACCTGCATTACCAAGCAAATGAAATATTAAAGAAAGATGTGTTTTTTAATAACGCAATTTTATTATCAATGCTCCTACAGCTATGGGGAAAAAACAAAACGAGAGAATTGAAATCACTGAACTATTTAGTAGAAACAATCCTTCTTTAGCTCCCTTTCCTTTTTCTTTCTTTCTTTCTTTTTCTTTTTTTTTTTTTTTTTTTTTTTTTTTTTTTTTTTTTTTTTTAAGGAAAAATGTTATGGGTTGTGAAATATAATTTAAAATAAACTCTATATAGATTAAACACACAGATATTGAAAAACAATATTTACAAATAAATAAACTTTATTAAGATTAAACACACATTTATTGACAAACAATATTTACAAATGGTGTTACTAAATGTTTACGAGCACTGTTCAGGAAGACCACATTCACCAACAAACCTTACAAATGAAGAGGTGCTGTTAGGAACCTAAACCGTTCATTATGAGCCTAAACAAAAATTAAATATGTGTTAATAATAACTTAATGTTATAACCATTATTATATTGATCATTGATTATTATATTATCTTTTGGTTTTTTCTTGCTTTATTCTTTTATATTTATTTATTTATTATTATTATTTATATTTTTTAATTTACTTCTATTTTATTTTAATTTTGTTTATTTCTTTTATTTCCATTTTTTCCTATCAATTTCTCTTCTATCTTTTTGGCAACACTTTTCTCTTCTGTATCTCTCTTCTGTACCCTTTCAGCTAGCGCCATCTGTTGCATTCTTTGCAACATTCTCTCCCTTTCAGTTCATTTTTGACCTTGTCCGTTTACGGACACATGTTTACTGTAGCTGATGATGAGCTGTTATATTTTTAGCTCGAAACGCGTCCTATGTTTTGTTTTTATTTTATGGTGATTTTTTACAAAGTTTTATTATTTCAATTGCTTCATATCGCCAGTTTTCGGTGCTGTTTCGCCATTATTATATTGTTTTAACACCCTGTATATTTCTTATACTACAGTATAACATCTTTAATCCGGACATCTCTAATCCGGAAACTTATGTAATCCAGACATTACGGCTAGCTTATTCGTTTTTATTTTCAATTAAAGATCATAGATGGTGCCATAGCTCATATATGAATGAATTTAAGAAAATGAAAAAACTACCTAATTTACTGAGGCTGTTTTTTTTTTTTTTAATGTTTGTAATTTTAAGATTGTGCAAACTTTCTGAATACATATGTAATTAAAATACAGATGTCATTTTTTAAAATTAAGTTGTAAAAAATTCTGAATTAACGTTAATTTTACTATTTTTTTTCTCCAAAGATACAAAGATGGCGTTAAAATATCACAAAATCGGATTTTATTTTTAATATTTCTTTTAATTATTTAACTTGTGCCTTACTTCGATATTTGTAAGTACTATATATTTAATTTCTTATAACATTAGAAATATATATCATATCACTATTTTAAATATGTTAATGTAATTATAAAGTTATTTTTAAAATTAATTGTAAGTCTTATTTAAATTTCTCACTATAAATATTTTTATTTTTAGGATAGTTGCAATATTTTTCATGATATCTCTGTTATTCTTGTTATTTGTATTATTTAATGAGTATTTATAAATCAGAAATCGTAATAAAAAAAATCGTATGGTTATTGTTTCTTATACTATGCAACAGATGACGACACTGCATAAAATTTACATTATTATTTAAAAAATATCTGTACTTTTGAGCATTTTGAATTGATTTTTCTCAATGTTTTCAATTATTTTCATTATCAAGCTCCTTGCATTTTTTTATTGCCATATCAATGAGATCATTATTTATCTAAATCCATTCTAGTTTCAAAACTTCTGTAATCCGGAATCGCCGTAATTGTGACGATTCTGGATTAAAGAAGTTATACTGTATATCTACAATGTCAATCTCTAGAAGCCTTTTAGCCATCACTCGTTAAGGACATGTGATGTTTCCAGGGAGAACCACAATGAGGTAAGCTTCATCTCTTCCCCCCCCTTTTTTTTAAAATTATTATTATTATTATCGTGGAACCATTCCTCTACTCTCTAGGCATTACATGCCTTCCCAGAGGGACAAAAAGCAGAGTGTGTCCCGCTTACAGTGATTGTTTTTTTTTAAAAGTTCTGTTAGCCAAATGTTGATAGCTTAAAAAATTGCATTAGGCAGAGAGGAATTTTTTATTGTTTTTTTTAAAGTTCTATTAGCCAGATGTTGATAACTTAAAAAATTGCGTTAGGCAGAGAAGAATTTTATGGATCATTTGTTAGTTTGCAATCATTTTACTACGGGAGGTGTGCCTTCAGGGATGACTTTTTAAAGGGAAGGTGGCCCGAATTTTCGTTCTCATGCAAGGAAAACCTTGCACAGCCACCTCGCTCCGACTATGCTGGTATTTTATTTAACCTGCAAACTTCAATTTTGAGCTTCTTATTTTGTGCCCAATACATTGACCTCTGAGTTGAAGGTCCCTGTCTGTAGCACAGAAATATGATACTATTGAGTTAATTTCGAAAATAATTAGAACCTGATGTTATTGTTTAGGAAAATGACATAGGGATATGTTAACCTGATGGTATTTTCTTGTGATTGGTGGATTAGGTGATACTTGCTGGATGGATGAGAGAGGGTGTGTCAGCCGATGGTGTTGGTTAGATGAGTGGCAGAGGAAGCATAAGCCAATGGTATTGGTTAAGTGAGTGACTGAGGGAGTATAAGCTGATGGTATTGGTAAGGTGAGGGGGTATAAGCCGATGGTGTTGGCTAGGAGAGTGGCAAGGGAAGTATACGCCAATGATATTGGCTAAGTTAGTGGCAAGGGAAGTATAAGCCGATGGTATTGGCTAAGTGAGTGACGGAGGAAGTATAAGCCGATGGTATTGGCTAAGTGAGTGACGGAGGAAGTATAAGCCGATGGTACTGACTAGATGAGTGGCAGAGGAAGTGTAAGCCGATGGTATTGGCTAGAAGAGTGGCAAGGGAAGTATAAGCCGATGTTATTGGCTAAGTTAGTGGCAAGGGAAGTATAAGCCGATGTTATTGGCTAAGTTAGTGGCAAGGGAAGTATAAGCCGATGTTATTGGCTAAGTGAGTTACGGAGGAAATATAAGCCAATGGTATTGGCTAAGTGAGTGACAGAGTAAGTATAAGCCGATGGTATTGGCTAGGAGAATGGCAAGGGAAGTATAAGCTGATGGTATTGGCTAGGAGAATGGCAAGGGAAGTATAAGCTGATGGTATTGACTAAGTCAGTGGCAAGGGAAGTAAAAGCTGATGGTATTGGCTAAGTGAGTGTCGGGGGAAATATAGGCTGATGGTATTGGCTAAGTGAGTGATGGAGGAAGTATAAGTCAATGGTATTGGCTAAGTCAGTGGCAAGGGAAGTATAAGCTGATGGTATTGGCTAAGTCAGTGGCAAGGGAAGTATAAGCCGATGATATTGGCTAAGTGGGTGATGGAGACAGTATAAGCCGATGGTAGTGGCTAAGTGAGTGTCAGCAGAAGTATAAGCCGATGGTAGTGGCTAGATGAGTGGCAGAGGAAGTATAAGCTGATGGTATTGGCTAAGTGAGTGACAGGGAGTATAAGCCAATGGTGTTGGCTAGGTGAGGGAGTATAAGCCGATGGTATTGGCTAAGTGAGTGTTGGAGGAAATATAAGCCGATGGTACAGTAGACTCCCTCAAATCCGCACAGCTTGGGACCAGAGATTGTGCGGATTTTAGAATTTTGTGGATTTCTGGTCATTGATTTGTTTACATTTTTGAAACATTAATTTCATTGGTAGTTAAGCAAGGGAAATTATAATGGATGCTTACAATAAAGTGAAACATTCAAATAAGTAAAATAATTTATTAGATTAAAAGTAAGTAATTAATAAAAATTTAGAAAAATATTAAATTATTACGAATGAAATCGATTAAATTCGATTCCAAAAGTCCTATGCTGCCATCTAGTGATAGCAAGGAGAACAGTGTTAATGCTATTATCAGTATATATAGCTTATTACACTCACTGTAACTTTTTTCATTGTTATTTAGAGTCTTGAATGCTTTTCTTATACTGCTTTGTATGTTTAGAAATCAATTTGTCTATAATTTTAAAAAAAAAATTCCGCGAAAAATAATTTTAAAATAGCGTTCCGGTTTGTGGATTTTTCCATTTCGAACCCGGGAAGTTTTGATATGGATATCTATGCTAATTTATATCAAAATCAAAAGTAATGTAAATTTATTTAGTAATAAACAAGCTGTAATAGCCAAAAGAGAATGATTAACAAAAAATGTAGTAAAAAAACACTGCGGTAGTCGCCGATTTCGGCGCCATCTTGAATTTTGTTCCTGCAACTTAACTGTAAATTTCATTGTTTACTTCTGAAAAAATACGCGGATTTAAGGGAGTCTACTGTATTGGCTAAGTGAGTGATGGAGGAAGTTTAAGCCAATGGTATTGGCTAAGTGAGTGATGGAGGAAGTATAAGCTGGTGGTAGTGGCTAATTGAGTGACAGAGAAAGTATAAGCCGATGGTATTGGATAAGTGAATGACAGGGAGTATAAGCTGATGGTATTGACTTGGTGAGGGAGTATAAGCCGATGGTGTTGGCTAGGAGAGTGGCAAGGGAAGTATAAGCTGATGGTATTGGCTAAGTTACTGGCAAGGGAAGTATAAGCCAATGGTATTGACTAAGTGAGTGACGGAAGAAGTATAAGCCGATGGTATTGGCTATATGAGTGGCAGAGAAAGTATAAGCCAATGGTATTGACTAAGTGAGTGACTGGGAGTATAAGCCGATGGTGTTGGCTAGGAGAGTGGCAAGGGAAGTATAAGCTGATGGTATTGGCTAAGTTACTGGCAAGGGAAGTATAAGTCGATGGTATTGGCTAAATCAGTGGCAAGGGAAGTATAAGCCGATGGTATTGGCTAAGTGGGTGATGGAGACAGTATAAGCCGATGGTGGTGGCTAAGTGAGTGACGGAGGAAGTATAAGCCGATGATAGTGGCTAGATGAGTGGCAGAGGAAGTATAAGCCGATGGTATTGGCTAAGTAAGTGACAGGGAGTATGAGCCAATGGTGTTGGCTAGGTGAGGGAGTATAAGACAATGGTGTTGGCTAAAGGTCAAAATTAGCACTAGCCACCGGCCACAGGGCCAGTAAATGAAAAAAAGTGGCTAGTGAAAAATTGTCTATCAGCGGCCAGCTTCCGGCCACTTTTTTACAAGGAGATAATAAAATTTTCTTGCATTTCATCAAGGATTCTACTTTTTTTGGTTCCAATATATTTATATAAACATATTTATTTGGGCTACTCAGTTTTAGATTAATACTTATGGAAATTTTACTGTTTAGCATTTTGAAATAAAAAAGTGGCCGCTAGCTTAAAGGAAGTGGCCACTTAAAAAATTAGTCCTACTGGCCAGTGGCCGTAATGAATTTTCCCAATTTTGACCTATAGTGTTGGCTAGGAGAGTGGCAACGGAAGTATAAGCCGATGGTATTGGCTAAGTGAGTGACGGAGGCAGTATAAGCCGATGGTGTTGGCTAGGAGAGTGGCAAGGAAGGTATAAGCCTATGGTATTGGCTAAGTCAGTGGCAAGGGAAGTATAAGCTGATGGTATTGGCTAAGTGTCGGAGGAAATATAAGCCGATGGTATTGACTAAGTGAGTGATGGAGGAAATATAAGCCGGTGGTAGTGGCTAAGTGAGTGACAGAGGAAGTATAAGCCGATGGTATTGGCTAAATGAGTGATGGAGAAAGTGTAGGCCGATGGAATTGGCGAAGTGAGTGACTGAGGAGATATAAGCCGATGATATTGGCTAAGTGAGTGACAGAGGAAGTATAAGCTGATGGTTTGGCTAGGTGAGTGGCAAGGGAAAGTGTAAACCGATGGTGTGACTAGATGAAGGAGTGGAGAAGAATTAGCCGATGTTATTGGCTGGATGTCAATATACAAGGATATGTGGATGCGAGAGCAAAAATGGTGTCATTAATATTAGACGCTAAATGTTAATAGATTTAAAGTCAGAAAAGTTTCTTCAAATTTATAAATTTTGAAGTATATAAGTTTATTCTAAAAGGTTAGTGCTTTGATGTGATACATTACAGTACAAAATAATATAACACAATACAATACAACGCAATAATATGAAATAATTTAGAATAGCAATAACTAAAAGTAACTAATATAACTAAAAGTTTTTTGTGTTTGAATTTTGTTAAAAAAAATCTTAAATATACAGTTTGTGATCTTTAGTCCCTTTCATCAGTGCTGCAGCAACAACAGAATAATTTCTTCATGCGTTTCTTGAAACTTTGTTTCTTCTTTGGAGTCTCTTCTTCATTTTCTACCGACTGTACTTTATCTCCGTCTGTTTGTGCTTCATTTGTTGCTGTTTGTACTTCGTCTTCCACTGGTTGTGCTTCATTTGCTGACTGTACTTTATCTTCGACTGTATGTGCTTCATTTTCTGGTGCCAATGCGCCTGAGATCCACTGAACATTCTCCACATGAATGAAGCCCATTTTTTCTAAGCAGGAGTAAAGAAACTTGTCCATGAGATCTTCTGGATAATGTGTTTTCATCCTAGGTTCATCTGTTTCACAACCAGATCCAGTTTCATAGCTGCTGGCACCAGAACTGAAGATAACATCATAAAAATCTTCTACAAAGCTGGCTTCAGAAAGTGCATCATAGTAGACGTCTTGTTCTTCTGTTTTTCTTCTCAGCTTCATTCTGTCCTTGATTATGAAGTACAACATAACAATGCAAATGGCATACATGGCAAAGAACCATGCAAAAAAAGTCAAAAGAAAGTTCCAAAACATAACAATGTTTGAAAGTGTAGATGTGAAATTAAACTTCAATTAAACTGTAAATATCAAAAAGTATCCAAAAATGTCTTTTTTTTCACTTAAAATGCAGTTTGAAATATGCTGAATAGCAGTCCAGCCTACAATCTCACAAATTTTTTGTAAGAATGATAAATTTGTTATTGGTTCCAGTGTTAAATTTTTTTCAACAAATGTTGATTGTTGTTGTTTAAACATGTCAGAATAAACCCATTGTTGTTTTTTTTTTGTTTGTTTGTTTGTTTTGTTTTGTTTTTGGTCAACAATGGATCATTCAAACAGTTTCACAAAACTCAAATGCCTGATATCCATTGTTGTAAATGACTTATTAATATTTGGCAGCTTTGTTTTTATTTTTCATTGTTTTGTTTACAAACAACAATAAATGGATCTAACAAGGATCCTTACGAGCGAAAGGAATTTTATGCTGTTGGTGCATTTTAGCAGATGTAGCTTGGTGTAAACTTAATTTTCATTGTTGTAATGAGTTGTTCTTTGGCACAGATGTCATATGCGCACCGGATTTGTTGTGATTTTTTTTATGCCAATTTGGCGAAAACATAGTTTTTGAATACCAGTTATGTATATATTTTTAAATTATTTTCTATTATTTTAGACAATGCAATTTATTTAAGTTTTAAATAAAATTAAATTAAAAAAACAATTTATTAATAAATAAGCAACAATAGCCATTAGCCGGGTTAACCCTTAAATGCCTGATTTTTCAAAAATCATTGTAATAATGTTTTTCGGCTTTCATTTCTTAAATAAATCATGGGAAAAATACTTAAAAAAATCATATTTTGTTTTAAGTATAGTTTATGGCTAAAAAACAGTTTGTTACTAATCGGCAATACTGGTGTTTAATTGAAAAAAATAATTTCCCTTGATAAAATTCTATAATATTAAACACACAAGAATTTTAGAAACTATAATAAGAAATGAATTTTACTTGCTCACTGCAGGTCAAAATAGGGTATTTCGCAAGCTCCCAAACAAAACAAAAAGAACAAGTAGCAACCATTGAAAAAATAAATCTATCTTTATTCTTAAACAGCACAAGTGTTGTTATCTACGTGTTGAAAATAGAATTAATAATATTTTCAGAATGTATTTTATTGGCAACATTAGGCATTATAGCTTCAGTATTATTCTAATAGTATTTTAGACCCTAAATTGGGTATGTTGCCGAAAAGCAACACCAGGCATTTAAGGGTTAACATGTCAGGCAAATTAACACTATTTTGGCGCTAATTAGGTACCCGAGTGCGTATATGACATCTGTGCCTTTTTTTTTCTATGCTGAAAACATTTAATAATATAAGAGAGGTATTTTCCATAAAAAAAGAAGGGTGCATTACGTATTATTTGGGCTATGCCAAGTACAACTGTGCAAACAGAATGTCAATTATATTAATTACTGTAACCCTTACTTTTTGGCAACTTTATAACGTATCATACTTAATAACAGCTATAATATTTAATAATAATACATAATGTAGTTTATTTATTAGGGTCAGGCGGGGTAAAGTGGTCATAATTCATAAAAAGGGCTAAAATCTTGACTAATATAGAAATTTGAATAATTTTCTTTTAATTTTAGATTTAGTATGCATTGATCAAAGTTTCTCACTCAAAAAAACATTTTTAGTAACATGTTTGAGCCACTGAGCCCTCATTTTGTCTGTCTTTGTTACACCTTCTTCTTTTAACTCTTAAATTAACTTTTCTGCTGCATTTTGTTTATTCCAGATTTTGTTAAATTGGCAGTTCAGAAAGCTTTACACATATCTCCAGAACATATTTTCATTTATGGCTAAGTTATATTTATCACAGATTTTATTTCATAATAGTTTTAGTTACATGGGGTAAAGTGGTCATAGGGTTAGGCTTAACTTATAGATATTTGATTCTAGTTAAATTATTCATTATATACAATGCCAGTTTATTAAATACTAATAATTATTAAAAACTAACTGCAAATAGTTATTATTTAATAATAGTTTATAATATGGGAGTTAAAAAAGGTTAGATTTAATTTTTCATACGTTCTGAATAGTGAAAGAATTAATTGAGTGTAAACTTTAATTGCTTGCAAAGGTTACATCAACTAATTTAACAACCAACACATTAACTACTTTTTCTAATACCTATACTTGTATTATATAAGAAAATAGTCCACATGAAAGTCCTGAAAGAATTTTTAATGTCGATGAGGCTGGAATGGATATGGATAGCCAAAATAGTCCAGTTTAAAAAATTTTATGCAATGCAATGCATTATATAAAATTCAGAAACCAAAGGAAAGAATGTTTAGTGTTCCTTTTGGTATATCAGTTAGTGGTTATTACATTCTTCCATTCGTAGTTTATGAGTGAGTATATATGAATTATGGATAAAGGGTGGTCGTGCAGGAGCATTTTATGAATCATGGAATCTGGCTAGATGCAGAATTCTGTACTTGAATCTTGGATGAATCATTTTATTAAGTAGATAGTACACCGGAAACTTACAAAACTTACAAAGTTGTTTTTTATGCTTTTTTATTTATGATTGTGATGGACATAAATGAATTATGACGCCGTGAAAAAAAGCTATCAACAATCACATTACAATACTCTGCCTGCTACCTCATACTAGTCATAGTCTACAACCATTAGATCTAGGTGTATTTTCCCCCATTAAAAAAAGCCTGGAAAGGAATTTTAAAGAAACAGTATCAAGAAAGCCGACTGCAAAATATGTAAAAAAATTAAAATAAGCTACATTGGCAACATTATCTACACTCATTTCAGATGTGAATAGAACTTTTAGACATAGTTTTAAAGGAAAAGCAAATGTGTCCAGTCCAAGATCAGGGTAGTATTGACAGAAAAAACACTTGCATTATATCTGCAAAAATAACAAGAGGAATGAGATACTTCGAATGAGAAGTTTCATAAATTTCCAAGAGGAAAAAACAACAAAAAAATATCCCTAATCATTCTCTTTTGAATCCATTTATAATCGCTAAAGATCTCAATCCATATCTATAGGACCTTGAGTATTGCTAATATATGAAATGAAGAAATCAATAAAGCAATTTATTCGGAAAAAACCCTATTATTTTTCTTAAAGTATGTTAAAAAAATCCAAATTTGGCAATCATTATACTTTTCCAGAATCAGATGTGATCAGAATCATTGAAAAACCAAATTTTAACAACAAACAATTTTAACATTACAAATTTGCACTGTAATAAAATAAAATGGCAGATAACTTATTATAAAAGGTTGTTTAAAATGTTTGCAAATAATAAAATGTCACTTTTTATTCATTAGTTTATTTTTTTTATTACACTTTTCAATGTGACCACTTTACCCCATGCACTCACATATATCATAAAAACATGCCTGAAAAAATGTTATAAAAAGGTGTTATTCCCCAAAAATATTTCTGAAATGGATATGGATGTACTCTAGAGTAATGTAATGTAAAATAACACCCAAAATTTTAGAAAACATCACAGAAATTCTGATGTTTATATCCTCTGAAAGTTTGAACTGCCTGTTTTTATGACCACTTTCCCCCACCTGACCCTATAGTTAATTTATTATACAGTGAAACCTCCCTGTGCGACCACCTCCATTAAGCGACCGCCTCCTTGAACGACCATTTTTTCATAGAACGAAATTTATTCCCATAGGCTCAAATATAATTTTATTTCCATTCAGAGACCAACCCAGATGAACTCCCTCCATGAGCGACCCATTTCTTTGAAGAAAATTCCGTTTTTTCCTGGTCGCTGGAAGAAGGTTTTATTAGAAAAATATTCTGGAGAGCGCATTATTCGTCAAGCTTCTAAACTAAGTTTAGATTTTTTTATCCCGGTAAATTTAAGTGTTTAAACCCCTTTGTGCCTTTTCAGGCAATGAATTTAACTCTGATAACAAATTAAGAATGATGCTCAATAAACTCTCCTGTCCTATTTTGTCAGGGAACTCTCAAAGAAATAGATAAATTAATGAAATCGTCATTATTTGTTCTCGTCCAAAAAAAAAATGCATTTATTTACTGAACTTTGAAAGGACTTGGAAATAAAAGTTATAAAAGATAAAACCTAAAAATCAAAGCAAACGCCAATGTATTCCTTTAAGACTCTGCGGTAATTAAATTATGTAATTAACTTGATACTTAATTTTTTATATTTTTTTCCTAATGTGAAAAATAAATTTTAGTAACATTAATTGTTACCTTTTTCCAACAATTAAAATCTAGATTTAAACATGACCTCCATTAAGAGACCCCCTCTTGGAGCGACCCATTTTTATTGGAACGGAACGTGGTCGCTTTAGGGAGGTTTTACTGTATTTTACTTATTAATTTATTTGATATTACTAGCCACCTGTGGCGACTAGTTTGGTTTCCCTTAAAATAAACGTTTTGGAAAGCATGCTAAGCATTGTAATATGTTACTTTTTTTCATCATTTAATTTACGTGGATTCCCTTAAATATAATTAATATAATCCCTTAAGCTAATAAAGTAGATTCCCTCAAATCTGCAACCCTAAAATCCGCACATTTTAACAGATGTAAACAATGGAATTTTCAGTTCAGATGTAGGGTCAAATTTACAGACTTTTTAAAATTTTTATATCATTTTGGGTGTATTTTAAACATAATTCTCAATAATATGACTGAACTCTTGCTTTTCATGAAGGAAGTATAAATTTATTTCTGAAAAAATTCAAGATATTGCTGATATCTTTTGTAATCACCATCTTTTTATCCAATATATTTATGTATTAATCAAGCTTTTTTGGTTATTAAGTCTGGCTTAACCTGAAATAAAACTTCCTTGTTTTATGATTTTTATATGAACTAGAGGGCTCTTCTCCCTATGAGCTACGCTCGCCAACCCCCATTCACCCAGGTCCTAAAAGCACGCTAATTTCACCGGCTTTAAAAAGATTAAATTATAATTTAGAAAAACAGCGGCAATCGGGTTTTCATTCATTTTCCTTTGATTGCAGATTTTTAAGATGAAATCAGCCACTCTTAAGAGATACAATGGCTGTTTTCATCTTTGATTAAAAAACATTAGTTAAAAATTTGAAAATAAGCTAATGTAAAATGAATTAAGTAAACAGAGTCTTTGTCTCTCGGTATTTTTAAAAAATGTTATAAAGTTCTTTTAAATAAGACATTTGAAATGTACCGTTTTAAATCTGACGTAATTTTCACCAAAGTTTTCTTTCTCTTTTTAATATTCACATGAAAATCCTTTTGTTGTTAGAAAGGAAATATTGTTTGTGCTGTCTTTTCACGTTAATAGTTGAAAAGATTATCTCAAAATATGAAATAAATGTCTCGCACAAATATATTTTTAAATTTAAACTGTTTTGCCAATTGTTAATTATCAGGCCTTTTGAAATATGACGTAATTTCCTCCACTTATGACTTTTAAACACATAAGAATGAATTTATTATTTAAAATTTTTTCTTTCTCTTTTAAAATTCTCGTGTAACTATAGTTTTTATGACGTAATTTTCAATATTTTTCTGATATTTAACACGTAAACACTTAATTCTAATTTGAAAGGTTTTTTTCTGTTTATAATAGTCACGTGTAAATAAATTTTTAATTTGAAGGAAATATTATTCTTTGCGCTGTTTTTAAAATTGGCTACAGTTTAAAATAATACCCTTTTCTAAAATATGTAAAAAATATCTCTCGAAATGCTGAAAATTTGAATTTAAAATGGAAATAAATCCTCAAAAAATGAGTCAAAAAAATAAATGCAGTCTGCACACCGAGAATTTCTAATGTATAAAATAATTTTAAAATGTTTAAATTCCTATGCATAGTTTTTGCTCCTATAAAACTTTTTTAATGGAACGATTTTGACCAAATTTAACATTAAATATATCTTAAAATTATTATTCGATTTAAAATCTGTCTGCATCAGCGTGTTTGTCAAACATTTCTCTATAATACCACCAATTTTCATATTGTTGTATGAAACAGTTTTCTTAATATTAATGAAGAAAGACCCTCAGTCACAAAAAATATGGATTTTGACCTAGGATCAGGATACCGGGAAGATCTATGCAGATTTTCATTGGTCCATTTCCAAATCGTTACTTTTTTTTACATGTAGAAGGATTAGTAGGGTAGGGGAGAATGGGGCACCTTTGAACATTTTTTTTTTAAATCCACATATTTCTTACTTGAATTATATTTATTGAATTTTAAATATTTCATGAGAGAAAGAATGTAATTCTGCATCATATGAAATAAAAAATTACAGTTTTTCAGATAAATTAAATATGTTGTGAGGCTTTAAAAAGCTGAAAGTTTTCTGTTCAAACCTGCCCCATGTAGGGGTACATTTGAACAAGCTTAGGGCACCTTTGAACAAATAAACAAAATATGAAAATGTTGACAGTTTTTATTAAAAACTGCGTATCTTTCCAAAATATAAAATAATAAGAATAAAGTTACACAATTACATTTAACTGAAATTACTTTTTTTTAATTATTATTTAACCAAATTTGTATCCATCAAAGCACATTGTTGAGACAGAATGGAGGATCCCTCCAATTATGTTTAATTGTGGCAACTTTTTTATATAATATCCTTAAAATCCACCAAATTGATATCTGATGCCTCTGGAAAATATATCTTATGTTATTTTTGTTTTTTTATGAAGAAACGTGGCATTAAGCATTTTAATCTGACCGATGTAATGAAGAGTTCTTTTTGCATGAAACTGAACTAAAATGAAATCATTTACATTCAAATTGTTATAGAAAATGGATAAAACCCTGTTTTATGTAATCCAGAAATAATGGTTACCATTGTAAATGAAACAGTATTGGGTTTGTTAGACAAATCTGTTAAATCATGAATTATTGTTGTGTGTCCTGAATTTGCCTGTAGTTGAAGTCCTGCATCAGTACAACTTTTATATTAAGTATAGTAACACTTAATTAATCTCTTAATTTTCATACTTAAAAAAAAATTCAACAATAATAATATTTAGATGCATCTATAACTCTTTACTTCATAGTTTTAACTGTTCAATGGTGCCCCAACTTTTCCGTTCAATGGTGCCCCATCACATGGAGTTCAGCCTTACAACTATTTACTCAATTAGGTTCGAGAATTTGAATAAAACAAACCTTATAAGTTAAAGCTAACATCTTTATTTAGATATTAAATAGTAAATTATAATTTTAGGGATACCAGATTATCAACAAAAAGCTTACAACTTTATTTTGTTAAGTTTCAGGGTTCGTTGATATATATCAATGGATATATATCATGATATATATCCGATATTTATTTTTAAAATATCAAGATTTTTGATATTTTCGATATTTTCAAATTCTTGACATTTATTTTCAAAATATCAAGATGTTTGATATTTTGTATATTTGATATTTATTTTAAAAATATCACCGTGCAAGGAAATTCTGATATTTTTCACATTCAAAGCAAATGTAAATGAAATTTCTACCTGTTATTGACTGTGTCATTCTGTAGATCATGAACTTTTGCCTCTGGCAGTGACTTTTTTAGGAAAAGAAGAAGACAAATCTTTTCCAAGCTTTATGTTTCAAACTTTTATTTTTAAATGTAGAACTAATAATTATGCTAGACAGTTAATTCAGAACAGCCATTGAAAGATAAAATGTAATTCTGATAATCATCTATATACAGTCAGGGTTCGTTGATATATCTCAATGGATATATATCCAGTATTTATTTTCAAAATGTCAAGATTTTTGATATTTTCATATTACTTGATATTTATTTTCAATATATCAAGATGTTTCATATTTTCTGCATTTGATATTTATTTTCATAATATGAATGTGCGCAAGATATTTTTGATATTTTCAGTCTTAATTCGTAATATTTCAGTGTAAATGAAATAAATTTTCAACTGTTATTGACTGTGAATCTGTAGATAAAAAACTTGTCTCTTCTGGATGTGACTTTTTTTAGCCAAAAAAGAAAACAAATATATTTTTCAAACTTTAAATTTGAAGCATTTTTTTTTAAAAATGTTGAACTAATAATTAT
The DNA here is from genome assembly GCA_963932465.1 of Maratus speciosus. Taxonomy (NCBI): domain Eukaryota; kingdom Metazoa; phylum Arthropoda; class Arachnida; order Araneae; family Salticidae; genus Maratus; species Maratus speciosus. The sequence continues at coordinate 609,182,580 of OZ010790.1, forward strand.
GTGGGACATAATTAATTCAGAACAACCATTGAAAGATAAACTGACTAATTTAAATAAGCAATTATATACAGCTTCATTAGAAAAGAATCTTTTCTCAAGTTTTGGTTCAGTTGAATTTGAACTATACAGCATGTTAGGAAATATGAAATAAAACATTTTATACTTACATTTGTTAAAATTTTTCAATTAAAAAAACTTTTTTTTGTATTTAAAATTTTGTTTTAAAGATATCTGATTTTTTTTTTTTACTTGATCTTGATCCTGAATCCTATAGTTAGTTTTTATTATAAGTGTATAAATCAAATTGTTACTGTTTTCAATTATTTCATCTTCAATTTTGCTGTAAGTGAAAAAAAAAAATGCATTTTTAGAATATTCTTTAAGTTTTCATGTTAAGTGTAATATATTTTAGTTTCTAATCTATATTATGCTCGAAAACATTTATTATCAGCGGTAAGTTGGCTGCTTTGAAAATATCGGATATGTATTGAAAATATCGGATATATATCAAAATATCGGATATTTTTGATATTTTCAAAAATATCATGATATTTACGAACCCTTAGATTCAAAAAAGCAAAATATACATATCTTGCTAAGACAGTAGTGTGCATTCAAAATAGTAAAGCTTTGTATTCTTGTTACATTGAAGCAGTAGTAATGTGCTGCCATATATATTTTAAAAATATAATCTATTTAAAGGAAAATATTTAGAATGTTCAAAGGTACCCCCTCTCCCCTACCTTTATGAGGCAAATTGCATTGAAAATTTTAAATAAAATGTATTTTTATAGTGCATATTTAAGTATACATTATTAATTATTTACTTGACATTTATTTATAATTTAATCATTTTTAAATTCATCTTAATTTTTATTACTTTACTTAATTAATTTAATATTTGACTATATTGTAAGTATTCATTATCATTTTGATTGCATTATTACATTCCAATTATTGTTTAAAAAATGCAAACAAAGCAATGACCAGAAATCTGCAAAATTCTAAAATCTGCACAACCTCTGTCCCAAGCAGTGCGGATTTGAGGGAATCTACTTATTAGTTTTTGTCGCATTAAAATATCTCAATTTGTTGATTTTCTGTAAGCAAGTAAACCCTATTGGTTTACAATGGAAGTCTATGGGAATTTAGCAAAATATTAGAGATATCGCCAAGTTGACGTCACTTTTGGTTGCCAAATTTGGCTATATATCGCCAAGTTGGCAACAAACTTGGCAGCATTTGGTGACAGAACAGGGTCCCCCCTACAATAATTCCCCCTTATAAGTATGGGGATGCATCAAAATGCTGTTTAATAACCAATGAGATGCATTTCACTCGGGAGTTGCCATTAAACAATTAACAAATAATCGCGATTTCTGTGCCACATACAATAGCGTAATATATATATATAGATTTTTTAACTATGTTATGCATTAAATAATGTTAAATTACTGTTTTGAACATGATTGGCAATCATTTTTGGTGATCTATTTCCTGGCCCGTAAATAAGTACAAAAAAAAAAAAAAAGCAGCCATCTTTATTTGCAGATCATTTACAATAAAATACTACAAGGGTGACATAATGACCTCATCAGAATAATGTTTTTATACAGTTATTGAATTAGAGGCCATCTACATGTTAAACATTGGGCTTAGATGTGTTTGCGGTCTCCAGGAAAAAAAGGAAAATTAACCTGCAAAATATTAGCAATAAACTATTATTTGTGGTAACCCAGTTTTATGGCAACCATAGCTTCTTTTCCAAATATCTGAAGTAGAAAAAAGTCGTCAAAATTTAATGATGAATCACTATTATGATATATATGTTTTGGTAAATCCTATTTTTTTTCCTTACAAGAGTGGAGAACAGGAAGAATTTTTGTCATGCATTACTTATTTATCGGCCAATGTGGAAAAGTAATAGAATGTTTTTATTTAGCTTAATGTATTTAATAATTCATCGTGAAGAGTTTTATTTAAAATAAAATTTGAAAGTGCCATTTTGTTTAGAATTCGATGATTTTTTTTTAATCATTGAAAGAACTCAGGAACAGATGTCATATTCGCCCCATATTGGCGCGATTTTTTTCTGACGCCAAATCATATAGGCAAAGGGTACTTAACTTGCGCCAAAGTGTCGTTATTTTGCTTGATGTGGTAACCCGGATTATGTTGTTTATGCTGTTGATGTTTTCGCCAAATTGGCAACCGAAAAAAATCGCGCCAATATGGGGCGAATATGACATCTGTACCAGAACTCATTGTGAGTGCATAGTTTAATAGATATAGATTTGAGTACTTTACCAGTATAGATGACTTTGTGTGATAAAGAAAATGGGCTTGGCGAGAAAAGGAAATTTTTCATGCTTATTTTCTGGTAACCTATTCATTGTTTCATACATACAAGTACTTTTTTTTCAATATTTATACAATTATTTTAATACAAACAAGCTATTTATCTATTTTTATATGCAAACAGAAGTAATTTATACATAAAAAACAATAATACATATATAAACATAATAATTCATATATTGACCAGGTTTGTTTTCATAAGTTGATGTTGAAACTTTCATGAGTTTTATATCATTTGGCAACAAATGTCTTTCTGAATCTCGAATTGCGCCATGCTTTAAAAAAACCCCGCCAAGGCCCTTAATTGGAAAAGTACTTAAATTTTAAAAAGTCTATTTTAGATTTGAAATATGCAGCTATTGAGTGTTATATTTAATGAGTAGCAGGCTTTTTTTTATAATCTGGATATGACCTTTTGGGAAACAATTTTGGCATTGCAGGCAATTGAAATAGACTATTTAAAGCTTTTTCAGGAGTGTGATGATGAGAAAATAACGCAGTAATATTTTAATATACAATAATACAGTAGAAGATCTTTATAATGCAATTCTATATAACGCAATTCTCCATATAACGCACAAGTTCTCAGATGTAAACAATGATTTTTGCAGTTAAAAAGCACATGCACTTTCACATTGTAAAATATTGCTACTCTCTGGAGGACTAAATTTGATACATTAGTTCAACTTTATCTTCTAATTTAAGACCTTTTTACTGAAAAAATGCTATTATTACAATGAACATTTTTGAAAATGTCTAATATAAGGGATGGTTGTGTCAGTTATATTTGGATCATGTTTATAAAGTAAATTTTACAATGCCTGACCTATATTATGCAAAAACTTATAATTTGGATAACTCTTGGTAACAAGGAATGCAGTATAAAGATATTCTAATGTATTTTGATGTGTTTCAGACATATTTGACCATGTTTACAAGGTGAATTTAATGATGTGATCCATATAACGCAAAATTCTATATAACGCACAACCTTGCGTTTTTAGGTTTGCGTTATAAAGATCTTCTACTGTACCAGTAATTTTTTTTTTTGTTGTTTCGTTTTCATGGTTGCAAAAGTGCACATAGGGTAGATGTGCCAGTAATGGACGGACACCCTTAAGGAATTTCTTTTAAAAATATTTTTTCATTAATAGTTATAATTATTATATTCCAGTTTTTTCAATATTATATTAACCTATGAACAATATTTAATCATTCTTATAGTCTCATTTCCCAATGTGAATCAAAATTTAATTTTAAATAACAGAAATGTATCAAAACACCCAAAAGCCGAGTAATGGGCACCCTCTGACCCAGTAATGGACACTCTCTGTTCCAGTGATGGACGCCCCATAAAAAGTAATAAATATAATTGTTTTTATGACTATATTTAGAACCAGAATTTAATGAATACATACTAATGAAACAAAATAGTTATTTTCAAATAAATTTAACAATTAGGATACCAGTAATTAATAACATATTTGTGATAATCATTTACTGTTTGCATCAATTATTGTAATTATCAGAAGATTGATGTTTTAATTATTTTAGGTGGATAATTTAAAATACTAAATATCAGGCAATTACAGCTATCAAATTATTGAAACAGTGGGGGTTTTTAAAAGGGAATTAAAAAAAAAGTTTTGGTATATTAGTGTTTAGTTTTGTTTCGCTATTTTTAACAATTAATCTTCCAGAGACTACTTATAAATTAATATTACAAATATGAAAGAAATGATATTGTGAGTTGAATATTTTAAATCAATACAAAAACCCTTAACGGGTTAAAAGTTTGTGACGCAGCACTTTATCTTATGCTCTAAGAATTTTAAATATGGAACTTAAAAATAATGATATCAAATTTTGAGTGACGCTATGCTATTAATTATAATCTCTTTATATATTATTTATTTCATCTTTTTATTTTTTTATAATCGCATGTGCAAAAACTATGTTCAATTTAAAAAAAATGTATAAAAGTTTATTCATTGATGCTTTAACATTTACACCTCTCATAAATTCCAAGTATGAGTTTTAAAAGATATGATATAAAAATTTTAGTGACGCTTTGATGTGTCTTTAAACGATTTGTTTTAAAATTAAATTTAAATTATTTTTGTTTTGGCTAAGATATATTCACACATCTAAATAATAGTTTTAATTTTCCAATATACTTTAAATATGTCACTTTCACTGAATTTATATAATGCATTTAAATGTATTTATTTGAATAAATTGATTTATCCTTTGTCCAATGCTATTAAAAATTTAAAATAAGATTTACGTAAATAATTTTTTTGCCTCATAGTATCCATTTGAATACATTTCCCTTAGCTTGGATACAATGACGCAAAAAAATTATTTCCGCAAATCTTATTTTAAATTTTTAATAGCATTGGACAAAGGATAAATCAATTTATTCAAATAAATACATTTAAATGCATTATATAAATTCAGTGAAAGTGACATATTTAAAGTATATTGGAAAATTAAAACTATTATTTAGATGTGTGAATATATCTTAGCCAAAACAAAAATAATTTAAATTTAATTTTAAAACAAATCGTTTAAAGACACATCAAAGCGTCACTAAAATTTTTATATCATATCTTTTAAAACTCATACTTGGAATTTATGAGAGGTGTAAATGTTAAAGCATCAATGAATAAACTTTTATACATTTTTTTTTTTAAATTGAACATAGTTTTTGCACATGCGATTATAAAAAAATAAAAAGATGAAATAAATAATATATAAAGAGATTATAATTAATAGCATAGCGTCACTCAAAATTTGATATCATTATTTTTAAGTTCCATATTTAAAATTCTTAGAGCATAAGATAAAGTGCTGCGTCACAAACTTTTAACCCGTTAAGGGTTTTTGTATTGATATCATTACTTTTTTGAGGTTATTGATAAAAAAAATAAAACAATAAACACACACAAAAAAAATTAAAGACCAATACAAAGAATTCATAGTCAGGATTTCAATTCACCTTCAATCTCTCCCCCCCTCCCTCCCCGCAAAAAAGGATGACCATACTTCAATTTTAAAGAGCACCGTGCAATGAGATTTTTATAAGAACTCTTTGGTAAGATATGGAAGTAATGTACAACATGCATGTTTAGAGGGTATTTCTGTTGGTTTGCTTCAGAGATATAAAAAGCTATGTTAAATTTTACTATGTAAAAAAATTACTTTGTTAAGAAAAATAGCAAGAAATATTACTCTTTAAACCTTTATATATATATATATACCAATCATCGCTCACTTATAAAAGTAATTCCATACATTTATATTAAATCCAAAACTACAAATTTCCAGGGGTGCAGAATATGTCCGATCCGGCGATCTAGGATCGGGGGAAATTTTAACCCCCCTGGGAAAATTTTGCAGAAACATATACAATTGATTTTGATTTTAACAACGAATTCCATAATTCCCTGAGATAGAAATATTTTACTACAAATAAAAAGATCCGTATGGCGCCCTTCACAAAATCGATCTCAGAATAATATGTACCATATATCAGGGGTAATTCTGTTCCAAATTTTCCGAAAATTTAAGACTTTCGGTCCCCCCCCCCCCCCCAAAAAAAAAATCGGTCATCAATCTGAAAATTCGGACACAAAAATGCTGCATATTTTGTCGAAGAATTACCGGAAAAAATGCAAATTTTGCCACAAGATCGCAAAATAACCACACATTTCGTCAGAAGATCTCGAAAGAAATGCACATTTCGTCAGAAGATCGCGAAAGAACTGCAAGTTTTGTCAAACGATCGCGAAACAACCGCAAATTTTGTCAAAAGATCACGAAAGAACCGCAGGTTTCGTCAAAAGATCGTGAAATGAACGCAAATTTTGTCAAAATATCGCAAAATAATCGCACATTTCGTCGAAAAATTGCGAAAAAAATCTCAAATTTTGTCAAAAGATCGCGAAACAACCGCAAATTTTCTCGAGAGATTGCGAAACAATCGCCAGTTTTGTCAAAAGCTCGCTAAAAAACCGCAAATTTCGTCAAAAGCTCGCGAAACAACCTCGAATTTCGCCAAAAGATCGCGAAACAACCTCGAATTTCGTTAAAAGATCACAAAATAACCTCGAATTTCGTCAAAAGATCGCAAAATAACTGCACATTTTGTCAGAAGATCGCGAAAGAATCGCAAGTTTTGTCAAAAGATCGCCAAAGAATCGCAAATTTCGTCAAAAGATCACGAAAGAACCGTAGGTTTCGTCAAAAGATCGTTAAATGAACGCAAATTTTGTCAAAATATCGCGAAATAAACCACATTTCGTCAAAAGACCGCAGAAAAACAGCAAATTTCGTCAAAAGATCGCGAAACAACCACAAATTTCGTCAAAAGATCGCGAAACAACCACAAATTTCGTCAAAAGATCGCGAAACAACCGCAAATTTCGTCAAAGATCACAAAACAATCTCAAATTTCGTCAAAAAACCGCGATTTTCGTCAAAAGGGGCGAAAATAACAGCGATTTTCGTCAAAACATAGCGAAATAACCGCGATTTTCGTCAAAACATGGCAAATAACCTTCTATTTCGTTAAAAAAAAGCATAAAAAAAAAACCCCGCAAATTTCGTCAAAAGATCGCGAAATGAACGCAAATTTACTCAAAAGATCGCGAAATAAACGCAAATTTTGTTAAAAGATCGCGAAACAACCGCGCATTTCGTCAAAAGAGGCTAAATAACCACAAATTACATTAAAAGATCGCAAAAAACTGCAAATTTCGTCCGAAGATCACGAAATAACCGCAAATTTCGCCAAACAATCGCGAATTTCGTCAAAAGGAAGGAGAAATACCAGCATATTTCGTCAAAAGATCGTGAAAAAATGCGAATTGCGTCAAAGGGCCGCGAAAAATACATAGTTAGTGTTGGGAGTGGATTTCCCCCACTCTGCTGTAACCTTTCAGAAAATTTTCTGTGAATTTTAGGATTTTTTTTTTTTCACTCAGAATCCCCCCTGCCATATATACTCGCGCATAAGTTGAGAAATATTTGAAAAATAAATTTTCTATACCTACAGTAAGACAGCATTTACTTATAACATACCGTAAAATTTTGGGGAAATTTTTGTGTGGATTGGGGAAAATGTTGGGAGTAGAAACATTTTCTGCACCCCTGCAAATTTCTGCTTCTCCCTTTTCTCATTCCTAGTGCAAAAAAATTAAACATTCTTTAATTTTATATAAAATAATCTTTCACCATCCCTATTTAAAATTCTTTATTAACAATAATAATAAATCATATAAAATAATCATCTGAGCTCCGAAGATTCCACTTCTGCTTTTGCACCAACCTCTCCAGCTTACCTAAATAATAAAATCTTTCAAAAATTAGTTTGAAAAAAAAAAAAAATCTGCAACATTTGTTGCTCACTAACATAAATAAATAAATAAGCACTAACTTCCCTAATGTACAGTCATGGAAAAAAAAAAGTAAACACCCCCTACTAACTCCTCAACAAATTACCGTAGAAGAAAGTTACTGGTACCGAACGATTGGAAATAAAGTCTACTTTTAAATGTATATAAAATTTGCTTAAGGGGTTATCTACATATTAAAACGAACCATAACTTTGTTTTTTTCAATAGCAGTACACAATTTTTACAGCATAAATGAATTCTACACCATTTAATTAGCCTAAAAAACAAATTTATATGCAATTCGTACTATAAGTTCCCGAGAAATTAATTATTTTCAAACAAGCTTATTTTAAGGGCTGTATCCAAATTGAAGTTCGGTACTCGGTTGTTAACCGAGAGACCCCCCCCCCCCCTTCTTGATCAAGGCACCTTAAGCGTCACTCAAGCAGTCAATGAAGTCTGCTAGATTACAGGACAGCGTAAGACATTTCAAAATATCTAGTCACTTCTATCATAGACGGCCCCTTAAACCATAATTTTGCCGTTTTTTAAGCATAATTTGAAAACTATTTGGAAGAAAAATGTGAAATTTTGGATTTCCATAAAGCAGGACTTAATAAATCTAAATCCATCAAAAAAATTTTAGGTTACAATTCATAATTTTTTCGAATATTAATTTTATAATTCATATCATAAAATTATAAAAATTGCAAATTCAACGTATTTATGTTTGGGTATGTTAGTATTACTGCTACACAGAAAATTAGCACATTAGGAGCATAATTTCAGGAGATATGAATAAAAATATGAAAATATAATTTAACATTAGAAGCACTAAATTTTGAATGTTTATAATTCAAAAACTTATTATTCAAATTACTTGAAATTTGGTGCCTAGGCATAGTTTGAACCGAAGATTTGAAATATCTCGTTAAAATTGGGTATTGCCATTGAAAAAAATGAAGTTTGGATTTGTTTTAATATGTAGATGGCCCCCTAAGCAAATTTTATATACATCATTTAAAAATAGACTTCATTTCCAATCGTTCGGTACCAATAACTTTTGTCTACGATAATAATTTGTTAGGGAGTTAGTAGAGGGTGTTTACTTTTTTTCCCCCACGACTGTACATTTCACCTCTTCTCCCTCCCCCTACTCCCCAACATTAAAAAAATTTAAATCTTTATTTTTATACAGAAAATTCTTCTATATAAATTATCCTCCTATTCCTCAAAATTACCACTTTCCCACTCCAGCCTAGAGATTTCAATCTTTAAAGCTTTTTAGAAAATCGGATCTGCAAAGTCTGTTGCTTAATAATAAAATATATAATCATGTACACTTTTAATTATTTTTCACACAATCAATTGATGTCATGATAATAGTTGTTCTGAGCGAATATTGTGTTGGCTGGGCTGTCGTACAGATAGCTCAATTGGAAGAGTACTGGCAATTAAAGCCAAGGGTTATTAAAGTTCACTGTAATTCAAGATGTTTAACCCCTTCGCGACAAGATCCCTTTGGTTAATTTTTAACCTTTTACTACAGGTTTTTAAAAACAGAAAATTTTCTGTAATTGAATCACAGAAATGCTCCCAATTAAAGAAGGTAAACTTTACAATTAAAAATAAGTGGTGAGAATAATGAAGGAATCTGAACACCTTAAGTGGCCAAGTATACCGGTCGCTCATTCCCAAGGGCTTAAAGATGCTTTTTTGCTATTATAACCTTTAGGATTTACAATATAAAAAAATCTTAATCACTTCTGAGGTAAATAAAGACAGTGGAAAAAAATCAAGATGGCAATGTTTTGATTGGCAAATTCAAAGCTGAGTAATTTGTGCTACAGAATGAAAAAAATATAAAGTTGTAATAATGTCCTCTTGTTACAGATACTAAATCTTTAAGGTTTTTGATGTGTGAACTACATATGAATACAGTAGAAGATCTTTATAATGCACACCTTGGTATGAGAAGTTGTGCGTATTATAGAATTTTGCATTATATAGATCATATTTCATACATCATTAAATTTACTTCGTATACATGCTTTAAATTACATTCCTTGGAACCAGAAAATGTGCAAATTATGATATTTTATATAATAGGTATAGATCACACATTATTAAATTACCTTAAAGATATTACCTTGAAATATAACATCCAAATATGCCTGGGCAAAATCATTATAAACAGTGGTAACTCATGACTGACAGTTTTGGGAACACTAAATGCCATGGCTGGCCAATTTATTCTTTTTCACTATTTTTAATAATGAAATCTTTGCCTTATTTTTAGCAGAATTTTCTTCCATTAAATAAGGTAAAAATTAAAAACTTTTGGAAAGCATGCATTTTAGTGCTGCAAGAAAAACCTGTCATGAGCTGCTCTGATTATAGCACTCATTTACAAAAAATTTTAATATAATAACAATGTTTTCATTACTCCAAAATAATGTGTTAAAGGCGATAATGTATCATATTTAGTGTTCCAAGAAATAACAATATTTGTAAAATACATGTGCTTCTTAACTGAAAAATTCATTGTTTATATCTGAGAAATACATTACATCTTCTACATTAAAATTTTTTAGTGGCAGGCTTTTGTGATTGAACAAGGACTGCTTGCAGAGTGCTTTTAAGGATTTTACAATATAAAATTATGGCTCTTGAACTACTATTAATCAAATACAGTAATAGGGATAAAAAAAAAAAATCATTAAATAGTTTATTTTAAAAAATTACTTGTATTTTCATCAGATATACTGATTATTACTACCATATGTTATATGAAACATATTTATTAGAAAAGTTACAACTATTTTCATGATTTTTTGGATCCCCCCCCCCCCCATGACATACTGTCAAATTTCGCGAGGTTATTTTTTCTTGTGTTCCTCCCCCGACCGAGAATGGAGCGGGTTTTTTACAATCAACTGATTAATTTTGTTTTTCTTTTATTCTACTTTTTTATGTTCAAATGCTATTGCACAACGAGGCGATAAACGCGCTACTTTGTAAGTGGCACGGCAACCCTCCAGTGTACAGGTGGAATTGATAAAAAGAGTTTTTGTAGTCGGAATATGCGGAATGTTACAGAATAGTGAATGGTTTAATGAAAGCAGAATAAAAACTTAATATTTAATTTAAGATGCGAGTCAGATTAATATATTAATTGTAATGGTTACTGAATAATCACTTTATTAGTTTATACAAAGTCTAATTATCATGGCAGCTACAATGCAGCTGCTAATGAAATTTTGTGAAACCAATCTTTTCTAAATAGTAACATGTTCTGAATTGTTCTTATTTACAATAATACTTCATTACCACAAATACCATATAAGGGGGCCGGCTACTTTTATATTTTTTAAAAATAAATTATTTAAAGCTTTCTTTTAAGCATATTAACTTTAAAATTAAATAAAAACAAGTATCTTACTTTTGCAAAAAAGCTGTTTTATCTTATTTATCTATAAACTTTAATTACTTAATAAGGAAAAGTATCATGATGAAAATTTTTACTTTTAGGAGCTCAAAACAACCAGTCAGGATAAAATGGTTCATTTTGAGCTAATCGTGATAATTTAAGTATATAAAGTAGAATTTACTATCAGTCAAAAATATGTCCAAAACTGAAATCAGTCCTGAGACTGAAGGTCTTGCACCCATGGCTGTAATCAATTAGCCTAAAAGAAATGCTTCAGGTGTTTTTTTTTTTTTCCTTCTGTTTTTCTTTTGTTACAGTGATAAACGGCAATAAGAATTTTCTTCCCCTTTAGGTTAAATTTTATAAAAATAAAATACTACGATGCTTTAATTTTTGAAGCTGAAAAGAGTTATATATATAAAAAAAAATAAACGAAAGATGTCATTTTAAGTCAATTTTCGTTTATAATATTATTAGAAACGATTCGCAAATGAATCATTTTATAAACGGGATTGGAAATCTTAATTTTGATTTCGTCATACCTTTTATTTAAATTGTGCGTTCTTTAAAAATGAATGATTTTGTTTAATTTCTTTAAAAGAAAACTCAAAATTAAATTAGTAATCTATCTGTATTACACTCACATATCACAAGAAATACCTATGCCACACATGAACGTTATTTTGTACGCTTTATAAGTATTGTTAAAACAGTTATAAGTATTGTTGAAAATAAAAACAATTCAGAACATTATACTAAAGGATCGGTTGCAAAGAATGCTGTCTGGATAATTAGAAATTGTACTCACTTTCTCCCCTTGGGAATACCATTTCAAGATCTTTGATATTTCTTATTTCTTCAGTCAACTTCGCGTATCGCGTAGTGATACATGGCGAAGTCTTATGGCGAACGCGATGAATTTTCATTTCGATACGAGAATTTTTTTTTTAAATGTGAAATATTTTCTCCTTAAAAAATGTTTACTTACTATGAATAACAATGAAATAAAATACCTATAATTACAAAATACTGCTCCATTTTAAAAAATCAGTCTAAGTATTTTAAAGCACATAATAAACTGTTTTCGTAGTTTAAAAAAAGATTTATTGCCAATATTCAGATTTTTAACTGTGACCTAAACCGCGCAAAACCGATGTGCAACGTTCTGTCTGCTAGCCCATAGAATAACATGTAATCCGCGATCCTAAGAAGTGCATTTTTTCATGCGGATTATATAAAAATTAAGAGTTTTCCTAGATACTATGTTAGTCTTATCCACTTCATCAAAAACAGATTCATTTTATATATTAATGTTTTTAAAAAAATCTAGACCGTTTCGGAGAAAAAAAAAAGACAAACTTACACCATCGAAATTGCTTTCAAAATGGGTTTACAGATCTGAAAATATACTGCACGTAGCATTGTAAAAAATTCAGAATAGGATTAGACTGCAGATATAAGACTGTTTTAAAAAAATCAGAACAATAGGACCTATATTTGATGAGTTATTAACAGGCGGCTTTTCGCATTTTCTTTGATGTCGAGTTAGCTGTATATATGAGTTCCGCCATCTACGAATTCTACGATACGATACGATACGATTTTAGGCTTAAGGCTGCGTCACTCGGAATACTACCGTCTTCCATGATACTAAATAAAATAATTTCAAAATAAAACTGTAGAACTGATGTTTGAGGCCACTGATCTGCAGATTTACTAGTTTCATGAATATTACCTATAACTTTCATTAATATTACATTTTGTTTTTTGTCAGAGGTAAATAAGGAAACATTTAAGACAGGAAAATAGATTTTTAATAGCTGTTGTAACTTGTTTTTATTTAAACAGAGAGGGATTAAGCCCCATGAGCCCCTCTTTGATTGTGCTGTTAAACAATATTTTCTGCTTCCTGGCTGGTTTGATTGCCAGATTATAAAATATGTAAGGTAAGGTACATATACATTAAAAAAAAAAGTATTGAAATTTTATTAATCACATAAAATAACTTAAAAGCAGCTATTTATAAAAGTTTTGGAGTTATTACATTTTACTAAGTATAATTTAAAAATTAAATTTGATTATTTAGGTTTGCAGTTAAGTCAAAATATTTTATGCACTATAAACATTACTGAAATTGCATTTTTAGCAATGTCTACATGGGGTGTCCATTACTGGAAAATGACTCATTAACCCTCCCAGTAATGGACACCCCCCCCCCCTCTTAAAACCTTAAAAATAAATGAAATTTTGTAAATGGCCGTTATATAAAATTCTAAGTTTTCTATTGCTCCTCAAACAAAAACATTCAAATTTTGCAAGAAAATAACTAATATACTACAAATTAATTAAATGAAGCCAGCTCTTAGCCTCTTCATTAAGATTTTCACAGAAAAACAGTGAAAATTTGAAATATTATTTTCTGCTTCCTGATTGGTTTGATTAAAAGTGTCAACAATAACCCAGTTTTATAAAACATGCAAAGGGAATTATAAAAAAAAATAATTAAAGCTAAATATTTATTAGTTATTTTTTTATGAACCAAAAACATCAAGGGGTGTCCATTAGTGGCACATCTACCCTACATGAGATTTATGATTGCTGAATTTCTTGCATTTTTGTAAGTTTGCTATGCAACAAGATTTTTGCATCCAGTGATGTGTTTCATTGTCACAAAGTGCACATAAATGGGATTTAGTTATTGCTGCACTACCAAAAATATAAAATTGTTTGAGATTCTTATCGAGTGAGCTAGTGGAATCTCAATTATTCTATCAAATTGTGCGCTCGAGATTTGAAGAATGTTTGGTACTTTTCTAGTATAGGGGCCTTGGGATTTTAAAGAAAACTTGCCGTAATTTGGGCTTAAGAAAGAGAGATTTGTTGCCAAATAATATAAACAGCTATGGAAACAAATCAAAAGAACTTTTATGCTGTCTATCTGTATGTATGTTTTATACAAAAACATTTGATTTATATGTTATCATTTTTTTATATACAATTTACTTCTGTTTGTATGTAATAATAGATAAATGGCTTCTTTATATTAAATAAATTGTATAAATATTGAAAAAAATTGCTTGTGTGTGTGTGAAACAGTGAATAGGTTGCCAAGAAAAAAGAGACCAAATTTCTTTCTCTTCGCCAGGGCTGCTTTCTCTATTCCGCCAAGGCCTTTATACTGGAAAAGTACTGACATTTTTATATGAGCATCGTGCCTGATATAGAATAATTTAATACAGTATGTATATTTACATTTTTTGTAGCAAAAATTATTTGAATCCTTAGAAATTTTTATTTATAATGTTTTATACAATTGTAGAATTCATTGTTTAACTTTACATTTAATTGGGCTGTAATGCATAAAATTTCTCTTTATCATCCATTTCTACTTAGCTAAGCAAAAATCCCTTGTAACGTTGTATTATCCAGAAAGAGGGATGGGAGTAAATTCCTTCTTTCTCAGTTCGATTTCCTTAATCTTAATTTGGCGAAAATTGTTTTGCACATTAGTAGAATCACATGAGAAGAAATCGGTGTGTCACCCTATATCAAATATGTTTTATTAATATTAGTGTACTTTTTCGGGAGTGTTACAAATTTTTAGAAAGAAAATTATAATTTTTTTTTCCTGCACCTTCTATCTTAATATTTTTACATTTGTTTCTTCAAAATCAAAAACATGCAAAATTTACATTTATGAATATACAGTAAAACCTCCCTAAAGCGACCACGTTCCGTTCCAATAAAAATGGGTCTCTCTGAGAGGTCGTCTCTTCATGGAGGTCCTGTTTAAATCTAGATTTTAATTGTAGAAAAAGGTAACAATTAATGTTGCTAAAATTTATTTATCACATTAGGAAAAAATATGAAAATTTAAATATCAAAACAAAAGTTAATTGCATAAGTTAATGACTGCAGAGATTTAAAAAAAAAGAAACATTGACGTTTGCTTTGATTTTACGGTTTTATCTTTTATAACTTTTAGTTCCAAGTCCTTTCAAAGTTCAGTCAATAAATGCAATATTTTTTTTGGACGGGAACAAGTAATGATGATTTCATTAATTTATTGCCGAAACGTCAGTGAAGGCTTACTGTGGAGACACGAAAAGTTTTGGTTTCCGATAGTCTGTCTGTCTGTTAGTCTGTCTGTCTGTTCCGCGATAACTGCCGTAAAAAGCATCCGATTATCTTAAAATTAAGGATGCATGTTGGTGAAATCCCCGGATTTACCTGTATAGTTTTTGGTTAAATTTGGTTCATTCGTTCGGAATATATAGAACATTTTATTTTGCGACTTAATGCTTTCCTATAGCAATTCAGACGATTTTTCCATTTTTATTTGTTGAAAAGAAATGGCTCATATGATTAAAGGATTTAAATGCTAAATTAAGGATGATGAAATTTCCTAATTAGAACCATACATTATTCATAGTAGTTTGAAATTTTGTGTATACATTTGTCAGAGTTTTTAAATTCGGTGTATAACTTTTATGGAGGGATTTTATATATGTGTTTCAATAATATGAAATATATTTTTTAATATAAATTTTCTTTTTAAGCACATATTTAATTGTTTTTATTATCTTTTAACTGTTACCTAACAGCGAACTACACCTAAAAATATCGTAAATGTGAAAGTATGTGTAATTGTTTGAAGTTAAATCAAAGTCAAAAGGGACGAATTAATGCCTTTGTGTCTTTACATATAGATGAAATTTACCACAGTAATAAAGAAAGACTATGTTCTATTTATTTTGTTCAAATATTTTTCTTTAAAATAAAAAGTTCATTATTTTCATAAGGAATAAATCGACATTTTGCTATGAAATTTAACAATCATTTTTCTTTTTTTTTTTGCCGTTGCCACGAAAATTCAATCCCGGAATAAAAATTTATCCTAAACAGTTAATTTTGATTTGAAAGATTTGTATGTGCGAGAGGAAAATGAAATAAAAAAGAGACATGAATACGCCTTCATATTAGAAACAAAGTGAAAATACGAAAAGAAGGTGAATTTGATCTCATATATCAAAAATAAAACGAATACGCTTTGAGGTTGAAATAAAAGGGGCTTGTGTTATGATATTAATTCTTATTATTAAAAAAAAAATTACTAATATCTCATGGTTTATCGTCTGCACACAGTTAATAGAAATGTTAATTCTTAATCGAAAATTCCAATGAGGAAAAAAAAACTTTTGAAGAGCAAATATATAGTAAATATCAAAATTATGCACCGCAAAATTATCGCTGTCAAAAATGACGTCATTGTATCGGGAAATAAATATTTTCATCCTTAAAAACCAAGCATTAACTAGATTGCCTGAAAAAATGTTTTTTGACGGGTGTTACTTCTTAATGCCGCCTCATTTCAGAAAATATGAATGAAAATTATTTTATTTTTAAAGGAAATTACATTTTCATTCATAAAACCTAAACGTTTAATATAATTGCGTCAATGTAAATCATTTTCTGTGTTACCAGTATTGAAAAATAAGGCTCAAAAGTCTAAAAAGAAATCTAAGATTTGCGCTAACCATTAGCGCAATCAATAAAAACTTACGTATGTAAATTAATAAGACCACGGGGGTTCAGGGAGCTCCGCCCCCCTGAAGAAATCTACTTTATTATTTAAAATATATACCAGAATTAACAGCTCATGAAAATTTCGAAATATCCTTCCATAACGTTTTTAATTTAATGCTTCTAATGTCTGAAAATTTCGTATTTTTTATTCTTATAAATAATTACATAATTTGAAAACTTTAAATTGCGGTTTGCAGGAAACTGAATATTATCAAAGTGAGTCTAAAAACAATGACTTGCAGAGCTGACGTTGAGGCTCCTGATCTGCAGATTTACTAGTTGCCGAAACGTCAGTGAAGGCTTACTGTGGAGACACGAAAAGTTTTGGTTTCCGTTAGTCTCTCTGTCTGTTAGTCTGTCTGTCTGTTCCGCGATAACTGCCGTAAAAAGCATCCGATTATCTTAAAATTAAGGATGCATGTTGGTGAAATCCCCGGATTTAGCTGTATAGTTTTTGGTTAAATTTGGTTCATTCGTTCGGAATATATAGAACATTTTATTTTGCGACTTAATGCTTTCCTATAGCAATTCAGACGATTTTTCCTTTTTTATTTGTTGAAAAGAAATGGCTCATATGATTAAAGGATTTAAATGCTAAATTAAGGATGATGAAATTTCCTAATTAGAACCATACATTATTGATAGTAGTTTGAAATTTTGTGTATACATTTGTCAGAGTTTTTAAATTCGGTGTATAACTTTTATGGAGGGATTTTATATATGTGTTTCAATAATATAAAATATTTTTTTTTAATATAAATTTTCTTTTTAAGCACATATTTAATTGTTTTTATTATCTTTTAACTGTTACCTAGCAGCGAACTACACCTAAAAATATCGTAAATGTGAAAGTATGTGTAATTGTTTGAAGTTAAATGAAAGTCAAAAGGGACGAATTAATGCCTTTGTGTCTTTACATACAGATGGAATTTACCACAGAAATAAAGAAAGACTGTGTTCTATTTATTTTGTTCAAATATTTTTCTTTTAAATTAAAAAGTTCATTATTTTCATAAGGAATAAATCGACATTTTGCTATGAAATTTAACAATCATTTTTCTCTTTTTTTTTGCCATTGCCACGAAAATTCAATCCCGGAATAAAAATTTATCCTAAAGAGTTAATTTTGATTTGAAAGATTTTTATGTGCGAGAGGAAAATGAAATAAAAAATAGACATCAATACGCTTTCATATTAGAAATAAAGTGAAAATACGGAAAGAAGGTGAATTTGATCTCATATATCAAAAATAAAACGAATACGCTTTGAGGTTGAAATAAAAGGGGCTTGTGTTATGATATTAATTCTTATTATTAAAAAAAAAATTACTAATATCTCATGGTTTATCGTCTGCACACAGCTAACAGAAATGTTAATTCTTAATCGAAAATTCCAATGAGGAAAAAAAAACTTTTGAAGAGCAAATATATAGTAAATATCAAAATTATGCACCGCAAAATTATCGCTGTCGAAAATGACGTCATTGTATCGGGAAATAAATATTTTCATCCTTAAAAACCAAGCATTAACTAGATTGCCTGAAAAAATGTTTTTTGACGGGTGTTACTTCTTAATGCCGCCTCATTTCAGAAAATATGAATGAAAATTATTTTATTTTTAAAGGAAATTACATTTTCATTCATAAAACCTAAACGTTTAATATAATTGCGTCAATGTAAATCATTTTCTGTGTTACCAGTATTGAAAAATAAGGCTCGGAAGTGTAAAAAGAAATCTAAGATTTGCGCTAAGCATTAGCGCAATCAATAAAAAGTTACGTATGTAAATTAATAAGACCACGGGGGGTTCAGGGGGGTGGAGCCCCCCTGAAGAAATCTACTTTATTATTTAAAAAATATACCAGAATTAACAGCTCATGAAAATTTCGAAATATCCTTCCATAACGTTTTTAATTTAATGCTTCTAATGTCTGGAAACTTCGTATTTTTTATTCTTATAAATAATTACATAATTTGAAAACTTTAAATTGCGGTTTGCAGGAAACTGAATATTACCAAAGTGAGTCTAAAAACAATGACTTGATCTGCAGATTTACTAGTCTATTTCTTTGAGAGTTCCTTGACAGAATAGTGCAGCGGAGCTTATTGATGGTCATCATTAATTTTTCCCCAGAGTTAAATTCATTGCCTAAAAAGGCACAAAGGGGTTTAAACACTTAAAAGTTACCGGGATAAATAAAAATTCTAAACTTAGCTTAAAAGTTTGATGAATAATGCCCGGAATGATTTTTATAATAAAACCTTCTTCAAGCGACCAGGAAAAAAACAGAATTTGTTTCATTTTATTCAAAGAAAATGGTCGCTCATGGAGGGAATTCAACTGGGATGGTCGTCTCAGAATAGAGGTAAAATTAGTATTGAGCCTATGGGAATAAATTTCGTTCCATGAAAAAATAGTCGTCAGGGAGATTTCACTGAACTTGTAAATTTCATGCATTTATGAAAGAAAAAGGATTTGATTATATGTCAGAAAATAGCCAAAGATATAAAAACTTTTAATGAAGACATGTCCCTCTCCCCCCCCCCTCCCCCACATACACTCCAAAAAAAAAAAAAAAAAAAGAGACAGTCCCTCCCTCCTAAAAAAAAGGCTGGATCTGGGTTAAATTATTAAAGTCAGCAATAACATTTATTTTTTGGCATTTACGGCCTAAATATTTTATTGCTTTACTGTTTCATCACTTTATTCCAGGGTTGGCAAGTTTTTAACAGTGTGGCGATTTTATCCGGTGTTTTAACCATGGTTTTAACCGTCACGTCAAAAACCCTTTTTGACATAGTTTTTGACACTGTCAAAAACCTAAAATTGAGTTCAGAACTGTTTAAAAATGTTTTTACAACAACTGTAAATTTACAATTTCTCATGATTTTTAGTTTTAGACACTTGAATAAGCTTTTTGACAGTTTTAGACATTAAAAATCACATATCCTGTATAAAACTCAAAACATGCTTTTGGTTCAACAAGTTGCTTAGAAAATATAAAATAATTGTAAGCTATATAATGCCTATAGAATAAAAAATAATTTAAAGTATCGTTACATTAAAAATATAACTAATCAAACTATGAAATACTTTAATTTTTAACAAGTTGGTAAGTGTGATCACAAGATCGCACAAAGGGTTTCATTTAATATTCCTTTCAAAACACTTTATCCTTTTGAAAAATCTATTTGTTCCACATTTCACAACCAGGGGCGCATTCTATTCTAAACAAACCTTTATCCGAACGAAACTCCATTTTATATACTATCCATAGATATATCAGTCATGCGTAAAATACACAAGTTAGAGCCCGGAGGAGTAAATAATATAAGATTTTATGATTTGCTGTGTTGTCTGAGGTATTCAGCTATACATATGCAAAAATTCATGTCTCCAACTTAATTAGGGACTCTCTTAGAAAGAATTGCTTAAAATACATATGTGGTAACTCAAAGGGTTAAACGTAAGACTTTTTCAAGATTTTATAATTTGTCGCCTGGCCTCAGGTGTTCTGCTATAAGTATACAAAATTTCAAATCTCCAATTTAATAAGGAGCTCAGTTAGAAAGAATTGCTTAAAATATGCATGTGGGAGCCCAAAGGGTTAAATGTACGATTTTTTTCAAAATTTTCTGATTTGTCGTATGATGTGTGGTGTTCAGCTATAAGTATGCAAAATTTCACGCCTCCAACCTACTAAATAGGGTAGAGGGGAAGTACATATTCTTTCTAAGTGAGACTTGGAAAGAATTGTTTAAAATACACATGTGGGAGCCCAAAAGGTTAAATGTACGACTTTTTCAAAATTTTATGATTTGTCGTTTGATGTGAGGTATTCAGCTGTAAGTATGCAAAATTTCATGCCTCCAACCTAATTAGGGGTTCACTTAGACGGAATTGTTTAAAATACACATGTGAGAGCCCAAAGGGTTAAATGTACGACTTTTTCAAAATTTTATGATTTGTCGTGTGATGTGTGTTGTTTAGCTATAAGTATGCAAAATTTCAAGTCTCCAACCTAATTAGGGGTTCACTTAGACGGAATTGTTTAAAATACACATGTGAGAGCCCAAAGGGTTAAATGTACGACTTTTTCAAAATTTTATGATTTGTCGTGTGATGTGTGTTGTTTAGCTATAAGTATGCAAAATTTCAAGTCTCCAACATGTATAGTTTCTGAGAACGGGCTCTGAGACAGACAGACAGACAGAGGAGCGAGACGAATAGGGTTTCGTCAGATGAACCCTAAAAATGAAATTACATGGTGAAAATACTTGTATAATTTAATGTATAAAATTACATATAAATAATATACATCTTTTTATTTATATATTATTTTAATGTTAGTCCCATATTAAGTGTTTTCCACAAACAAATGATTAAGGATTAAGGCTAGACTTACAGCTACCAAGTTGAAATAATATGCTCAAATAAGAAGTTTTTAAAAACTATTTTATAATGCATAAAAATAAAATTTAACCTAAACAAAATGTTCTAAATAGTTAAACTGAAACTAAGATAATAAAATGAAGATATATATATTATATGTAAATATTGAAATTAACAAAACATCTTCTCTTAAGTTATTGATTTAAAGAACGCTTAATTATATTAATTTCATATTTTAATTAATTATTCAGAGAATATTTGTAATTCAGCTGTGGTTTATTATAATTAATGTTTATGTACATAAACAGACATATTTAGAATCATTAAAAATAGACCGGGAGGTGGCAGCACAAACAATCACCTCATATATTTAGAGGCTGAAATTCCAAAATTAGTTAAAACTCAATTCGCATATTAAAATGCAACTGGTCTGTCAAGTCATATCTTAACGGAAAACACCTGCAACTGCTTTAGTGGTTGACTCGTAGGTTTACCACTGTGGTTTCCTGCTCCCAGCCCTTCATGTTTTCATCCCTTTGGGTGCAGGAAAAGATAATGATAAACCTACGAGACAAGCACTAAAATCGGGTTTGCAGGTGTTTTCCACCAAAATATGATTTGGCAGACCAGTTGCATTTTAACTTGCTAACTGAGTTCTGTCTAATCCTGGAATTTCAGCCTCTAACTCGGTGAGGTGATTGTCTGTGCTGCCACCTCACGGCCTGAAATCTAGGTAAATTATTGTCAGTCAGTAAATAGTAGGGTGTAAAAAAATCATGATTTAAAAAAAAATAAAAAAATAAAAAAAATCTGATTTTTTTTAAATAAATCAGATTTTTTTGATTTAAATCGGATTTTTATGATTTTTTTCCCAGCTCTCAAATACTGAATAGCTACCAAGAGTTTTAGGTTTCCAAAACAATTCAAGCGCTAATTGCTAACATAATCTATGTTTTTACACTTTAATTAATAAAATTATAATTATTAGTTAGTAATTATAGAAATTATAAAAACTGCAAATTAGTAGTTTCATTAGGGTAGTATCATACAATAATGTTATATACGTTTAAGTAATATAATAATTATGTAAAACTTTATAAATCTAGTGATATTTAACATTTATTAAAATGATTAATTGCATTTTATATTAAACAGTTAACACTACTTCAAATTAATAATTATTAAATAATTAACTCTCTAATTAGGAACGTATTATACATTTTTAAGCCTTAATTATTAAAATAATAATAATGTAGTATTCATTTTAGAAAGAAAAAGGGACAGGATGCTAGTTCCAAAAAAGGGCACTATTTTATGAGGAAATATGTTAGTAATGTGTTTAGTAATGATATGAGAAAAAAAAAAAAAGAATAATTTTTAGTATGATAAATAAAGTGTCCTTAATTTTTAATAATTTTATGAATCACAAATTGAAAAATACAATTAAATAACAACACGTTTTAATAATATCATGTTTTTACAAAAGAAATTAAGTTCTATATTTTTGCAAGATCTTGGCCACATGAATTTAGAAATACTGTTGAATGAGGAAGTTTTTTACAAGAAATCTGTGGCTACAACTACAGGTGAATTTCAACTTTTTTTTTTTTTTTTTTTTTTTTTTTTAAGGCAGGGTGCATTTTGCTAATTTCAAAAGGGACATGGTGCAGCACCATTAAAAAAATGGCCTAGAAGAAACAGTATGAGTATTTACAGAATTAATAAAAACTGCAGATAAGTAATTTCATTAGTAAGTAGCACAAATAACAAAACTAACAAATATTATTTGCATTTAGGATTTTGTATTTTAGTTTTTCATTTGTATTTAGGAAAATTACTGTAAACCACTAAAATCTAAACTTACACACATGTATGTGTATGCTAACCAAAAAAATTATGAAAATGAGTTAAACCCATTCATATAGAATAAGTTAGCCCAAAAATCTGAAATCCTCAAAATATTTTAACAGCATTATTACCTCTCAGTGTGGATTATTAGCTTTCAATGGTTCAATTTTTTTTCTTGTTAAGAAAAGTTTTGCTACCTTTTCAATCCCTAATTTTTTATTTTTTATTTATTATTTTTTTGTATATATGAGTTGCAAAGTTAAATATATATATATATATATATATATATGCAACTTATACCAAAGAAGCTTTTGCTGTGCTTAGCATTTTTATACCAATTATTTCTTTTTCTCTTATGCATTCATTTACAATTTAGCTGTTGAGCAGATGTCATTCTTTCATTCTTATTTAACTTGAGATTGCTATCGATTACTATTTATTATTTTACTTGTAGAAATGTATTACACTGGCTATGTGTATTTTATATAAAATAATGCATAAATTGATTACCTAGAAGAAATTATGACATTGCAAATTATATTAACTTTAGATATCATTTTTAAATGAAACTGTTTTAATTTGGATAAAAACTTAAAAAGAATGCTTTTTACAAACTCAACTGTTTTTATTTTTTTTACAATACCTCATGAAGTAAGCTTAGAAACAATTATTTAAAGCTCTTTTTTTGTTTATTCTCATAAGTCAAAATACCTGTAGAAACTTTCAAATTATGTTCATGTTAGATTTTAATACTTCTTTTTGACATTTTAAACATTTAGAAAATTTTTGATTTAAATCAATGATTTAAAAAAAAAATCTGTTAATTTAAATTAGAGGTGCAATGAATATTCAGCCGAAGCCGAATATTTGGCCCATTCGGCCTGTCTTCCGAATATTAGGCTTCGGCCGAATATCAAGTCCATTATTCGGCCTTGGCCGAATAATACTGTAATAAAAGTTTTTATATTTACACAGTATAACTTTTTAATTTGACAATTTATATTCATCATGTATAATAAAAATTTTATTTGAAATTAACTAACACTTTTATTTCCATTAACTTTCATACCCCGAATGGGTTTTATCTACCCATTTTTATATAAGAGACTAATTTAGGAATCATGTTTAAAAAAATTTATGCTGTATCAGTAAGTACAAAAAGTATCTGTAATAAGCTAACATAATCTGTTAAATTTAAAATTAATCTATTCAAAATTGTTTTAATACAGTTGTACAAGCAAATTCATTTCTTTTTTTTTTTTTTTTTTTTTTTTTTTTTTTTTTTTTTTTATCATAATGGGAAGTTTAACATTTATCCATTGTTACATGAAAAAATATTTCTTTCAATTAATATTTTGAATTATACCTATAAAGAAAATAAATATATGATTGATTACATATAGATGTATTATATATAAAAGATATTTAAGTCGTATATGTTGCAATACTTAAGGTTTTTTTAGTAAAATACGCTTAAAAGTAAAATATAATTTAAGTGATTTTTTTAAGTGTGTTACTATTTCTTATTAAATAATGAAAGAAATGTAAGTACTAAATTCTTTTAATTAGTATGCATTTACGTTTTACATATTTTTTTCAAGAATAGTATTGTACTGTTTATATTTGCCTTAAAAAACAATTAAAATGTTTTCAATAAATGTAGATTGTGATGAAGAAATAATAATAATTCAGCCTTCTCAGGTGATAGTCTATTTCTTTTTTTTCCCCCTAAGTTTCTGAAAATAATCTCTCACTATATATGGTACTTCCTGGTGCAGAAAGGTACTTTTTGGCTAATTGCGAAAGGTTTGGAAAGTCTTCTGAATTTTTTGTCCACCACTCCAAATGACACTGTTGTCTTTCTAGTAGTGGCTGGAAAAGAAAATTACTAATTTCTTTTATTTCTTCACATTAAAAGAAACTTTCTATAGAGCTTCACTCTGTGATTGGCTTGCAATTTCATTAAAGCATGCCCACAAAGAATTTGGAACTTGTGAAGATGGAATGGTTATGTTGGAAATATTTTGTTCACATTCTGTTGCTGGTTTCATAATAGCCTTTCTTAGTCTTACTAAAGCAGTTAATTTGGACTTTACTCCTACATCCTTTGCTTCATCTTTGTTGAAAAAGAACACTTTAAATCCGGGGTCCAAAACCGTTGCAATGGAATAGTGTTCATTGTCTTGAATCGATGCAAAAGGCTTCTCCAAATTTTGTAGAAGAGTGTCTTTCATGGTGCCTACACCAAAAAAATCTCCAGATTTAAATAAATATGATTTTAATGCTGTAACTATTGGGATGACTGAAATTAATGATCTCGATGAGGCTGTTTTGTTATTTCTTCAAATGGTTGTTATAGATTGGGCATTTTTTCTAAAATAGTCCGCTGGTTTGCTGTCAGATTATTTATTTCTCCAAATTTAGTTGCATATAGAGAAAGTACATTTTTTTGTTCCAGTAATCTCTCCAACATATAATACGTGCTATTCCAGCATGTTGCCACACTTTTCTTAGGAATTTTTAACTCATTAATTTGTATATCAGTTAATCTTGAACAGGCTAATGGCGAATGATTAAAATGCGTAAACGATTTTTTTACCTACAACAATTAAATCATTTATTGATCTTTGGTACGTTAGGGCATCAGATACTGTTAAATGCAATGAATGTAATTTGCTTTTCCTTACAGATATTTCCTTCCTCTGAATCTGAAAACATTCACTATACACTTCTTAATACTGCTATCTGTTGACAGCAAAGAAAAAAAATAATGATAGTAATAATAAAATTTTTTTTGTTAATTGTGAGCTTTATAAAGTCTACAATTATCTCTTTCCACCATTATAGAGGATATTCCTTTCATCCTTTCTATCAGTGGTTTTTCTTAAGATATTAAGATTTCTTATTTTATTTCATCTGAAAGCTGAAACTTATGTTTCCTAGTACTTTTACAATGTAACAACAATACACATAATATCTATTAAAATGTAACTAGACAGTACCTGATGAGGAACTTTTGCTAAGAATTTCTTTTTTTGGCTGAATTATATTATTGAGGCAATTTTTAGGCCGAACATAGCCGAATATTTTTTCAGAGTAAAATAATGCTTTCAAAAATTAAAAATTTGTATATAAATAATTTTTTTAAAGAAAATATGCATTTTAATTTTGAAATATACAAGAATTGTGCATATAGTGCATACTATATTTTGTTTTTAGGCAAAAATAAGTTCATTATTCGGCGGCCGAATATTCGGTATTCGGCCAAACCACTATTCATTGCATCACTAATTTAAATCCTGATTTAATCGCTGATTTAAATCAACTGATTAAAATCGTTGACACCCTAGTAAATAGTGACAGCTTTACACAAGCTTTTTTTTTTTAAAAAAAAGCATAAATTAGATTGCTAATTTTTTTTTTTTTTTTTTATATATAACAGACTGAACATATCATAATAATACAGATATACATTACTTTGAAAAATGCATTTAATAGTACTTTCAATATTTTTAGCTATTTTTCTGAGCATGACAATTTACAAATTAATTAGAATTTTGATGTATAATTTTATTACAACTTAAATATAATGTAACTAAATAAAAATAATTTATATAACATATAAATTATTATTTAATCAGTTTTTAGCTTGATTTAATGTATAAAAATAGCACTGATGATTGCAAAAAAAAATTGTGTATAAGGTTTTTGACACTTTTCGACAGTTTTTAACACTTTTCGATGGGTTTTTGACATGTCATGTCAAAAACCACTTTTTGACATCAAAAACCCAACCCTGCTTTATCCTAATAACAATTATTCCATCCACTTAAGATTGCTTTGCAGTAAGTCTTACTATACCCAAAACTCTATACTATATACTAAATAAATAATAAACACAATAATTTTATGCACCAGGCTGCCAGAAATTTTTCAACCTGATCTACTAATCTATATCAAATCATACTTTTCTGTTAATAAAATTCAATATTTAAATGTGTCATCATGGCATAGTTATTATTACCAGTGGCCTTACACAAGGCTTTGATACTGCAATCTTTGAAGTTATTTGCTGATCTTTTTTTTTTTTTTCGTTCATTGTTAATTTTAAAAATTTTCAATCAAGCGTGTTTTAACAAAGCATGAGTGCACTATGCCAAAGGCTTGTTCAAAAACTTGTTGTATGGTACCTGATTCACAGTTGCCTTTTGTATGTGGTGGTTGACATCAGAAATAACATATACGTAGCTACCAACTTTCCAGTTATTTTCCCCAAATCAATAAACATATGTCGAACTTGAAAATGATTTAATAATGTGTATTATTTTTATATGGCACTTAATTGATTTAGTTTATTGACTTAAAATTCAGATTCAATACATATTTATTTGATTTTTTTAAAAAAAACTTGTATGTTGGCAGGTATGTACATACAGTAGACTCCCTCAAATCTGTAAATGCCTAAAATCCACACATCATCGCAGATGTAAACAATGAAACTTCCAGTTCAAGAATGTAGATGTAGAGACAAAATTACAGACTTTTCTATTTTTATATCGTTCTGTAGGTATTTTATTAGGTAATTCTTGTTAATATGATTGAATTCATGCTTTTTCATAAAGAAAGTATAAATCAATTTCGGAAAAAATTCAAGATATTGCTGATATCACTGGTAATCTCAACCTTTTTACCAAATATAATATTTATGTATTGATCAATCTTTTTTGGTTATTAAGTCTGGTTAAATATGAAATAAAAGTTCCTTATTTTATGATTTTGATGTGAATTAGTTTGTAGGGTACCTTTATGAGGCAATAGTAGGGTTTGAAACAGGGTCGTACTGGCATAACTGAGAGGGCGGTGGCACAATGGATAAAAAGGGCGCCGATTGCCTTACAAAAGGGTCCAAATGCTTATATATATATATATATATATATATACACATACATACATACATACAATATATATATATATATATAATAAATTTGAAATCACAAATATATGAAGAAATTGATAAAGTTCTAAAGATGATTTAGAAATGAACATATGAAACCAGTATGCAAAATATGAATCTATGAATGACTCACAGAATCATCAGAGGAGCTTGTGAGTTCATTCATAGAAGATGCGTTATTTCATCCAATTTTGTTGGCATTAAGCCTAAAATGACAAAATTTAGCTCCTTATAACGCAAACATTATAGAAAATAGATTATAAAAAGCTAAGAGATCCAAAGAAAGATACACCTCATACGGGATATTAAAAATTATTAGAACACAATACCTGAATGACATACCAAGAGTCAAAACTACTGCATATCAGCATGGAAAACAAAGTTAAGACTATATATATATATTAATATATATATATACATACATACATACATACACACACTATATAAATTATGTATAAAAAATCACTTTAAAAATATATACGAGTATATTGCTATAGTGAAAACTTTATTCCTAAAATATCTATGACACCCAAATTAGTATTTTACACTATAGAAATGTAATATGCACATAAATAGTTCCCCGCAAGACGTACTTAAAAATCTCCATACAATTATCTCCAAATGGAAAATAAAATATTAAAATAAAACAAACAAAAACAATTTCGTTGGGTCAAAACTCAAAAGTGCAAAACATTGTTCTATACAATTCAATAATATTTTATATAATACAATCTCTAGGATATAAATACTAATTATGGTGTATAAAATTTCAGGAGAGTTATTTTTGTTCAGGGCAAGATTGACGTCTATTTTACGTGAATTATTTTTAAAAAATGTTTTATTTCTTTATTTTTTCAACATTAAAAAGATATAGTGAAGCGTTTGGTTTGAATTCCGCTATTTAAAAAGTTTAAATGTATATATATATATATATATACATATATATATATATATATATATATATATATATATAGTCAGAAATTGCATGAAAGACAAATATTCTTTAACATTATTACTCAGTTTTCGTTATTATTTAATTTAGTTCGTAGCAACAAATAAATCATATTTCGGTAAATATTAAAAATATCATTTAATTTTCATCCCATTTTTTTTTCGCAACAGTTATAAAGAGAAAATAAGAGAAAATTTTGAAAATTTCACAAAAATTCAAACTGATAAGCACTCTTGTGAAAGAGACACAATTAAAAAAAAATAATAATATGTAATGTTACCTTACATTGTTTTTCCATGGACAATTCGCAGTTCTTGTTATTCAAGATGCAATATTAGCATATCTGAGCTGTGATAGTGATGATATTTTATAATACACACTGTACACTATTTTTTAAAAAGTGTGAACTGTGAAGCACTAGCTTACTAAAAGAAAAATATTTAAGATTACACTAAAATGGGTAAATAACTCAGGACACAGGCAAATAATATAAAGAGAGAGTAGTTCTTTAACACTGGATAGAACGAGACAAACGAAGCAGATTTCACATCAGGGGCACTTTATTTATACCGGCTATCGGTTGAAAATTAGAAACACATGCATTTCCATTTTCTGTTGAGTGGACAATAGATTGCTGATTTCGGTACTCTCTTTTCCCTGGGATATAATATATTTCGGTTTCCTTTCAAACAGGGCTGAAACTAGCCTTTTTTCCATCCGGGGCAAACATGGATTTTGGCGCCCCCCCCCCCCTCTCCCTCCTCTTCTGTAAAGTATATTTACAAAGAGAATTTTAACCGAGTTATTTTCTTCTGATGGACTGGTGGCTTCCATTATTATGAAACAGCCGTTATAAATGGAGTGTTAGGTGAAGATGAAACAGTAGTCGTAAAAAGTTAGAGCTGTGATTTTCTGGTCAGAATGAGAAAAAATGGCCATACTCTTTTTTAAATTATGGTTATTTTTTCCCCATTCTGATCAGCAAAAAAAAATATGGCCATTTTTTTTTTCATTCTGACCAGAAAAAAAAAATATGGCCATTTTTTCTTCCTATTCTGACCAGAAAATCTGAGTTCTAACTTTTTACGACAGCTCTTTCATCTTCACCTAACATTTCATTTATAACAGTTGTTTCATAATAATGGAAGACACCAGTCCATCAGAAGAAAATTATTCATTCCAAAGGTATAAGTTCGATTGAAAAAACTATTTACCGTATTTTATGGAAGAAACGCCGCGGCGTTTACGAGTTTAAAAGTTAATTTTTTTTTCAAGTGCGGCGTTTACGATTTTTTTTAAAATACCAACTGAGTTTCCTTAATTTAAAAATTCATAAAAATATTTAAAATCGGATTTAAATATTTTAAATAAAACTTCAGACATCTTAATATATTAAAAACGAGACATCCTACACTGTTCAGAAAACTTTGATTAAAATTAGGTCAATGTGGCGCTGTCGACAAAAGTAGCGTTCTGATAGATGCGGCGTTTACGATATTTTTAAGCTTATTCAGGCCAATTTGAGGAGTGCGGCGTTTCTTCCATAAAATACGGTAATACTTTGAGCAGAAAGAAGGGGTTACACCTGCAACTTTCATGACACTAATAGCATCCCATAGCTGCCAAAGTGTACAGTTTAGTTACCTCTAAAATTTAACACAAATTTTTACCATATTTAATCGTTGACAATTGTTCGACCTTTTTAAACTGAATTTCCGGAAGTGACAGCTAATTGTTCCAACGACATTTCTCTGTCTGTCAATTCCTAAAACTTGGCTAAAAGTGCTAACTTTGACAACATTTTCTGAATGAATCTTTGCCTTTATAAGAAAATGGGAAACTCTTTAATTTCTTGATATCTGAACAAAATCGGTAAATTTTATATTTTCATGAATATTAATGCAAATTTTTTGCATTTACAAATGAAAATGACTTCGCGAAAGTATCAGGAAAGTAGTTAGTTTGGATTTGGGAATAGCTTTCAATATAAAAAATTCTCATAACGAGGATGTGATCGCCTCCCACCCCAAAAAAGGATATCCATGACCTCGCTAAATGATGAGCTGGATCCGCCCTTGGCTTTGTCGAATATTGATTGATTAAAAATAACGAAATCGAAAAAAATTCCGTTTTATACAGGATCCTTTTGCCATATCATCTTTAGATTCTTCTATGTTTTGTCATACGCCAGGCAGGATGATTTTAACAATACCGTGCAAAACGTAGATGCGAGAAAAATTGACAAACAAAATCTTTATTTGGCGCCCGGGGCACATGCCTCCCCCCCCCCTTAGTTTTGGCTCTGCTTTCAAATGAGCAAACTTACAAAAGCTGTGCCCAACAATGGAGTTGTTTCTGTTTTTCAAAGGTCTTGTTCTTTTTTACCGCGATTCATGTGTGTACGCAGGGTAGGGGGGGGGGGGGAGCAGAAAATCTTCGATAAAGTAATACATTCTATAAAAGTATTACGTTGAATGTATTATTTTGAAAAGTAGTGTTACTTTAATTTTATTGCATAATAGTTTTGTTTTAAAGGTTTTCCTTAAATTCCATTACAACTGCTGATTGCTTTACTTGGCCGAAAATACCAACTATTTTTTATTGCCCACCAGAAACTTTGTAATCGAACTGTCTTTTATATTTTTTGAGAAAAGCAAAACATCTTTCAGAAAAGGCTTTCAAAGGTGGCGTTTTGAACCGAATTTCCGAACGCGAAAGTGGGGGAAGAGAAAGAAATCTGTTGTCACGAGACAACAATCAATTTTAACTCAAGATGTAATTAATTTAAAGAAAAGAATCTATTGTATTACAAATCACTTCAATAACCAAGCCTTATTCTTTTATGTAGAGTTTGGTTGAATATTCGGTTTCATTTTCGTTTTCAGTCCAAAATCCTAGTTTCGGCGAAAATACTGCCGAATATTCGGTATTACTATAACTGCCCCTCCCTAACCTCCCTCAAACGGCACTCCCATCCAAAGAGCCGCACATACTATATATTCACATACAAGGGGATAAATCTAGAAGGTATTACTAATATTGATTAAATTCGTTATTTTTAAATGAAATTATTTTTTAATATATTTTTATGTTTATTGCAACTTATATTTAATTAATTTTATTTCAGTCAAATTATTTGTTAATTAATAATTATGTACTGCCGTTTCTACGCAAAACATTATTCAGATAACATGCGTATATGTATGTTTATGTTACTTACTTTGAATTTATTTTTAAAACAGTTTCGCTTTCGTTTTCAGTCGAAACTAGGAAGGTAACCGAAATTCGGTTTCTTTCGAACACTATTTTTATGTTTGTAAATGAGCAGAAATTTTCGCATTATTGAACGTTAAAAAATATTTTTTTGAGAACCACTTTAAGGATTTACATGTACTCATAACTTATAAATTTCGGAAAATCGAGTTTTTATTTTAGCGGCTTTATCAACGGAATTAAGACTTCTTTATGTGGCCAGAAACTGGAATAGACCAATCTATGTAAGTAAAAAAAATAAAAAAAATACAATAAGCATTCTATTATAATTATAACATAAAATTGAAACTAGTTTTTTCTCAAAATTGCATTTTTAAATAGATGACCACGACACGATTACTTTAATAATACTGAATTGTTTCGCTTCTACTTTTTTTCTTATATCCAGTGCATTAAGGATTTTTTTTCCAATCATTAAAAATCAGTATTTTTGTACGATAAAAGTTAAATACCCTCTTCAAATAATCAACATTAAAAAAAAAAAAAGAGCTTTTCACAATTTTCACCCATTGTCTCGTCTAGTCACTGAAATAAGTCATATTTAATTAAAAATTAGTTTATTTTAATTTCAGATAGGCCAAATTTAAACTACAATGGTCGTCGCAACTCACACGCACAAAAAAAAGCACCAAAAGAGCGGCAATAGCTTCAAATATATTTGCATTTTTTAAAAGTAAAATGTATCAAAATTATATTTAAACATTGTATTACAAAATAAAGCAGGCGAACTGTGAGTAAGATTTTAACACTTCCTATAAAATTAAGTCTATATTTTAGAAATATTTTGAGAACTAAGAAAAAAAAGACATCTTTTAGGAAGTGTACACAAAAAATAGAAGTTAAAAATATAATTTCCCGAGGAGATATTTTAAATATATGAATGCATCCAATGCTCATAGATTTTACTTTAGTGAGAGGAAATCGGAATGGAAAAAAATTGAAAAGAAGAATAACACGTTTTTTCCTACCGCAATTAATCTTATATGTGTTCATTATTTTGCAGTTATTTTTTAACTCGATATCTTGAAAAAAAGAAATGTATCTAAAAAATGATCAGGTTTGTTGGCAAAGTTATCTTTCGTTTTCACCTTAATGGGAAATTTAAAAAATTTGATGTATGTATCAATGAAAGTTATTTAATAATGTCGTGAAAAGTTTTGGGCTGCTAAAAAGATTAAGAACAATTAAGAATTCACACTGAAGAGGAATTTTGTGTAATACACCTCTTCTATTGTTACACAAAACAGTTTAAAACTGCTATAACAGTTGCTTAATTCAATATTTTATTTTTTCGTTTTTAACGATGCTTTGTTCGCAGATGCCTGTACGTCGAGCATGTTTCGTGTGTTAATTAGTATTTCATGGGAAAATACCTCCATATCCGATTTCTATTTTCTCCAGAAAGAGAGAGAGCTCCAGAATATGGTATAATTAAAAAAATGTGTCACATCTGGTATTACTACAGAAACCACTGGGTATCTATAGGTCCAACCCCTTCGAAATGGTAATTTGTCTTCTTAGGAACTCCCACATTATTGACTAACAGCATTGTAAACTGAACACAAACACATCTGCGCTTCTCTTTATTTATGTTCATCCATTCTTTTGTAAAACGACTTTTACAATTTTAGTGGTTTATCTATTTATTTTAATTACATATGTATTGTTCAATTTATGTGTTCAATTTAATGGTGTTTGAAGTTTAAAAAGGTTAAGCAGATCTGGTTTAAAAGAAAAAAAAAGTTTTTAGATATTGGCTTTTTCGGATGCTAAAAATATTATCGAATTTTTAAGTAGATATGAAAAATTAACATTTTCTTCTTTCAAAAGCAAAATGTACATAAGTTTCCATTGCAAAATCTTGTGAAGAATTAGTCTTGGCGGTCTAACACTTATATTATAATTAAGAAATTACGGAATGCTCCACTTTAGTAGAATTAAAGCATCAGGTTGTGTGTGTATTTGTGGGGAGTGTGCGTGTGTGTGTGTGTGTGGGGGGGGGGGGGTTACTATTACAAAAACACGATACTACTTTTTTTTAAAGTTATTTTTGCAGAGGCACTGAAAAAAAATCTGACCAAGTGACCAAGGGCGCCATGATTACAAAAACACGATATTAGTTTTTTTCAGCGTTATTTTTGCAGAGGCGCTGAAAAAATCTGACCAAGGGCGATTACAAAAGCATGATATTAGTTTTTTGAAAGTTATTTTTACACGGCGCTGAAATATCTCACCAAGAGCGCCATGATTACGAAAACACGACATTAGTTTTTTGAAAGTTATTTTTACAGAGGCGCCGAAAATAAATCTGACCAAGGGCGCCATGACTACAAGAACACGATATTAGTTTTTGGAAATTTATTTTTACAAAGGCGCTGAAAAAAATCTAACCAAGGGCACCATGATTACAAAAACACGATATTAGTTTTTTTTTTTTTTTAAGTTATTTTTACAGAGGCGCTGAAAAAATCTGACCAAGAGCTCCATGATTACAAAATTACAATATTAGTTTTTTGAAAGTTATTTTTACAGAGGCGCTGAAAATAAATCTGACCAAGGGGTCATGATTACAAAATTACGATATTAGTTTTTTAAAAGTTATTTTTACAGAGAGGCGCTGAAAATAAATCTGACCAAGGGCGCCATGATTACAAAATTACGATATTAGTTTTTTAAAAGTTATTTTTACAGAGAGGAGCTGAAAAAAAATCTGCCCAAGGGCGCCATGATTAAAAAAACACGATAATAGCTTTTTGAAAGGCATTTTTTACAGAGGTGCTGAAAAATATCTGACCAAAGACGCCATGCTTACAAAAACACGATATTAGTTTTTTTAACTTATTTTTACAGAGGCGCTGAAAAAATCTGACCAAGGGTGCCATAATTGCAAAAACACGATATAGTTTTTGGAATTTATTTTTACAGAGGCGCTGAAAAAATCTCTCTAAGGGCGCCATGATTAGAAAAACACGATAATAGTTTTTTGAAAAGCATTTTTACAGAGGCGCTGAAAAAAATCGGACTAAAGGCGCCATGATTATAAAAACACGATATAGTTTTTGGAATTTATTTTTACAGAGGCGCTGAAAAAAAATATCTCCAAGGGCGCCATGATTAGAGAAACACGATGATAGTTTTTTGAAAGAGATTTTTACAGAGGCGCTGAAAAACAATTTGACTAAGGGCGCCGTGATTAAAAAACACGATATAAAGTTTTTAGAATTTATTTTTACGGAGGGGCTGAAAAAATCTCTCCAAGGGCGTCATGATTAGAAAAACACGATTATAGTTTTTTGAAAAGCATTTTTACAGAGGTGCTGAAAAAAATCTCACAAAGGGCGCCATGATTACAAAAACACAATATTAGTTTTTTTTTAAATTTATTTTTACAGAGGCGTTGAAAAAATCTGACCAAGGGCGCCGTGATTAAAAAACACCATATTAAGTTTTTAAAATTTATTTTTACAGAGGCGCTGAAAAAAATCTCTCCAAGGACGCCATGATTAGAAAAACACGATAATAGTGTTTTGAAAAGCATTTTTTACAGAGGCGCTGAAAAAAATCTGACCAAGGGCGCCATGATTACAAAAACACAATATTAGTTTTTTTGAAATTTATTTTTACAGAGGCGTTGAAAAAATCTGACCAAGGGCGCCATTATTACGAAAACACGATATTAGTTTTTTTTTAAACTTATTTTTACAGAGGCGCCAAAAAAAATCTGTCCAAGGGCGTCATGATTAGAGAAACTCGATGATAGTTTTTTGAAAGGGAGTTTTACAGAGGCGCTGAAAAAAAAATCTGACTAAGGGTGCCGTGATTAAAAAACACGTTATAGTTTTTGAAATTTATTTTTACAGAGGATCTAAAAAAATCTCTCCAAGGGCGCCATGATTATAAAAACACGATAATAGTTTTTTGAAAAGCATTTTTACAGAGGCGCTGAAAAAAATCTAACCAAGGGCGCCATGATTACAAAAACACGATATTAGTATCTTGAAATTTATTTTTACAGAGGCGTTGAAAAAAAAAATTGACTAAGGGTGCCGTGATTAAAAAACACGTTATAGTTTTTGAAATTTATTTTTACAGAGGATCTAAAAAAATCTCTCCAAAGGCGCCATGATTATAAAAACACGATAATAGTTTTTTGAAAAGCATTTTTACAGAGGCGCTGAAAAAAATCTAGCCAAGGGCGCCATGATTACAAAAACACGATATTAGTATCTTGAAATTTATTTTTACAGAGGAGTTGAAAAAATCTGACCAAGGGCGCCATTATTACGAAAACACGATATTAGTTTTGTGAAAGTTATTTTTACAGAAGCGCTTGAAAAAAATCTGACCAAGGTCGCCTTGATTACAAAACACGATATTAGTTTTTTGAAAGTTATTTTTATAGAAACGCTTTAAAAAAATCTGACCAAGGGCGCCGTGATTACCAAAGACGCCTCTGACAAAGGAACCAAATGAAATGAAAATGAAAATCTCCTGTTTTAAATTGGCATTCCTCTTTTTTTTTTCTTTTGTACTTTCACAAAAAAACAGAAATATCAAACTACCGGGCAGCCACCCAGGGCGTTAAATATTTGACAGAAAATATACTAAATACGTCATTAATACCAATCTTAATTTATGCGGAAGCTACTATTCTTCGGGGTACTGAATAAAATCTGCCCCAGGGCGCCATGACTATCAAAGTCTCTGTTAATGAATCCATTTAAAATGAGAATATGTTTCTTATACAGTGTTTCGTCGTTTATACTTGCACAAAAGGCAGAAATAGAAAAATACCTGACAACACCAGGGGCGCTAAATACTTAAACGCAGAAAATATGCAAACGTATTAGACGCAGACTTATTAGACACTTATTAGAAGCATTCTTAGAACAGAACTTATTTAAGCGTATATCTAAATAAGTGAGTACTTAATATTATTTTTCTTAGAATTTATCATTAGTACAGGCTTTGAAACAAAGTCTGTTCCTGGATACCATATGTAACAATGGCATATCTGATTGTCGATAACTTATGTTATCTCGAAATTGGTTTATCTAATTGTATTTAATCACACATGGTTTGCTTATGCTATATACTTAAAAAAATAAAAAGCATTACTTTTTAATTTTCCAAATGAAAATCTTTGAAAATTTTATGCCTTTCAGAATGCGTGCTTTATTAAAAAAAAAAAAAAAAAAGTGACTATGGGCGCACCGGGCATTTGCCTCGTTGCCCGGTGGGCCAGTACGACCCTGGTTTGAAATGTCGTAAAATGTGGCTCCAGCTCGATTGACGTGCCAAGTTTGATATTTTTGTTGTATAGTGAAGGTTTTGACATGTAGATTACAAATACCTTAGGTGCCATTTTTTATACACATTTTTGGGGGTGATTTTCAAGATGGCGTCCAAGATGGCTGCCATTTAATGACTTCTTTAATATTTGAGGCATATTATTGACCAGTATGACAAATTATATGTTTTCAGGGTCAAGAAATACAAATATATAATAAAATTAGGAGTAAATTGAGTTTTTCAAGTGTTTTAAGCGATAAGATGCAAATAAAGCACAAAAATATGAAAGACCTGGAGTTACCTGCGCCCGATATACTAGCGTTTTATTAACCAGGTATACACAACCAAAGTATTTAAATGAAATAATATAAATTATTGAAGATATTGAACAAAATTATTAAAAACAGTATTTATATCTACCGGGTGTCCCAAAAAGGACCGACTGATTTTAAAATTCAATAACTTGCAAACGGTGACAGATATTAAAAAAATTCTTGCAGGAGGGTTATGCATAAGGTCAAAAGTTTTATTACAGTGATTTTCAATTTTAGTTCGATTTACAAACAATAGATGGCGCTGTAAGCAATAGTCGCTAAATACAGGCTCGATTTTTGGTCCTTTATCTTGTTCCATGCAGAAAAAGGAGATGGAAATGTATTATCCAGGCCACGAAGTACCAAAAATCGAGCCTGAATTTAGCGACTATTGCTTACAGTGCCATCTATTGTTTGTAAATCGAACTAAAATTGAAAATCACTGTAATAAAACTTTTGACCTTATGCATAACCCTCCTGCAAGAATTTTTTTAATATCTGTCACCGTTTGCAAGTTATTGAATTTTAAAATCAGTCAGTCCTTTTTGGGACCCCTGGTATATACAATAGTGGGATGTTATGTATCCTCTTCTGAATCACTTCTATCGCTGTGATGATATTGATAGTCTTTTGTATTGTTGCAGTCACTGCATTCGCAAAGGGTAGTACAAACCAGAGAATTCTTTAAGCAAGAACATTTTCCAACTGTACATGTTCTCTTACACTCACATTTCACAAGTTCAATAACTCCTTTGGGCACAGGTAACTCCAGGCATTTGACTGGAGAAATTACTCCTTCATCATTTTTTTCCAACCATTGCCAATAAGTGGGGTTATTGTAGGTCGAGGATTTCTGTAGCCCTTTCCAATGGTGCAAATTAAGTGGGATCTTAGAATATGTGACTTCAGTGCTCCAAGGGTTTGTGGTAATTTCTCCCCCTCGAAACTTTTAGTTCTGAAAAGATGCCATCTTAACTCTGAAATCCTTTAAAAATCACTATTTTTCAAATAAGTCCAGTTGGGGAATTTTTCAAACAACGGCAGATTGGATAATGGATCAACATTAGGTTCCCCAAGTTCTTGAAAAACTGTTATAATATTATCATCACACTGAAGACTGATATACACTTTTATCCACTTCTGTTTTTAAATGCCTACAAATTTTCCTCCCCAGTCTCCACCAGAATAAGAATGTAAACCTAGTAAACCTTTGCTTTTATGAGCACCTATTGCTCAACATCTTTTATTAATATTAGTTTTTCTGTGTTTGTTGCCTCGACCAGCAACAAAATTGATTTCACTGTTTACTAGATGACTTGAAACCAAGTCAATCAGTAATATGAAAATGTCAGTATCTTGCAAAAATACATCGATCTCATTATTATCATGATGGTTCACTATATCAAGTACATGAAGATGTATAAAGGTGTCTGCTTCTTCATGTGTATGATCACATAATTCTGAATCGAAAGCATTCGCGTGTGTGCTGTATGCCTTACTGCCAAAAACGACAAATATTTTCTTCTCACTAGCAGCAAAAATCTGTAGTAATTTATTCCTGAGATACTCAGTCAGCTGCGATTTTGTATCATTATATGAAAGAAACGTCTTTAATGAAACCAACGTTATATTGGTACTATTTGTAATAGTAAATCTAATAGGTTCATTCGCCGCCAATCTTTTCTTACTAGTTTGCTCATTCAATGAATGCTCGAGGTATTGGTCAAATATTATTCTCCCCTCAGTGCAGTATTGCCAGATTGGAGACTTTTTAAATTCAGATTATTTGACTGTCATCACTTTTTTAAAATAGTATAATACGCCTTATTTTTCAGAATATTTAATCTATTTTTAAATAGGCCAAATATTTCTATTTAAAAAAAGCGGTGACAATCAACAATAATTGGACAAAAAAGCCCCCATACTGATAACACTGCTTCAGAGTATCCGCTTGTCATTTTCATACTGATCTTGGTCAAAGCATTTGCGAAGTCTTCACAAGTTTTCATGGCAGGTGTCTTTTTTACTGATTGTACGATTGCCATTCCATGTATAATACAAACTTTTTCTGTCAGAGAAGTAATCGAGGATTCTAATGATTCAAGTATGGATGATTGATTATATTGCTCTATTTCTGCAATAAATGAACTTTTGTCAGATGGAATATGAAGATATCCATCAGAAGAAAATAATGATCTTGATAGTACAGAACACTTGTAGTTTCCAATTGCATCTTTTAGGTTTGTAGACATTTGAGGTCTTGATCCCATAACAACAAGAAAACGAGCAAGAAGTTGCCTATTTTCTTGAATTAGTCTCTCACAAATTCTTCGAATTTCAATTGGCCTTTTTGGTCGAAGATTCAGAATATCATACTTCGCAGATTCTGGAACTTTTATAGATGATGCAATATTCATTAGCGTGGTATTATCTTGGAAAGGATTTCCTCCACAATGATCCCGAATACTCTATTTGACGATGGCTGCTTTGTGAAAAATTCTTAGCAACATGGAAATCCGATGTTGATAGTGTTTCCTGGGCTTAGAGACTTCATTTAGACATTACTTTTCACAGAAAGTTGAAACAATGTATAATACTTCTGATGCACACAAGAAATACCTTTCGAGGGCATTTTCATTCTGAGTTAAACCAATAACTCCATCAATGTTCTTCAGGTCTTTGATTTTCTGTTCCAAGTTCTGGTCTGAAAATAGTTTCGTAAGCGGCACATTGGATTTGGATACTGCAAAACAACCAGATTCAAGCGCATTCCATACTTCTGTATATGTTGTTTTAAGGTCCTTCATCTGTGCTATGTATACTGGAATGAATCTGGCATAATGACATAAGTCATGAGCAAAATAATACTTGATTTGTTCCTCTAATGACGCGAGATGCAATGCCCAATCTCCTTGCGAGTGTCATGGATGAAACGTAGCAAAGTTCCAAATTGGTTCATATACTGTAGTAAGAACTTTGCCATATCACCACTGCATTGTGTAATATGTGGAAGACAATTTTTTTCATCTACTACTCTGATCTCTTCAAACAAAGTTGTAGCTTCAGCTTCACAATCGTGCAGTTTCTCGCGTAGTGAGTCGCAGTTTTCTTGCAGAAAAATAATCTCTGTAGAATGGGCAGTATTTCAAAGAAAAGGTCGTAGCATGCCAAAACGATAGTCATGTAAAACTCTATGCCTCTAGTATATTAGTAATTTTGTAGTAAATTTATAAATAAATAATAAATAACACAATTTATGCCTATTTTGATCGTAGATTTGCATTTTTTGACCCCAAAAACATATAATTTAATATACTGGTCAATAATATTCCACAAATATTGAAAAAGTCAATAAATGGCAGCCATCTTGGACGCCATCTTGAAAATCACCTCAAAAATGTGTAAGAAAAAAATGGCACCTAAGATATTTGGAATCTACATATCAAAAGCTACAAAATAAACAAAAAATATCAAACTTGGCACAAAAATCGAGTTGGAAAACATTTCAGACCCTACTACAAATTTCATTTAAAAATTCAAAATAAATGTATTTCATCTTGATTGTGCACATTTAACTGTACATTATTAATGATTTATTTGAACTTTACTTTTACTAATTTCATCATTTTAAAAATCATCTTAATTTTTATTATTTTAGTTTATTACCTTATTTAATTATTTTAATATTTTACTATATTGTAAGCATTCATTATAATTTTAGTTGTATTGTTACATTGAAATTGCTGTTTAAAAATGCGGGGTGTTTCTAAATGAATATTGGGGTTTTAATGCTTGGTACTATTTATTACATAAAACTTAAAATTATAATTAATACATAAAGTGAAAGAGCAACTCAAACAGTTTTTACCTACAAGCTTACGAGTGTTCAATGTGAGCACCTTTCGTCACACGGCACACATCAAGTCGATAGCTCAGTTCTTCCCGAACATTGATTAGAAAAAAAGTTCTATTTAGACGCTCACCCGATCTGACGCCATGTGATTTCTACCTGTGGTGGTTCATAAAGGATCGTGTGTATGTGCCTCCACTACCAGCTGACCATTGCAGCTGTTGCAACAATGACTAATCAATGTTTGGGAAGAACTGAGCTATCGACTTGATGTGTGCCGTGTGATGAAAGGTGCTCACATTGAACACTCGTAAGCTTGTAGGTAAAACTGTTTGAGTTGCACTTTCACTTTATATATTAATTATAATTTTAAGTTTTATGTAATAAATGTTACCAAGCATTAAAACCCTGATATTCATTTAGAAACACCCTGTATAAACAAAGTGATGATCAGAAATCCGAAAAATTCTAAAATCTGCACAAGTCAGTCCCAAGCTGTGCGGATTTGAGGAAGTCAACTACTGTATAGGATTATTTTCTGAAATCATTTGCATTGAAATAATTTGTTAATTCTGTTTTACTTTTCATTTAAATGTGCTTACATATTATGTTTTTTCAAAGGCTATGCAAGAAGATGTTAAAAATGCTTGTTGGAGTCTTAGTAAATTATATCATCCAGCTATAAGCACCTTGATCCTGTACAAAAAAAGAATGCCGAGATTCTTCTCAACAAGACTAAAGTAGCTTATGAAGGTAACATGTTTTGGTGCTTTTATGTTATTTAAGCATTGAATTCATTGAATTTGACATCCTTTGAATTGCAACTCTTTCCTGTCATTCTCACAAATCATGTGTAATGATGATGATAATTTGGGATTTACCTAAAACAGAAGAACATTTCATATGTTTTTTCAAGAAATGGTGTGAAAAACAGTTAGAAATGTCATCTTCTCAGGGTTGCAAAAAAGCCAGGCTGGTGGCTTTTATTGGTTTTAATCGGCTTTTTTTGGCCAAAATTGGCCTTTTTTGGCCATAATTGGCTTTTATACAATGAAGCATTGTAATTATAAACTACACATTTTAAAGTGTTTTTA
Source organism: Maratus speciosus (assembly GCA_963932465.1). NCBI lineage: Eukaryota > Metazoa > Arthropoda > Arachnida > Araneae > Salticidae > Maratus > Maratus speciosus. The sequence goes on from OZ010790.1 coordinate 609,225,322, forward strand.
ATTAGTTTTAATGACATTTAATTGATTTAGAGTTTAATAAGTAACCCAATTTCTCAATAATGAGGACATTAATACTGGAATAAAACTTAGATGGTTTTGCTAGTGATTTGTAGTCAGAATTGCAAATATGTCAGTTAAATTTAAAAAGGGCCATACCAACTGCCAATTTTTTCATTGCTTTATAAAATTAAAGAGGACAATAGTTACATGTTTTATTACTTAATTAATTTTAAGAGCTATTAATATAAAAGTCTTATTTTATTTCTAGTAAACATTTAAAATTATATACAGTCATATTAATAAAAACACCATTTCTCACTATTAAAAACATTATGAATAGCATATACATAAATATGCATAGCAACAAACTTTTCAAAATTTTATTTAAAGATTTTTTTTCCTTGTTTAAATGCTCTATTTTTTATGCACTTATGTACCACTCACCTCAAATATTACATCCTTTCAAATTTCTCTTTTAACATATTATAACTTAATCTCTCCATATGGACACATAAATAATATTTCCATTTTGATGTGCTTCATTTTGTCATAATTAAATATAATCTTTAAAATGTGTAGTATATGTGGAGCTATGTAATATAGAATTTCAAAACACCAGTTTGGAGCCTAATTTACATTATTTTCAATGTTTATATATATATATATATATTTTTTTTTAGACATAATGCTTTTACAGTTGCCTTCTAGAAGTTATAAAGACTTATTTATTTGAGAAAATTTAATAGAAATGCATAACTTCTTTTAGTAGAAAATATTTATAAGCGTATTAAAAAATTAATCGATCCAAATTTAAAACGAATTAACTGAAAACCAAATTAAAAAAATAAAAACCGGCTTTTTTCAAGTGGTTAAAACCAAAAAAAGCCGGCCGGCTTTTTTTGGCCTGGCTAAAAGCCAGCAACCCTGATCTTCTAGATTGGAACAATTATTAAATGCGAGAGGTGTGTGTCAGTTCTTTAGTTCAACATCAACAAAATAAAATAGGAAGACCTAATAATAACATAAATAATAAGCTTCTATTTCTGTACATATAAAATTAGATGTGATGTTTTCATTTAAAATATACTGTTTTTAGTTTAGATTAACTTTTAATTTAAATTTTTCTGAGTACTTCTTGATTATCCCGTCGACCAAAAAATCTATCACCAAACTATAAGATTAAATACCAATAATGGGTGATCATAAATGTCACATTCACTTGACATTAAACACGATAAACGTGTTTTTTACATCATCAAGTGGTGATTTCTGTAATTTGGAGAAATTGGTCGACGGGATGATCAAGTAGTACCCATTTCTGATATTGACTAAGCCTAGTCATTACTATACCACCTATTATATAAAATTTTGTTATTCATGGACCTTCGGTTGGTGAGGTCTATTTTGATCCCTGACAATTAGGGGGGGGACAGAAATTAATTTTTTTCATGTGACATATCGTTTTAAAGATTTTGGTCTGTACATTACTAAGCACAACTCATTTTTTCACCACTAGATGGCGTTTTAATTTATTCATTACTACCACATACAATTTTCCAAAAATTTACGTAGCAAATCTCAACAGTTAGCAGCTTCTCTCCCGTTTTGACACAGTGAGTGGGCATGTATGTCAGACAAAATTGAATTAAAGATATAAAATCATTTAAATTTAAGGTTCATTTAAGAATATTATCACGGGCCTGGACAGTGCCGGATGGGTCAACTGGTACAAAATAAAATTTCACTAAACAGTGATACTGCTGTACTTGAAAAAACCTGGGTCCCCGGGACCCAGGATTTCCAAAAATCTGGGTCCTTTTTTTACAAAAGCGGGTCCCCATCAATAATAATTTATATTTTAAAGGAAAATGAAACTTGTTTATTTGGAAAAGGTAAATGAAATGCATTAATTATTGTTTTAATAATAATTAAATAATGAATTAAAACCAGTATTATTTGCACTCAAATAAGATATTTTTAAAAAATATTAAGAGAAATTTTCTTTTTTTTTTTTTAAAGTAAAAATGCAAGATACAATTTTAATTGTAAAATAATGTTTATTTGAGAGTAGAAGATACCAAGTTCCACTAACAAGTATCACTAATGTTCGCATTTCTTTTAAAAATGGGCAAGACAGGTTTATTGAAAAAGATATTTTTGCTGAAAAAAAGAATACTTATGGTAAGTAAAGATGTACTTTTTGTTGAATGAATAGGTACTTTCATTATACTTCCCATTGAATTATTTGTCAGCATAGATCTGTGTTGGAATCAGATATTTTCCTTGGAAGGGAAATTTACATCTAAATCATTAATAAACATCAAATCCTAAATGTTCTGAAGGTGGGAGACATTTCAATGCAGTAAGAAGAAGGGGGGAGGGGATTTTTCACTGGTCCACCTACTGAATACATTATCAAAGTACACTGAAATCATTCTGTATTTTTAAGAATCTCATAAAAAAAAATTAATCCCATTTTATGAATTTTCTACCTATAAGTTTAGTTTGCACATCTTTTTTGGTGCTTTGACTAAATTCACGTTTTTTCCGCGTTACTTTGACGAAATTCGCGTTTTTTCCGCGATCCTTTTGTCGAAATTCGCTAGTTTTTCGCGAGCCTGTCACGAAAATCGTGTTTTTTCCGCGATGCTTTGAAAAATTCAGCTTTATTCCGCTATTTTTTGACGAAATTCGCTATTTTGTCTCAGTCCTTTTACGGAAATAGCGTTTTTTTCGCGATATTTTGATGAAATTTGTGCTTTTTCGCGATCCTTTGACGAAAATCCGCTTTTTTACGCTATTTTTGACGACATTCGGTATTTTGGGGGGATCCTTTGACGAAATGCGCTATTTTTTGCAATCCTTTGACGAAAATCAGCTTTTTTCCGCGATATTTTGATGAAATCTGCGCTATTTTCGCGATCCATTGACAAAAGTCGGCTTTTTTCGCGATTTTTTGACGAAATTCGCTATTTTTCGCGATCTTTTAACGAAATATGCTAATTTGTCTCGGCCCTTTTACGAAAATCACGTTTTTTCGCAATATTTTGATGAAATTTGCGCTTATTTCCGCGAAATTTTGATGAAATTTCGCTTATTTCCGCGATTTTTTGACGAAATTCGCTTTTTTCGCGATCCTTTGACGAAATACGCTATTTTTTCGCGGCGCTTTTACGAAAATCGCTGTTTTTGCGCGATATTTTGATGAGATTTGCGCTTTTTTTCGCGATCCTTTGACAAAACACGGCTTTTTTCCGTGATTTTTTAACGAAATTCGCTATTTTTTCGCTATTTTTTAACGAAATACGCAATTTTTTTCGCGGTCCTTTTACGAAAATCGCTGTTTTTGCGCGATATTTTGACGAGATTTGCGCTTTTTTTCGCGATTCTTTGACGAAAATCGGCATTTTTCCGCGATTTTTTGACGAAATTACGCGTTCCACGGGACGCGTTAGAGCTATTATTTTGCGTCCCGTCTCCGCTTTTTCGCGTAATTTACGCGCTATAGCGCGTCCGCGGCATCCCTAACTAAATGTTATGCTATTTGGTTGTATTTTTTTGCATTTTCTCACGATAATCGTATATTTTTCTGTTACATGTGGCAAACATAACACTGCAATCTCATACATAAAGCTGGAGGATTTTACTCAGGGCTTGAAATGTACCGGAGCAAACCGGAACGACATTCCGGTTCGTGAAAGTATGGAAAATATTGTCCGGTTCGTGGAATTATTTTAAAATATTGCAGTTTCATACATATAGCTTACTATGTTCTCTGTAACGTTTTTTTTTTTTTTTTTTTTTTTTTTTTTTTCTAATTACAGTGGAACCCGGTTAAGACGCTCATGGTTAATACGCGATCCCGCTTAATAAGCAGATTTTTTCCGATCCCTTGATCATTCCCTATAAGACTAATGCAAAAATATCACGCTTAATACGCGAACAGTTATTACGCGATCCCGCTTAATACGCGAGAGATTTCCGGTCCTTTAAGGCAGAAAATGATGTTTAAGACGCGAATTCATTGATCAAGATGGGAATTCCGTGTCTCTTTTCCAGTATTGCTAATTTAACGAATTTTTTATATCCAAATAAAAAACAGTCTCTCCAAATAGAAATATTTACTTTATTTAATAACAGATTAATTAAGGCGATTAAAAAAACCCCCGCTAAATTAACAACACTGTAATTATTTGATCCCGCGTCCTAACATTCTATGTTAACTCGCTTCATGTATGTTTTAACTGTAGAGAGAGAAAGACGAATTCAGGGTACTCAGATATGTCATAAAATTATTATTAAAGATGATTATACCTATTGTTAGTGAGGTTTTAAATGTAAGTTATACTTTGTTTTAAAACGCATATTATAGGCAAAAAAAATGAAACTCTTAAATATTAAATAAATATGACTGCGGTTGTTTAATTTTTGTATGTTTTCTTTTCTTTTTGGTATGCTAACAATATTTTTTACAAAAAGAATAATAAGGATAGATTATAATGGTACTCATTATCACAAGTAGTAAATATGATTTTAGCAACTGGATTGTGCTTCAAAAGTTTAATATTTTTTACCCCTGTTAAAAAAAATTAATCTAGCTGAAAATTAATTTTCTTATTTTTGATTGTAACGTATTAATCTACAATAAAGCCGTTTAAATTCATTTTTTTTATTTTCAGTTATTATTCCAGTCGTTCCTAAAAAAAATAATGAGTTAAAGTTAAATACAATGAAATTTCATTCTAAATATACCTAAAAGATACAATTTCCTACCGTAAACATCTAATCGAAAGCTATAAAGTTAATTTAGATGATTAGATGAGTAACTAAGCACTGTTTCTGCAACATTATACAAATCACGTTTAATACGCGATCCCGCTTAATACGCGACTTTTGTCCACTCCCTTGAAACGCGTCTTAACCGGGTTCGACTGTATTTAGAATCTTGAAAGCATTTTTTAAAATTGGTTTTTCTACAGTTAAATATAAATTTGCTATACAGTAAATTCCCGATTATCCGAGTTAATATGGACCAAGCTCACCTCGGATAAGCAAAAAAGTGGGATAAACTGGATTTACACATTATGGTACTAGTAGCATTTCTTTGATGTTCATTTCCGTTACTTTTAAGGAAAATGGGGAATGAAATTGTCTAGTTGAAAAAGTCCTCCCTTGATAGTTTTTTGTTTGTTGAATGTCAATTTTGCTGCAGTTTTTTTCTCTGCAGTATTACGCTACTGCACAGCTACCAATTTCTAAGATTTTTTCTCTTACCACTAAAACTTACTAGCAAATTTTGCCTAATTCAATCGCAGAAATCTAACAATTGTCAACGATTAAATATGGGAAAAATTTGTATTAAATTTTAGAGGTAACAAAACCGCACAAATTGTCAGCTATATGATTCTATTAGTGTCATGCAAATTGCAAGTGTAGCCTCTTCTTTCTGCTCAAAGTATTAAATAAATAAAAAAAAAAATATGGCCATTTTTTCTTCGTTCTGACGAAAAAATCTGAGTTCTAACTTTTTACGACTGCTCTTTCATATACATCTAACACTTCATTCAGCCGTAAAAAGTTAGAACTCTGATTTTCTGGTCAGAATGGGGGGGGGAGGGAAAAAATGGCCATATCTTCCCCCATTTTGATCAGAAAATCAGAGTTATAACTTTTTACGACTGCTCTTTCATCTTCAACTAACACTTCACTTATAACGGCTGTTTCATAATAATGGAAGCCATCAGCCCATCAGAAGAAAATAACTCGGTGAAGCGGGAATCGGATAATCGGGACATTACTGTACTTTAAAAAAAAAAAAAAAAAAAAAAAAAAAAAATCGACAATAATTTTGAAATAGCGTTCCGGTTTGTTTCAAAGTAATTTTAAAGCATTTTTAAAAAAATTGTCTTTTTAATCATTTATGGCGATAAATGCTCATAGTGTTTCGGTATTGTGTTTGTCATAATTTTAGAATATTTAATATTTATTTTTACCCAGAAGGCCCAAGGTTAACCAAATGAAGCTGGGTGGTTTTGCTAGTGCTTGATAAAGAGCCCAAGCTAGTGAATTTTTTAAAAAACCTTTATTTTTTGTTCAGTTTCTTTTTAAGATATGGCAGCAAGAAAGAAAAGAAGATTTTTTATTTTCACTACGAATGTTATGTTGTTTTAACAAACAAATATTTATTGTTGCATCATGTGGTAATAGATTTTAAAAATAATAAATAATTTTTGTTAAGTTACTTTTTAAGATTGTGCACCTGGAAACATAAAGATTGTTATTTTTTTTATGCACAAAACATTCTAAGATATTTGTAAAGAATTTGTACTTCTCATGGAGACCTATCAGAGAAATTGTTTGGTGGTAAAATTTCGGGAAAAATTTGATCATTTCTCCCAAAACCTGGGAAAACTATTTAGCTACCCTGAAAAAAATGTCTAATCTGTATTTTAAGTTCACATTAGCCAACAAACACTGTTATTTGGCATGCTTTGTCATTGCTTGTTTATATGAAAAAATTAATAATTCTGAAAATTTGTTCTTAATATGTTTTTTGTGAAAATGCATGTAAATCATGTTAAGGGCCATTTTTAAATTTAAATTCATGCCACTCGCAGTCATAACTATTGAAATGATTTGGAATTGGAACAGTTTTTCTTTTATCCATAAATGGATTTAATCTTGATTTAAAACCGAATATCTGATAAAAATCTTTGACTAGCTACTGTGTCTGGAAATTTGGTTCAAAATGCCAACTTGCACAGTATTTGCTCAGAGATACTCTGTCTTTTCTAAAAAATAGAAAAAAAAAACTATTTGATTTCATAGTTTTCTTTTTAAGATTTGGCAACAGGAAAGATAAAGATTACATGGCCCTTGACTAAATTTGGAATTTGAATGAAATTCCTTCATATGCATAGCTGCATATACTCGTATTAGTTAGTTTTATTCTTTGAACTCAATATTACTCCTAGTGAATATTGATCTTGGTCTTAATGAATAAGAGCATCAGGCAATCTTAGGCTTAAAAAGAAAAAAATGAATTTCAGCAGTGTGTCAGAAAGTGACCAGTTTGGATTTGAACGCATCCTTAATAGAACAGCCTATATTAATTTGCTGTCCAGGAAGCATATCAATATACCATATTCTTCTTGAACCTCAGACTGATTAATACTTAATATTATGATTATGAAATAAATATGACCCCAGCTTATTGATTGCTAATGTTGTTTTTGAATGAGAAGTTGTTGTCAACTTTCTTATGTGGTGGAAGATGAGTGGAACATCAGTGGCTGATTTTTCACTTGAATACAGACCACCTGTGGGATGCCTTCTGTTTGCAGATAACTTTGATACCATTCTTCCAGTGGCTGCAGCGAGGTTGGTCTTACTTAAGGGCCATCAGACAAATCTGCATCATTTATTCCATCATAAACGTTTGGAATTCGAATCAAATTCATTCATGTGCATGGCTGCCTATACAGTAGACTCCCTCAAATCCGTAATCCTAAAATCCACAAATGCCTAAAATGTGCACATTATCGCTGATGTAAACAATGAAATTTTCAGTTGATATAGGGACAAAATTACAGAATTTTTTAGTTTTATATCATTCCGTATGTATTTTAATATGTAATTCTAGATAATATGACTGAACTCGTGGTTTTTCATGAAGGAAGAATAACTTTATTTCCGAAAAAAATTAAAGATATTGCTGATATCACTGGTAATTGCAATCTTTTTATCAAATATTATTTATGTATTAATCAAGGTTTTTTGGTCAGTATTAAGACTGGCTAAACCTGAATTAAAACTTCTTTACTTTAGTATTTTGATATGAATTAATAGACTACCTTTATGAAGAAAGTTTCATTGAATAATTCAAGAAAAATGTATCTCATCTTTATTGTGCATATTTAATTGTACATTATTAATTATTTATTTAATCTTTACTTTTAATAATTTAATCATTTTTTAAATTATTGTACTTTTTATCATTTTAGTTTATTACTTTACTTAATTATGTTAATGTTTTACTATATTGCAAGAATTCATTATAATTTCGATTGCATTATAGCATTCAAATTACTGTTTAAATAATGTAAATGAAGCAATGATCAGAAATTTGCAAAATTCTAAAATCCACACAACCTCTGGTTATAGCTATCTGTATAAATTTGAGAGAGTCTACTGTGTATTAGTCAGTTTTACTCTTTAAACTCAGTACTATAGACTCTCTAAAATCCACGCATCATCGCAGATGTAAACAATGAAACTTTCAGTTCAGATGTACGAGCAAGATTACAGACTTTTTATTTTTATATCATTCTGTAGGTTTTAATATGTAATTCTTGTTAATATGACTGAACTCATCTTTTTTCATGAAGGCAGAATAAATTAATTTCTGACAAAATTCAAGATATTGCTGATATCACCGGGAATCACAATCCTTTTACCAAATATATTTATGTATTAATCAAGCTTTTTTTAAACTAAATTAAAATAATAAAACTTTATATAAATCACCATAAAGTCAAAACAATACACAGGATGCGTTTTGTGACCTTGTCTCCTTACGGACCCGTGTTTACAGTCGTCGATGACGAGCTGTTATATTTTCCAGCTCAAAATGCATCCTGTGTATTGTTTTGATTTTATGGTGATTTATACAAAGTTTTCTTATTTTAATTATGATGTATTGCCAGTTTTTCAGTGCTGTTTCAACGAGCTTTTCTGATTATTAAATCTGGCTAAATCTGAAATAAAATTTCCTTATTTTATGATGTTGATGTGAATTAGTAGGGTACCTTTGTGAGGCAAGTTTCATTGAATAATTCAAAATAAACGCATCTCATCTTTATTATGCATATTTAATTATGCATTATTAATTATTTACTTGACCTTTTAATAATTTTGTCATTTCTAAAATTATCTTAATTTTTATTATTTTTGTTTATTACTTTACTTAATTATTTTAATATTTTACTATATTGTACGTATTCATTGTAATTTTTATAGCATTTTTACATTGAAAATGTAAAAAAAAATGTAAACAGTTTGTGTAACGGTTTGTAAACAAAATGTAAATGTAAACAAAGCAATGACCAGAAATCTGCACAACCTCTGATCCCAAGCTGTGCGGATTTGAAGGAGTCTATTGTATGTATTACTCCTGTTTAATGTTAACTGAACCTTCTGCATGTCAAATGTGGGATTTAAAATTATCAGAGTCTCATGAACCACGAGAGGATTCATATTTAACTATCTAGCCACCTCTTTCATTTTAACTTGTCTGATGTCTCAAAAGTCTATCACAATTCTTTGATAGTGCTTCAAAGCCACTGTAATGAACTGGTCTATTCCAGGTTTTTTTTTTCTCAGGATCTACACTTCATTCGTAGGCTATTTTTATACTGTTTAGGCTTATTCAGTGATGGAACAGCTGCGCCAATTGCTCCAATTGCGCCAAATCGATAATGCTGCGCATTTCTGCGCCAAAACGATCATTTTTCAACGAATTTGCGCCCAACTGCGCCAATTCAATAATAATTCTTGAGCCAAATCGATTATTTTCCACCCGAATTTCGCCAGAAGATTGCGAAAAACATGCGAATTTGATCAAAAGATCGTGAAAAAGACGCGATGTTTCTCAAATGATCACGTGAATTTTAACAAAGGATCGCTAATTTCGTCAAAAAACGCACAAAACGTGATCAAAAGATCGCGAAAAAACGTGATTTCGTTAAAAGATCGCGAATAAAAGCAAATTTCGTCAGAAGATCACGAAAAGACGCAAATTTTCTCGAAAGATCGAGAAAAGCACGCGAATTTTGTCAAAAGATCACGAAAAACACTCGAATTTCGTCAAAAGATCGCGAAAAACACGCGAATTTCGTCAAAAGATCGCGAAAAACATGCGAATTTTGTCAAAGGATTGCGTAAAAAACGTGAATTTTGTCAAAGGAGCGCTAACTTCGTCAAAACACGGTCAAAAGATCGCGAAAAAATGCTACTTTCGTTAAAAAGTCGCAAAAAACACGCGAATTTCGTCAAAAGATCGCGAAAAACACGCGAATTTTGTCAAAGAATCGCGAGAAAAAACATGAATTTTGTCAAACGATCGCTGATTTCGTCAAAAAACGAACAAAACACGGTCAAAAGGTCGTGAAAAAACGCTTTTTCGTTAAAATATCGCAGAAAAACCATCGCGGAAAATTTCATCAAAAGATCGCGAATAAAACGCAAATTTCATCAAAACATCGCGAATAAAATGCAAATTTCGTCAAAAGATCGCGAAAAACACGCGAATTTCGTCAAAGGAGCACGGAAAAAAAAACTTTAATTTTGCCAAAGGATAGCTAACTTCGTCAAAAAACGAACAAAACACTGTCAAAAGATCGTGAAAAAACGCTACTTTCGTTAAAATATCACAAAAAAACACCGCAAATTTCATCAAAAGGTCGCAAAAAACACAGGAATTTCGTCAAAAGATCGCGAAAAATACGCGAATTTTGTCAAAGGATCGCGGAAACAAACGGGAATTTCGTCAAAGGATCGCTAATTTAAAACTAACAAAACGGGGTCAAAGATTGTGAAAAAACGCGAATTTCATTAAAAGATAGCGGAAAATCCACAAATTTCATCAAAAGGTCGCAAAAAACGCAAATTTTCAGACGATCGCGAAAAACCGCAAATTTCGTCAAAATATTTCGAAAAACACGCTAATTTTGTCAAAAGATAGCGAAAAACACGCGAATTTCGTCAAAGGAGCACGGAAAAAAAAACTTGAATTTTGCCAAAGGATAGCTAACTTCGTCAAAAAACGAACAAAACACTGTCAAAAGATCGTGAAAAAACGCTACTTTCGTTAAAATATCACAAAAAAAACACCGCAAATTTCATCAAAAGGTCTCAAAAAACACAGGAATTTCGTCAAAAGATCGCGAAAAATACGCGAATTTTGTCAAAGGATCGCGGAAACAAACGGGAATTTTGTCATAGGATCGCTAATTTAAAACTAACAAAACGGGGTCAAAGATTGTGAAAAAACGCGAATTTCATTAAAAGATAGCGGAAAAAACCACAAATTTCATCAAAAGGTCGCAAAAAACGCAAATTTTCAGACGATCGCGAAAAACCGCAAATTTCGTCAAAAGATTTCGAAAAACACGCTAATTTTGTCAAAAGATAGCGAAAAACACGCTGATTTCAACACAGGGTCCAAAAATACACGAATTTCGTCAAAGGATTGCAAATTTTGTGAAAGAGTTGTAGAAAAAACGCGACTTTCGTCAAAGAATCGCAGAAAAAACACGACTTTCGCCAAAGAATTGCAGAAAAAACACGACTTTCGCCAAAGAATTGCAGAAAAAACATGAATTAATAGCAAAATGACGTTTTGATGCTCCAAAATAGTTATTTTCTGCTCCAAAATGAGCATTTTTGCTGCTCTAAAATAGTTATTTTCTGCTCCAGGGTGGGTTTTTGTTGCTCCAGAGTGGCTTTTTGTTGCTCCAGAGTGGCTTTTTGCTGTTCCAGAGTGGCTTTTTGCTGCTCCAAAATGAGGTCCATGCTGTTCCATCACTGCTTATTGGTTGATTTGTTTTTGAATGAGAAATTGTTATTTATGATTTTTTTCTTTCTCCATAAATTTCGGAACTGTGTGTATTTGTATTCAGTTTTCTACAGTGATTTTAATTTTCTGTGAGAAGCTTATCTGCTATTAAATATGTTTTTGATTAATTTTAAAATATAATAATTAACATAATTTTATTTATTGCAGATTCATAAAACCATAAAGGCACTTAAAAAGAAAAGGATATATTGATATCCATGATATCATTCAAAGCAGACAAAAATATTTAAAATATGAAATATGGAACAAACCATTTCTTTAAACGAGCTTTTTGAAAAACCAGCTTCTGATTTCCACCAAGGAAAATCGTTTGTTTGTGAGATATGCAAGAAGTGTTTCTCTCAAAAGTGCCGTTTAAACAGACATCTCTTAATTCATACAGGTGATAAACCTTTTGTTTGTGAGATATGCAACAAGAAATTTTCTGACAAGAGTCATTTGGAAAGTCATCTGTTAACCCATATTGGTGATAAACCTTTTGCATGTGAGATATGCAACAAAAAATTTTCTAGCAAGTCTAATGTGAAACGTCATCTGTTAATTCACACTGGTGACAAACCTTTTGTTTGTGAGATATGCAACAAGAATTTCTCTTTAAAGGAAGATTTAAAGAGGCATCTATTAGTTCATACTGGTGAGAAACCTTTTGTCTGTGAGATATGCAACAAGAATTTCGCTGGAAGGAGACAATTAAACAGCCATCTATTAATTCATACTGGTGAGAAACGTTTTGTGTGTGAGATATGCAACAAAAAACTCTCCCAAAAGAGAGATTTGAACAGACATCTGTTAATCCATACTGGTGAGAAATCTTTTGTGTGTGAGATTTGCAACAAGAAATTTGCTTGCAGATCTAATTTGAAAAGTCATCTGTTAACTCATACTGGTAACAAACCTTTTGTTTGTGAGATATGCAACAAGAATTTCTCTCAAAAGGGAGAATTAAAAAAGCATCTCTTAATTCATACTGGCGAGAAGCCTTTTGTTTGTCAGATATGCAACAAGAATTTCACTCTGTCTACACAATTAAACAGCCATCTATTAATTCATACTGGTGAGAAACCTTTTGAGTGTGAGATATGCAACAAAAAGTTCTCCCGAAAGAAAGATTTAAATAGGCATATGTTTCTCCATACAGGGGAGACACCTTTTGTGTGTGAGGTATGCAACAAGAAATTTTCCGAAAGGAGTAATTTGAAAAGTCATCTGTTAATTCATACTGGTGAGAAACATTTTGAATGTGAAATGTGTAACAAAACTTTCTTTCAAAGGGGAAATTTAAACAAGCATCTGTTAATTCATACTGCCGGGAAACCTTTTGTTTGTGAGATATGTAACAAGAAATTCTCTCAAAATCGTTATTTAAACATGCATCTATTAATTCATACTAGTGAGAAACTTTTTGTGTGCGAAATATGCAATAAAAAATTCTCTCAAAATCGTTATTTAAATAAACATATGTTATTGCATACTGATGAGCAATCTTTTTTATGTGAGATATGCAACAAAAAATTCTCCCAAAAAGAAGATTTAAGCAGCCACCTGTTAATTCATATTGATGAGAAACCTTTTGTATGTGAGATATGAAACTAGAAATTCTGTTCTAACTGTGTATTAAACAGCCATCCGTTAATTCATATTGGTGAGGAACCTTTTGTGTATGAGATATGTAACAAGAAATTTTTGAGAAAAGGTAATGCAAGTGTTCATCTATACTCCAATAATTTGTAATTTTGTGGAGTTGAACTTTCCCCTTCCTCATGGGCTTGTAGTAGAGTCAAAGGTTGGTTTGTTGTAGTGAGTTTATGGATATATGTTTACCTAAACATTCAGCCCATTTATTCTTCATTAGTAAACACGGTACTTTTATGTTATCTGGGCACAGGTGATAAATCACCAAATATTGTTCTTATATCATATTCATATTATATTCTTGTAATTTAAAATATAAACCTTTCATTCATTTCATTTAAAATACATGCTTCTCACTTGTTTCATTTAAAATAGTAAAATACTATAAGCAAAAACATGTAATTTCAGCATCCAAAAATTGTGTTCAATTTACATGTGCTTGAAATATGAGCTGATATTTGCAATTAAAAAATGCTGTTGGCGAGATTTGCACCTCGATAACATAAAAGTACCATCAACAATATCTTAAGTACAAAAATATATATAAAAAAAAGAAAAACTTGTGGTTTATTGAGACATTGTCCAATTGTGAGAAGATTTTGCAAGGTGAAAGAAAATTGAAAATAGAGTTCAATATACAAATATTTTATTTCTGAGAATATATACAGCATAGAGATGAACTTTACTTTGCCTTATAGAACTCAAAATTTAATACTATCTACATATCGTAATGCTTTCCACAAAATATTCGCTGAAACAATATTTAGTACTACTTAGTTATCCCATCGACTCATTTTGCCAAATTATATAAATCACCAAACCACTCGCCAACTTATACAAATGGAAATAATTTTTATTTTAAATAACAAAAGAAAATATAAATTAGTATAACATTAATAAAAATACAAATAAAACGTTGAAATAAAAATCACTCGATAACGTAAACATGTGTAATTTGCTTAAAGTCAAGTGAATGTGACATTTATGATCCACCATTATTGGCATTTAATCTTATACTTTGGCGATAGAAATTTGATCGACGGGATAACCAAGTAGTACCCAATATTTTTTCAAGAGATATATTGACATAACATATTTTTTACTTTTAGTAATAATTTAGGAACAGATGTTATATATTCCCGCGGCCACCATCTTGGATTTTTTTCTTGGCATGAAAACCCCTTTTCTGCCAAGCAGATTTATGTGCATGTTAGTCTTAATGGTGTTGCCAGAACACGTCACTCCTCAGGGTTTCCTTGTCGATAAACGGACACAAAACATCGCCGAGAAATCCAAGATGGCGGCCTGCAGGAATATATAACATCTTTAAATTCTGGATAAATATCTTAAGGCTAATGTCAGACAGACATCTTTTTGCACGCTTTTTTACTTACGTATTATCCCTACACAATGCCGCTAGCATTGTGAAGGAATAATATGTAAGTAAAAAAGATGTCCGTCTGACATTAGCCTTAACCTTTAACACTAGAATAGTGTTTCTTGTATACCTAGAACTAGTGAGGCGGGTCATATCTGATAGAGTGGCAGGTGGCTGCACAAACCATCACCTCATCGAGTTGACAGCTGAAATTTCAAGATTAGACAGAACTCGATCTGCTTATTAAAATGAAACTGGTCTGCCAAGTCCTGTCTTGGTGGAAAACACCTGCTGACCCCATTTTAGGGGTTGATTGGTAGGTTTATCATTATGTTTTCCTGCACCCAAAGATATGCAAACATGAAGAACTAGGAGCAGGAAGACACAATGGTAAATGTACGAGTCAGCTGCTAAAATCGGGTTTGCAGGTGTTTTCCACCCAGATACAACTTGGCAGACCACTTGCATTTTAATATGCAGATCGAGTTTTAACTAATCCTGGAATTTCAGCCGTCAACTCAACGAGGTGATGGTGTCTGCAGCCAAGGTTATTAGACATATAAGGTTGGCTCGTCACTAAGGACGCCGTCCCGCCTACTCTCGTTGCTATGCAGGATCATACGTCACAAGAATCCATGAATCCCTTCCGTAACCCTTGTTTGCTTTGTTTTTGTTGGTTCGTCCGAAATATTTTTTATTAGATTTGAAGACAAATACACGAAGACTTGAATTTGAAGCTCTCTTTTAAAGTGCATGGTGTGGTCTTTAATAATATCAAGGTAAGAATAATTACATAATATATATGCTTTTAAATGTTCATAATTGACACGTTCCCTGCCGAGTTTCTTTGTGTAAGTGACATTTCTTTGTGTACGCACAACTTGATACATGTGTTAGAGGTCTGCACGGGCCGAAATTTTCAGGCCCGGGCCTGACCCGACTCATAGAAGAAAAAAATCGTCCCGGCCCGTACAAAAAATATTGGCCCGGTAAAAAAGTTAAAAGTTCGGCCCGAGCCCGGCCCGGCCCGAGTAAATTTCTACAAAACAATGATTTTTACGTCGATTTGGTTAAAGATTTGTCTCGTACGAGAAGTTCTGACCAACTTTTTTTTCTTTCATGTCTATAACCTTTATTTTTATCGAAGGGACGCGGGCTGCGATATTTATTTTTTTAATCAATCTCTATTTCTTGTATGTAAATGTTTCAGTTATCATTAATATAGTTACAATCTCTATTTCTTGTTTGTAAATGTTTCAGTTATCATTAATATAGTTAATCCATATTCCATGTATTGAAACGTTAAAAATCTGAAAAATGCTATACAGTAAAATCTTCTAAGACGGAATTGCATAGAAAAGAAAAAAATTCGTTACAGACAAGTTCCCTTCTTAGCAAGTTGTAAATTTATTATATATCCTTTTCTTATGTATTAGTATATTAATTTTGCATAGATCAACACGTTTTTCAGTTTATAACAAGATTCCGTCATAGGCAGGTTCTTTTTCACATGTTTTATTATATTTTCATTTAGCTATATTTTAATAATCGTGGAAATATACTATTCTTTAAAAATAATAAATTTTAATGTTTAGTTGTAGAATAATGGCGATTTTAAAAATGTATAAGTTTTTTGCAAAAAATTTTGGTCAGGGCCTAATTTTACTGACCTTTGAACGGGCCAGGCTATGCCGAGACAATGATTTTCATACAGGTTGGATCAAAAATAGGACTGACAATTTTGGGCCTTGAAGACTAGGAATGAAACCAGTCTCGGCTCTGTGCAGAAAAAAAAAGTTAGACCCAGCTCGGCCCGGCCCGATACTTCAGGAAAAAAGTAAGGTCCGACCCGTAAAGAGTAGTCACTAGGCCCGGCCCAGACTGCAACCAGACTGCTTTCCCGAATCACAAAATATCGCATTGAAAATCCCTAAAAAATCACTAATCACGGGGTAAGAAGTTTACCATATATTAGGCTAAAACTTTGAAATCGAATTACTTTTACGAATGTCAAAAAATCGCCGTGAAACATTAAAAAACTCTTAAAATCGCTTTAAAAAATGCGAAACACTGAAAAGTCGATGTATGATTTCAAAATAAACTTCACTGAAAAGAGGTCAACATTTATTATACTGAATTAGAATATTGTTATCAGATTTCTATTAATAATGTAAAAAATGTTTGCAAAATTCATAAAAACGTTAAAAACTACATAAAAAAAAGTAATTGTAATGAAGTTTTTTTTAATCTTTTAAAAAAGATATATTCCCCAATTAAAATATCTGCTTCAGCATTACTTTAATTTATTTTTTTTAATTATTCATTAATTGTTTTCTTTTTAGTATTAAAATGCTTTCCAATACGTAAATAATTCGCCAGTAAAGGTGGATAAATTTTTTTTTTTTTTTTTTTTTTAGTTATGCAAATGATTCAAAATTCGAAAAAGTCCAATTGACGAGTTGCGGAGGATTCCGAATTTTTTACTTTGTACTTTACTAATATGCTTTAAAAGAATAATAATTGCATATGTTGTAAGTATTTTTAATGTTTTTTAAAACTTAAAAATATTTTAAAACTTATTAGTTTTTATAAATGTAATTCTGAGAAGCTATTATTTTGTTTTTCTAATTTGTAGAAATTACATATTAAACCGTACATTTAATTAAATGAATTCAAGTTGCAACCCATTATTTTACTAATTTAATAAATATATATATATATATATAAATAAGAAATAGACAACTGATAAGTATAAAAATATATACATTAATAACAAAATAAGAGAGAGATAATAAGAATTATAATTCAGCTATAACTGTATTTTCTCTTTTTTTTTTTCCACCCATGTCACTATAAAGATTTTAAAACTTATTAATTTTCTTCTATGTAGTTTAAAACTAAGGTCTATTATTTCTTTACACGTGTAAAAAAAGTATCAATAATTTTTTTCACTTAAAATTGCATAACAATTCAACTGTATATAACGCTATTAGCATAGGATGGATTCTGATTGTGGATTCTTGTGACGTAGTAGAGCGGGAGCCCTCCGATTGGGTGAAAAGTTACGAGCCAACCTTATATGTCTAATAACCTTGGTCTGCAGCTACCTCCTGGTCTATGACCCATTGACTTCAACAATATTGTTCTTGCCAAACTAGTTCTTGACTCCAGCCTTGCTTTTTCTAGCATGCTGTGCCTTTATCTTGCACTAAAGAAGAATCTCGCTAATAGATTCAAAACAGCTGTTTGCTGCTTTTTATGTATTGTTTGTGCATTTTTAAACATTGGTTTTCTGTTTTTTAATATCGTTCTTGTTTTGTATTGGAGATATAGTCCAAGAGCCGGCAGCACAAAAACCTATGTTATCAAGCTCAAGAAAAAAACCCTTCATTTTATGGAAGAGTAGAAGTAGGGGAATCTAATGATCCATGTCTGCCGGAAGTGAAGTGGTGCATAAACCAAAAATGAATATCACCAGTGGTTGACTCGTAGGTTTAGCATTGTGTTTTCCTGCTCCCAGTCCTCCATGTTTTCATATCTTTGTTTGTAGGACAAGCACAATGATAAACCTAAGAATCAACCACTAGTGGTATTCATTTTTGGCTTATGCACCACTTCACTTCCGGCAGACATGGATAATTAAATTCCCCTACGTCTATCCTTCTATAAAATATTTTTTTTTCCTTGTGCTTGATAACATAGGTTTTTGTGCTGTCGCCTCTTGAACTAATACAGACACATAATAAGGTTTGATGATTAATACAACGATTTTTAGTTAATTATTAATACAATTTAACTTCTAGAGTATTACACAATATGAAATTTAGTGAATAAGTACCATCAAAGCAAATTTAAATTTCTAATTTCAGATCAGAGCTTTGAATCTAATATGAAATAAAAAGTAAGAAATACCTTTCAAATATATAATTTAATTATCACTTTAAATTTTGTAATAGCGTTCCCATAAATTAATAAGATTTTTGAATACAGTAAAAGTTAAATATGTATATCTCGACATCTTTTACTCATATACTACTACTTTCCGTCAAAATAATTCACATAAAATGCTACATTCTTTCTTTCTTTTTTGCAGTGCATAATCAATACAGAAATTTTAAACATTCTTTTACACACAGTATTGTTTTATGGATTTTGCACTGCTTTATCTGTCAACGTTTTCGTTTGTTTGAAATTTCTGAGGTGGTCTGTGGACGGATAACTACTGTTTTTTTTTTTGCAATATATTTATTTCTTAGCTCCTCTGCTAATTTTAGAATATAGTCACTTCTGCTCATATTAAAACCAGTTGTCGCTTTAGAAACTGTCTTAACGTTTTTGACAACTAGATCTTGGACCGTTAGATTTTCAATATGTCGAGACCAGAAGAAAATTAACATTGTGATTGTACACTATATGGCCAAAGGTGACTGGTCACTTGTGATTTTAGACATTTTGTTAAATATCTAGAAAAATACATGAGGAAATAACCTGAAACTGCAGGTATGTAAACAGTATAGTATAGGTCATATATTTCGGTGAAGAATCTTTCCCAAAACCCCATAGGGGACCATCAACAAATTGAAAAAGAACTAATATCTTTTGGATAACCCTGTCAAAACTAATGTAGCAAAAACGTTCAAACTTATTTAAACGTGGCCTATTGTAATATACTGTGTTCATTTTTATGAGGATAGCATGTATACTCAAAGAGAAATTAAGGCTTTTATAAAAACAGTCCCAAATTTCGCCAATTTTTTTCTTACAATTTGCAGAGTTCTTATTAGGTTGAGCAAAAATTCTAGGAAATTTCTAATTTAATAGTTACCAGAATTTGTATCGTATATAGGAGTACTAGTGGCATGTATATGTATAGGAGTTCAGGAATTTCGGCTCCAAACAAAATCCCTACTAATCAGTATGATTTACGTGCGTTGATTCAGCATTATTGGAGAAAAGAAAGGTCTAACGATTCTGAAAGCCATCAATGACATTAATGAGGGTGAAGGTGCGGCGACAAACGTACTTCCAGAAATTCTGGAATCTGGCAGAACGATGGCAGAAAATTCATAGACTATGGTAGTCTCTACTTTGAAGAATAGTCCTTGTTGCTTTTGTTGTTAATTTGCACATAACTAAACAACTTTCACAAATTTCCCAGAACTTTTTGCTCAACCTAGTAATATAAAAAAAAGTTATTTTCAGAAAATATGACAAACAACATTGTACACTATACTCTGCAATCAGAAATAAAAAATAATAAAAATTGGATGAAAACTGAGTAGGTTTACTTAAAAATGTTTCACTGTACATGCGTGAATGCAATCAAAATATAATGTGCATAACGTGTTAGCTAAGTATATTGAGCAACTTTTGTGAAAGTCTCAAAATCATAGCTTGAAAATTCTGAAAATGATCGTCGATAGAATTAGCTCGAAATCCGTTGTTCCCAAAAAGAAGGAAAAAGATGAGGGCTTGTATCAAATATCTGTTTAGTGCCAAGATAAGCATACACAATATTGGAATGTACTACTATATTTGGATACAACCCCTTATTTTTTTGCTACCTTTTGGGAACAACGGATTTCGAGCTTATTCTAGTGACGATCATTTTCAGAATTTTCAAGCTATGATTTTGAGACTTTCACAAAAGTTGCTCTATATACTTAGCTAATAATTAAAGCTAATAATTATCTTATAATTATGTACATTAATTATATTTTGATTGCATGCACAGTGAAACATTTTTTAGTAAACCTGCTCATTCTTCATCCAATTTTTATTATTTTTTAATTCTACCTGCAGAGTATTGTGTACAATGTTGTTTGTCATAGTTTTTGAAAAGAACTTTTTTTTATATTAAGAACTCTGCAAATTATAAGCAAAAAACTTGGCGAAATTTGGGACTGTTTTTATTAAAACCTTAATTTCTCTAAGAGTATACATGCTATCCTCATAAAAATGAACACAGTATTTTACAATAAGCCACTTATTAATAATCTCGAGTTGGAATGCTTTTGCTGCATTAGTTTTTACAGCGTTTTCCAAAAAATATTCATTCTTTTTCGATTTATTGACAGTCTTGTATGGGGTTTCGAGAAACAATCTTCGTGGAAATATATGATGTATTTTCCTCATGTATTTTTCTAGATATTTAACAAAACGTCTAAAATCGCAAGTGACCGACCGGTCACCTTTGGCTATATAGTTTATTTTGCATATATAGTTCCATCTTTTGCCTGTTCCAAATCACTTTGGAATTTATTTTGAAACTTTCTTTTTTTTATATTTTCTTCAGAACACTTGCGATTTATTCGTGTTTTAGGACATCTGCCGCTGCGTTTACTTGGGATATTTTCACTGTTAGATTTGGACTATAAGATTTTATTTTGGCATTTTCATTACAATTTGTTTTGCCATTTATATCATCATTTTCATCATCATCAGATTTATTTTTGTTTACAAAAATCATTTTCTGAAAGCTCACTTAGTGAAGAACTCCGTGAAATTTGAAAAAAAGACGCTTGTATTTTTGAATTCTCTGATGAAGACTGTGTGTATACTTGAAAGTACCGGGTGTCCCAAAAAGGACTGACTGATTTTAAAATTCAATAACTTCCAAACGGTGACAGATATTAAAAAAATTCTTGCAGGAGGGTTATGCTTAAAGTCAAAAGTTTTATTACAGTGATTTTCAATTTTAGTTTTAATTACAAACAATAGATGGCGCTGTAAGCAATAGTCGCTAAATACAGGCTCTATTTTTGGTCCTTTCTGATGTTCCATGCAGAAAAAGGAGATGGAAATGTATTATCCGGGCCACGAAGTACCAAAAATTGAGCCTGAATTTAGCCTCTATTGATCGCAGCGCCATCTATTGTTTGTAATTCGAACTAAAATCGAAAATCACTGTAAAAAAACTTTTGACTTTAAGCATAACCCTCCTGCAAGAATTTTTTTAATATCTGTCACCGTTTGGAAGTTATTGAATTTTAAAATCAGTCAGTCCTTTTTGGGACACCCGGTACTTAGGATATTAAAGTAATTTAACAACTTTTTAAATATTTTTCATCTTTTAAGTAATTTACACATAGTGTAATTTAAAGTTTATTTTTTTAAAGATGAATTTAGCATTCTATTTATTTATTTACTGAAATTCTAGGAATTTTATTTTTAAAAAATCTGAAATCTATATTTCAGTTCTTCACTAAGAATGAGCTCTAGGGAACCTAGTTGCCTTTGTGGAAATTCTAAGATACACGCATACAAACACGTATATATATATACAGTAGAGTCTCTAAAATCCGCAATCTTCTAAAATTCACATGCATTTCAAAATGTAAACAATGAAAATAGCAGTTAAGAAGTAATCTTTATTCTAAATGTCAGTGAACGAAAATAAAGTTATTTTTAACGTAAATTTATGAGAAAATAGTAATGACACAGGATATTTAAAAAATTAAAAGCTTTTATGGATCAGGATATGGATCCATATTGTAAAATGTCAGTACAAATCAATTTTTTATAGCAGCATATTGATTTGCCATTTGAAACAATAATAAAGTTAAAAAAAATATATTTAGCATAAAAGACTGTATTTATTTAATTGACGAAGTTTGAACTTCTACTACAAAAGATCCTTTAATTGATGAATGGCATAAAATAGGGTCTGGCTCTTTATTTTCGAAAATCAGGATGTAGATACAGATTTGTCAATATTTCAGTTAACCCTATCTGAAGCTAAAGCATCTGAACTGTTGAATTTCAAACAATTTCAAAACAGATTCACAAGAGCAAAACAGATTCACAAGAGCAAAACAGATTCACAAGAGCTTTTCAAAGAAGAAGAAATTGTTGAATGGGTGAACAATAAAGATCTTTCTGAAGTCTTTTGTCTTTGTAAATAATGTTGCAGGTGAAGAAATTATTTCTTCATTAATGAACCCAGCCGAAGACAGTGAAACGGAGTCTGACAGTGAGTGTGAGAAAAAAAAAGTTTGAAGAAAGTTTGGTTTTTGGTGAAATTTCTTTTAAGTTTTTGGAGCAGCAGAGTTGTATAAATCAATAGGAAATAATGGCTGTTTGCACAATATCGAGATAAAATGAAAGTTCTCGAACAAAGGACTGTACAAGAAATGTTTAAAAGTAATAAAAATTATTTGGGGTATTAAAATGATAATGCACGGGTAAATAAAAGAGATTCAAGTTTAATTCACTTAAATTGAATTATTACATGCTCTTCTTGTAAATGGATACAGGTAGGTTGAAAAAACAAATCATTTAAACCAGAATCTGCAAAACTCTAAAATCTGCAAAATTCTACAATCCGCACAGGCTCTGGTCCCAAGCTGTGCGGATTTTTGAGAGACTACTGTATATGGAATATATTTTTAAATGACGAAAACAAATGCAGAGAACCTCAAAATGTTAAAATATACCAATATTTCCATAATCGGGTTTTTATTCTGCTTCAATACGTTTTTCCAAACTCATATAATGTTAATTATTCACCTGCTGACGTCCAATGTATTTCCAATATAATTTCTAATATTAATCTTTTTTAAAATTCGTCAAACTATTTATTTCATTTTTCATGGGGAAATCTTGCAATAGGAAAGTAATTGTTGTGGTAAGAATTTTATTGTGGATTTTTAATTGTTGGCAACTGCTATAACGAAAAATGTTTCAATTTGATAGGAAATTGCTGTTAAATGGGTGACTTTTTATTAATTAAAAGTGAACTATAAATTATTTTGATTCAGGATTACTTGAGTTGCCTCAGCCGTGTTTTAATACACATGTATGTATCATTTCACAATTATGTCTTCCAAACTGTGGATTTGTATAGAAATACAGACAGACAGACAAATTTTCATTTTTATATATTAGATCTATAATAATAAAGAGATTAATCTATAATAATAAAGTTTGTTTGTCTATGTTTGTTTGGTCTGTGTTCTGAAGAGATCTTTGCATGTAGAGCTACGAGATTTGGCAGGAAGGGTACTTCTGTCTGAAGCTATGCACCTCAAAGACAGTTTCTGGATTTCTTTAAAATTTACTCAATTGTAAGCAATATATCAAATTCTCCAGTAAATTTTGTCATTGTCATGATTAAACTCAAGTTAAAAGGATGCCAAATCAGCTCAATGTGAAGAGGGATGCTGAAAATTTTCATTTTATTCTTAGTCAAAATAAAACTAGTCGGATGTGCTAATGCCAAAACTTTCTCCTATCTCATACATGTTAATTTAGTAGAACCTCTTTTATCCGAAACTCTCGGTTAACCGAAATCCATTTTTAAAGTTGCTTTTTTTCGTTGTTTTTTTATTTACTATCACATTTCTTGAATCCAAAAAACATTTTTAAAGCCTTTAAAAAAAAAAAAAAAACTATCATATAGTAGTGATGGGCGATAACGAGATGTTTTCTCGATTTTCTCGATTGTATGGACATCTCGATATTTTTCGATTGTGTAAATTTTTTCTCGGTGACTACAGTTTGCAAATTTCTTTTATAAATCATATATTATGTATTATATGCGTCATACATTTATCAAGAATCGTCTGCGGGTGAACTGGAATGAGTCGATGTTAATAAAGACTAGGTGACTTCGACCGCTAGCGGGCCCCTCCTTTAATCGGGGCCTCTAATTTATACGTAATCTTGTAATATGAAATCACGAACAGGTTACCCGCTATATACGGTACCGTGGTGTGCACGCACTACAAAATCTTGTAAAAAAAATATAATCTCGAAACGAATGAACCTCGCACCAGATCTCTTGGGGGAAAAGTCAAAGTGAGCGGAGGGGCACAGCAGCTGCATAATATGAATAAATCATCACAGGTCTTTAGTAGTGATGCAACGAATAGTGGTTTGGCCGAATAACCGAATACCGAATATTCGGCCAAGTTAGAGCCGAATATTCGGCCTATTCGGCCGCCGAATAATGAACTTATTTTTGCCTAAAAACAAAATATAGTATGCACTATGTGCACAATTCTTGTATATTTCACAATTAAAATGTATTGTTTTCTTTTAAAAAATTATTTATATACAAATTTTTAATTTTTTAAAGCATTATTTTACTTTGAAAAAATATTCGGCTATGTTCGGCCTAAAAATTGCCTCAATAATATAATTCAGCCCCCCCCCAAAAAATTCTTAGCAAAAGTTCCTCATCAGGTACTGTCTAGTTACATTTTAATAGATATGTGTGTTGTTGTTACATTTTAAAATAATGACAAAATTTTAAAAGTACTAGGAAACATAAGTTTCAGCTTTCAGATAAAATAAAAAATAAGAAATCTTAATATCTTAAGAAAAACCACTGGTAGAAAGGAATATCCTCTAAAATAGTGGAAAGAAATCATTGTAGACTTTATAAAGCTCACAATTAACAAAAATTTTTTTCATCTTTATTATTTTTTTCCTTTGCTGTCAGCAGTGAAGCCTCTATAGAAAGTGCCCCTCAATGTGAAGAAGGAAAAGAAATTAGTAATTTTCTTTCCCAGCCACTGCTAGAAAGACAACAGTGTCCTTCGGAGTGGTGGTCGAAAAATTCGGAAGACTTTCCAAACCTTTCACGATTAGCCAAAAAGTACCTTTCTGCACCAGAAAGTACCATATATAGTAAGAGATTATTTTCAAAAGCAGGTAACATTTACGGGGGAAAAAAAAGAAAAAAAAAAAAAAAGGCAATCACCTGAGAATGCTGAATTATTATTTCTGCATCACAATCTACGTTTATTGAAAACATTTTAACTGTTTTTTAAGGCAAATATAAACATTACAATGCTATTCTTGAAAAAAATATCTAAAACGTAAATGCATGTGCATACTAATTAAAAGAATTTAGTATTTACATTTCTTTCATTATTTAATAAGAAATAGTAACACACTTAAAAAAATCACTTAAATTATATTTAACTTTTAAGCGTATTTTACTTAAAAAAAAAAAAAAAAAACACCCTTAAGTATTGCAACATATGACTTAAATATCTTAAACACCTGTATCTAATCAATCATATATTTATGTTCTTTATAGGTATAATTCAAAATATTATTGAAAGAAATATATTTTTATGTAACAAGGGATAAATGTTAAACTTCCCATTATGATAAAAAAAAAAAATGAATTAGCTTGTATAGCTGTATTAAAACAATTTTGAATAGATTTAATGTTAGCTTATTACAGATACTTTTTGTGCTTACTGATACCGCATAAAATTTTTTTAACATGATTCCTAAATTAGCCTCTTATATAAAAATGCGTAGATAAAATCCATTCGCAGTATGAAAGTTAATGGGGAAAAAAAAGTGTTAGTTAATTTCAAATAAAATTTTCATTATACATGATGAATATAAATTGTCAAATTAAAAAGTTATACTGTGTAAATATAAAAACATTTATTACAGTACTATTCGGCCAAGGCCGAATAATGGACTTGATATTCGGCCGAAGCCGAATATTCGGCAGACAGGCCGAATGGGCCGAATAATCGGCTTCGGCCGAATATTCGTTGCATCTCTAGTCTTTAGGCCTTTCCAAATATATGTCACATGAGGGGTTTGGATCTGAATTTTTAAAAATTCCCTCCCCGTGGGGGCAAAGGGGGGTGGAGGGGTGCAGGAGGTGGATAATATGAGTAAGTGGTCATAGGTCTTTCCAACAATATGTCACATGAGGGGTCTCGGCTAAATTTAGAAAAACACCCCCGTGGGGGGGGGGCGGTGACCGGAGGTACATAACGTCAATAAGTAGTCACAGACCTTTCCAACGATCTCTCACATGAGGGGTCTTGGCTAAATTTGGAAAAGTGCCCCCCGGGAGGGAGGACTGTCACCGGAGGTGCATAACATCAATAAATAGTCACAGACCTTTCCAATGATATCTCACAAGAGGGGTCTTGGCTAAATTTGGAAAAGTGTCCCCCAGGGGGGCAAAGTGGGGGGACGGCCGCCGAAAGTGCATAACATCAATAAGTAGTCACTAACCTTTCCAACGATATGTCACATGAGGGGTCTTGGTTAAATTTAGAAAACTGTCCTGAAATTTCATATATTATAAATAATATTTATCGGAGGGCTCCTTAAAAAAATCCGATCTAAAATGATAAAAACGGAAAAAACTACTCCCGCAGTGGGGGCCAAATTAGGGAGGAGAGGAAGAAAGTCTCATAATATGAAAGAGTCATCCGAGAGCGTTCCGATGACATATCACAAGACGGGTCCAAAAAAAGTTTGAAAATTGCTCCCCCTCCCTCCCCTCGTAGGCCCACTCTTTCTCCCCGGAATTCACACAGCCGCCACTTTAAAATTTTTATGTTCAATAAATAATATTTACCGGAAGACTGCATAAAAAACCCACCTCTAAAATGATATTTAAATTTATTTTAGCAATCGGCTACGGTTTTAAAAATTTGTTCGCCCCTTCCCCATCCCTCTTCGGGCGAAGAAAGGTTCATAATATAAAAGAAAATTGCACCCCGCATGGCTTCACTCTCACGACCCTTCTTCACCCTTCGAATTCACCCGACCAACCTTCCTCTTTGAAATTTTTATATTTATTAAATAATTTTTATCCGAGGGCTCCAGGTATGTGACACCTTGGTAGGGCTAAAATAAGAGAAACTTTGAAAATTAGGGCTTCATTTCACATCTCATTGTCATGGCTCTTTCTCTGTCTCGTCCCTTGGTATTTCTCAATAAATCTTCTCATATCTCTTCTCTGCCGAGAACGCTAGAAATCCTCGAGAAGTTTCTCATAGGAAAATGTTGAAAAGCGCGAGAGAAATCCTCGAGAAGCTTTTCATCGGGAAATTTCAAAAACTGCAAGAGAAACCATCGAGAGGCTTCCCATCGGGCAAGGTTGAAAAGGGCGAGAGAAACCAACCATCGAGCACCTTCTCATCGGGAAGCATGGATATGCCAGAAAAATCATCGAGATGAGATTTGCGAGATAGAAATGAAGCTTTCAGAGTCAAACTTACTGCATTTCAGGTTTAAGTCATAATTTCTCAAAAGAGTCCATCTGCTTATCCAATCTCTTTTTAGCTCACAGGCAATCTAAGCCTCAGAGCTAATGTACTCGCCGGTTCTGTATGTATGCATGTATGTACGTACGTACGTATGTATGTACGTAACGCGATAACTCTTGATAGAAACGTCCGATTTGCCTCACATTTTTTTCTGTGTTCATTCTGGTAAGGCGTTCCCCTGATTAGTTTTGGGGGTTCATTGGTTAAGGATAAAGAGGGAAAAGGGGGCTGGTCACCCCCCCCCCTTAATTAGATAAATGGGTTTTTCATGCAGAATTATTCGATTTGCTCCAAATTTGGTATACCGGTTTATTATGTTAAGGAGCTTCCCTGATTAAATTTGGAGGTTCATTAGTTAAGTATAAAGGGGGTACAGCCCTCCTTAATTTAGTTAAATGGGTTTTTCATGTAGAATTATTAGATTTGCTCCAAATTTGGTATACCGTTTTATTATGTTAAGAAGCTGCCTTGATTAGATTTGGAGGTTTAGAGGTGGGGGGGGGTAGTCCCCCTCTTAATTTAGATAAAAGGGTTTTTCATGCAGAATTATTCGATTTGCTTCAAATTTAATTTACCGGGTGATTCCGATATGGCGCTTCCTTCATTAGATTTGGAGGTTCATTGGTTAAGTATAAAAGGACGAAAAGGGGGCAAGTCCCCTTCCCTTAATTTAGATAAATGGATTTTCATGCAGAATTATCCAATTTACTTTATTTTTTTTTTCTATGTTCATTCTGATAAGGAGCTTTCCTGATTAGATTTGGAGGCTCATTAGTTATGTATAAAGGGTTTAAAGGGGGTTAGAATCCCCTTAATTTAGCGATATGTTTTTGTTTTTTTCATGCAGATTCTGATTTGCTAATTGCTTCACTGCCTGCTCTGATTTCATCTGATTTGCTTCAAATTTGGTACACTGGTTTATTATGTTAAGGAGCTTCCCTGATTAAATTTGGAGGTTCATTAGTTAAATATAAAAGGGGGTTATACCCCCTCCTTAATTTAGATAAATGGGTTTTTCATGCAGAATTATTAGATTTGCTCCAAATTTGGTATATTGGTTTATTATGTTAAGAAGCTGCCTTGATTAGATTTGGAGGTTTGTGGGTTAGGTTTAGAGGGGAGGGGCTAGTCTCCCTCTTAATTTAGATAAAAGGGTTTTTCATGCAGAATTATTCGATTTGCTTCAAATTTAATATACCGGTTTATGGCGCTTCCTTCATTAGATTTGTAGGCTCATTGGTTAAGTATAAAAGGACGAAAAGGGGACAAGTCCCCTCCCCTTAATTTAGATAAATGGATTTTCATGCAGAATTATCCAATTTACTTTTTTTTTTCTATGTTCATTCTGATAAGGAGCTTTCCTGATTAGATTTGGAGGTTCATTAGTTAAGTATAAAGGGGGTTAGACCCCCCCCCCTTAATTTAGCGATGTGTTTTTTTTTCATGCAGAATTATCTGATTTGCTTGAAATTTGGTATACTGGTTTATTATGTTAAGGAGCTTCCCTGATTAGATTTGGAGGGTATTGGTTAAGTATAAAGGGGGGGAGGGAAACGGGGGATATTTCCCCTTCATTTATTTTTTGTGGTGCATTATTCATTGAAATGTATAATGTACAATTAGTGTGAATAGCCTGTGAGCTCAATGCCATCAGTTTAACTGGCACTTATCTTTTTATTGCTATTAACCGATGTGGTTATGAGGCATAGTGGTTTATGTATTCAGTTCTGTATTGTCCTAGTTTCAAACTTTACTGTTGAATTTAGTGTCATTTTGCCCCGAATTTTCAATGTTTCTCTTATTTTAGCTCTGCTAAGCTGCCCCAGCTCTCAGATAAATATTATTTATGAAATGTAAAAAGTTCAAAAAGGAAGGTGAGTGAATTCCGGGGGGCGCGAGAGTGGACCGAGGGGCTGGGGTTAGTTTTCAAACTTTTACCAAACCTCTCCTGTTACATATCATCGGAAAGTCCTTTGACCACTCTTTCATATTATGAACCTTTCTCCTCCCGGAGTTGAATTCTGGGAGGGGGGCGGGGGAGGGAGTGGTGAGGGGGTAAATTTTTTAAAATTGTAGCGATTTCTACAATAAATATCATTAAATGAGCTTTTTTGATGGAGCCCTCCGATAAATATTATTTATTAAATATAAAATTTTAAAAGTGGGGCTGCGTGATTTCCGGGTATATTCTGGGAAGGAAGAGTGAACCCACGTGGGAGGGGTAGATTTCAAGCTTTTTTTGGAACCGTCATGTGATATATCATCGAAAAGTTTTCGGACACATCTTAATTATCCACTCTTTCATATTATGAACCTTTCTTCTTCCCTCCCTAGTTTGGCGCCCCGAGAGAGGCACTTTTTGAACTTTTTTGAAATCGTAGTGTTTTTAAACATTTTAGATCGGATTTTTTTACGGAGCCCTCCGATAAATAA
The DNA here is from genome assembly GCA_963932465.1 of Maratus speciosus. Lineage (NCBI taxonomy): Eukaryota > Metazoa > Arthropoda > Arachnida > Araneae > Salticidae > Maratus > Maratus speciosus. The sequence continues at coordinate 609,255,440 of OZ010790.1, forward strand.
TTTATAATATATGAAAATTTCAAAGAGAGGGATGGGCATAGGCTGTATTTCTGGGGGTAATATATTTGGAATCCTGGGAGTTGGGACTCTTTTCTATTTTTTGCTGACACCCCTCATGTGATATATCATTGGAAAGCTCTGTGACTACTATTTCATTTTATATATCGCCCGCGCCCCTCCCCTTACTTTGCTCCCGCGCGGGGGCACTTTTCTAAATTTAGCCGACACCCCTCATGTGACATAGCGTTGGAAAGTCCTGTGACCACTTATTCATATTATGCACTTTCCTTGGGTTTCCCTAGGTGGCCATCCTCGCCATTCTCCTTGCCCCTCGCCCCTACTTTGCTCCTTTGCGGGGGTTCGTTTAATGTATTCCAGTCGAAGGCTTTCTAAAAATGGGGAAATTTAAGATCCAATCTCAAATAACGCAGAAAAATCAATAAAAAATATTGATCCTATTTACCATCCTTTAGTTCATGTTTTTTCCACTAGAGGGTGTTTTTAATTCTTATTTCTTTGTCCATTTTGGTGCTAATTGCCGAAAAATTCTAATTTTTGATACTTAAACTCCCCTTACCGCTTCATAGCTACTCGCGTTTTTTCAGCTTTTTTCAACTAGGGGGCACCCTTACAAGACTTTTCCAGTCTTGTGGCTCCATTATAGCCTTCCTTTGGTTTGTTGTTTTTTTATTCCATCTGTTTTCAGTTACCCTATATTTAATAAAATCTGCCTTATATATATGCAAAAACAATGATTTCAATAATCGATTGTAGAACATCTCTTTTGTAGGTTCTCGAAAGTAATCGATGACTGTATCGATTGTGTATTTTACGATGACGATTTTTTTCGATTGGTAAATTTTCGAGAATCGCCCATCACTAAGCCCTATCGCTACTATGAAATTGTCGGCCAGAATAATAGCTAAGTTTTCCAACAACTGTTTTTAGCTTCTCTCGTTATAATCGATTGTAAAACCTCTCGATTGTAGATTCTAGGAATTAATCGATGGCTTTATCGATTGTGATTTTTTACGATGACGATTTTTCTCGATTGTCGAATTCTCGAGAATCGCCCATCACTACTATCATATTCCTTGTGTACAAGAGGTCCTTTCCGAACTACGAGATAAATATCTTCGATCCCCTTTCTTAGAGTTCCTTTGAATTTAACTTGAGCTCCCGTAAGCTGAGGAGTGGAACGAAGAAAACGAACAAAATAGCAATTCTGAAGTTTTTGAATGTTTTGCAAAAGGTTTGGCTTGCTGGAGTAGCAGAAAGACTGTGATACTGGTGAACTAATAATATTAAAAAACTCCGTGATAGAACTTCAAAGCAAAGGCAATCGAAGCTGCGACAAACAAAATATTTTTTTCACACCCTTATGATATATGTAAAAGGTACTTAATTTCAAAATTAAAATTAAAATAATTTATTCTTGTTTCTATTTTGCTATTGCTTTATTTTTATTAAGCACTTGATACCATAATAAGAAATATTGCAAATATTTCTCCTTAATCTTAAAATTAAAGCATTCTCGATTATCCGAAAATTTCGATTTTCCGAAAGAGGATCGGTCCCAATTACTTCGGATAATCGAGGTTCTACTGTACTTAAAAATTCGCTGTCACTGTGTCAAAATTAAATGACAGTGTGCCAATCATGAGGATTCTAAACGTGTAGGTATGTTGAATTGTGTGGATTTAAAATTTTATATAACAAATTTCAAATCATTTCAAACAAATCATTGAATTTGCAGCACCCACCCTCTCAGATGTCTGCAACCAAAATTCTCAAGACAAAGAGCATAAAAGCGACACCTGTTGGGCAGTATACACCCAACCCTTATAAGGATCTATTTATGTGAAAGTGTAAGAGAATAGGAAGTTTGATTAAATTGTGTGCATTAGATTTTGAGCTATAGCTATCATGAAAAATGCAACATATCAGCTCTACCTGTTATAGGATTTAACAAAAACCTAATTAGCACCAAGTTATGTTGAGGTCTAAGAGAATATGGAGTTTGATGAAATTCCGTGCATTAGTTCTTGAGATAGGGCTTTCACTAAAATCGTGTAAATCCTGAAAAATTCAGCCTAGTGGTGCCACCTGTTGCGCGATTTACACCGAAACCTAATGAATAACAACTTATGTCAATGTTTAACTTAATCTGAAATTTGATGAAAATCCGTCCGTTAGTTCTTGAGATAAGAGTTTTTTACAAAAATTTCGAAACGATTTTCGGACGAGTAAGAAGTATTTTTTACAAAATAAAATGTGCGAAAATTTCGACGAAAACACGAAAAACTGGGCATGTTTTGGCACAATTTCGCTTTCCTTCAGCTCAAGTTTTCTCTACAAATGCTCGTATTCACCATCTACCTCAACCTAGAAAAACATGGGTTAAGTGCTCAAATGGTATTCCCGATTAATCCGATTGGACATGATAGCGACGGAAGTACAATCGGATTAATGATGAATACAGTTTTAGCGTTCGACCCAAGTTTTCTAGGTTGAGGTAAATGGTGAATACGAGCCTAAATATGCATGTTTTTCCCGAAATTTTAAAGTCCGCCCTGGGATAGTTATATTTATAACCTATTAAAGTTATCGAGAAATCGGACCATAAGAACTTTATTTTCGTTGTTGTTATGCCAACGGAACCGAACCGAAAACAAGAAAAAAAGCGAGGAGAAAACGTTTTCGTTTTTCAAATAGATATCGATATTTTTCTTTCACAATTTGTTTCACACGTTGTGCATAACCATCCTATTTATAATTGCTGAAAATCTCATAGAGTTCGAACAAGAGCTTTTTTTTTTTTTTTTTTTTTTTTTTTTTTTTTTAACTACTGAAATAGATTAATTTTAACAAAAGTTAAAGCATTTAAAATACCGGACAACCCCCGCTTTTCTCTCCTTTTTCCGGCACATTTCAAAATTACTTATGGACACCGAAAATCAAAATCTTAAAACAGAAATTACAAAACATCATATACTTTCAATTCTCTTTGCAATACTGCAAACCATTTCAAAAAATACGAAAATGAACACTTGGAGAAAAATCCATTCCCCTTTTTTTCCGCGTCTTTTGCCCGAAAGAACAATGGAATTGAGAGTCTACTTATATATTAGAAGTCTGTGGTCCAGATGCACAGCGTTCGACCCAAGTTTTCTAGGTTGAGGTAAATGGTGAATACGAGCCTAAATATGCATGTTTTTCCCGAAATTTTAAAGTCCGCCCTGGGATAGTTATATTTATAACCTATTAAAGTTATCGAGAAATCGGACCATAAGAACTTTATTTTCGTTGTTGTTATGCCAACGGAACCGAACCGAAAACAAGAAAAAAAGCGAGGAGCTTTGGCTAAGTTTAAATCATCAAAAGAAGTACAAAAACTTATAATAACACCACGAAGTTTTCTTCGCCTTATCAGAGACACTTCAGCTATTAATCAAGGTGAAAAAACTTTACAATTTTAGTGGTGTGAAGTAAGAAAACAGTTAGGCATCTTCCTGTAGTTTAACGCCGTCCGCTACGTGGCGTGCGACCTTGATTGATGTGACCTCGCCTTTAATCTTGCGGTTACCTCTCCCATTTAAGATAGGACGCTTACTTATATAGCTTTGGCTAAGGGCCCTGAAGCTAACCGACGCCCATGCTGCGTCGATATAAATATAGAATTTTAATTAAATACTTATTATAATTATACTTAATTAATTTAATACTATACTGCATGATAATGTTCGTTCAGCGCCGCCCGGTTTGCGGCACTGTGGAGGTGTGTGCCACTGGAGTTAAGGTATGTGCCTACCTTCGGGGCACTTTTTTTTGGGGAAATTTGAAGTTTTTATCAAACACATGTGTTTTTAGTTAAAACAGGGAATAAAACTATGAATTCATATAAATTTTTAAAGGAATTTGTATTAACTTTTCAAATTTAGGCAATCTTTAGTCAAATATTAAGTAAAGAATTCCGTTTATGCCAACCCTTCTATAACGAAATCAATATATTTCACTTTCTTTTTCAAACAATATATTAGTAAACCACTTACCTGTGTTATGAAGCAAAATATTTGCAATACCTCTTAAATTTATTAGCATATACCAAATTTTGTATACAAACATGATTTTTGTAAAAGAAAAATGTGTATTTTTCAATAACCATAGCTCCTAAATTAATATATAGAAACTTACAAGCTCTATTTTGTTTCATAACATACCAATAGATCAGTAGAACCTTGTCACAAAATTTTATTTCAATATCTTAAAAACTTTTTAAGAAATGATGTTTCTCGTACATAATGAACAACGCAGTTTTCCAGAAAACGCAAATTAAGATTTTGATGTAGCACAAAAAATTATGTATAAAGTTTACAACTTTAAAATCCACCCTATTTGTAGGTGCTTATATATTTGTGTATATATTGCATATTATATATTTGTGCAGAGACGTCGCGATGGGGGGAGGGCAGGGCGGAGCCTCCCCCTCCAATGTATGTGAACTTAAGAAATTTGAGCTTAGAGTTGGGAAATTCTAAATTATTTTAAAGACTTTTTTTTTTTAAATAATATTAAAAAATATGAAATTTTTATTGTTTACTGCGTTTCTGTGTTCTGTAACAGTAAACAAGTTTAAATCATCAAAAGAAGTACAAAAAGCAACCACACTCAATTTGTCATTGTGTTTCTTTGTGCTACAAAAATATCATACATCTACCAGACCTTCAACAGTGTCCCGTTATTTCTTCCAAAACTTTGTACCTTTCTCAAAATCTCAAACTAACATGACGGTATTTTCATATGAAGTGCGATTATGACTTTAAATAAAAGAGGTGTATTTAAACTTTCATTAACACGTTGAGTGCCACGATGACTGACACTGAAGCGCTGAAAAATTTCCAATGTTTTAAGTAATTTTTGAGAAAGTATAATCCTGTAATAAATAAAAGGTAAGTAAATTTTAAATAAATATCCAGTAATGACTTAAAACAATATATATATATTTAGTTCATATTTTAGAAGTCAGTCATCGGTGAATGACGCGTTTTAAACGGAAAGTTCAGTGTCGGTCACCGGTGACCGACAGGGCGCTTAACGTGTTAAACAAACCAATAATTATAATTTTTATGTTTTTAGTTTCAGTATTATTCTTTGGGAAGGATTTTTTACGAATAGGTATCATTATCATAAACATACATTGCACATATCATGGAAAATAAAACAATTTGTTTCAAGTTAGGAAATTTTTGAATTATATGTTGGGAAATTTTGAATTCTGCCCCGAAAAAATAGTTGTAGCTACGCCCCTGTATTTGTGTATTAAAATGTATTAGCCCCCGGTACGATATGCTATTTCTTTCTCCCGGCTTATTTTGTGTAGTCTCCAAAAAATAACGTTACCTTACAGAAGCCAGCAGTAAAACAAAGCAATACGATTAAATACTCTATAGCAATTTTTTTAACTTCTAAGCATAGCCCATTTTCAATTTTTATACCGTCGTATTGGAAAAAAATTACTTTTTAATGCAATTTGTTTGAAAACTGCATCTCCATTTATTTTTTAAATATTAATTTTTTTTTTTGTAGTTTTTGGAGCCATTTGCTTAATATTGGCAACGGAAGTGCTCCATTTCTGTAGAAAGTAAATAGTAATTAGTTTTGTTGCCATTTTTTCCTAACAACCTAAAAACAAATGCAATTAAAATACGTGCTATTTTGAAAAAATAAAAACGAATGATTTCTGTTAAAACATGGAGCAATTATAAACTATATTTAATTTTAAATATCTATATTAATGTTACAAAGAAATGAAGGCCTATGAATCATTAGACAGCCGGGTTTTTTGGTCGAGTTTCTTTAATGACAGCATCTTTTTGCTGCATTTGTGTATTATTTCGCGAGAGTGACGTCCTATGCCTACTTTACTGTAGATGTTTAAGAGTGGATCGTAACTGTGGAATTCTTAAGCGGATGCGAATGAGTTCATTTTACATAAAATAAAAGCGTGTGCTGTAAGTCTTAAAATTGAAATATGTTTTGTACTATTTATATATACGCATTTTTTTTTTTTTTCATCGGGGGCGACACTAAATTCTGAAAAAGCAGAATTCCTGTTTTCTAGTTGTTTACTTTTCTGTGGCTTTTTAAACGGTCACTTCCTGTTTCAGAAAGTTCATTTCCGGTTTATATTTTGGGCTGTAACTTTGCTTCTAATTATCGCTGAACTAAAAGTAAGGCATTTTTGGAATCCTAAATGTTTAAACTTTAATAATAATAATAATAATTAAAAAAAAAAAAAAAGTCGAAATTTTTCCTTAAACGTTTGCCTTAAACCTGAAACGCACGAGATGATAAACGTGGTGGAGGGAGCGGAAGTGGGCAGATCAGCATGTTGTTAGATAAGGGATTGAAGCGTCTTATAATGCGCTGATATTTAATTTATTTTGCGAACTTCATTTATTGAATTAACAGGAGTTAAATTTTTAATTCTACAGGATGTTTCTAAAAGAATGTCGGGGTTTTAACGCTTGGTAGTATTTATTACATAAAATTTAAAATTATAATACATAAAGTGAAAGAGCAACTCAAACAGTTTTACCTACAAGCTTACAAGTGTTCAACGTGAGCGCCTTTCGTCAAGTCGATAGCTCAGTTCTTTCCAAACGTTGATTAGCAAAGAAGTTCTGTTCAGACGCTCACCCGATCTGACGCCATGTGATTTCTACCTGTGGGGGTTCATAAAGGATCGTGTGTATGTGCTTCCACTATCGGCTGACCCTTGCAGCTGTTGCAACAATGACCCCACAAACACTCATCAACGTTTGGGAAGAACTGAGCTAATCGACTGTGTGTCGTGTGACGAAAGTGGCTCACGTTGAACACTTGTAAGCTTGTAGGTAAAACTGTTTGAGTTGCGCTTTCATTTTATGTATTAATTATAATTTTAAGTTTTATGCAATAAATACTACCAAGCGTTAAAACCCTGATATTCTTTTAGAAGCACCCTGTATTTTGAGAATTTAATTTTTTTTTAATTTCATAATATTTTTGTGGAAGCGTCTTATAATGCGGTGATATTTATTTTATTTTATTTTGTGTAGATTAAGAAAAATATGAAGGAAAAATTTTAAATTTTATTTTGAGAATTTAAATTTTTTTATTTTATTTAATTAGCAGGAGATAGAAATTTTTTGAAGGAAAGGTTTTTAATTTGGGAACTTAATTCTTTTTTTAATAACAGGGGAATACTTTCACTTTCGAAACCGGTTCCAAAAGTAAAAGCATCCTAATAAAAAAGAAAAAAAGGCTGTGAACAAAATCGGAAAAGTAGGAAACGGCCTTTGTACAGATCAATCTCAGCTAGCCAATGCGGAAAAAAAAAAAAAAAAGAAACAGTGGCACTCCAGGAGTGTCAATAGAAGTGAAAACTTCAACAATTACGTGTGTGTTTTTTTAATCGTCAGGAAATGTTTTATTGTGCAGGAAATACTTTTAAATGCAGTGTTTTTTTATTCATTATTATAAACTATTACTACCAAAATTATATTACAATTTTCATTTAATGCGCCATTGTACATGAAAATAATGCATATAATTTTACATACAAAAATTGCAATCTATTGCTTAAAACGTAAATTTACAAAAAAACATGAAAGTTAATTAATTCCGATCATCAAAACTCGGAGGTACATCCTGTATCCCTAGAATCTTGAAATTTGGTATGAAGGTAGTGTTTGGGATACAATGAAAGGGAAAATTTAAAAAATCCGGAAAATTTGGATAAAAAGTCGAAAAATCAAAAAACCGAGAATTTGGCACAGATGTGATATACGAACCAGGTTTGGCGCGATTTTTTAACGTCAATTTGGCGAAAACCTGTTTCCAATACCAGTTACAATATACATTTTTAAATTATTTTCTATTGTTTTAAAAAGTAAACAACAATAAATAAACGACAATTTCATTAATAACTATAGAACAAAACAATTGTACAATTAAAAAAAATAAAATAAAAGTAAATGAACAATTTATTAATAAATAAGCAACAGTAGCCGGGTTATCTTGTAAAATAAAGTAACGCCATTTTGGTGTCAATTAGGTACCCAAGTGCATATCTGACATCTGTGCCCCGTATTTTATCTTCCGTAATCGAAATTCCCGCCAATACTGTTGGCCATTGACCAGATCATCAACACGATAAAATACAGCGTTATCGGTTTTTAGTTACACGAAATAGGTAGGTCACGAATACGGTATAATTCATTTTAACTGACGAAAAGCAAAATAATAATTTGTTTTACCAAATATTGTTTTGGTGAATTTAAATATTTCTGCAAGTCAAATAATTCTGCAAGTATGTTAACATTTCTTGATAAATAATTGCGCTTATGCTTTTGCTATATTTAAAACCACTACCATATTATTAGAAATATCGCTATAGTTTGATGCTATGACATACACCATAACGCAAAAATAACACGAATTTTAAAAACAAGAGAGTTTTTCTGCTAAACTTACCCGATATTTGATCGAACAGTTCACTTTTGCCGCCAACTATTTACATAAATAACAACTGTTCAATAAAGATAATTTTATTTTGCTGGAGCAAGGTAGTTTTATTTTAGCAAGAGTCACGAGACTTGGCTAATTTTTACATGAGATGTTTTTGATGAGATTTCCTTTTTCTAACTCTTGTACGTGTATTTCGGTAACCATTAGCGCACAGGCAAGCATGCGGCGCGCTTGCCTGTAAATTGTTGTTATTGATTAAGCAATCAATAACAATTAATTGCCCGCCCTCCTCATATCGAACTATGCACAATACATGTACATACTTATACACAGAGGTGTCGGTTACAATAACAGTATCACGAGTTCAATGGTTTTTCCCACCTCAAAAAATGCCAAACGCGCCCAAAGAAGCTTTCACTTCAATAATGAAAGTATCAAGTATTTGTCTTTAACAATAAATACAACAGCGTACTGCAACGAAAATGTAAATTTTGTGTGTGTTCCTGTGTGAACGCCGGGAGAAAAAAGTGAGTTTTAGCTTCGTTCTTCTTTTGCCGATTGAGCTGAAGCGGGAAAAGTTCTTGTCATTCACCGCTTGGCGCGCTAGTGTCTATGTGCCAAAATGCTAGCATGTCGGTTACGTAACAGTGTCTCCAAATCAGTGGTTTTTCTCCATCTCAAAAAAAAGCTCAACGCGCCTAAAGAAGTTTTCACTTCAAAAATCCCTTAAAAATATTGAAATGCAAACGAGATATCTTAAAATTTTTGTCCTATAGAATTAACAGCGAATGGGTGTTTTCGAGTGGGTGAAGCGTATTTTTCGATAACTTTTCTCTAATATATATATTTTCAAAAATTGTTCTAATGCATTCTTGTTTCTGATTGATTGAACGCATCTTCGTCTTAGAAATCGCTTCAAAACAGCCAGTTTGAGGCGATTTTCAGAAAGGCATTTTACTTTTATAAAAAAGAAAAACGCCGCAATATTCTTTAAAATATCTATTTATTCTCTTGATGAATAAATCGTCTTTGATTCTTGAGCTATGTCTCAATATTTCACACTATTTCGCTTAAGGGCAACACTAGATGGCAGCACTAAAACTTTTTTTACCAATATTACATTTTAATGGGAGTTCTCTATTTCATTTATTTTTTTGTGACAAAGTCGTATTCTTTTAACTAGAATGTTTTTTCTTCGTTAGAAATCTCTAAGCAACTTTCGGACGACTAGATAGAGAAGAAAAATCCCTATTACTTATGTTATTCTTTTAGAATTGAAGTGTATCCGGTAATTATGTTATGTAACCTTTCTTCGCACAGAGTGGTAAAAAAAAAATGTAGATGGATAATGACAGTGAGAGTCCTCATTGCATTTAATAATAATGCTATTTATTTAAAATAAAGTACTTTTAAACTGCGTAAACCAAGTTAAACTAGTCGGATGTGCCAATCCCAAAACATTCTTCTATCCCATGCATGTAAATACTTTAAAATTCGCTATCACAGTGCGCAAAATAAGTGGCATCTAGGCCCATCATACGATTCTAAAGATATGAGATTCTTTGCATTAGTTCTTTAGATACGGCTTTTGCTAAAATCGTGTCAATGCTGCAAAATGCAGCCTAGCAGCGCCACCTGTCGGGTGATTTACACTAAAATCTAATCAGCAACTTGGTGAAAATCCCTCCATTAATTTTTGAGATAGAGCTATTGCAGAAATTGTGAAAAATGACGTAGCAACGCCTCCTGTTCGGCGATTTACACGAAAACATAATCAGTACCGATATTTATTAAGGTATATCTTAATCTGAAGTTTGATGAAAATCCGTGCATTAGTTCTTGAGATAGAGCTGTTGTGGAAATCGTGAAAAATGCAGCATAACAGCGCCACCTGACGAGCGATTTATACCAAAAACTAATCAGCATCAATTTATATCAGGGACTAACTGAATATAAATTTTTATTAAATTCCGTTCATATTAGTTCTTGAGATAGAACGTCCACAAAATTTGTGTCGCATATAGACAGACAGACATTTTGTAAAACATGTTTTTCGGAATCTCCGACTCCTAAAACATGTAAATTCGAACGTAGAAAACTGAAAGTCGAAATTTTTCACGAATCCAATACTTTCTTCTTGTAAAGATTGAAGAAAGTAAAAATCAACGTTAACAGCCCGTTAAGTGGTCTCAAAAATTACATTTTTAGAAATTATGCTACTGTAAAATCAATAAATACGATTTTCTGTAGACACAATTTATCTGCTCTAAGTTTGCTCTTATACAGCTATAAAATGCAGGATGGATTCAATGCTGAGTGCAAGCTTCACCAAAAGTGGTTCCCTTGTTTGGAGCTGAATATATTCTAGTTTCGTGAATTTACAAATGAAACTGACATCATGGTCAGAAAATAGCGAGGTTGAGTTCGAATTTTGCCAATGTTTTCTTAGATGGCGCTTGTTGTCTTTTTCATTTTGCATTTAAAAATATAGCTGGGATGTATTTCATTAAAAAATAAGTTCCCGGGTTAATGTATACATAACACCTCTCAATAGCGGACACCTCGAAACAGTGGATTGTGTCCACTAGTAAGAGGTAAAAACACAATAATATAGGTGTTAGGGATTGAAAGAATATTCGCTCAGTGGAGGTGTCTGCTCTCTTGGAGTTCTCGTTGTGGGTTTTTTTTTTTTTTTTTTTTTTTTTCTGTATTATGCAGAACTTTCCGAGACTTTCATAAATGCATTTTCCGCCCGAGATGCGTAAAAGTTTAAGGTATTCCCATTCCTTTCCCAAAGAATAAAACAAATTTTATATTTATTGATAACTTTTCTGTAATATATATTTTCAAAAATCATTCTAACACATCCTTGATTTTAATTGATTGGCAGTTTTTGATTAATTCTACTTTTTTACCCCTATTTCAGAAGATTAATCTTCGCTTTACTTAAGAGAAAAATTTTGTGTTTAAATAAGATGAAGACTGGGATAGATTATTGGGATAGATCCCAATAGATTATTACTATTAGGAAATAATGTTAAAAAAAAGGAAACAATTGGATATACTCATAATAAAATCTAATGAATGAACAGATAGTAAAAATACTTATAAGGGTAATTTTAGTAAATCTTACTCGCCAAAGATTTTTTTTCTCTTGTATCGACTAGCAAAATTGGGCATTTAGAAATATTCAGTGCGCAATATTTTATTTATAAGCACTGGCGGACTCCGTCTAGTGTTTAATATCAGTAAATAAGAAAGTAATTAAAGAAGTACTGTACGTTGATTACTTGCGGCTCAAATTAAGCACTGGTTGAAAATTCATAAATATTTTTTTCTATTTTCGCTCTATTTGGACTAAATGTTATCATTAGTACACTAGATGGCAGCACTAAAACTTTTTTATCAATTTCTTCATGAACGTACATTCTCCCTGATTAAATTTCGAATATTTCGTAATTTAGATAATTGGTAATTATTTTCAATTTTTTTTCACAAAACTGTTCTGGACAAGCATTTACGTCCTTAGGCCACGAACAGGCCATGCCAAATTTGAAGTTTCTGCGAAAGTTTTCAGCTCTTTCGATTTTTTTAGAAAACCTCTCTTAGGCAGCATTTATAAATCTTAAAATTAACCATAATGCCTAATTCCAAGCTTCTATACCAACATAAATCACAATTTTAGAAATTATTTTGCTCCTGCACCCTTTTAAATTTAGAATTTTTATAAAGTTGTTCTGGTCGAGCACTTGCGTCTTTACGGTAACAGTCGTGTCAAATTTAAAGTTTCTAGCCTTAGCGGTTCCAAATAAATCGAATTTAGAACGCTTTCTGCTCAGGGGCGCCATTTCAAAACTTTATTGGGGGGGGGGGGGGGGAGGGAAATATTTTTTGAGGGATGCTATATAGCTAAGGGTAGGATCCAGGGGGTATAACAACCCCCCCCCCCCCCCGTATGAGAAACGCTTACTGATTTATGCTTACAATAAAAGAAAAACTCAGAACCAATGAAATGTTTCGTTTTAGACAGGTTTTCGTGTTAGAAGATAAAATTTTAATATATTGGAGATGATTTTTTTTTCTTTTTAGACAGGATTCTGTTATAGACAGGTTTCATTTTTACAAGTATCCTCACTGACTGTTAAACCATCCGCTCTATAGTATAGCTCTGAAAAGAGATGCATTAGAGTAAAACTTGTGAAAACGAAGCCTGTCTATAACAGATTTCTTTCTAAAAGGGGAATAAATCAAATTTTGTTGAAAAAACATCATACAATTATACTTGTTAAGACGGAAACCTGTTTAAATGGAGTTTTTTTCTAGTCCTTTTCGATGTCTTACTTACAGGGGCGCCATTTCATGAGTTTCCTGACGAAGGACAAGGAAAATTTTTCTTTGAGGAACAGGGAGCGTGGAAAATTGCACAACTTGCAGAACTGCACAAATCACACGGAAAAAAAAATCCCGCACAATAAAACATGCTCTACGTGATTTTGTCTGCATACCTTCTTTCACAAGCATGTGATTATTCCACAATGTTTTTTTTTTTTAATTTTCATGAAAGTCCGCGATTTTTCTTTCTTTCAAAATCCGCAAAACCAATTCGTCAATGGGTCTCAAAGAAAAAAAAAAAAAAGCGCGAATCTTGAAAATTTTTAAAAGAAAAGTCTCAAAATGGTCGCTTAAAAAATCGCTAATTTCTTCAAACGACCGCAGAAAATATAGCTAATTTCATCAGAGATCGCGAAAAGAAATACAGATTTCGTCAAATGATTGCACAAACAGAAATCTTTAATTTCGTAAAAGGTTTGCGAAAAAATCGCAATATTCGCCAAAAGATTGCACAAAAAATCACGAAAATTTAGTCGAACAATCGCGCAATCAAATCGAGGAGAAATTCGTCAAACGATCGTGTAAAAAGGTCCAAAATTTTGTCTAACTCTCGCACAAAAAAATCACAAATATTATTAGTTGGTGGCAGAAACAAAATCACGAATTTCAATAAAGGATGGTGATAAGGAATCGTGAATTTTGTCAAAAAAATCACGAAAACAAATATCGAATTTCGTCAGTTGGTCGCGGAAAAATATTGTGAATTTCGGCAAATGCTCGTGCGAAAAAAATCAATTTCGTATAATGCTTTCAGAAAAAAAATCGTGAATTCCGTGAATTGATCACGGAAAAAATCGCAAATTTCGTTAGATGATCGCGAAAAAAAATCATGAAATTCAATCAGTCATGAGATAATCAGCCAACGAACGTCGTGAATAGGTCACGAAATTTGCAAATTTTGTGATCTGTAAGTATAAGAAAATTTTCGTTAGTGATTTTCTGCAAGCGTTAATTTTTTCGGATTGAGTTTTCACTATTATGAGATGGTTTCGTGTTAATCTGATTTTTCAAAGAAATTCTTAATATTTTTCAGATAAAAAAAACTACATATTTGAACAGTAATGAATACTATGTATATAACTTCATTTCTCTACAGAAAAGGTAAAATTTATAATTAATATTCATATAAAAAGCACAAATAAATGCAGAAGAATTACTTTCATGCGCATACATACGATTTAAAATTATTTAAAATACATTAGAAAAACCCAGAACGTTTTCAGTCATCACAAGACCGCCATCCGTGGTTAATGATTGAAATGTTATTATTTTCTTTGCGCATATTCGAGAATTGACTCGAAGAAAATCATTGTGAATGTTGTGTCAATGATTTTGACGAGTTTACCCATGATCAATTTGCACACAGCTGAGAAGCAACTAATAAAAAAAAAATTCTCACATGTATTTTTAAAATTAAACAAAGTACTCATTAAAGACATATGTCTCACCTTGAGGGAGTTCGAATAGTAAGGCTTTAGGAAATTTTTTTTATAATTATTAATTTCTATGCATAAGCATTTATTTAATGCACATGTTTTTATTGCAATAAAATCTGATAAGTCATCAGAGTATTTTAGAGTTTGAGCCTTTTTCTAATATTTGTTTGAGTCTGACATTTGATTAGGGATGCACCGAATATTCGGTATCTATTCGATATTAGGCCATACTACCGAATATTCGGTTAGGCCGAGTATCAAACTATTCGGTTTGCCGAATACTTAAAACACCTCTTTAAAATATTTTTTAAAACGTTACACAACTTCTACTTTTAACTGTCAATTAATAAAGATATTCAGAATAAATAGAATCTTTAAATAAAAGAGAATGATTTTATATTATTTATTTGTTGTTTTAAAAATGTCACTTAAAAAAAATTAACCATTAATGACATGTCATTTGTTCATGGGAATTAATAAATGTGAAAATGCAAGTTACTGAGCATTGTCTGGTAAATAATCCGTTTCTTGCTTTTTCGCAAACAGGGTAAACAAAATGGAAGAAAATTTCAGAGGTAATAATAAGCATCAAAACAGGCAATTTTTTGTCCAGTAAATCAGGATCGCAATTAACTTATTCAGTCACAAATACATTGCACCCCCAAGTCAAACTTTAATTTTTTTTTATTACGTTAACAATAATAAAGGTATTGTAACTATATTGTCAACAGAGTTACTTTAATTTCTGTGATAATGATAACATGATAACATGAAGAGAATGATATGATAACATGAAGAGAAGTGCTGGAAATAGCAACCATTCATATCTAAACAGCACTGAGCTAGACATTATTTTATTAAGAATGCATCTAACAATACTTATACTGTACCACTGGCCAAAATCCAGTCTCTTCCAAGGATATCATCCCATTCTATACAAGCAAATTAATGTGATGCAATTTTCGCTAAAACATCTTCATTTTTATACAGTTATAAACGAAAATTCTGCTACGGCTTGTATACCGTTAATTTTTGATGAAAGAAGTAGAATGATATGTTGTTTCTTGTTCAATATGAGAGAATTCTTTTCATTTGTTTGAATTAATTGAAGTCATGGAATTTAAATTTTGTTATTTAAAAATTTTTTAAACCATCCTCTTCTCAAATAATAACTCAAAACATACCTTTTTTAGTGAAAAATAGTCTTGTTTGTCAAAATGGAAGTATCTATGCTAAATATTATAAAAAATTGTTTACAATTTAACTTTTTAATGCTAAACACTGAGATATAAAAGTATTTGGCCAGCCGAATATTCGGTATTCGGCCGAACAGATACTATTCGGCTGACCTAATATTCGGTATTCAGCTTAACAGTTACTATTCGGCTGGCCGAATATTCGGTATTCGGTTTGCTGCAGGCCAAATATTCGGTATTCAGCCAAAATCACTATTCGGTGCATCCCTACATTTGATGGTTGATAAATTTTCTGAAGTATAAAATTCCTTGGGGGGGGGGGCTATTGGCGCCCCTGTTTCTGCTCATTTCACTCTTTTGAATTTCAATTTTTTAGAAACCGTTCTTAGCGAGCGAGCATTTAATCTTAAAAGCAGGGCCGAAACTAGGGGGTATGTACCCCGGGCGCCAGAACGAAAGGCGAAGGGGGCGCCAAATGAAGATTTTGTTTGCCGTTTCATACAAAAATGTATATATATATATATATATATGAAATACAAAGAAACTCGCTAGCTAATGTTAAACCTGTGGGAGCGTTCTTTTCAAATTTGTGCAAGTGAAAGTAACTTTATATATATATAAAAAAATCTGCAAATAAATCGAAAAAGTAAACACTAGCCCGGTTAGAATTCAATCTCAGCTATTCTAAGCAAGAAAAAATCATTTAAAACTATTAATATGCAAGCGAGAAATTTTAAAAAGAACGCTTCCAGAGGCGTTAGCGTTCCAATTTCTTCGCGTGACTAGTGTTGGCGCTTAATGCTCAAGCTAATGTTAATACTATGGGAGCGTTGTTTATATATTTCTTGTTTGCATTTTAATTATTATTAAATGATTTTTTTTTTTTAACCATTTGGAAAAATGGTTATTGCCCTCGTCAGGGTAGGAAATCAAAAGCATATCTGAAGTGTTTCATTGGTTTAATCCGCATTTTATTCGTTTTCTGATTGGTCTATGCACTAACCTTTACTTTTAAAAGAGATGGATACTTCTGTTACCACTATGACAAAAAAGTAATAAAAACTACAAAAAAAAAAACCAACAACAAAAAAAACAATAATAACTCAGAAACAAATTGA
Source organism: Maratus speciosus (assembly GCA_963932465.1). NCBI lineage: Eukaryota > Metazoa > Arthropoda > Arachnida > Araneae > Salticidae > Maratus > Maratus speciosus. The sequence continues at coordinate 609,272,093 of OZ010790.1, forward strand.
GATACAGCTTTCAAACAAATTGCATTTAAAAGAACATTTTTTTTTCTCTATACGACGGTGTAAAAAGCAAAGGGATGTTTAGAAGTTTAAGAATGAAATTTCATTTAAAATGGGTCGTCAGATTTCTTGGAAATCTGAGGATGGAAAAGCCTTGAACAGGCAATGAAATGCTTGGATAATACGAAGTTTCAGATGGATAATACGTAAGTTTCAGGAAATCTTGCAATTTTTACGTGTCATAACACTATTAATGTTTAATCCATGGCGTACGTAATGTAGGATCAACTCTGTGCGATTTGTTATGCCTTAAATTTTAGTCTTTGAAAAAATCATTTTCCAAATGGTCGTTGTAATTTATTAAATTGCATTTTTTTAAGGATGTTTTTTCTTTTCATTGGTTACCTACGGTCGATAACTTTTATTGTTCTTGAGGAGAGGGCACCAAAATCCATGTTTGCCCCGGGCGCAAAAAAGGCTAGTTTCGGCTCTGCTTAAAAGTAACCACCCTGCTAAATTCCTGGCTTCTGTACCAACAATATCACAGAAATCGCAATTTTAGAATGTTTGTTGCTCCTCTACTCTTTTAAATTTCGAATTTTTTTTTAAACAGTTCCAGGCGAGCATTTACGTTTGTAAACCAACAGCGATGCCAAATTGTAAATTTCTAGCCCCAACAATTCCAAATAAATTCCTTTCACCCGGATCAGGATAACATAAAATGCTTGTCCAAACTATTGTTTATTCTAATAAAAACACAGTGTAAAACAAAATCCAAGATAATATTATAACCATTCGCACAATCTATATTAAATTATGAATGTAAATTTAATTAGACAACGAACGACATCCATTTTTCTCACTTACACTTTAGCTTAAGGAATTAAAATTGTATATTCTATCTTTTATCATTTTTTCTTCTTCTTCTAGTGCCCATAGAAAAAGGTCTTAAATGCTATTTATTTAATAAAAATAGTATTTTTTTCTTTTATAAAAATGGCTAAAATTATTATTTATTATTTAAAAAAAATTCTTTTAAATTTTAATGAGACAAAAAATTAGCATAAACAAACGTCTGATAATCTTCTTTTTTCTCTTTTCTTTCACAACTATAAAATACAGTAATACTTCGAATAAATTAATAGCAATCTCGAGTCAAAGAAGAATGAAAGACTGACATCTGCTCAACAGCTAAATTGTAAATGAATGCATAAGAGAAAAAGAACTAATTGGTATAAAAATGTTAAGCACAGCAAGAGCTTCTTCGGTATAGGTTGAATAATTTTTTTTTTAAGCTTTGTAATTAATATATACTAAATAAAAAAAGGAATTAGGGATTGAAGAGGCAGCAAAACTTTTCTTAAAAAGAAAAAAAAAGTGAACCATTGAAAGCTAATAATAACTGTGAGGTAATAATGCTGTTATATAAATATTTTGAGGATTTCAGATGTAACTGACTATCCTTATATTTATTCTGTATGTGTGTATGAATGGGTTCAACTCATTTTCATAATTTTTTTGGTTAGCATACACATACATGAGCGTAAGTTTAGATTTTGGTGATTAACAGTAATTTTTCTAAGCACAAATGCAAAACGGGCTGCAAATATTTGTTAGTTTTGTTATTTGTGCTACTAACTAATGAAATTACTTATTTGCAGTTTTTATTAATTCCATATCAACTTACTGTTTCTTCTAGGCCATTTTTTTTAAGGGTGCCACACGCTGCCCCTTTTGAAATTGGCAAAATGCACCCTGCCTTAAAAAATATAGTTAAATTCATCTGTAGTTGTAGCCAGAGATTTCTTGTAAAAAAATTCCTATTCAAGAGTATTTTTAAATTCATGTGCCCAAGATCTTATAAAAATAATAGAAATTTATTTCCTTAGGAAAAAAAACAAAAAACAAACAAACAACAACAAAAAAAAAACAGGATACTATTAAAACGTGTTGTTATTTAATTGTATTTTTCAATTTGTAATTCATAAAATTATTAAAAATTAAGGTCACTTTATTTATCATGATAAAAATTATTATTTTTTTCTCATATAGTTGCTAAACACATTACTAATATATTTCATTATGAAATAGTGCCTGTTTTTGGAACTAGCATCCTGCCCCTTTTTCTTTCTAAAATGATTACTGCATTATTAATTATCATTTTAATAATTAAAGCTTAAAAATGTATAATATGTTCTTAATTAGAGGATTAATTGTTTAATAATTATTAATTTGAAGTAGTGTTAAAACTATTTAACATTAAATACAGTTATAAATAATTTTAATAAATGTTAAATATCACTAGTATTTAATAAAGTTTTACATAATTCTTACAATATTAATGTATAACATTATTGTATGATACTAATTAATGAAACTATTAATTTGCAGTTTCTATAATTATTGTAATTACTAACTAATAATTATAATTTTATTAATTAAAGTGTAAAAACATAGATTATGTTAGCAATTAGTGGTTTCATTGTTTTGGAAATCTAAAACTCTTGGTAGCTATTCCGTATTTGAATGCTGGGAAAAAAATCATAAAAATCCAATTTAAATTAAAAAAAATCTGATTTAAATAAAAAAAATCCGATTTTTTATATATTTTTTTACACTCTAGTGAATAGTCACTCTTTCACAGGAGTCACTATTCATTCTTGCAAAAGGAGTGACTATTGTTGGCTATAGAAGGCTATTGTTGAAAAATGGATATTAATACTATGCTTATTTATGGAACGATATAATAAGTCATATTTAAGGGGGTCTGGGACACAAAAATCTTCAAATTTTTCAAAAACATTTTATTTCATTAAAAAATTTTTCTGTTTTTCCCTGCTTAAAATGACATTTAAATCATGTTTCTATCTGAATTAGAACAAAAAATACTAATTTTTTCGTTTTTGTTTGTTTTCAAAATCTGGCTTTCAAGCAATGGCTGTCATGGAAACGACATCTTGTAAAAATACGTTTTTCTTCATGATAGGTTTTTCCCCATTTCTCGTATTTAAATTCTTATAACTCGAGAACCATTAAAGATACAGGATTCAAACTTGGAACATATATTTTTCAATTGTTTTACTTTAATTTTGATTCAGCATATTTAAAAAAAATATCTACTTTTGAAAATATGATTTTTTTTAAAAAGTTACACCACTTTAAAAAATTTTTTTTCGGTAAATATTGTTATTTTTTTTTATATAAATTAATATTTTTAAAAATGCCGAATCAAAGTTAAAACTTATATATTTCTGTTTATTTAAATGAAAAAAAAATTGAAATTCTATAGATAATTTTTCGAGTTATAACGATTTTAAATTACCCCACTTTTTTAATAAATTTTAAATTAAAATTTAAAAAAAATTATGAGTAGTAGTAGTATAAAGTCAATCTTAAATTACTGCAAATAAATGTTTACATCTGCTATGAATGAAACTATGAATTAAGATTTCTCTGAGTCGGCATTTCAAACCCGGCACAGATGTCATATACGCATATTGGCTCGATTTTTTTTCTGACGCCAATGTCATATATGCACCGTGTACTTAACTGGCGCCAAAGTGTCGTTATTTTACTTGATATGGTAATCCAGATATAGATGATATGGTAACGAGGTTTTCGCCAAACTGGCGTCGGAAAAAATCGCGCCAATATAACATCTGTCCCAAGAGAATGCACGATTTGCTTTCGTTTCCAGCAATGGCAAATAAAAATATTTCATATCACAATATCGAATAGGAATAATAAACTATTTATCACTCTTTTTTTTTTACCCGACTGCCAAGAAGGGTTATGTGTTTCACGCGTATCAGGGTGTGTGGATTTCTTTATACCCTCGACACATCTCAACGGCTGGATGGATTCTAATGAATGAGGTCTCTATGGATTCGTCTTAACCGTCCGATTATTATAGGCTAGGTTTTGTTTTTATAAATTCAAAATGGCGGCCGTAGTATACAAAATGGCGGTAGAGACGAAAAAAGATTTTTACATATCATATTGAGTGGCCTATCATTGGATAGGTCTCTCAAAATGAAGACGATGTTTCATTGACTATTTTACAGTCAGAAGCTCCGTTTAAATATTACACAGCCTGGAAGTTGTGTACGTTGGATCTCCTCTACCTTTACTGTAACTCTAAACTTCATAATAGACATCTATAGGTATAGGTCTCATCAAAACAGGGTTTATAGGTAGGAACTAATAATTAAACACAACTTAAAAGTCATCAGTACAAGTAAATAAAAAAAATAGTTTCATATTCATGAGAAATAATTAATTAGTTCACTATTTACGCAGCCGGGTTTTTCGATTTTTTAAATTTAATATATTTTTTTAAAAATTCACAAAAACCAAACGAATGAAGCCCCGATTAATTTTCGCTAAGCATTGTTTGTTATTTAGTAATTGTTAAAACAATTATATTCCTAACCGTTACATGAAGAAAGAATAAAACGGACGATCGCTTGTGAAACATTCAGCGTTAGAAACGAGATGGATCTTTTTCTAGAAAACATTAAAACTGTTGAACTCATATTCATAAGATACAAAATCTACAGGAATCTATACTAATAAAAGAAAGTTTCACTCTGTGTGTACGTGTGTGCGATAGCTGGCGAAATCTACCGCACGTAGAAGTCTGAAAATTTAGGTGAGAATATTTCAAGGCAGGTTCTGATGCACCTGAGGCTTAGATTTTTTTAAAGGCCAGGGCTCCTGTAGCCCCTTTCAGTTTTTATGTGCTGAATTGTTAATAACTTACGCCCTTTCTATCCGACCTTCTTCGTTTTTGGGGCCAAGTCTCCATTTAGCTATTCCCTCATTTCTACATTCCAGTTAAGACCCTGACACCCTGGGGTCCGGTACAGGGCCCCTTGAAGTTTTTGTGCCCTAAATTGTTAATAAATTGCTTCCTTTTAATTCGATCTTCTTTTTGGGGATCCTTTTTCCATTTAGTTATTCTCCCGTTTCTACATTCCAGTTAAGACCCTGGACTCCTCTAGGGTCCCGTAAGACCTTGTCTAGGGCCCCTTGACCTTTTTGTAAGGTAAGCATTTTTCACCCCCTAATTTTCCCACCTTCTCAGTGCATAATTTTAAAGATGAGTCTTCGACTCTTCTCCCCGGACCAACATCTTCATTTTTTTATTGAGGCCCTAGGGCCCCTTTTTAAGCATTTACCCAATTTTTTGCGCATTTCTTTAAAATATTATTCTAATGAATAATTCATACCCTATGCTTAATTTTGACTAATTGACGATTTAAAGCGTAAAGTACTAAGACAAAAAAGCACTAAGACATTTTAACATGTTTTCATGTTAGGGCCCTCCTCTCAACTATAAATAGGGGGCCCCCTATTATGGCTCCTTTAAAATGGTCTGATTTACTAGTTTTTTTTCCCTAACAACTTCTTAAGCCCTCCAGCTACTACATGAAAGACAAAAAAATTATCAGACTTCAACTACCACCCATTTTGAATATTAATCGTTATCTTGGGCCCCTTGGTGCAGCTTCTTTAAAAATGATCCGAATCGCTTGTAATTTTCTTTAATATAGTTCTAGCTTCTCCCGATTACTTTAAAAACTACTAAAAAGTATCTTTATACCCAAGTACATTCCAGTTAAGGCCCTGGACCCTTGAAACCCCGTACAGAGTCCCAAGCAGTTTTTGCATCATAAATTGTTAATAAATTGCCCTCTCTTAATCCGATTTTTGGAAACCTTTTTTCATTTAGTTATTTTCCGTTTCTACATTCCAGTTAACCTTTTATCTACTGACAGTACTTATAAGTACCATTAAAATAACTTGTTATAAAACTCGTTTAATACATCAATTAGTAGTAATACAGTTTAGAATGAGTTATAGATGCATTACTTTATCTTGTTCCAAAAGCATTATGGGTTACACAAAACAAAAATATTTTTAAAAGGATGGTTTTCTTATGCCTTTGCATCTTTTCAGCTGTCTTGGCGTTAGAGGAGGGGGGGGGGGGATTTTTATATTCGGAAATATTTCTATTGTAAGAACATTATATTTGTACATTTCCTAATTCTACAAAATACTAAGAAAAAGATTTAAAATAACAGATTCTAGTGGGCTTATAAATATTGTACAAGATCCCTATAAATTCAAATTTAGTTAATGCTTCTAAATCCTTCAATTCTTCTAAAATCTTTCTAAAATTCATTAAATGATTGTGTAAATCTTCTTATGTAGTTTCAAACATTCACGAAAAAAGCTTCAGAAGATAAAATTTTCATGAATTCACAATTCAGTACATAAAGGGTTAAAATGCTGCCCCCCCCCCCCTAGGGTACCGGTCCGGAGCCCCTTGTACTTTTTATGCACCATGCATTCAAATTTTCCCTATGTGTAGCTAATGTGTCCCTAATTTTCTCGTCTTCTTAATGTATAGCGTTAAAGTTCAGTCTTGGATTCTTCTCCGCGCAGACGTCTCCCAACTCCTTCATATTTTTACTGGTACCCTGAGGCCCTTTTTTAACCGCCCCCCCCCCCCACATCATTTTTTGCGCATTTCTTTAAAATTTTATTCTAATGATTAATTTATATCTTATGCTTTATGTTGACTAATTGAAGATCTAAAGGGCTAAGAACTAAGACCTTTTAACATGTTTTCATGTTAGGGCCTTGTTCTTAACTATCAGTTTACCCCTTTATTATAGCTCCCTTAAAAATGGTCTGATTCGCTAGTTTTTTTTTTTCTAACATACCTTCTTAAGTCTTCCATGCAGCTACTACATGAACAACAAAAAATTTCTCATACTTTAGCTACCACCAATTTGAATATTAATCGCCTTCTTGGGGCCTTTGTTGCACTTTCTTTAAAAATGACCCGATTCTATTACTGTTTTCTTTAACATAGTTCTAGCGTCCTCTAGCTACTTTAAAACTATTATTATTATTTTTTTTATACCCAACTACATTCCAGTTAAGTCCCTGTCCTCTGGGCCTGGTCCTTCTTTATACCTCAGCTACCACATTTTTAGGATATTAATCTTCTTTTTCGACAACAACTTGCGATTATTCACTGCAGCCGTAAATTAAAAATCACGTTACTTTGGAGGTAACTTTAGATAAGGGATTTCATCCGATTATTAAATAACTAGCAAACCCCGCGGCTTTGCTCGCGTAATATTTGAAATATGCTAAGTGATATTTATATGTCTAATTTTTATTAAAAGGTAATATTTTATTTTATTAAAATGTACTTATTACTTTTAGGAATAATTAAAAAAATTACTATTTAAAACTCAGTTTGATTAAATATTGTTACACTGCATAAGGCAGAAATGAGACTTAATAAAACGAAATAAAACGAAATAAATAATAATTTAGAAAATATTTTGAAACTTTTATGCTCAATTATTACGCTCATTTCAGTATTCATTTGAAGTTTTGAATTTTTTAGAAACCATCTTCTTACATCTTAAAATTAACCACCATGTCAAATTCCAAGTCCTACCACCTCTCTCAATATAAAGGGCTATGTTGAAATAGGAACTGTCACCATTAATTTGCCAACATTAATTTTGAAATTGGTTTGTTATTTCCTAATATTCCACAGAAACGTAATTTAGAAAGCTTTTAAAGGCCTTTTTTAGAGCGTTTGTTGTTCCTGTGAAACCCAGGTGGTAGAATCATCGGCATAAAATATAGCCTGTGTAGGATCAGAGACTGTTACCATTGATTCGCAACTATTACTTTGTATTTGGTTTATATTCCCTGAAATTGCGTAGAAGTCGTAATTTAGGACTTTTTTAGAATGCTTTTCGCACCTCCCCTTCACTTCACCCCTTTTTAATTCGAATTTATTTTCGACAGTCCTTCGAGGGCATTTATATTTTATAAGTAACTACCAGCGCCATATTTAAAGTTTCTAGCCTTTTCAGTATCACAGAAATCGCAATTTAGAAAGTTTTTAGCTACTGCAACCCTCTGGTGGTAGTGGCACAGACATAAAATATAGCTTATGTTTGAGCAGGTTCTATCACCAACAATTTGTCATCATTATTTTTTTTAATCGGTTTGGTATTTGATAAGATTACATAAAAATTGTAATTTATAACGCTTTTCGCTCACTTCATCTTTATAAATTTGAAATTTTCTTTCGACAGTTTTTAGAAAGCAGTTGCATCTTGTAAATAAATACCATGCCATACTTTAAAGTGTTAGACCCTTCAGTTATGCAAAAAACGCAAATTAGAACATGTTTTGCTTTTGCAACCTTCAGATGGTAGTGACAGCAACATAAAATATAACCTATGTTATAGCAGGGACTGTCACCATTGATTTGCAACTATTACTTTTGAAATAGCTTTGGAATTTCCTGAGATTGAGTAGAAATCGTAATTTAGAACGTTTTTAGAACGCTTTTCGCGCATTTTCACCCCTTTTTAAATTTCCAATTTTTTCGAAACTGTTCTTAAAGATCATTTATATGTAATAAATATGTACCTTGACTAATTTTAAGTTGCCAGCCCCTACCGATCACAAAAAGCGAAATTTGGAACGCTTTTTTGCTCCTGCAACGTCTAGGTGATAGTAATACCGACTTAAAATAGTGTCTATGTTAGAGCAGAGGCATCAATTTCTTACCATTACTTTTGAAATCAGTTTGATTCTTCCTGAGATATTGGTGACAAATCGGCATTTAGAACGTTTTTAGAACGCTTTTCGCTCATTTTGCTCCTGCATCTCCTCTGGGGTAGTGGAAACAGATATAAAATATAGCATATCTTGGAGCAAGATCTGTCCCCATCATTTTTACACCATTATATTTGAAATCGGTTCAGTATTTCCTGAGATTGCTAGAAATCGCAATTTAGAACGTTTTTTACAACGCTTTTTGCGCTTTTGACCCCCCTTTTAAATTTCGACTTCTTTAGGAAATGTCCTTAGAGACCATTGATATCTTATAACTAACTACCATCCTAAATTTCACTATTCAAGGCCTTTCCGTCACGCAAAAACCGCAATTTAGAACGTTTTTCTCCTGCACCCCCTTTGGGGTAGTGGCACCGACATAAAACATAGCCTATGTTGGAGCAAGGGTTTTCACTATCATTTTGACGCCATTATTTTTTTTAATCGGATTGGTATTTCCTGAGATTGTGTAGAAATCACCATTTAGAACGTTTTTTAGAACGCTTTTCGTGCATTTTCACCCCTTTTAAATTTCGAATTGTTTAAGAACTGTTCTTACAAATCCTTTATATCTAATAAGTAGCTGATACTTCAAATTTCATATTTCTAGGCCCTTCAGTAACACATAAATCGCATTTTTAGAACGTTTTTTGCTCCTACACCCCCTTTGGGGTAGTGGCACCGACATAAAACATAGCCTATCTTGGAGCAAACGTTGTCACTATCATTTTGAGACCAATATTTTTTAAATCGGTTTGGTATTTCCTGAGATTATGTAGAAACTACCAAATAACGTTTTTTAGAACGCTTTTTGTGCATTTTCACCCCTTTCAAATTTCGAATTGTTTAAGAACTGTTCTTAGACATCATTTATATGTTATAAGTAACTAATATTCCAAATTTCCTTTTCTAGGCCCTCCAGTAACGCAAAAATCGCATTTTTAGAACGTTTTTTGCTCCTGCACCCCCTTTGGGGTAGTGGCACCGACATAAGATATAGCCTATGTTCTAAGTTGGACTAACACCATCATTTTGATACCATTACTTTTGGAATCGGTTCGGTAGTTCCTGAGCTTACCTCCTACAAATAAACAATTTTTTCCTCTTTATAATAGGAGTATAGATATAGATAGCGTGTTACTGTTAAAAGTAATCCGTGAAATTTACAGAGGTGGGGTACCTTCCAGCGGGATTTGGTTCATTCAACTTAATTACAATGCAGCTACTTTCTGTATTATGAAAGTTTATCTTAGAGTTCAGTTACCAACATTTTCGAACATTAACGGTGCATACTTTTCTCGGATTCTATGGGCTTGATTACTACGAAGTTTGGCTCATTCCACTTGGTTTTTGATTGTCTCTGGCACGTTCGGAGCACTTCCGGAACATGCTGCCTTAGGTAGCGGGGACCCAGGTTACAGGTGCGTTCGGAAAGATGTTTGTTGGGAACATACTAGATGCTGCGGAAGGCAATGGAGCCTCCGAAACTAGGTTCATTTAAAAGATTTTCAAAAGTTATAAAATCATACAAACTTGAGTTTTATTTAAGGTTGTTATTATAACGGGACCCCGGTATTTATGTAATTCACTCCAAAAAGAGTGAAAATGCTTTTCACTCTTCAAAGAGTGAACATATCACACCTCCTAATTTTAGAGTGCATGTTTCATAAAAGCAGCTGAAATAATTAACAATATTCGAATACACATCATGTGAAATCATGAATCAATTTTCAAGACGATGTTCTCGAAAACAACAGTTTTCTGTTTTGTATCCCGAGTTGGGTAAGTGTTACATGTTTACCGTAGATCAAATTACTAAGTAAATAAATTCTGTACTTGATGTAAACGTATCTTTGAAAATTGGTGATTGAAATTCATGTAAGTTTGTCCTTGAAAAATTATATTTTGCCTTTAAACGGGAATTTTTAAATGCTGAAATATGAAAAAGAAAAACCAGGAAATTTTCCTGGAATTTATGGGGAAAAAATTAGTTTAAAATACATAAGTAGCACTGGCGTCTCGATTGGCAGCACAATTTCAGTATTTTAAAGGAAATTTCTTTTACAGTGAATAATGCTTACAAGAAAAAAAATAAAAAGTGAAAAAATTGTTGCCTATTGCCGTCAAATGAAAGGGGTTGAACATGGATGCGATTAAGACGTTTGAAATGTCTTAAATTCAGACGCATGCAAGTGTCTCCTTTTTGAACCATCAGTTTCAGGCACTTATGTGTTTGAATTTCAGTTTACAGTGAATGTACTACAAAATTTATCTTTAACATCTTCAGCTCCGAACACTCTAAAACTGGGAGGAGTGAAAAGCTCACTCTTTGAAAGAGTGACAGGCCTTTTCACTCTTTTTGGAGTAAATTTTGTAAAAAATACACTCCTTAAAGAGTGGAATTTCCCACTCTCTAGAAAGGAGTGCAATATCTCACTCCGTTATCGAGAGTGAAGTTGTCACTCCCGAAAGTGTGGCTTGCGTATGCATTGCTTATTAGCCAATCAGAACAGTAAGGCGACAGCGCCCTCGTAAGATAAGAAAAATGATCACATTTTCGTCTGGTCCGCCATCTTAGGATTAACAGATAAGGATATCATTAAAATTATTCTTAATGGAATACATAAAATAAAGGTAAGTCTTATTTAATTTTAACCATTTATTCGTGTAGATATGTTAAGATTATGCACTAAATAGTTATATGTTGTATAGAAAAAGATTGATCGTTAGAGTGTTCAAAAGTGATTGTTTGTTATATTTCTTCATGTAGCGGTTTTAAATATAATTCTTTTAACAATTGAATACGCACTAGAGATCTGCACGGGCCGGCTCGTACTCGGGCCGATTTTCACTCACGGAACTCGGGCCGGTCCCGGCCGCACTTTTTTCCGAAGGCTCGGGCCGGCCTAGCTTATTTTTTCTGTACAAAGCCGGGACTGGTTCATTCCGAGTCTTCACGACCCAAAATTTTCAGTCTTAATTTTGACCCAGCCCGTATGAAAACCATTGTCTCACCGTGACCTGGTCTATTCATAGGTCAGTAAAATTAGGTCTGGCCCAAAAATGTTTGCAAAAAATGCATACATTTTTAAATCGTCATTATTCTACCCTTAAACATTAAAATTTATTATTTTTAAAGAACACTAGATTTCTGCGCTTATTAAAATATAGCTAAATTAAAACATAATAAAACGTGTGAAAAGAACCTGCGTATGACGGAACCCAGTTTTAAACTCACTAACGTATTGATCCATGCATAATTAATATACTAATACATAAGAAAAGAATATATAATACATTTACACTCTCTAAGAAGGGAACTTGTCTATAACGAATTTTTTTTTCTTTTCTATACAATTCCATCTTACTGTATAGCATTTTCCAGATTTTTAACACTTCAAAAAAATAAAAAATCAATGTTTTGTTGAAATTCACTCGGGCCGAGATTTTAACTTTTTCCCGGGCCGGGCTCGGGCAGAACTTTTAAGTTTTTTACCGGGCCGGACCAATTTTTTTCTACGGGCCGGGCCGATTTTTTTTCTATGAGTCGGGCCGGGTCCTTGGAAATTTCGGCCCGTGCAGACTTCTAAGCTCACAATGCTTAGCAAAAAAAAAAAAAATAAAATAATCCAAACTTCATTAGTTCGGGAAATATGAATTTAAAAAAAAAAGAGTGAAAATATTTTTTTATTCCCTTTCAATACTGTGTTTGCAAATTATAAAACTTTTACCAACGATCAAAACAAAGAAGTTTTATTTCTTTCGTTTGAAAGGGTGACTGACTCATAAGAGAAGATAGATTTTCTCAATCGTAGGAGACACGTCAATCGAAAACATTAATTTGCCGTTCTATGAGATTTTTTTTTTTTTGGTTTAATTTTGATTTTGGATTATATACAGTTAAGAGTATTTATTATTGTTTCGGAGTTAAATATGATATTTGATGTTTATGATATTACGAAAAGGTTGGGACAGTGAAACCTCCCTGTGCGACCAACTCTATTAGGCGACCCTTTCCCTCAACGACCATTTTTTAATGGAACGAAATTTATTCCCATAGGCTCAATACTGATTTGACCTCCATTCAGAGACCATCCCAGTTGAACTCCCTCCATGAGAGACCGATTTCTTTGAAGAAAATGAAATAAATTCCGTTTTTTCCTGGTCGCTTGAAGAAGGTTTTATTAAAAAAATAATTCCGGAGAGTGCATTATTCATCAAACTTCTAAACTAAGTTTCGATTTTTTTTTTTTTTTTTTTTTTTTTAATCCCGGTAATTTTTAAGTGTTTAACCCTTTGTGCCTTTTTAGGCAATGAATTTAACTCTGATTACAAATTAAGACTGACGGTTAATAAACTCCTCTGCCCTGTTGTGTCGGAAAACTCTCAAAGAAATAGATAAAGTAATGAAATCGACATTATTTGTTCCCGTCCACGAAAAAATGCATTTATTTACTGAACTTCGAAAGGACTTGGAAATAAAAATTATAAAATATAAAACTGTAAAATTAAAGCAAAGCTCAATGTGTTCATTTTTTAAACTCTGCAGTAATTAACTTATGTACTTAAACTTTTATTTTGATACTTAAATTTTTATATTTTTTCCTAGTGTGAAAAATAAATTTAAGTAACATTGTTACCATTTTTCAACAATTAAAATCTAGATTTAAACATGACCTCCATTAAGAGACCACCTCTCGGAGAGACCAATTTTTATTGGAACAGTACGTGGTCGTTTTTAGGGAGGTTTTACTGTATATTAATTTTTTAAAATTGTATCTAAACATTTTTCTGCGGTTTATGATTTTAAAATTTCGAGACTGTATAAAAAAAATAATTATAGACATTCTGCATCAGTTATTAAATTTCCTTCAATTTAAACGCATTTTCTACGTTTTTGATGCACGTAATTTTTGGCACTAAAAAATAAAACATGATATTTAAGCATTGGAATAAAATGTTTTTTATGCCTGTTTTGAAGTTTATCGATAAGACAGTTTTAGTATACTTTTTAAAAAGTTCATATTTTCTTACGTGATTTAGGACTGAATATTTTTTTAAAGAGATTAATAACTACTTTTTTACATTAAAATGTTTTTTAAACAATAAGAACTTTTATATGCAGTCATTCACTTTATTTTTATTAAAATTCATACAGGTACAAATAAATGTAATATGTTTATTTTTATATTTATTTTTTTCTATTTCCTAGGTCAATCTTTTCCTATAAAACATATCAAATCTATTTTGCTCATATTCCCAAAATACAATATCTACGGGAATAAAAAATTTAAATTAAATATGACTTACCGTGTCGTTTCATTAATAAGTATTGTTTTCAACAATAATGGGCCAAAATTAGAAATCATGATTAAGTTAAGGAATATGTTTAAAAGACATATATATACATATTCCAGAGAACTTAAAATTTGGACTATATGATCATATTAGATAAAACAAAAGCAAATCACAGCGGAAAAAAATACACATTCTTAATATTTAAATCATACTTAGAACTCATTTTTAAAAAAATATGTAAGTTTATAAGCATTTTTTTTAAGTAAAAAAATGAAAAATATTTTAGAACAATAGGACTTTGCAAAAATAGCAATAATTTACGAAAAAAGTACGGTAAAGAGATAGGAATTTATATTTAAAACCAAAAATTAAAATGACATCAAACATTGTTAAACATATAATATCCACCTATTAAAAAGTTATTTATAAAACTTCAAAAGTAATATTTTTATAGGGTATGCAATAAAAGCAAACACAAAGGATAAAATTGGAATAAAATATATTAGTTTATTTCTGTCAGTAATCTCAATTAAATTCATATGTAACTTTAGCTGATTTTTTCCTTAAAAGTTCAATTAGTGTTACAAACTATGAATTAAATAAATATTGCTGATAAAGTATCTTATTCCAATCTTTACCACGCTTGTATCTATTTTCATTGCATGCTGTAAAAGATGTGATTCTTTTAAAATGCCCATAAAAGCAAAATAAAAAAAGAATTGACTCCATAAAAAATGAACATTCACTTCTATGTATTGGGTTAGGAGGTCGCGAGTATTTAATAAACAAAGGCCAATTACTTCGTTTTAATTATTATAAGTAAGAGATATTTAATCTTCTTACCTGTGTGAACGAAAATGCTGGGTCTTCGGAAATTAGCTGTTGTCGTTGTATCCGTCGAAAAAGCTGTAAGCTATAAAATTTTATTAAATGGGTTGTAATGTGTAATATAGCAGCAGTCACGGAGACTTCCTCTGTAGGAAACGATCTAGGCTTTAATGAAACACAAATTATTAATATGCGATATACAATCTTGAACAATAGTGAAATATACATTTAAATTTGAGATTATAAACAGATTGCATTCTTGGGAGCTAAAGCACAGCTTCCCATAAAAAGTGAATGCAGTGAGCGATGGACAAAAGGGTTCTTCTCACATGAAAGTTACACCCAATTCTGAGACGAAAGGGTTTCTTTAGTAGAAGCAAGGACTCTTGGTCGAACACTCATTTTACAAAGGAAAACTGCTGATCACAGCTGGAATGGAGTCTGTTGTCTATAAGTTCAAATTAAGATGTTCAGATCTCAGAGTTTTTCACAGTTTTGGTGCTGCCCTCTCTGGAGAAATAAGTGAAGATAAGTTTATTACGGGTGATTGTCCCAGTCTATTAGAATTGTTTGATGTTTGTCCGTAAAGTGTCGCCACCTGCCGCATATTTCACAAACGAAAGGTCGAAATACATTTTGAACTATTTCCGACACTATGAAACAGTGACTATTCACTCCTACCAGGGGTGAAAAACCGCACTCCTTTAGCAAGAGTGAATAGTCACTCCTCCGAAAGAGTGATTATCCACCCCCTGTTTAGAGTGAATATTCACTTCCCAGGAGTGACTATTCACTCTTTCAGAGAGTCAAAAATTTCACTTTTGCTCAGAGTGACTAGTCACTCTAAAGAGGTTGGGTATATTTTGACTCTGCGATAGAGTGACTATTCACTCATAGTCACTCCTTTTTATTTAGAGTGAAGCTAAAATAATAATACAAATGCTTATTCATTGAGTTTTTTCAAACAAAATGACATCGTAAGGGACAGAAAAATATCTTTTCTTTAATGGATCCTTTAGGCGCTTAGTCATTTAGGTTAAAAAATAGGGATCTAAAACTACAAACCCCTTAAAAACATCAATTTAATAACCATTAACCTAAATGAACGCAATCACAAATTTTAGAGCTTTAAGCAAATAAATAATCTACAAATCCTCAAAATTTTTTATTGAAAAAGATGTAAGTTAAATACTTATGAAAATTTCTCACTTTCTGGGTCATACTGTCTTTTGGGCATTTTTAGGCATTTTGCAAACTCAGATGAAAATAACATTTATTTTATGTGGGAATCAGCTTAGATGCTGTCATTTATTCGTTTGCTTTGAACGCAAAAAACATTCAGCTATTAAGAAGTGATGTGAAAATGTAAAAAAAATCGGACATTTAGTTTTTAGAAGGAAAAGAACAGAGGCCCCCGAATGGGGACCCAGGGATCGAAGAGGTTAAAATAGAGTGGTGCAAATAGAAATTAGAGTATAAAAATAGAATCATGCTTAAAAACAGGGGCGCCATTTGAGGAGGGCTGGGGGGGGCAATAGCCCCCCACAAGGAATTTGATATTTCAGAAAATTTATCAACCATCAAATATAGGGATGCACCGAATAGTGATTTTGGCTGAATACCGAATGCCGAATATTTGGCCTGCAGGTAAACCGAATACCGAATATTCGGCCAGCCGAATAGTAACTCTTAAGCTGAATACCGAATATTAGGCCAGCCGAATAGTATCTATTCGGCCGAATACCGAATATTCGGCTGGCCAAATACTTTTGTATCTCAGTGTTTAACGTTAAAAAGTTAAATTTTAAACAATTTTTTATAATATTTAGCACAGATACTTCCATTTTGATAAACAAGACTATTTTTATAAGTAAAATTTGTACTAAAAAAGTATGTTTTGAGTTATTATTTAAGAAGAGGATGGTTTAAAAAATTTTTAAATAACAAAATTTAAATTTCATGATTTCAGTTAATCCAAACAAATGAAAAGAATTCTCTCATATTGAACAAGAAGCAACATATCATTCCACTTTCTTTCATCAAAAATGAAAGGTGTACAAGCCGTAGCAGAATTTTCGTTTATAACTGGATAAAATGAAGATATTTTAGAGAAATTTGCAACACATTAATTTGCTTGTACAGAATGCGCTGATATCCTTGGAAAAGACTGGATTTTGGCCAGTGGTACTATCCTCATTTTTAATAAAATAATGTCTAGCTCAGTGCTGTTTAGATATGAATGGTTGCTATTTCCAGCACTTCTCGTCATGTTATCATATTTCACAGAAATTAAAGTAACTCTGTTGACAATATAGTTACAATACCTTCATTATTGTTAAAGTAACAAAAGAAAATTATAGTTTGACTTGGGGATACACTGTATTTCTGACTGAATAAGTGAATTGCGATCCTGATTTACTGGACAAAAAATTGCCTGTTTTGATGCTTATTATTACCCCTGAAATTTTCTTCCATTTTGTTTAGAAACACTCTGTTTGCGAAAAAGCAAGAAACGGATTATTTACCAGACAATGCTCAGTAACTTGCATTTCCACATTTATTAATTCCCATGAACAAATGGCATGTCATTAATGGTTAATTTTTTAAAGTGACATTTTTAAAACAACAAATAAATAATATAAAATCATTCTCTTTTATTTAAATATTCTAATTATTCTGAATATCTTTATTAATTGATAGTTAAAAGTAGAAGTTGTGTAACGTTTAAAAAAATATTTTTAAGAGGTTTTTTAAGTATTCGGCAAACCGAATAGTTTGATATTCAGCCTTACCGAATATTAGGTAGTATGGCTGAATATGCCGAATATCGAATAGATACCGAATATTCGGTGCATCCCTAATCAAATGTCAGACTCAAACAAATATTAGAAAATTGCTCAAACTCTAAAATAACTTATCAGATTTTATTGCAATAAAAACATATGCATTAAATAAATGCTTATGCATAGGCATTAATAATTATAAAAAAAAGTCTTACTATTCGAACTACCTCAAGGTGAGTCTTTGATGAGTACTTTGGTTAATTTTAAAAATACATGTGAGAATTTTTTTTATCAGTTGCTTCTCAGCTGTGTGCAAATTGATCATGGGAAAACTCGTCAAAATCATTGACACAACAATCACAATAATTTTCTTCTAGTCAATTCTCGAATAAGCACAAAGAAAATAATAACATTTAAATCCCACTGATGACGGTTTTGTGATGACTGAAAACGTTCTGGGTTTTTCTAATGTATTTTAAATAGTTTTAAATTATATGTATGCACATGAAAGTAATTCTTGTGCATATATTTGTGCTTTTTATAGGAATATTAATTATAAATTTTACCTTTTCTGTAGAAAAATGAAGATATATACATAGTATTAATTAATGTTCAAATATGTAGTTTTTTTTTTATCTGAAAAATATTCAGAATTTTTTTGAAAAATCGGATTAACATAAAACCATCTTATAATAGTGAAAACACAATCCGAAAAAAAATAACGCTTTACATTCACTTGCAGAAAATCACTAACGAAAATTTTCTTATACTTACAGATCACAAAATTTACAAATTTCGTGACCTATTCATGACGTTCGTTGGCTGATTATCTCATGACTGATTGAATTTCATGATTTGTTTTCGCGATCTTCTGCCGAAATTTGCGATTTTTTCCGCGATCGATTCACGGAATTCACGATTTTTTTCTGAAAGCGTTATACGAAATAGACTTTTCTCGCGCGAGCACTTGCCGAAATTCATAATATTTTTCTGCGACCAACTGGTAGTTGATCAACCGTAGACAAAATGTTGGACCTTATTACACGATCGTTTGACGAACTTCTCCTCGATTTTATTGCTCGATTGTCCGACAAAATTTTCGTGATTTTTTGCGCAATCTTTTGACGAAATTCCCTTTTTTTCGCAATCCTTTTACGAAATTCAAGATTTCTGTTTGTGCGATCATTTGACGAAATCTGTATTTCTTTTCGTGATCTCTGATGAAATTAGCGATATTTTCCACGTCGTTTGAAGAAATTAGCGATTTTTTAAGCGACCATTTTGAGACTTTTTTTTCTAAATTTCTAACATTCGTGATTTTTTTCTGCGGCCCCTTGACGAATTGATTTTACGGATTTTGAAAGAAAGAAAAATCGCGGACTTTCACGAAAATTAAAAAAAAAATTGTGGAATAATCACATGCTTGTAAAATTTATGGAGACAAAAACTCGTAGAGCATGTTTTATTGTGCGGGATTTTTTTTCTGTGTGATTTGTGCAGTTCTGCAAGTTGTGCAATTTTCCACGTTCCCTGTTCCTCAAAGAAAAAATTTCCTTGTCCATCGTCAGGAAACTCATGAAACGGCGCCCCTTTCAGTAAAATTTCGAAAGTGGCTAGAAAAAAGCTCCATTTAAACAGGTTTCTGTCTTAGCAAGTGTAATTGTATAATGTTTTTTAAACGAAATTTGACTTTTTCCCCTTCTGTAAAGAAATCTGTTATAGACAGGTTTCGTTTTCACAAGTTTTACTCTAATACATCTCTTTTCAGAGCTATACTATAGAGCAGATGGTTTAACAGTCAGTGAGGATACCTGTAAAAATGAAACCTGTCTATAATAGAATCCTGTCTAAAAAGAAAAAAAATCATGTCCAATATATTAAAATTTTACCTTCTAAGACGGAAACCTGTCTAAAACGAAATATGTCATCGCTTCTGAGTTTCCGTATTCGAAGTTTTTACTGTTATTGTAAGCATAAGTCAGTAAACGTTTCTCATACGGAGGGGGGGGGGGTTAACCCCCCCTGGATCCTACCCTTAGCTATATAGCATCCCTCAAAAAATGTTTGCCCCCCCCCCAAGAAAGTTTTGAAATGGCGTCCCTGCTTAAAAAGTTAGCGTCTGGTAAGGGTTAAACTAACTTTTTTCACAAAATGGACCCTCCCCATTTTCAGAATCAACGGTTCCTATAAATGAAATGCATAACCTTATCCTTTGTTGGAAGTCGGTTCTCATTTCTATTCTTTCGAAGACAGATGCTAAAAGAAAGAAAACTATGTGCCCCATTCTAAATTACACTCATATATCTCAGAAATTACACTTAATAATTCCCTTTACCCTTTCGCTGCTTAATTGGCAGGTAAGAGATTGTGTTTCGCCGCATAAAACTTTTTCCGAAAGCGATGATAAAGCCTCACATTTTTAACTCCACCCAAAATCTTATCAACCTAAATGGCGCATCTCTTGAGAATTAAAAACTCGGAAGATGCGTGTGACAATCATACGCGATCCAATGAAAATTGCGTGACTCTGGAAGGGTGGGGTCTATCTTTTTTGTCCAGAAAAATAAAGGTTGGATGGAATGGCCGCCGTAAAAAAGATTTTTATTGGAAGGGAAAAAGATTTCCAAGGCGGAATTTCGATGTCCTCTGGAGGCTTTCGATTTTGATGATAAAACGGCGGTTATCTGTCAAGTCTTGGAACGCTATACACGCGAGGAGTGAAAGAAATCTTTCTCTTTCCTTTTTTTTTTTTTTTTTTTTTTCATTGTCCTCAAAGAAAATTGTAAAGCGATGTAGTCATTAATATTCTCTTAAACTTTGGACTGAAAATAAAGTCGTATAAGTCACACTTGACGTACTTTGTCAGACAGAAATATCGGAAGGAAATAAAGATATTACGTATTTTTTCTAAAAGAAATGAAAAAGTAACAGAAGACAATACACCGAAAATAGTCAAAATATCGATTTTATTCTTTTCTTTCTTTCTTTTATTTTTTCTTTAGCTCAAATTATAGATTTAACCTTTTTGTATTGGAAGTACAAATCAATTCGGTTCGTTTTTTTTTTTTTTTTTTGTTTTTTTTTTTTTGTGTGTGTGTGTGTGTGTGAGCTCGTTCAAATCTGCATTTACAGTAATACATCCCTAAAGTGACCACGTTCCGTTCCAATAAAAATGGACCGCTCCGAGAGGCGGTCTCTTAATGGAGGTCATGTTCAAATTGCTGTTTCCCCCATTGTTGATTCCCCTCATTCTTTTGTGAATAAATCGCGGAACCATTCAGAATAAAAGATTTTCCACCAAAACTGGAGAATGAAGGCAAAATTCGCGTCTGTACGCAGCTTAAGGCTGCACACAGACGCTTGTTTTGTCATCCTTCTAAAGTTTTCATGGAAATCTTTTGTTCAGGACTCATCTGCGGTTTATTCACAAAAGAATGAGGGGAATCAACAATGGGTCAGGAGATAAGGAGTTCGACTCTACTTGAAGGAAAGGTTCCTCTTTTGCAGGACATCAGTCCCTTTCCTGCTAAAGTCATTAAAGGTAAAAAACACCGCGTCGCCACAAGAAAAGACGCCGATACTGATAACAGTTAGCAGGATTGTCCATTCGCAGCTTAAATGGCTTTTTCTCGTAGTTCATTCTTTCCTCGTGTTCGTGTTTGAAAAGTGATGTCTTTTTTTGTGTATGTATGTGTATGCCTTCGAAATCGGGATTCGTTGGCTTAAATCAGCTTGATTTTAATATGATTGAAATCAACTTTTTGAGACATTTTATTATAAATTTAGGTCAAGATATTCTGCAATAAATATTACGTTTTTCCAAAAAATACATGGAAAATTTTAGGAGTGTGAGAGACTGCAAAACCCCAAAGATATGCTTTTTAAATTTTATTTAAACAAAATATGAAACTTTAAATTAATAATCGTAAATTAAAAAAAAAAAAAAAATCCCTACTGACTCGTGCCTACAGACAGAGGTAGATTTCGAAACTAAGTACTCATTTCACCAAAAAAAAAAAAAAAAAAAAAAAAAAAAAAAAAACTAAATCAAGATGAGAGATATACGGAGTTTAACAATTTTATCTGGCCGCTTTTGACGAGTTTTTAATTTCATTTTTCCGTAAGAGCTGGTTTTATCAGAATCATGTTAATACGATAATTTTTTTCTTCAACCTCTATTTTTATTTTCTGTAAGAGTTGGTCTTATCAAAAACTTGTCAATATAAAAGTTGTAGATAATATTAAGAAGATTTATAATAAATTTTAAGCGAATTTGATATCTTGTGAATGCTCGAAGTTATGGAATTTTTTATTCTTCACCTCCCCCTCCCCGTTTTTTTTTTCTTTTTCTTTTTTCTTTTTTTTTTTTTTTTTTTTTTTTTTTTGCTATAAGAGTTGTTTCTATCAAAAATTTGTCAATATAAAAATTGTAGATTATATTAAGAAGATCAATAATAAGTTTAAGTGGATTTGATATCTTATATCAAGTGACGAAATTATGAATTTTTTCCCTTTGAAACCCTATTTTTTTCTCCCCTTCAGCCCATTTTTAATTTTATCAAAAATCTGTTATATATATACATTTTTCTAGGAGTAATAATAACTTTAAACTGATTTGATATGTATTATAATTAAGAAGTTGTGGGTTTTTTTCGGTTTTCACAAAACCCCTCCCTATTTTCCGCCACTTCGTCTGATATACCCCTTGATTTTATGTATGCAGTTTGGAAGAGATTTGTGCAGAATTATGAAAGTTATCGTGTCCTCGTGTCCATAAAAAAAGTGATATGTATATATAAATAGATAGATAGATAGATAGATGTATAAAGTTTTGAACTGGGTGGTGGTTTTGTGGTCTATGGGTCATGATCGGCGTAGATTTTCAAAAGAATTTCAGAAATTCCAACATAGGGAAGAATGTAATAGGAAGTATTTCTTACGAAATCTACCTAATAGAGAATGCTAGCTGAAAAACGTTAAAAGATTAATGCAAATATTGTTGGTAAAGATGAACGGTAAATTTACCCAGATTCTGAATGAAGGGAATTTTATTGATTAAATAAGAGAATTGCGATCATGGTTTTCATAAAAAAGTGTACGTCTTGGTATGTACTATCGCCTTTCTGCTTCGTTGAATCAGCTTATAAAAACGCTGTATTTTCATAAGCAAAAATAAACATCATGCAAAAATATGTCTTCTATCAGAGTATTCTCAATGATGGATTATTGGATTGTTTTCTGACTGAAGGAACGTGAGAAGCTAAAATGCAGGCAATGATAGGCTGTCTAAAATCTCTATTGGAAAAAAAATTCGGCCAAAAATCTGTTATTCTCGTCTCAACTTTAGCAACGAAGTTTAAAAAAGAGATCGCTCTGAGACTTGCTGTTTTGTCTACCACTATTTCCAAACAATAAACTTCGTGTTATATTTCTCTTTCAAATGCATAGAAATTTTCTTCCGGGTAGATTTTTTTTGCAAATATTGTAGAAATCTGCCACAAAGATTATTACGTGGAAATAGTGGAGCCGAAAAAGTGAACGCTCCAATCGTAAGGAACATAAGACTTTTATTTAAGACAAGATTAGTTGTACACAGGTTTTATTACATAAATAACTAGTCGGATGTGCTAATACCAAAACTTTCTTCTATCTCATACCTGTCAATACTTTGAAATTCGCTATCACAGTGCCAAAATTAAATGGCAATCTATGCCCATCATGAAGAACCTAAAGATGTGAAATTCCGTGCATGTGAGTTCTTTGTGTAAATTCTGAAAATGCAGAATTGCAGCGCTATCTGTTGAGTGATTGACAACAAAATCTAATCAGCGTTAAAATGACGTCTTATGTCACGTCCATTCTGAATCTGAAGTTTGATGAAAATTCGTGCATTAGTTTTTGAGATAAGGTTATTGCAAAAATCGTGAAAGATCCAACATAACAGTGTCACCTATTGGGCGATTAAGACCAAAACCTAATCAGCAACAACTTGTGTCAACGTCTAACTGAATCTGAAGTTAGATTATTAGTTCTTGAGACAGAGCTATTGCGGAAATCGTGAAAAATGCAGCCTAGCTGTGCCACTTGTTAGCAGATTTACGCCAAAAACTAATCAGCCCCCATTTATATCAGGGACTAACTGAATATAATTTCTTATTAAATTCCGTGCATTAGTTCTTGAGATAGCGCCTACAAAATTTGTGTCACATATGGACAGACAGACAAACACAGAGTCACAGACAGACTTTTGTAAAAACATGTTTTTCGGGATCTCTGACACCTAAAATGTGTAAATCCGACGAAAACCGTAAGTTGAAATCTTTCACGAATCCAATACTTTCAATAAATGGAAGTTAAAATTGTAGTGCTCAATTCACCTTGAGAGTTAAATAATTAAATTCATATAAGCAGTACAAATACCTGTACAAGAATTACTTTTAGGTGCATATATATAATTTATACATCAAAATATCTTAAAATACATTAGGAAAAAATGTTTCTAATGTATTTTAAGATATTTTGATGCATTTTAAATACTTGTAAATTATATATATAGGCACCTGAAAGTAATTCTTGTACAGGTATTTGTACTGTTTATATGAATTTAATTATCCAATACTTTCTTCAGAAATCAATAGCTTTCAGCAGGAATAAATTAAAAATCAATAGCCCTGATCAATATGCCTTTCCCACCAATCAGTTTTCAGATGGATAATTCTATTGTTTTATGACTGGATGAACACGACAACAAGCCGAAAAGCGGTAGTGAAACGTGTTGTGTAAAAAGTCCTTTACTGCCAAAATCTCTCGCCCCCACTATTTTATTCCAGTCTCGTACAGAGAATCCGCTGTCCATAATGTTCGGGTTTGCGTAATAGCCGGTCTTCCCAGGATAATGAAGCGACCTTCTAGGCGGAGGAGGTGGCATTTGTCGCCGAGGGAATTATCAGTTATGCGGGTCGCGTCCTCTTTTAATTCCGCGTCGTGCAGACTTTAATTTCGTGTCATCCGAGAGATTTTCGTCACGGAAATCTGCTGGGGATAGTAGCGGTGGTGCTTTAGACCACTTAGGAGGCATAATTACCGGATAATCTGAAATGGGTTACCGTTCTGACTGGGTGATTCTGCGGGTTGCTCATAGAGGGCGGTAAACGACAACTTATTGGATACTGCTGAATGCAAAAGTTCAGCAGCACCCCTATTTTGAGGAGAGGGGATTTGAAAACTCCCTTCAATTCAAATTCATAATAACCTTGTTAAAGTAACAGCAGAACTGGAAAACTGATGAAAGAAAAGATTCCCAAGGCTGCTAGTCACCCAGCTTCCGAATTTTCCTCACTAATGTTAAATCTATGGGCAGGTGATACATTTGTCTATTTAAATTATCTCCTCGGGAAATTAATTTTTTTAACTCATTTTTTTCTGTGTCCTCTTCTGCACTAAATAAAATCATATATACACAACGATTAAATTGAATAATGGGTTTTTAATGATAAACAAAGTCAATGATGAGGCCATTCTATCAAAGTCCCAAAGTGATGATTAAATAGTTCTGCATTTAAAGAGTCTCCAAGATTCTATTTATCTACTATTTAGAAGTATCACTTATGAAGAGTTAAAGAACTCTTTTCTTCGATTGACAGCTTGTCGCTGGCTGTACTCGACCGCACGACTCAGATCGCCGCGTGAAAGATAGTGTCTTTCACCCTCGGATTCGACCTCCGAGAAAAATATGAGTGATCTCCTGAGAGATTTATCTCTCGTTCCAGGTAACAATCTGTAAACCTTCACTCACTCGAGTTTAGAACTTAACTATTTCTTAATCAAGGATTTCCTATATCCTCTGATTTCTCTCAGAAAAACAATGAGAGTTTTTTGGCCACTAGCAGTGCTTTGCTGCGAATTCATCTACAAGCTTGTCCCCCGATAGGACGACCTATGTATCTGCCCACTTTCTGCACTCGTTACACTTCTGGTCGGGTGAGCGTGGAAAAGCCTCGGTTGCTTTCACTACGGCGGCGTATGAAAGAGACCCCAGGTGGTCTATGCTTTTTACTCGCTGCCTAAAAAGTGCCACATTCTAAGATGAATTATGATTGACCTGTTTCTTCTGATCTTCCCGTCTAAAGTTGGAACTTAGATGAAGATTCGCGTCTTTTTTGGAAACACGTGGGGTTTCCTATATCTAGTGATTTTGTATCACTTTGAGAGTTTTTATGTGGGATATTGGAAACAGTCTGATGTCCCACACTGGATAAGAAAAAAAAGTGGAATCACATGTTATCCTATGAGAAAAAATACTTATCCTTCTTGTTCATTCAAATTTGAAAATTTGAACAGTATTTTTTTTCGGCACGTAGATAGGAATATTCTTTATCCCTCTGTAAGCTTAAAATACTTTTTAAATAATTATGAGTAATTTAAAAATTGTGTTAAAGTTTCAAAAAATTCTGAAAAGTACAAAAAGTATTCATTACTCGTTTGTAACTTTGGATTGGAAAATGATATAAAAATTTGGAACTTATGCAGACACAGATTTTTTCCTTTTCTTTTTCACGTAATTAAGCAATTTTTGAAAATTAACCTACCCAATCAAAATTATCTTCGATTAAAAATTAGCTCTCCCTAAACAAAACTCCGGAGGTGTCAAACTGTGAGCATGGCCTAATTGGTTACTCCAGCTCTGGATATAAAAGAGTCACGATGGAAGGGTCAAGGGTTGCCGGACAAGAGGAAGACGCATGATTTTTGTAAAAGTACACTGTAAAAAAAATTCTCGAGGTTACTAAAAACTTTTTAGTAAATTTGTATTCCACAGAATTTTTTAGTAACCATTACTCACAGTACTGTTAGTAACCTTTCCAAGCATTTTTTTAGCAAGTGAAACAAAATTTTTTTTTGTAAACGGTACAAATGAATTTTTTGTTTAAGTAACTTAAAACTTTTTAGTAAGAGTCTAAAAAGCAAATTTTAGTAACTGCTATTAAACGTTTTAGTAACAGCTACAAAATAATTTTTAATAATAGCTAAAAAATAATTTTTAGTAACCATTACCCACAGACTGTTAGTAACCTTTCCAAATGTTTTTTTAACAAATGAAACATAAACATTTTCTTTGTAAACTGTACAACTGATTTTTTTGTATAACTAACTTAGAACTTTTTAGTAATAGCCACCAACCGAATTTTAGTAATAACTACTAAAAGTTTATTAACAGCTACAAAATAATTTTTCTTTCTTTGGTTTTATTCTTTTGCATATTTTATAGCATTACGCTTTTAGCAAAACTTAACTGCTATGATAGGATAACCTTTATCCTTACCGGAAGATGTTGAAGCAGCCAAGTTAATTCAGTTACATCTCTAAAGCAGTTAAGCTATAAAATAAACAAAAAAATAATCAAATCTGTAACTTTTAATTGTAGTTAATTATAACTTGGCAGTAACTTTAGTTTGTATAATTTTGAATGTGTAAGATGCAATTTATTTTTAAGATTTAAGAGGTGTAAGAATACCAAAATGAAAAGTTTTTGCAATTTAGCTTTATAAAGTTTGGGCTTCAGTCTTGGAACTCTGATTTTGAACAGACGAGGTAAAGGAATATGAATAAAACGAAAACTTGTCTTTTGATACAAAGTTATTTCGTATAAAACATTAAATTATATTTCAACAGCAATATTTACATTTGTTTGGCTGGCTTTTGCCTTTTCTAAAGTGTATAATCTCTATTTAAACTAGTCCGGTGTGGCAATCACAAAACTTTCTTCTATCTCATACATACTTCCTGAAAAATGCAGCTCAACTAGGTGATTGACACCAAAATCTAATCAGCAGCAACTTATCTCATCTTCTAACTAAATCTGAAGTTTGGTGAAAATCCGTGCATTAGTTTTTGAGATACAGCTATTGCGAAAATCGTAAACAATTCTGCATAGCAAGTGCTATCTATTGGGCGATTTATATCAAAAACTAATCAGAACCCATTTATATCAGGTACTAACTGAATCTGAAGTTGGATGAAAATTCATGCATTAGTTCTTGAGATACAGCTATTGCCGAAATCGTGAAAAATGCAGCATAGCAGCGCCACCTGTTGGGCGATTTATACCTAAAAAAATTCAGCGCCCATTTATATCATGGACTAACTGAATCTAAAGTTTTATTAAATTCCGTTCATTAGTTCTTGATATAGAACGTCCACAAAAGTTTTGTCACATACAGACAGACAGACTTACAGAGTGACAGAGAGACCACAGAGTGACAGACAGACCATTTTCTAAAAACAGTCAAATTATGTTCAGGACATTCTAAAACGTATCAATCCATCGAAAACCGGGAGTCGAAAATTTTCACGAATCCAATACTTTCTTCTTGTAAAGATAGAAGAAAGTAAAAAATGCATGTAAAATGATCCATAAAGAAGAAGTTAAGTTTTCCAATCCAAACTGCTTATTTTAAGATTCATTTTTAAATTTATTTTTGCTCTCAAACGCATCCAATAATTCTCTTAGACTCTCTCTAGTTTTAGAAACTACATAATGTGCCGCGATTCTCAATTTTTTGATAAAGGCAGAAAATATTGTAAAAAAATGCTGTCAAAGTGGGCGTTTTGAACCGAATACTCCGAAGCGGGTGATCTGGGACTGAAGAAAAGGGTCATACTGAGAAAATAATTGTTTAAAAATCAAATTCTAATGAATTGAGCGAAAAATGGAATCACACGGACGCTTATACATCTCTTCAAAAATCAACTCAGCAAGTTTCACGTTTTTACTTTTAAAAATGAGTCTGAAAATGTCTCAGGAAATTTCGAACTGTTGAGGGTGGGAAAATATTTTTTCTAATACACCCTTAATGTTATTCGCAAACTTTTTAACCAACCATTACCATCTGCATGTGCTTTCATACGGCAATAAAGCCAATCTCTCAATTTCGAAACATATCGTCTGCTTTCCTCACTGAATTGCCAACCAGTTAAGTTTTAGAAACAAATCCAGTTTTGAGCTCGCGTTTCTAACAGCCGTTTGAATGTGCGTGCTCTGTTACTTTGCTATTCCAAATACTATGGCTATCAGCACATATCAGTCACGACGTCGCTATCTTTTTTTTTTTTCCTGCGACTGGACACACGCACTTTCTATTCAGCGACAGAAAAGATCAAAGGTTTCCGTGACTGGGTGCTTTTTGCCAAAGCATCCCACTGACAAAAAACAACAAACCACGCGACCGAGGACTGGTGGTCAGGCAACGTGTGATTGCGGCCATATTTGGCCCAACTTTAGCTTTATGTAGAAGCTGAATTGTTAAAGTTTGCAGCAAACAGTCCAGTCATTCGACCGTTTTATAGATAATGGTTACTTAAACTGTAATTTTAATCGGTCTGAACCTAATAGGGACTGAGGCTTCCTTATCATAATGACGGCTAATAATAAGCTGGACGCAGCAGGAGTCATTCGGTAGCTTCAGGGCCCCGAGCCCTCACTTCCCGCTTTTCGGTGTCTTTAATTTGTGTAATTTCCCTTTTAAATTTGTCCGGTTTCAATTTTCCATTTTTTTTTCCCAACCTGGTTTTCGCTAGAGTGTCTTTTACTCGGGACGTGGCTGGGGACCTATGAACCTTGCTCCCGCAAAAGAGTCGGAATGAGTTGAAGAATAAAGGGCTGCGGACGAAAAGGGGCCGCTCGATAGGGTCAATAATAGGGTCATGGCACCTTTATAATATCGTCAAGTAACCGTTATTTACAAAAACGGTTAATTGACTGGACAGCTTGTTGTAAATTTTGAACAGTGTACGAAGTACGACTGTGTTGACTTTAACTATTTTTACTTTTATTTCGTACTCGACAACATAGGTCTTCCTGACGTATTAACCCCTTTCCTTTATACTTCTTTGGGATAATAGTTTTTCACCTTAGGTACCGTTTATGTATTCTTACACATTTCTCCCCGCTGTGAAAGAATGACAAATGTTTGAAAATGAAACATGAAATGAAATGTACAACTTGTGAAAGATTACAATAACCAGGGCCCGATTAACTTCTGAAGCTATGGGAAGCACGGTGTTATTTCAGGACACTCTTTCATTCGAGAAATGTTTCCTAAAATCGACATACTCAGAAACTCACCAATGCTACACTATTGCTCAAATTACTACAAATATTGTACATTTTCTTGATTTTGATTGCTTGGAAGATAATACTGCCTGATAAATGGACGACTTTGATGGGTTGGTCAAATTGAGGAATTGTGATCATGTAGTGATCATGGACTAATCTATTGTATGAAAGATTAATTTGTTATACGGAAAGAACTGTTTGGTTGCGATAACCAAATTTTTTTTGTTACACCGTTTGCTCATTCCCTTTTGTTATAACAACATTTTTTTTGTTGCGACAAGCACAACTGTTTAGTTGATCAACCTAAATAATTTGGTTAATTTATTTAGTTGAATGAGCAGTTGAATTTAGTTAAAATAACCAAATTTTATTGGATGAACTAAATCATTTGGTTTGCTGTGATTCGAGCACCGGTCGTAAGGTGTGCTGCTGTGCTTCTTCTCCCGGTCAACGTCTACGTCCATTCAAAATGGCGGATCGCACAGAAGACAACATAGAAGTAGTACTAGTTATTTCCTAGCTTTTTCGAAGAGACAGGCCATTCTAGCCAAATCAGAATATATGGAAAAGCGGGGACAGTTCTACCGAAAGACTGAAGCGCATTTTTGACATTCAAAATCAGAGAATTTTAGCTGCAATCGCCCCAAGCAGCGAAATTGCTGGTGCATCCTTGTAAACAGGATTGACGGAGAAAGGTGAAAATTCACAGATCGCGTTTGTTCAATATGTTATTCAAATGCTCGTAAGTCTGATTTTATGCTATGCTCGTTAATTTTATTTAGTTAAATCCTTATTAATCGTATTTAAGTTTGTTATTTTTGTATATATTTTTGTTTCATAGAGGTTGATTCTCTTTTAAGGATTAAATTTGTGCAGGTATTTTTGTCATATAAAATTAAAGTGGGTGAAATTAGAAAAATATCTTTATGCAATTTTCATTTACCTTTTTTATGTAAACTTTCATTATATGTAGCATATGTTTCATGCTGTTTAATTAGTGCTACTTCTTTAAACGTGTTTTTAGTCTAACAAATACAGAATGACATTTGTTTACATTAATATCCATTTGATGTTTCACAGTTTTAAAATATTTCTGTTTATGTTTCACGTATTTAAAAAGTCGCAATAATTATCGATTGTTTAAAAATAAGATTTGTATATTATCTGAAATGTAATTTGTTACAAGATAAAGTAAAAAAACTAAAACCCAACTACGACAAAAAACTACGCTGAAAAAGTATAAAAGTACCCCATGAATACAGGTAAAGTCACAAGCAAATGCTAGTAATATATAGATATATTCAAAATGTACAAGTAAAGCGCTTTTGAATGATACCAAACACGGCATATTTATCTTAACTTTATTTTTTGACGTATGACGCTTCCAGTATTTGGTAGTAGTGACGCACATATCCGTCGATGACAGCAAATGGGTAATGGACCGATTAGTGGATGAGGTCGTTAGTGTAATGAAACTAAATGTTAATATTTATAGCTCTATTTATTTACACTAGATTTACTAACCTAACTCAAACTAAATTGTTTTTGTTTATAGACCTATACTTATTATACTACTTCTTATTTCTATACTTACTAACTATACTATACTACTAACTTTTACTGCTATTTCGTAGACTATATAAACCTGGTACTTTTGGTGCAATACCAGCAAAATTATTTTTATTTATTTAATCCGACAAAATTTAAACAGTGTATCGAAGTAGGATGGCTGTGGTTGCTTCCCTGCGTTACCGGGTACACAACGTGACAACGAATAGGCAAATAGATACACACGCACATATAACAACATAAGCCCGAAGGCATATAATGCAGAGGACATTTTTATGGGAGTTTTAGCCAGTTATCAAACTGTTTCCGCCTTCACCGCGTGGAGGTACTCCCAGCTTATGTCGTTTACATTAGTGCATTAAATTATTCTATTAACGTTCACGCTGCTCTACATTACAGTTCCCGTGATCCGCGCTTTACTCTTATCGCTCATTTTTTTTAAACATCTTCAAAGCAGTCTTGTAATTATGTATAAGCATATAAATACTGGTGAAGCTCTTTCAAGTAATACCAAACACATTACATATATTTTTATTTTATACTTTTTGTCCGCTAGAGGGCATAATAGTAAATTTGGTGACAAACTTTATAGCTCACAACCAACAGAATATCAAGATCAAGACCCTTCTAATGGCACTGCAGTGGTCTTATTCTGATTACTAAGTACCAAAGAAATTAAGAACGAAAAGATGTGAATTATATGCAATTAGCCCATAAATGCAAGTAAAGTCACAAGCAAATGCTAGTAATATATATATATTCGAAATGTACAAGTGAAGCGCTTTAAAATGATACCAAACACGGCATATCTAGCTTAACTTTATTTTTTTACTCTGTATATTTTGTCCGCTAGAAGGCGCCACATTGAATTTGGTGAAAATCTATATAGCCTATAACCAGCGGACAATTAAGACGCTTCTAATGATATGTCATTTGTCGAATTCTGATTAGTGGTTTAGAAGTTACGAGGGAACAGATGAACATACATACATACATACATACATACATACATACATACATACATAGCCTGTCAAAATCATAACCCTCCTTTGGCTTTGCCGTAGTCGGGTAAAAATATTTCATTTATTTTTTTTAAATATTTTACGCTCTTTTATATATGTCCATTTATTTTAATACTTTGATGCTGTACAGAATTTCATTTATTAAAACTACAGTAAAGCTCCGATTATCCGAACAAGTCGGGACCGACCCTAGTTCGGATAAGCAAAAGTTCGGATAAATGACAGACAATTTAAGGAATGTTTCTGACTATGCTAAAACTTTCACACGCTATCTAAGCTTAGGACTGGCAGCACCAGCTAGTGCTGGCGTGTTTAAAAATCGTTTTTATCTTTTTAAATTTTTGTTGTTGTTGTTTACATTTTCATCATTATATTTTGTTCTCTTTTTATCATTTTCTGAACTTCCGAGATTATAATTTAAGCAAAAAAGCTTTTGATTGTTGCTTACTTCAACGAAGACATTCTTTTCAATGCTGCCCTATCTCTAATTCTTCTTAAATACGTTAGTTGAATAGGATCAGTGTTCTTCTGTCGTTCGATTCATTTCATAGCTGTTTCCAAACATTCAAAGGCTTCGTTATCGGATGGACCTGGGTTATTTTCAGAGCATTCGTTTTCTTTTTCTTCTAATTCTTTTTCATCATGAATCTCATCCACAATCTCATCATCCTTTAAAATCTGATATCCAGGGTCATGTATACTTCACTATTGCACCACTTGTTAATTTCATTTTCTTCATAGCGTGGGATTCTTCGCTTCTCCATTATTGTTTTTAAATTCTTCATTTTCTGATCCATTATCAGTTTTTTCTTTATTTAAAATTTTATTCCAAGACAATGGATAATCGGGAGCTCGGCTGAAATCTTTTTTGGGAGAATAGGCTGTTCGTATAACTGGAAGTTCGGTTAAAAAAAAAAATGAGAGAAAGAGACTGTTTGGATAATTGGAAGTTCGGTTAATTGGAGTTCGGATAATCGGCGCTCTACTGTATCCAACAGCAGATTTTTTCGCATATGCAATCTTAATTTATAACATTTTGGTTGTACATGTTGTGTGAATTTTAAAATATTATTAAACATATTTAATGTTTCTCATTTCTGTGAAATTGAAAATTAAATTACTTTGATTAAATCAAATTAAATATTTGACATTTTCAATCCAAATAATTAGATACACGTGAGATTTTGAAAATGTATATTTATATTTGAAAAGAAAGATTTTGAAAAAAAGAAAAGAAAAATTTAAAAAAAAATTACTTAATTTAAATAAAAAATTAAATTATGGAACATCAAATAAAATATAATGCAAGATGCAAATGATTCCGGAAAACAATTATCCTTCTGTGTAAATGAAAAAAAAAATATGCAACATGTAAATCATTTTAAAATATTTCAGAATAAAGTTTTTAAAAAATGTCCTTTTCTGATTTTGCCCAGGAATTATATAAACTCTTAGTTTGTTTTTATATATTTCTTAAATGGAGAATAATCTTTACAAAATTAAATTATGCAAAAATTCTTAACTTAATATTTCGATGGGTTCAATAAAGTTAAAACAACTGATTATGTCAGACTTATTATCATTTTAAGGGACATAGAAAATGATAATAATAGTAATAAAAAAAATTAGAAAAATCACAAACAACATTTCATGTGTATAAGCAGGATGCAGAATAAATTTTTAACTAAGTAATTTAATATGTATATTTATTTTCTGTATAAAATAACCATTGAATTTTTTTTTCAATTTATTAGTAATTAAACTTTAAATAACGAACAAAATTTCATGTATTCGATTTAGATGTTTAAATATGTATATGTGTATTATTTTATATTTTCTTGAAAAATATCTTATCTTTGGAAATTTAGTTTTAAAGCGAGAAGAAATAAAATGAAAAAGTCAATTTTCTTCAGAAATTGAAAAAAAAAAAAAATCTAAAAAATGGTGCACTACTTATTAGATCTTACTTATTAGATAATAAAATATGTTTTATTTAATGCATATTTTAATACATATCTGTTAAATTTAGATTTAGAAAGATAGATTTTTGAAAGAGTAATATTTAAAAATAATAATAATAATAATAATAATAAAAACCATACACATGAAAAATCAGTAAATTGAAATACAGTTTTCAAACAAAATGCACTCTAATTACATTTTATGCCCTAATTGAAGGTATAAAAGTAAAAATTTTGTAATGGTTAGAAGTAATTAAATTTGAGGAAAAGGTAAAATGGAATGTTTAGATTCTTGACATTGTGTGTATGTGTCAGCGTTGCTCATGTGCATGTTTTTGCTTTATAATATAAATAAGAATGTAATATACAAGAAAAATTATATATATAATACTTATATGAATTTCAAGGAAAATAAATAAACTTCGAATGAGTGAAAAGTTACATCTTTATTAATGCTAATTAAAAAATAAAAGCATTTGTAATATTAACTCTTCAGAATTGGGATTTTAAACAGGACATGTTAATTTCACTGTTCAAAGGTCTCTTTGTCTTATTAAAATGTATAAAATCTAAAGTAGTGAAAACATGAAAAATTCCATATGTCCAACCATTGTACTTTTATTAAGAATGGAAAGAAATACCAATTTTTCTTTTTTACTATCAAAATATTAAATTTCGTTTTTTTTAATCTCGTGAAAGGAAGGTAAAAATTTGACAATTGTGCATGAAAATGATAGAAATACAAAATATCTATCGGAATATAAGAAGAAATCAATAGTAATGATAAAAATAATCAAAAAGGTACACTGTTAAAAATAAAGTTAGATGTTTCACCAAGAAAATGGTGAAAAGTAGCTGAAATTTAGCTGCAACCAAGATATCGGTGATAAGTTTCACCCTTTTAGTGGTGCTGCTACAAACACCAATATATTAGTTAAAAGTTGAACTAATTTTACGGTTAAAGGTTGAACCAAGTTTAAGGTTTCTCTTTAAACTATTTTTCTGGTGAAAGGTTGAACCAATTTTAAGGTTTTTCTTTAAGCTAGTGATTTGGTTAAAGGTTAAACCAAGTTTTAGGTTTTCCTTTAAGCTAGTCGCTTGGCGAAAGATTGAACCAAGTTTTACGTTTTTCTTTAAGCTAGTTGTTTTGTAAAACGTTGAACCAAATTAAAGGTTTTCCTTTAAACTAGATTTATGGTGAATGTTGAACCAAGTTGAATGTTTTTCTTTGAACTAGTTTTATGGTGAACGTTGAACCAAATTAAAGGGTTTTCTTTAAACAAATTTTTTGGTGAAAGCTTGAACTAAGTTCAAGGTTTTTCTTTTCACCAATTTTATAATGAAAGGTTGAACAAAGTTTTAGGGTTTCCTTTAACCAGTTCTATGGTGAATGCTTTAACCAAATTCTCTTAGAGTTTGCTCAATAATTGTGGTGAAACTTAGAATCAGAATTGTGGTTTTGTCTTTCATTCAGGAGTGGAATGCTAAGCCAGCATTTTGTATTTATTTTTCAACAATCAACGTAAATTCACTTTGAATTTTCCTTTCACCAAAAAATTGTTATGCCACACTAGAGAAGCATAGCAGCTTTTTCTACGTATTTTTTTTTTCCCCCAATAACTGTGAATAATATAATCAAGTTTTATTTGTACTTGTTTTTGACCATAAAAAATTGCAGACTTATTTTTATTGTGAATTTATGCTTTTACTTTTATCTAGTATTACATAAAAAGATTTGAGCAACATATACTGTTAAATAAGAGGAATCTGTATGACAATTATATTTTAATTATCTCTCTGTATATATATATAAATAAAAAGGAAAAATTTATGTAATATGCATATGCCTTGAATCCATTTTATTTATACACTTATGTTTTGTTTCGAAATCTTTTTTAAAAATGGATACAAAAGTATTATGAAGAAAATAAGACTACAGTCTTCCCCCCTGTGGGTAGGGATATGTAGTAATTCAACAAACAGCAGCAAATTTAAATTATGAAAACTAAACTTTGATAAGAAGTTTCAAGAGAAGTAGTAGATGAGAAACCTCTCATTTAGTCTCCCCCAATTTAAACTATTTTAAAGCTGTCTGTTCCCATCACAACTTTCAACAGTGAAACTTTCAGACACATTCGTAAGAGTAAAGGCATACAATTTGCAGGCCTGACTAAAGATTTGCATGCTGATCTGGAATCAAAACGAGTTTTCCAACTTTTGATAAAGAATTACAACAATAAATTGTTAATGAGTCAAGCTTTTCAGAATTGACCAACGCAATTGTGCAGATGATCCTAAAGATACACATTTTCCTCTTTTTGTGAGATTTAAAGTCAAGTCTGCACCCACAGTGGATCTTCCCTTGGCATAACCTGACACCAGGTGTTTAATTTTTTTTTTTTTTTTTTTTCAATCAAATATGGTCCTGTTAATTAGGGGAAACTATGAAAATGTTTCATTTCTACCAAAACTCAGTCTTAAAGGGTTTTAACACATGCTGACTAATTTTTCTCCTCTTGAATTATTGCATCTGGAAATTTTGTTCAAAATGCCAACTTTGACAGTATTTTCGGAAAGATACGATTCTACAAAAATAAAGACTTCATATGGCGTACTTTTTGGAATAAAAATGCCTCCCAATTTCACGAGTTTTAAACATCATAAAGTAGCTCCTTTGTATTCGTGAACCATTTTAACCCTTTGAGGGTGAAGCAATTGCGTTCGTGTAATGCTGAATTCCCACCAGAAATTTCAAAAGAATTTATTTCAAAATAAGGAAAAGCAAATTTTCAACATTTTCTCCCTTCAAAGGTGTAAATATAAAACTTAAATAAAATTTTCTGGTGCAAATCTTAAACTTAGGTGGGATAAAATATATCCCGACGCCACTCAAGTGGTTAACCGGATGGCTGCAACAATAGACGTAGAAGGAAGAATACTTAATTATATAAAGCTCACAATAACATAAGGCACATACTAAATGAAGGAAACAAATTCAGGGTATGGAAATATTTTATTATAAACATTTTTTAAAGAAAATCATTACATGAAAAAATTTTATACAGAAACTGAAGAAAAAATTCAGTATCAGAAAAATATACAATTCAGCTGCGAAAATAGTATCTTGAATAACATAAAAAACAAAAAGACAAATTACCATTCTAGCAATTTTTACAGAAAATCCATTCATTAGCAAAATTTGAAAATATTTACATTTATTTAGTGTTTATCAGCAATATCTATAAAAAAGTACTAAAATTAGTTCCATCAGCTGTAAAATTTAACATGTAGTTACTTTTCCTTAAGGATGTTACCCATAAGATTAAACTGGAAAGTTGCTTAAGTGCTCTTTATGCAAACAATTCATGGTACAGAGTTGGTACATGGTTTATTCATATGTTACACTTAAAAAGGGGAAAAAAGAAAAAATAGTTAGATAATTTTTTTTTTCTCGAATCTTTACTGAATTTATGGTGCTGAGCACTTCACATTTGTATGTTTTACACTTTGTTCTTAGACAAGGTGAAAAGAAAAAATAGTTAAACATGGCAAGAGTTGTCAAAAAAAAGAACCATATTCCAATAAAATTAGGTTCACTCTAAAATAGAAGTATTTGTATTAAATCAAAAACAAATGTTTGATTTTTTTCAAGACTGATATTAGGTTTGATCGAAAAAGCTGCAAATACCAACAACTGAATCTTTTCATTGAACTATTCAATTTCTTGAAAGTATATTGGCTGTTCTTTTTGTAAATCAACTACAATGTTAATTAGTTATCTACAGAATTTAATGAAAATTGAGGTCAAATATTCTGCTTTTCTTTTTATCGATCCCATCCGTTAACAATTTATGAAATAAATCCCACGTACCTTTAGAATTTTAAGAGTTAACTGCAATATGGAACCTAAATGTAAATAAAAAGATTTACACACTTATATGTGTATTTATTTCAACTTTATAAGGGCTATTAACATTTATTTATGTTAATACATGTAATGAAGGCATTTTTGAAATGCCTTGTGTAATGTGTGTAGTGTTTTGAAATGTAATGAAGTACTTTAGAAATTATAAAAAAGTTTAAAGTTAGGAACTCCTAATGTTAATTTAAAATGAGGTAGTGTTTTAAGTATAACTTATGATCCGGAGATCAGTTAATAATGAAATAATTAACTTTACATATAAAATTCACCATCATCTCTTAAAAGATATGGAAAGGAAAATAATCCCATACACGTTATAGCTT
This sequence comes from Maratus speciosus, assembly GCA_963932465.1. Classification (NCBI taxonomy): domain Eukaryota; kingdom Metazoa; phylum Arthropoda; class Arachnida; order Araneae; family Salticidae; genus Maratus; species Maratus speciosus. The sequence continues at coordinate 609,310,575 of OZ010790.1, forward strand.
TTATCTTCTCTAAATCATTCTTATCTGTTAATCCTTCTTTACAATATTTGGCAAACTAGAGCTTTTGACCAGCTTTTTTTTTTTCTTCATAAATAACTGGTAAAACTTCGGGCCAATGAATTTTGAATTTTCAAAAAAAGTGCTAATCACTGTCATTAAAATAAAAAATATATTACAATTAATCAGACATACCAGTAAAAGTTGTTTTAAGCATAACTTATGATCCGGAGTCCAGTTAATAATGAAATAATTAACTTTACATATAAAATTCACCATCCAATTCAATTATTTCCTTAAAAGATATGTAAAGGAAAATAATTCCATACATGTTACAGCTTTTATCTCTTTAAATCATTCTTATCTGTTAATCCTTCTTTATAATATTTGGCAAACTAGAGCTCCTGACCAGCTTTTTTTTTTTTTTTCTTCTTCATAAATAACTGGTAAAACTTCGGCCCAATGATTTTTGATAGTTTAAAAAAAGTGTTAACCGCTGTCATTAAAATAAAAAATACATTACAATTAATCAGACATACCAGTAAAAGTAACAAATACATATACAATTAAAAATGAAACGTTTCAGGCTAAGTTTTACCCCATCAGTGCAATAGCATTCAAATGAACAGAAAACTATATAGTTTACAGTTAATTACTAACAGTTAAAATTAAAGCAATGCTGTATATTCAGGTGGAACTGCATAGAATTCATTAATCGGCAAAATTTCCTTACATGTGAACACACCTTCCAGAAAAAATACTTTTAACGTTACAGCAAATGGATCTGACAACTGTCATATTTACAAAATCTAGGATAGTTTGGTATCCAAAGAATGCTGTACAAGTTTAGACTGCGGACTTCTGGATTTGTAGGCACGTTTATACTCAGCAAGGCAAATGATACACATTTGACCAGTTTTACTAATATGTACAGATTCTAAGTAGGAATGGGGATGTTTAGGTTTAGACTTAAATTTTTCAAAACATTTTGTGGCTTCAATGCTGTACTAATATAAGACTTCAAAAGACTAGAAATTTTTTTCAGAAAGATTTGTAGTACGGTAGAGATAGTAATTAGTGGGAACATTATGAATTACAGAGGATGACTCGCGATGCTCAGAAAAAATCCTTTTTTACCATTTTAAAGGATAGACCTTTTGAATTAAGTCAGTAAATATCTTTTTTCCCCCAATTGGAAGGCTGCATCAGTATTACAATAACTTTTAGCGCTGTAAAACTTCCTGAAAATCAGTATTCTCTACTCTTTCAATCATAACATCGAGAAAAGATAACGTACGATCACTCAATTTCGACAATAAATTTATTGCTGGACAGATTGAGTTCGCAGTTTGTAGAATTTCATTCAAATCCTCATGCTTCGCAACAAGAGAAACGTATTGACATAATGCCTCCAAAACCAGACCTTAGAGCACAAAAGGCACATTATTTTTATACTCAATGGAACTGCATTACTATTTCAGCTATTCAAATGGAAATTTGAGATCCCATAGCTGTACCATTAACTTGGCTATAAAATTTTTCTTCAAAAATGAAGCAATTAGATGCAAGACAAAATCTCAAAATCAACAATGTCTGAAACATAATTGTTTCATTTTTGAAGAAAAATTTTATAGCCAAATTAATGGTACAGCTACGGGATCTCCAATTTCCATTCAAATCGCTGAAATAGTAATGCAGTTTATTGAGTATAAAACAATGTGCCTTTTGGGCTCTAAGGTCTGGTTTTGGAGGTGCTATGTCAATGTAGTTTTTCTTCTTGCGAAGAATGAGGATTTGATTGAAATTCTACAAACTGCGAACTCCATCTGTCCAAGCCTTGCCAAGCATAAACGTGCCCACAAATCTGGAAGACTGCAGTCTAAACTTGTACAGCATTCTTTACACACAGACTACATCCCAGATTTTGCAAATATGACAGTTATAAGATCCAGTTCCAATAACGTTAACAGTAGAGTTTTTCTGGAAAGTGTGTTTAAGCAAATTATGCCGATTAATGAATCCTGCGCAGTTCCACCTGAATATACAGCAATGCTTTGATATGGCTCTTTATACTTACTTTAATTTTAACTGTAAACAAGATAGTTTTCTGGTCATTTTAATGTTATTGCACTGATGACGGGGTAAAACTTAACCTGAAATGTTTGCATTTTTAATTGTGTATGTATTTATGTTACTTTTACTTGTACATCTGAATTGTAATGTATATTTAATTTTACACTTAACATTTTGAATTCCTCAAACTACTCTCTTGAAAGAATATTGGATATTCTTTTTCTAAGTCACTAAAATTTTGTTGTTAATTAGTTCTCGACGGAAAGAATAAGTTAGGAAAATGAGGGCTGATATTTGATTATTTTCAGATTTTAATGATTCTTAAAATAAAAATTTTCTTATGAACCTGTAATATTCCAGAAGTTTTGCCAATTACATGATACAGAGCCCACTTTACCTGTTTGGTTTTATATTTGGGACTTTAATGCCAGAAACTTGAGACATGCCTATTTAACTTAGAAACCACTGTTAACATTTTGAATTCCTCAAACGGCTTGCTCCCTTTCTTGAAAAAAATATTGGCCACTACTTTTGTAAGTCACAAACTAAAATTTTGTTAGTTCTCGATGGAAAAAAGTTAGAGACATGAGGGCTGATATTTATTTTCCGATTTTAATGATTCTTAAAATAATTTTCTTTTGAACTTTTAATATTCCAGCAGTTTTGCCAATTACATAATACAGAGCCCACTTTACCTTTTTGGTTTTTTTCATTTGGGACTTTAATGCCAGACACTTTTGAGACATGCCTATTTAACTTACAAACTAAACATTTTGAATTCCTCAAACTGCTCCCTTTCTTGAAAGAATATCGGATATTATTTTTGCAAGTCACTAACTAAAATTTTGTTAATTAGTTCTCAATGGAAAAAAGATTCTACAAATAAAAATTTCTTATGAACCTTTTATATTCCAGCAGTTTCGACATTTACATGATACAGAGTCCAATTTAACCCTCCCGTTTTTGGTTTTATATTAGGGACTTTAATTTTTGCTTCTTCTGAGACATGTCTAATTAATAAATATTTCACTTCACATGAGGTGTCTGCCTGTCTGATCTTTTAAAGTTTATTAACTACTACACTAAATAGCCGTTAATCACCGGACACTTTCAATTTTAGATACTTTCTTGAAATATTTAAAGATACCTGTCACATGTATCTGGAACTCAAGATTATGAGGAATATGCTTAAACTTCATATTTATCAACACCAATTTCATGGGAAGAACAATTATGTAGTTAACAAAAAATCCAAGAAAAATATTTAGATCACCCTGTAAAACAAAATGCAGGAATTGATCTATCGCTATAGTTTACGAATATGTGTATATTGCACAATGTGTATTCATTTGTGTAAGAACAGCAAAAAAATAAAAATTGCATTAAACCTTACAGTCAGTTGGAATAAATAATTGGAAATAAAATACCTAATGATTATAGTTTTTGTTTATGTGTTTATTTAAATTTTTAGCAAATTATAATTTTACATTTTATTATGATGAAAATTTTGGGTAACTTCCAGTTTGGTTTATATTCTAGGAGGACGGGGTGGGTGTCACTCAAAGAGTTAAAGGTACTTCAAAGAATTTTATGAAGCAGACCAGTGACTTTTTTTTTTTTTTTTTTAATCAATTCTACCACTTAATATGTTTACATTTCAATTGCATTATATTATTTTTATGTATCTAAGAAGTATAAGTATGAGAAAATATCTAAAATTAAAAGTGCCCAGTGATTAATGGCTATATAGTGTATATTGTTTTTTAAATATGAAAATTCAGATACAAACAGATTACATATTTCAAGTCACTCAGCCTTTTAGGATATGGCTTAAAGGAATATGCATAATTGTCTAAATGACCAATCAACTCTTGCTTTTTGTCCCAGGATAATTGCTATTCATCATGCAAGTCCTTCAAATAAGCCTTTTGAAAAATTTTCAGTTGGCAAACTTCTAAAATCTGGCTATTTTCGTGTATGAGGCAGCAGGATGACAAAAACCTAAAGCTCTACAACGATACTGTCACACGGTATTTGCAACGGATCAGTATCACTAGTAAAAGCTAGTGAGTATATGCAATTTATAACAAAAATAATTATCAATTTATTAAAAAGGTTAATTATCAATTTATTAAAAAGGTGCTTAAGATTTTAAAACCCTTGATATTAAAAACATATGTAAAGAAAGATGTTACACTAACCCCAAAATCTTTCGATCACAAATGTGATCATTTTCAAGGGGATAGGTTTTGCTAGAATGTCGCTTTCACTGTGCTATTTATATACCAGTTTAGGAAAAAAGGATTAATCTATTATTCTTTTGAAATGTATATGAAATTAGTATGTTCCGATGCTGAAGTGTGATATTTTCAAAATTTTAAACCAAATCTCAGGTATGTCATGATAAAACTGCATTACATACACTATTTCTTTTACTAAAAATCTAAAATGATTCTCCAATTTTTAATGTATAATGAATATAAGGTATAATTACAATACCTACATCAGATAATTCAGGGGTGATTGTGAATTCATGAAAAAATACCTGAAATTTTAGCGAGAAAGAAATTTCTTATGGAAAGATGGTACATAATTTATTGCAGTGAGATCCAATCCTCTCACTATGAAAAATATTAATTGTAATTATGTTTAACAATCACATGGAATTGATATTTTAGTTTTATTTCATGAATTTAGCTATCAGAAAAACTGGAATTCTGGTACTGAAAATGAAATAAATACCTGAATTCAGGTATAATACCTGAACACAATCACCCCTGGATAATTATACCTTTAAAGTGACAGAATAATTGGAGATTGAGTAAAAGAAATAGTATATGTAATGTTTTATCCGATGACATACTCGAGATTTTATGCAATATTTTGAAAACATTACACTTCAGCACCTGAACGTCCCAATTTCATATACATCCCCAATCCCACAAATAAGACTGACCCTTTTTCCCTCAAAGTGGTGTATAAAGAGCACAGTGAAAGGAACATTCTAGTAAAACTATCCCTTTGAAAACAATTGCGTTTGATTGAAAGTTTTTGGGGGTTAATGTAAAATCTTTGTTTACGTATTTTTAATATCGATGGTTTTAAGTTTTTAAGAATGAATATATATTGTTATTAGAAAAAGTTCTTGTATAAATTTCTATGTGGTCAAAACTTTTGGCTATAAATGTCTCATTTCAATTTAAGTATTATTGATAAATTATGTTATGAAATATTTTACCTCTGGGACAGCATATGTATTAAAATTTTGAAAATAGCTTTTATATTCATATGCTTTTTTGGAAAGCTTGCATTAGCACTAGCACGTTGGCATACAGTTTAGCTTGGTATAGGTGTAACCAGGAGAGATTGTGATTTCATAAAAAAATACCTGAAATTTTAGAAAGACAAGTTTTCACATGGACAGCTGATTCAACTGTCAGTAGAAAGGTTGAATATTGAATGTTTTGGTATTACAACAAAGTGATTATTGTATTTATAAACAGACAGTGGATATTTATCAATTAAATTTTCAAAAGATATCACACTAATAATATCGGTTTTTATTAGTTTGTAGCCACCAATGTGAAAAAGGGTTTGCGATTTATAGGTACGACATACAAAATGAATCTCTTCATTTTTACTAATAATAATAATAATCTTTGAAAAAATTGGTTCATCATTTTCAAAATCTGTTACTACACACATACCCGGCTTGTAATTAATACCACTCATTTGGATTTTTGGAACAACATAAAAATCTATATACATTTCTAATACTTGACCAATATCTAAAGGATAGATATTTATATTTAAAGGTTGTGCATTTGTTAATTTATTACATTTACCAATGCGTCTAGAAGATGTACAATTAAGAAAACACTGCAATTGCTGATGTCTTTTAGCTAATGAAAATGGTAAATTAATCGAATTTTTTATGCTTTGTGAAATTCTCTTAAAATATAAATGTTTAGATTCGAAGCGCATACTCCAACAGGAAATTAAAGGACCAAATTCAATAATTAAATTAGGATAATGAACAAGAAAATGATGTTTTGGTTTTAAAGAAATATCTGGAAACAAGAACTTTAATAGATTATGGTGATCACTTATCAAATCTGATAAATAAGAAATGTAGGTCATGTTAACAATGGGCGATAAAATTATATCTACAATTTCTTTTAACATTAATAATAAGTCCCAAACAGGTTCTGTTTCTGGCACTTTATCTCCTATCATTATTGGCAAAAGTCTTAATAAGCACCATGTGCGAGAGGCATTTAATTTCAGTCCTTTTTCATAGTTTATAGGGAGGGCATTGGGTTTATTTGCTGCATCATTTATACCAAATTTAAAGGAAACAATTCTAGCATTTAATTGCTGTAGGTTGAAATAACCAGATGAAATGAGTCTTTTAATTATCAATTTCAATTCTACAGGTACTATACCTTCCAGTAAATCATGCATTGGATCGGGTGGCAACATTATACTAGTATGAAAATTGGATAACTCATTGAAAGGAGAGTCAAATTTTAATCCATAAACAGAACTGTAAATTGGATCGATTTGTAACATACTAATTTGTCGAGCATGCATATCCTTATTACGACGTATAAATGAATCATCTTTGAATTTATTCTGCATATCAACTGGAGATGCTAAGCAAAATCGGCAAGATACTGATGAGCTATTGAAATTTGTTGAATAACCACCAATTTGGTGTGATCCAAGATTATCACCAACCATAAACACTAAACTACCTTTAACTTTATTTGGAAAACCTTCAATTTTAATACCTTCAGATTCTAAAATTTTTAAATCCTTTATTAGAGGAGCTAAAATCTGTGAAAGTTCAAAATGTTTAAGATAATAGGCTTTAAATATCAATGCCAATTGGATGTCATCTACACTAGAACGAAAATTAACAGGTAAATTACCTAAAGTGTAATAAAAAACAGCCAATTTATTTTTTGTTTGATTACCTCTCAAAGGATTAACTACTCCAAATTCATCAAAATATAACAGAATTTGAATATTGGGAAAATTTTGAAATACTCTATTTTTTTTAAAAGTAGTGCCATCCTGAATGTCTTTAAAAACATTGCTACAATGAGATCTTTGATCAGACATTATAAAATCGAATACATCATTATTTTTTATGAATGCTTGTAGGTTGTCAATTACAGGAACATACTGAAAGGTTGCTTGTTTCATGTTGATAGAACCTAGTTTATATTGAACAGGTTCTACTAATCCAAGAGTTCTCATATAATTTGTCTTCTGGTGGACTGAATTCAACATTGACAATGTTGAGTTAAATGCTTTGCAAGACTGTTCATTCAGTACTGCTTTAGATAGCGCAGAACTGCCATCAAATTTTTGTATAATGTTTAATACATTACATTTAAAAAGTGCAATGTTTTCATCTTGTAACTGGTTCATTCCCAGTAAAAGTTCTGAAATAACAGACTGTGGCAAAAGAAATTTTTCTTGCATTTTCATGACGAATAATGATATATTACGCTTAAATTCCTGTATTCTGCCACACATTTCATCAGCTGTTTGAAAAGTTGGAAAACATTCGTCAATTAAACATTTATTTACAACAGAAGAACTCTTATTTTGATCTAGGGAATTTAAAGATGAAATATTTGTTTTTATGTCATTTGCCTTAAAATAAGCATGATTTCTACTTAAGTGAGAACTAAAAGAAGAATAAACATCATATGATTGATGGCAATTTTGAATAGGACATATAATAACACTATGTTCTTTAAAATGAGATATATATTTTCCTTTTAAATATGATCTAAATCCACAGTCATTACAAATCATCTTTACATTATTTCTGTTGGGTGCAAGTTCATTATGTGTTAAAAGATGGGATCTTAATGCAGAATAGCTAAAACTTGTTATGGGACAACCCTGATATCCACAAACATAACGGAAACCAGGTTCATGACTATGGATATGTTTAATATGAAGTAAATATAAATCAACTTTAGAAAAGTCTTTGACACATTTGATACACGAAAACATTATTACTAACTTGTAAATTGATAGTAAAGGAAATTATGTAAAAAGTAATTATACTTTATGCCAAATTGTAAAAAAATAAATATTAAAAATGCTTACCATCTAAAAAACTAAGCATTTTCACCATTAAATTAAGAAAATTGAATATAAATTACAAGGCATATTTATAGAAATAAAATTAAATTTTCTTGATTAAACAGATATAAAAGAAAATAAAGTAATAAATAAGAATACATTGTAACATTAGTTTGATGAATTGTATGAGAATATTTTACAAGAAAATTAATGCAAATAAAATTTCATTTTCTCAGTTAAAAAAAAAATAATAATAATAACATAGGAGAAAAATAGATTTTTAATCTTGCGATATTAAAACCAAAGGATTAAAAAATATAAAACTAACCTTTGTTTTTAACAACTCTTGCCAAATTTAACAACTGACACCATTTAAAATACAATTTAACTATTCTCACCATCAACTAAGTTTGAGTTTGGATTGAAGTATTTAAAATATAAATTACAAAGATAAAATAAATTAATGAATAAAATAAAATAAGAATACATTGTAATGTTAGTTTAAATAAATTGTATGATATTTTACACGGAAATCAACTGCAAACAATATTTCATTTTCTTGATTAAAAATAAATGAAAAAAATTAAATATAAAAACATGGAAAATGCAGAAAAATTAGAAATCAAAATGTATTCAATTTTTTATTTTATTCATTAAATTTTGTACCTTCTGTGGTATACTACCCCCCCTAATTTTGAACATATTATTTTGCAAAAATTTAAACGTGTTAGTCACTTTAGGAGGATATTTCACATTTAGTGTATAATAAAATGACATTAAAATGCCCACTGCCCTAACAAAATCATCTGATTGATACAGTTGTATTCCTTCCGCAACAACATCAAATTTTCCTGCTAAGAGTTCTCCTGATATTAAAATGAGAGGATAAGTTGATTCAGGTGGAGTTTCGTCATTTTCGCTAACCTGAAATAATAAAAGAAAAAATTATGAAAATTATGTGTGTATATAACACACACAAATATATAAATACACTAGCAATTAATTGTATTAACTTCATTAATTCTGCAAAACAATGAAATAATTAACTTACAAGTTTAAATATAGAATCACTATCATCTCTTAAAAGATATGGAAGCGAAAATAATCCTATACACGTTTCAGATTTTACTTTCTCAAAGTCATTTTTATCCAACAATTGTTCTTTACAATATATGGAAAACTGGAGCTCCTGACCAACCTTTTTTTTCTTCATAAATAGCTGGTAAAGCTGTGGACCAATATTTTTGGATTGTTCAAAAAAAGTGCTAATAGAAACTGCTGTTAACATTTTGAACTCCTCAAACTGCTCTTTTTCTTGAAAGAAAATAGGATATTCTTCTCGTAAGTCACAAACTAAAATTTTGTTGTTAATTAGTTCTCGACGAAAAGAATAAGTTAGGGACATGAGGGCTGATATTCTTGTCTTGTTTTGATTATTTTCAGATTTTAAGGATTCTTGAAGTAAAAATTGCTTATGAACTTTTACCGTTTCAGCAGTTTCTCCAGCTATATGATCAGGAGCCCAGTTCAACTCTCCTCTTTTTGGGTTTATGTTTGGGATTTTAGTGCCAGCCACTTTTAAGACATTCCTATTTAACTTCACTTCCAATGAGGTGTCTGCCTGTCTGATCTTTTTAAGTTTATTAAGGAGCTTCAGCTCCCAGCCACCAACACCTATGCCTATATTGTTTTTTAAATATGGAAATTCAGATACTAACAGATTACATATATCAAGACGCTCAGCCTTATTAGGATATGGCTTAAAGGAATATGCATAGTTGGCTAAATGACCAATCAATTCTCGCTTTTTGTCCCAGGACAATTGTTTTTCACCATGCAAGTCTTCCAATAAGCCTTTCGAAAAATTTTCAGTTGGCAAACTTATAAAATCTGGCCATTTTTGTGTATGAGGTGGCAGCACAACAAAATCCTGAAGCTCTTCAACAATACTTTCACATGGTATTTGCGTGGGATCTGTATCACTTGAAAAAGTTAGTGAGCATGTGTAATTTGGTATAGGAGGTTCTACTTGTGGCATGTTTAAGGGTATAATTTTTATTTTGTCCTTGTCTTCAATATTTTCATTTTCTTCCATATCTATAAAATCTTCGAATTCATGGTTAAATTTCTGCAGAAAATATGTAAAAGGCTGTAAAGTGAACAGTTGTTGAATAACATCATGGAGTTCAGAAATATCTGTTAACTCCTTTACTTTTTTATTTTCACCGTACTGTAACAAGATTTTCATCTACAAGTAAGAAAAAGGATAACTTCAAAACCTTTATAATAGCATAAAAAAATTATGGAACTTTTCCGCTATACCAACACCATTGTTGCCAAGCATAACAGTTAAAACCAAAGGACCATTAAATTTTTTCATAAAAAAGCTGTGCCAGTCTTACACTATGGTTCATTTGGAATTTAATCAAAACCCAATCAAAGCCTGCTCTTGGCAGAGATATATAAATCTCAATGTATAAAGAAGGGGTAACTGATGCTCCAAACCATAATTTATTTTCCTATGCTTTTTTGGCATGTTTGCATTAGCACATTGGCATGCACTTTCACAAGGTGTAGGTGTAACTGAAAAGTACCAAAATTATAAAACTTCATAACTAAAATAAAAAATCTAGAAACAAAGCAAAAAATAAAAAAGACTGTCCCTTCTTTTCCTGTTGTTGTATGCTATTGGCCCCCTATGGAATAAAAATAAACACTAGCAACACAAATAATTTCTCTAAAAAAAAAAAACTATACATATTTAATAGTAAAACATGAGTAAGCCGAAACACTCTTTTTAACCTTCCTTAACCCCCCCCCCCAAAAAAAAAAACTCCTTAAAATAATGGCCTAGAGGGAACACTGTGCACACACAGAGCACAACTGATTATCTATTCATATAAATTGAATGATAATTACTAACTGAAGCAAATAGTAATTTATTTTTTAAAAGCTACAAAAAATTATTGGGCAAAATTTATTAGATTTAGTGAAAATATTGAAACCATTTTTACTTAAGTGGAAAAATTGCCACAAAAAGCATAAAAACAGCAAGAATTGTCTTGTAGCAAAATCCACTGGTTAATGGCAATTAAAATATTTATTTCTTCACCCATAAGAGTCTACATACTACATAGCACCCCCTAGATATTTGAGAAAGCTTTGAGACGCATCACAAAAACATTATACAAAGCAAATAACATCCTAACTAGCATGTTTTAATTTCATTGGCTCCACGAGCTAAAGAAAAAGAAACATGCAAGTTGTTCAATTTTCTTTCCTTTGTTTTGCATGCTTTGCATGGTTGTTTTTGTGACTCGTGTCAAGGCTCCCTTATTTAAGGTCTAAATGAAAATTGCAACAGAAATAATTAAGTGTACTCACCTTGCAAGGTTATGAAAATTTTCAAATTATTTCAACTGAAAACCGGATTTAAAAACATTCAAAATTCCCAAGCTGATGGGCAAGAAGATAGAACATACATATGGCATTTATCTGAAAAAAAAAAATTACTAATCAATATCTTCAGTTAATGTACTCATAAAGAAAGTACTATATCAGGGTTCCCAGCAATCGACAGGCAAATTCAGTGACTTTCCCTGACCAAATGGGCATATAACGAAATTTGCTACTTATTTTTGCAGTCCTTTGTGAAAATTGACAAATTTTTCCTACAGGCTATTTGATGAATTTTGCATCATTTTTCATTTTTTCGATGAATTTTAGGTCATTTTTCATTTTTTCTCAAAGACTTTAGACTTTTTCCCTGACTACTTTGAAACTCCATGACTTTCCAGATTTTCCATGACGCTGGGAACCCTGTATATGATTGTTAATAGTATTTAGCATTAAACAATTTTACCCACTTAGTGTAATCTTGTACTAGGCTAAAATTTTAAAAAGTGACAAGAAAAAAATAAATACCCCAAATTAACTAAATCATGGAATCTTGGCAACAAAGTTTGATTTAAAAAAAGGGCTTTCTTTAGAAGAGGAAAACTTAAAATAGTAATAGTGGACAAACTACCAATATTCTGTTTTCCCACTATAATTTATGATACAACAAATTTAATTATTAAACCGTTGTGTTTTCTGTCTCTACAAACTATCAAAAATCAGCCTTCCAACAGTTTTAAACAATTAAAATTAATTTATTTCTTCATCCCTGATTCAGTCTACATGAAAATTACAATAGAAATTACTATAAAGGTACTCACCTGATTAAAATAAATTCAGGGAAAAAAAGAAAAACTATAAATATAAAGGTGGTGTTTAGAAAAGAACAGACATGGCTATCTTAAAAAAAAAAAAAAAAATCTTTAGTTAATGTACGCAAAGAAAGTATGAAAAAAATTACATGAAAGGATCGCGGAAAAAATACGAATTCCGTCAAAGGACTGCCGAAAAAGCGTGAATTTCATTAAAGAATTGCAGGAAAAACGTGAATTTCGTCAGAGGATCGCGAAAAGAAAGTGAATTTCGTCAGAGGACCGTGAAAAAAAAAAAAAAATTCGTCAAAAAATCTCAAATTTCACAAAAAGACTGCAGGAAAAAATTTCATAAAAACATAACAGAAAAGGCCCAAATTTTGTCAAAAGATCGCAAAAAAAAAAAAAAAAAAAAAAAAAAAAAAAAAAAATTCAAAATTTGTTAAAGAATTGCGGTGAAAAATACGAATTTTGTCAAAGGGCCGCGGGAAAGGAAGAATTTCGCCAAAGGATCGCGAATAAAAGCGAATTTCGTAAAAAGGTCGCAGAAAAACGCAAATTTCGTGAAAGGATTACGAAAAAAACTAATTTCGTTAAAGAATCGCAGAAAAACAAATTTCGTCAAAGGAGCACAGCAAAAACTAATTTCTTAAAAGCATATAGCGGAAGACTGAATTTTGTTAAAAGATCGCAAAAAAAAAAAAAAAAAAAAAAAAAAAAAAAATGCACATTTTGTAAAAGAATCGCAGAAAACAAATTTCGTCAAACGATCGAGAAAAGAAAAACAACAACAAAAATAATGTGAATTTCGTCAAAGGGCCGTGGTAAAAACTCACTGGGCAGTATGATACCTATGAATGGACTTCGCTACAAAATGCGATTCAGTTGTTTCAGCAGCAATGGCACATTATTTCTGTAAACAGTGACTGGCATTTTGTGTGAAGAGGCCAATATTAAGGATTGGGCTGTTTCTAAATTCACTGACAAAGTAATTGATAAGAATTCACCCCTTCTTATCATGGATTTTTAGCTTTATTTTTTTTACCAAAATAATTATTCTTTAATATTAATTAAATTTTAATTAAAATAGTAATTATTTTAAAAATTACAGTTTTTAATTCATATCGTTAAAATAATATAACGTTATTTTATTAAACATTAAATTAATTTGCAAAACGTTTGTTCTCAACCCAATATTTATGTGCGCAGAAAGTTTTTGGTTTTATGCAAGCCTACCGATATTCTGTTTTCCCACTATAATTTCTGATATAACAAATTTAATTATTAAGCCATTGTGTTTTCTGTCCCTACAAACTATCAAAAATCAGCCCATTCCAACAGTTTCAAACAATTAAAATTAATTTATTTCTTCATCCCTGATTCAGTCTACATGAAAATTACAATAGAAATTACTATAAAGGTACTCACCTGATTAAAAGAAATTCAAGGGGAAAAAATCTTTAAATATCAATGTGGTGTTGGGAAAGGAACAGGTTAACATGGCTATCTAAAAATAAAAAAAAAAAGTACTAATTAATATCTTCAGTTAATGTACTCAAAGAAAGTACTATATGATTGTTATTAATATTTAGCATTAAACAATTTTACCCACTTATTGTAATCTTGTACTAGGTCAAAATTTTAAAAATTGACTAGAAAAAAATTAATAGCCCAAATTAACTAAATCATGGAATCTTTGCAACAAAGTTTGATTTAAAAAAAGGCTTTCTTTAGAAGAGGAAAACTTAAAATAGTAATGGTGGACAAACTACCGATATTCTGTTTTCCCACTATATTTCTGATATAACAAATTTAATTATTAAACCATTGTGTTTTCTGTCCCTACAAACTATCAAAAATCAGCCCATTCCAACAGTTCCAAACAATTAAAATTAATTTATTTCTTCATCCCTGATTCAGTCTACATGAAAACTACAATAGAAATTACTATAAAGGTACTCACCTGATTAAAAGAAATTCAGGGGGAAAAAAAAATCATATCAATGTGGTGTTGAGAAAAGAACAGGCTAACATGGCTATCTAAAAAAAAAAAAAAAAAAAAAAAAAAGTACTAATTAATATCTTCAGTTAATGTACTCAAAGAAAGTACTATATGATTGTTATTAATATTTAGCATTAAACAATTTTACCCACTTATTGTAATCTTGTACTAGGTCAAAATTTTTAAAAACTGACAAGAAAAAAATAAATAGCCCAAATTAACTAAATCATGGAATCTTGGCAACAAAGTTTGATTTAAAAAAAGGCTTTCTTTAGAAGAGGAAAACTTAAAATAGTAATGGTGGACAAACTACCGATATTCTGTTTTCCCACTATAATTTATGATACAACAAATTTAATTATTAAACTTGAGTTTTCTGTTTCGACAAACTATCAAAAATCAGGTCCTTCCAACAGTTTTAAGAATGACTAATTTTTGCCTTGTCACAAAAACCACTGATTAATGGCAAGTAAAATTATTTCATCATCCCTGATTCAGTCTACATGAAAATTACAATAAAAATTACTATAATGGTACTCACCTGATTAAAAAATTTTCAGGAAAAAATAAAACTAAACATCACATGAGAAGATAGGAGAAAATTCACCTCTTAACATCTGGAAAAAAAAAAAATCTTTAGCTAATTAAAAAACAGACTCATGTGACTTAGAGTAAAAACACTGAAAATTATGGATACAAAGTGAAAAACCCTGTAAATTATGGATACAAAGTGAAAAACCCTGTAAACTACAGATTCAAAACCCCAATATCAATTTACATCTCAACTGAACTGAAACACTAATTTCATCAAAGGGTCGCAGAAAAAAAAATCTTTGGAAAACAAAACACATGCAAACATCTATGTTTATTATTATAGCTACAGTTTTTAATCTGAAATAATATACTGAAATAACTTTCGAAAAATCGGGTTAACTCGAACCCAACTTGAAAAAATCTACACTCAGCCTGAAATCCACCAGACAGTTAATTTGATGGGCAACAAAAGTACTTAGCGCTGGGAGGGAATTTCCTCCCTCTGCTGTAACCTTTCAGAATTTTTTATTCTTTACCCAGAATCACCACTGCCTTCTTAGAGATTTTTTAATTAATATTAATTTTTACTTTAAACGTTAATTATTTTAAACTACAGTTTTTAAGTCATATCATTAAAATAATATAACAAGTAATTTTATTAATCATTAAAGTAATTTGCAGAAAGTTTTTGACCCAATATTTGCATGTGCATAAAGTTTTTAGCTTTATACAAGTCTGGTGGAGAATATTAGGAAAACAATATTTCTTATTTTCATTTTGTCCTACAACAGTAAATAAAAAAATTGAGAATGTGAAAGGAATATTATTTTGCACTATAAAAATCAAAATACAATCCAAGCATTTGTTTTTGAAGAACACACAAGAAAAACTATCTTTAAAAAAAATCCCTAGTTAAAGAACTTAATTTACATAACTTTCACATGCTTATAATAAAAGCTTGCCTTTCATTTGATAGTGCAGCAATTCAGAAACAAACTAAGGATTTGAGTAGACAAAATGTCTAATTATTAAGCTTTCTAGATCCCCCCCCCCCCCTCCCCATATGCTTCTAATACTTTTCATCAATCCAGAGAATGTCCAAATTTGCTTTTAAAAAGGAGGAACGCTTTCATGGCTGTAAAGTAGATATTAAAGACAAAAAAAAGATTTTTTTTTTCGTTATTCTTTGACGGAATTGGTGATTTTTTTTTTTTTTTTTTTTTTGCGAACGATTGACTAAATCGATTTTTTTTCCGGCAACCATATCGAAAGTGGCGATATTTTTATGTCCGAATTTTTGGACTGATGACCCGATTTTTTTTTTAGTTTTCGGAAACCTTAATACCTTAAGAATACCTTTAAGAACCTTAATACCGAAATACCTTAAAGTTTTGAAACAGAATTGTCCCTGCTACTTTCATTTATTACGTTTGGGAATCGGTGTAAATTCTGAACGAATTTCACCCCTTTCCTCCCTGGCATCGATGTTTCAACTATTGCGTTTGGCGAGTGAGGACAATAAAGTTAATCGCCACATTTTAAGTGTTACTTGACGCCTGGCGAGTGCTAATTTTGTGCTATAGGGGAGGGGGGGGGGTAGTTTGTAAAAAGCAAATAGAAAAAAAATTTATGATAATGAGTCAGATTAAAATAGATCAAAAAATCACATAAAAGACAAATTGACATTTTACAAACAAAATGCCAAAGTTTTCCAAACGTTATTTGTGAAAAACGACGGGAAGGGAACTCAAAAAGCAAATAGTAAAAAATTCTCATGATAATGAATTTGGGATTAAAATAGATAAAAAAAAAATCACATTATAAAAGATAAAGTTTCTTAATCAGAAATAGGGTTTTTTTTTAATGTTTAATATCTACTTTCAAGAATTTTCACAACTAAGCCTAAAGTAGCTACATTTGACTATTTAAGCATAAAAACAAAGAAAGCACTGAAAAAACAGTAAATAGTTCATGATTCTTAGATTGAAAATATTCATATAAACAAAAAACTATATTTTAAAAGATTTAACTAATTATTTTCAATGAAAGGGTTCTTAATCAAAAATAAGTTTTCAAAACGTCATTTGAAAAAAAAAAAAAAAAATACAACTTACAAATAGTAAAAAATCAAATGCAATCTGCACGAATACCACAAAAGCATTCGGAAGCTCTACATTAACAAACCAAATACCTAAAAATCACATTAAAGCAATCTAACCCAATATTCACAACAGCAAATAAAAAAAGTCACAAAAATGCTTGTTTTGCATACAAAAAACAGAATTAAACCAACTTTTATCAAAATAAACAACTGGAGCCATATTAAATCAATGCAAGAAAAGGACCAATCAGAAATACAACCTGGTAAAAAGCCATGTGCAGTCGTTCATACGACAGCAAGAAAAAGTTATCTGAAATCACCACGTATGTAAATCCAGTGAGAAAACCAAGGGCTGCTGGAACAAAATAGTCAGGGTTGCATAATCAGCAAAAAAAAAATAATAATAAAATAAATAGCGGTCAAAACCCAACGGAAAAAAAAAAAAAAAAAAAAAAATAAGACGATTGAGGGCGAATATGCAATGGTAGCCACTGATTTTTTATTATTTTAATTTTCAGAACAGAATCACCCCTGAAATATACGCTGTGCAGACTGAAAAAATTTTTGGAGGGAGGGGATGTGTTTTTTGCAGAAAATCTTAGTTTTAGGCAGATTTTCATAACATCGCAGTTTTTCTTCAAATCGTAGAAACTACGATCAGGGGTCAATGCAGACTTATTCTTGGAGCCTATTTTGTGAAAATTAAAAGTTATTTTGTGAATTTTATATATTTTTTGAAAGTACGAAAGCTGAAATCCAGTTATTCAAATTCTAACAAAGAATTTATTAACAAAAACTTTAAATCCCCTTGCTAAAGTTTTTTTCATGACCTGGTTTTATTTACAAATTACACATTTTAAAACAGTTTATGAAAAAAAATGTTATGAAGTGGTCCTATTTTATTAAATGGAATTTTGTGAAGGGGCCAGTTTTACTACATAGACTTTTGTAAAAGGGTCCTAAATAGGCCCCAAATTTTGCCTGGATCGAGCACCGATGATTTTTTTCATAGTAGTTAGCAGCTCTGCACACATTAACATGAGAACGTGGCAGAAGTCAAATTAAGTTACTGCGAGGTCCTAAAAATCCACTTGCATTCAGTGAAATTTTTTTTTATAAATTACTTTAAATGCATGTGGAATCTAATCTGATTAATATATTTTCCAGAATAAAACTATTTCTTGAAAAAGTAATCCGACTGAAGAGCACATGGTGAGAAGCCCAAATATTGAAAATATAGCAATGTCATTGAAATCTGCTTGCATCCGGTAGGAAAAAGTATTAAAGAATTCGTTAGTTACATGTAATAAACATGGAGATGTATATTTCCATGATAAAAGCTGTATTTTACTTGGCAATTGTGACAATTTTTCAATCGCCACTTTTACAATCTCAACATGGCAAAGGAAGACCACTAATTTTCCCTATAACTGCTCCCCCTTCATCTTAGTGTTTTTGAAGTATATATATATCTGTAATTGTTTAAAACTGTTGGCACTCGTGGGTAATGTCCCCTCCCAAGTCTGCAGAATCCAAAATAATGCAGAAATAGTAAAGTTTATGCTTTCTCCTTCTATCATATTTTTCCAGGTCTGTGTGATACAATTATTGTAAAATTTTTGCTTTCTCCCCCACCCCCTCAAGAGTCAAGGGAAAATTGGATTTTTCTGCCATTTATCTCTATTTCATTTATCGGTCTGGAGGACCTAAAAGTACTGCTGACCCCAAGAGTCTGTGGGACTCAAAATAACTCATTTATTTCAATAGGCAGATTTCTATTTTGTGGATAGAAAACAACTCTAGTTGATGCAGGGTAAAATGTTTACCAATTTTACTCTGATCTATCTCTGCATAAGGATTTCTATAAGTAAAATATTTATCACTAATATTTGGGGATGTTTTACCTTTTCTTATATCACATTTTTGAAGTTTTCAATTAGTTTTTTTCATACTAAACATATTGATCAAATATCCTGAATGATTGACAGAAAAAAAAAAATCTGGGGTATATGCAGAACACAAATCGCCCATTAGTGTTGACTGAAAAAAAAAAAAAAAAAAAAAAAAAAAGTCACCGGGGCGGAAACTTCTCAAAAAGGGAACACTATTCTAAAAAAGGACACACTAGAACCCAAAAAGTATTTTGAACTGGTTTGTTTAGAGTCCCTAGAATTTGCGATGTTTTCCCGGGATCAACTGAATTGCCACGGGGTGCATAGGAAATATATATATATATATAAAAACAGGTGCATTGGGTGGGTTTAAAAGAGCTGCCGGGTGCAAAAAAGAAAGGCTGCAGGGTATTGTGCCCTGCTAAAGCGGCTTAGAGTTAACACTACCCATGTAACTAAATCATGGTTAAGTCTTGCCAACAAAGTTTGATTATTTAGAAGAGGAAAACTTATTTAGTAATAATAATAGTGAACAAATTATTAGAATATTCTGTTTTTGCACTATATTAATTTATGATATAACAAATTTAATCATTAAACTATTGTTTTGTTTCTACAAATTATTTTTTAATCAAATATCAGTCTTTTACATCAGTTTTAAAGATGACATTTTTATTTGTTAAAAATTAAATTTTGATCTACTTTAATTTGACATCTATATTGTCAGAGTACATAGTCAAAATTTAACTAACAGCAGAATACTCTATTGGCCTCTACATAAAAATAGCTGTATTTAATATTCAGAGGCAGTTTATCCATTATTATATACAAACAAGGAACTTATCTAAAGCACATAATCAGAAGCAATTTTAAATCATTTAATATGTGTACTGAAAAGCATAAATATATACCTAAATAAGCCATAAAATTGTTATACGACAAAAATAATTGTTTTTTTTCCCTACCTTAATTGGTTGCCGTTTCTGTTTATAACATTCGGTAAAATATCAGTTTAAGATTTAGTTATTTATGTCAAGGACCGTATAAAAAAAGAATTACCGTTCAGTTTAATTTTCATTAACATTTGGCAAACCTCACTTCAAGCCAGAATTGCATCAAGATTTCTTGAAAAATACCAGGGTCTCCCTCCTCCTCATAAAAAAACAAACAGAAAAGTAGTGTTAAGCCTAATGGTTACTTTTAATTTAAGTTGTGTAGGATCAAATTTGCAGCCAATAGTTCATTTTAGCAAATGTGGCTTAATGAAAATTTAATTACAATAAATATTTGAAAGACTAAACAATGTTTTTTTGAGTTCTGGTATTTAGACTAATTCATTATTAAATTACATTCTCCAACAATGTACAATGTTCATACTCTAAATAAAATTCTGTGGCTTTTACAGGTTTTCCCAGATCATATTTTCTACAATTCCCAGACCACGACATTTTTAGAAATATATGAATTACAATTCTAGATCTTAATGATTAAAATTTATACAGCAAAAGATAATACACGTTCATGCATTTATAATAAAATGTAAACTTGCCTCTTAAATGAAAATAAATCATAAAATTGAACATCTATATCATTTCATACTTAAAAAATGATAAATTAGAAACAAACATGTCATTTACTGATATTGTTTTAGAAGCAGTGTTTTGAGTGTTTCAATTTTTTGTGTTTAAAAATATTTTAATTTTAGCTACATTTCCCCCCCTCCTTTTTTTTTTTTTTTGCATGCTTCATAATTTCTTTTGCAGAGGTATCGGCTATCTGGCAAGAAATTTATATAGCTAAAACATCTTTATTTTAAAAATATTTAGCGAAAATTCAACTTGCAGGTGACAAATCAACTTTCTTTTGTAGACTGAGCTCGGAACTCATGAGAATCCTTACACATTAACAGACAAAAAAAAAAAAAAAAAAAAAATTCCAGGATTTTTCCAGCTTTGCAAAAAAAAATTTTAATTTTCTCTGACGTTTTGAGCACATGTCATTTTTTTCTTGACAATCCCCAGTTTTCCAGTCACATAAGAATACTGAATCTAGTGTTTTTATTAATAAATGCACAAAGCTTTAAAAACAAAATTTAGATTTGCTTGTACTTTTTGTGGAGGGGGAGGGGGGGGGAACTAAAGTATATGTTAAATACAAAATTAAAAAATCTTAAAATATTCAATTTAGAAAAATTTTGAAATTACTAAATATCCCATTTATTTTTAAGAACTTAAATAACTGGAAATTGTACAGTTTACATACAAAACTGATGCATTTACAGGATTAATTATACAGCGGCATATTTTGAGATTAGAATATTTATCAAATTTACCTATTTTATAAGTATTGTGAAATAACAGCATATCAAAATGAAATACTTGCACCATTAATTACAGCGTTTCGGCAGATTGTAGGAAAACTTTTAGATCCTCATTATTTACAATCCTTTCTCACTTGGCGCTAAAAATCTTTGTTTTTATAAAGAAAATTAAATGTTTACAGCAAAGCAAAGAGGCATTTATAATTTAATTCCTGCAGTTTTAACTGGATTTTACATTGTTATTTTATTGTAAAATATAATTAATAGTAGTTCGTGAAAGTAATTTTTTAATCTTATGCCGTTTGGTGCATATTAATTTAATCTTATTCTTTTCAAGCATTCAGACTGCTACATTTTTAAGTGTAAAAATATATTACTTGAAATTAAGCTGTACAACAGTTTTTTTTTTTTTTGGTATTTTTGATTTTTTTAAAGTTATTAAAATTGTTTTTTAAATCCAATAAACCTTATAAACGGATTTTTAACTGTAATGACGTACTTGAACAGAACATGTGTTACACTTCAGGCAAATCGCTATAAAAATCATCACATAAATTTATATACTGCATCTTTTGTTTTTGGCTGTAATATTATTAATATAGTAAGCATATCAACAGATTCTAGTTGGATTAATAATAAAGATGGAGAAGGTTTACATACAGCAAGTCACATTGCAGTTTTCGACAGCAGATAGTGTTTCTAAGCATTTTCTTTCGAGATTAACATAAGCGTTATAATAAGATAAACACACTATACAAATGCAAGCAGAATTTAGAGCGAGAGTGAAGACTCCTTCAAATGCGAAAGCTCAGTTTTTGAAATTTTTATTCACTCGTGCTTAATGCAGTCAGGATGAGGGAAAGAGTCCCAGGATCAATATTATGCGCGAAAAATGAATATTAAAAATACATGTATTAGCGCGAGATAAAAATAGCAAAAGATTTTATCAATTGTATGTACAAAATAAGCAAAAACAGTGAGAATCTGAGCTGAATACAGGTTGTTTAACAATAATTACATATAATGAAATGTTTTTCTAATACCTTAAAAAAAAGGCACTAATTTTATAATATATAGAGAAACAAAATTCCATAGACAAAATAACTCCTGAAACCATACTGATCAAATTGGCCACATAAAAAAAAAATAATTCCATAAAAATAAGAAATCGTGAAATCATACTAATCAAATTGCCCATATAAAAAAATAACAAATAGAAAATATGCTCACCTTTTACGACGTTAGAAGGAATCTCATAAGCAGTTGATACCATTTTCTTTTTCAGAAATAAACAACATGCTTCAGTGTTGAATTCAGAATGAGCACGTTGCACGGACGGATTTCCCGATCTCTCGCGTCGCCATTGTAGTTACAGTAACAGTTAGGTTCAGAAGTTGAACCACGATACAGGTTTTTTTGGGAATTCGCTAATCGCCTTCGTCTTAAAATAACCAAAGAAATGGTGCGTTCTCTTGAAGGTCCATGGTATAACTATCTTTCTGGTGAAACGTTCAACCTTTATTTTTAACAGTGTAAAAAGTATTTCAAGTCTGTTTACAGAAGAAAAAAAAGAATGCTAAAATAATGCTATAATAAGTGATAGAATATCTTTATTAAGACTTACGATCGTTTCATCGCACAATCGGCGACATTTTCAAAATCAATCATAATAGAAAATATTTTCAATTTTATTTTTTATTTTATGGTTGCAATATTTTCATTATGCTTCATGTCTCGTGACATTGTTTACTATATTATTGTTTTTAAGTAATGTGAAAATATTTTCTATTATGATTGATTTTGAAAATGTCGCCGATTGTGCGATGAAACGATCGTAAGTCTTAATAAAGATATTCTATCACTTATTATAGCATTATTTTAACTTAATTTGTTTATAAGTGATTATTATACATGTTTTTATAAAAAGAATGCTGTTAAAAGTTTAATATGGGGGAAATATATATATATATATATCAACTCGTCCTTTTATTTTGAATTCTGTGCAAAAATTAATATTGTTTAAAAGAAATTCAATCAAAGTAAGGATTAGTAAAAACATATTATTTCCTCGATTTTAAATTAAATGATAATAAACAAGGTACATATTTAAATCTACGAATTCTATATTTATTATGAATGTTTGTGAATAAAAAAATTCTGAAGCAATTAACTAGAAAGTATGGAGTAAAGAAAAACAGTTGTCTGAAGTAAATTATTTGGTAAATAGTTGTAAGAACGAAATTATTTGCATATTATAGCCAAATCCAAATTTTTGGTTGGACCGACAAGTTTTTTGATAGATTGATATAGTTATCGTAACGGTACGATAGCTATTAACAAAAAAAAAATATTGTTGCAATAAACAAATTGCTATGGTTCTTGCAAACAAATTAATTTGGTTACAATAGCTTTTAATCAAATAGATTTGGTTAAAAGAAATAAATTCATTTTGGTCCTTGTAACCATATCTATTTGGTTACAACTATTAACCACATAGATTTGGTCGGAAGTACCAAATTGATTTGGTTCTTGAAACCAAATTATTTAGTTACGGTAACAAAATAAAGCTAACAAAATAATTTGGTA
Organism: Maratus speciosus; assembly: GCA_963932465.1. Classification (NCBI taxonomy): domain Eukaryota; kingdom Metazoa; phylum Arthropoda; class Arachnida; order Araneae; family Salticidae; genus Maratus; species Maratus speciosus. The sequence goes on from OZ010790.1 coordinate 609,334,396, forward strand.
AATCCAACCTAACATTTAGCCGGGGAAATAGTATACAAAAAATTTGGTTGAAACAACTTTTTTTTTTGTTGTTTTAACAAAATTGTTCTTTCCGTGTATGAAAGGTATTTTTATGAAATATTTAAATATACAGGGTGTCCATAATTAAACGACCCTACTTTAAAGTTGTCTACAGACGAAACTATTGTCAGAAAATTGTGAAAGTTTGTGACGGACATAATGAAGGAACGGGAATTTGTTTGAGCGAAAAAAAAATTAGTTCAAAATTTCGCCACCAGGAGCTTTTTTAGTGAATTACATATTTTTAAAAGTTTTTACGCTTTTTTTTTCTGAGATTAAATAAGAGAAATATACAGACCGCCCTTTGAAAAAAAATAAAGCGTAAAAACGTTTAAAAATTATTGGTGTTCGAATTGAACGGACCATACAAACTCTGAAAAAAAAAAAAATCCGTCTACAACAGCCACCATTTTTTTCTCAGATCTCAGGCCTAGTATTCAGTGGCCGGTAGCTAAATGTGTCATTTATTTAAAAAAAACGCCCTCTGGTGGAGAAATTTTGAACTAAATTTTTTTTTTCGCTCAAGCAAATTCCCATTTTTTTTTTTTTTTTTTTTTTTTTTTTTATGTCCGACACAAAATTTCTCAACTTTCTGACCAGTAGTTTCGTATTTAGACAACTTCAAAGTAGGGTCGTTTAATTATGGACACCCTGTATATATATATATATATAAACTTTGTGTACTTTTAAACCATTGAAACATAAGATATTGACCAAATATTATGAAATCAACTATAATAAATAGCAGAGGCAAAATTCAAATTAAATTATGTAGTCCTATGAAATGTACATATATACATGAGTTAATAATTTGAAAAGAAATTAGAATTTTGGAATCGAATCAATTCAATATAATATTTGGGGACCTAGTTTTCTAAATTTCGGGCCCCTTTAAAATTTTCGGTACTTCTTTGTTATCCCGTCGACCCATTTCGCCAAATTATATAAATCGCCAAACCACTCGCCAAATCATACACATTGACATAATTTTTTATTTTAAACTAGCAAACCCCGCAGCTTTGCTCGCGTAATAGTTGAAATAAGCCAAGTGATATTAGCATGACTATTTTTTGTTAGAAGAACACTTTCTGAAATAATTTAAAAATTACAAATTAAGCCACAGTTTGACTAAACTTCATTATAAAAGTGCAACAGACAGAAATGATACTTTAATTAATAAGAAGAACTAAAACTTATTCCAGTTAAATGATAATTTAGAAAGTACTTTGAGACTTTTATGCTCATTTCAGTATTCATTTGAAATTTTGAATTTTTTAGAAACCATCTTAACACATTTACATTTTAAAATTAACCATCATGTCAAATTCCAATCTTCTTGTCTAACAGTCTACCACCTCTCGGGTGTTAGTGGCACCAACATAAAATGCCGAAACAGAGTTGAAATAGAATGAATGTCTTAAAAATGTTGAAACAGAGACTGTCACCATTAATTTGGCAACATTAACCTTGAAATCGGTTGGTATTTCCTAATATTCTATAGAAAACGGAATTTAGATGTTTTTAATGGCTTTCTTGTTGTTCCTGCCAACCAGGTGGTAGAGACACCGGCATAACATATAGCCCGTATAGGATCAGGGACTATCACTCTTGATTCGCAACCAATAACTTCAGTAATCGGTTTATTGTTTCCTGAGATTCCATAGAAATCGTAATTTAGGACTATTTTAGAATGCTTTTCGCTCCTTCCCTTCGCTTCACACCTTTTTAATTTCGAATTTATTTTCGACTGTTCTTAGAGGGCATTTATATTTTATAAGTAACTACCGTGTTATATTTAAAGTTTCTAGCCTTTTCAGTACCGCAGAAATCGCAATTTAGAAAGTTTTTTGCTCCCGCAACCTTCGGCATAATATATGGCTTATGCACTGCAAATTGAAATGTCTGAAATTCAGACACTTAAGTGTCTGAAACGGAGTGTTCAATTTTCAGACATTTTGAAATGTCTGAATTTTTTCAGACGCTTCAAACGTCTTAATTGTAACCATTTTTTTAAGAATTATACGCAGCCATGATTGACCACGTTGAATCCTAGAAAACTTTTTGGCCATGGTCCTGCCCCCTCCACCCCCATACAGTGCGATTTTAGGGGCTCTGAAAGTTGGTATGCAATTTTTTTAAAGCTGATAATTTAAATATTTTTCAACAATGTACATTATAATCAGTATTTTGAACTTCTAGAGTAGAATACGATTAAAAAATATATATATATATCTAAATGCAATAAAACCTCTCAATAGGGGTTTCAAGGGAATTTATCCACCATTCGTTGCCGAGGTGCATGTGATTGAGAGGTTTTACTGTATTTAGATTTTTTTTTTTTTAATTTTTAATCTTAGTCGGCCTTAAATGTTCAAGATTTTTATTATAATCGGCCCACTATCGAAAAAAATTAAAATATAAACTTTACAATAATTGCATATCTAATTTGGGGCCCCTAAAATTGTAGGGAGGGTGTAGGGGACACTGCCCAGTTTGCCCATGCTTCAGTCAAATCCTTATTCTGCAAAAAATCCAACCTTGCATTATGTTCGCTAAATAGAGATGTCCGGTATTCGGAAGTGTTCGTTATTATGGAGACTAATGGACATTCCCTAATACCAGACAGCTCTATTTAACAAAAAATTTTTAAAAGCAAAACGCATGCACATTTGTTTATATTTACCTAAAAAAAAAAAAAAAAACAGATACGTCTGATTCATTGGTCGGCACCAAAATCCTCTCTGTAAAAAATAATAGTTGATTCTTATAGATTTTAATCTTCTAAATAAAAATATGGTAACGAAATTACTGTATCACGTACCATTTTTTTGGTAGGAGAGTTTTGCTTTTAAATTTAAAATTAAGATATTTTATATCTTACTAAAACATGGGTGAAAATTTTTTAAACCATAAAATATAGATAATAATAGGTAAATTACCTGCAAATAAATGTATAAATATGATTACCAGATTTACAGCGGCATAAGGAATGAAAATATATTAGCGGATAGCAAATAGCAAATTCGGACACGAAAAAAGGAGGGGGGATAAAAAAATGCTTTACACAAGCATCAACAAATAAAATTTCCATGCTATATTTTGTCACTTTGATATCTAAGACAGTCAAACATTTCTTTCATGATTTAAATTTTATCTAGCATTGCAAATTAATATAATAATCCTTCCATGGTTTGTTATTATTATAAAACTGTTTCTCGGAAAAATGGTACGTGCTGAAGCATTTTCAATAACATATTTAGACACTTTACATATTTAGTTTGCAGGGAGAAAAATTTTAATTATTTTACCGACCAGTGATTATTGAACAAATTTCACAGTCCATAGTGTCCACTATTGAAGGCAGGGCATTTACGGTATTCGGATAAATATATATATTTTGTTTCTAATCTTATCCTATTCTAAAAGTTCGAAATATTCAATATAAACAGAGCAATGTCGAAAGAGATTTAAAATATCAGCTTTACAAAATTGCACAAAAATTCCCCCCGCCCCTTCAGAATTAAAAGAAAATTCATATCATTTAAAAATTAAATTCTTCTTTTAAATTTATATTGCTACATAGACAAGTTTTTTATACATCAGATGAGAATCTCAAGAGCTATTTATTTAATAATAAATAAAAAATAAATAAATATTCTATTTTAAATAACATGCAGAAAAAATTACTTCTAATTTCTAAACTTCTTTTATCTTAAACATACATTTTAATATCTAATTGTCATTTTTTAAAAAATATTTCATGTAAGTGATGATAAATAAAATGATAAAAACCGCAATTTTAATCAAAACTAGTTATGAAAGTAAATATATATAACTCTAGCTTTTTAAATTTCAAATTTATTTTTTGCTAAAAATAATTAAGAATCAACATTAAAATTGATTTCAAATGAAATATATATGTATAACTTTAAGGATTTTTAAGTTACAGTAACATGCATAATTACATGAATGTAAGAATATATATTTCTAGAATTAGCTGTTTTTTCGCTAACATATTCAAACCTAACTTATATTTCATGCAATAATTTATGTGGTACTATAAACAAAATATCAAAACCACTTACTGTTATCGATATTCTTGACTTGATTTAAAAGATCTGTCATAGTGAATGAGTGACAAAATATTTGCATCTTTTTAAAAGAAACCCCTTCATATATCCTACTAGTTGTGCTAAAATAATGAAAATTTTCCATTCTTAAAATACAACCCGTGGGACTAGTTTGTAAGTCTGGGGCTAGTTCTTATTCACAAAGTTTTGACGAGATGAAATAACCCTATATTATCGATGAAAAGCAATAAAAAGTAATACTATCTCTGTTGCGCGCTCTTTGTAGAATTCTTGGATGTAATTTTCAAGTGTTTCTTTTCCGTTGTTATATCAATATCTGAAACACATATGATTCACGCAGAAATCCAAAATGCAAGAAACTTCTAAATATAACACTTCCAGAAATGACGCAGCCACAGTAGAATTATAATGAGAAAACTTTTCACAGTAAAAAATAGGATCGGTTAAAGATGTGAACTGTTGGAAAACGTTTAGATTTGAAAGCGACATTGGACTCAGAACTCGAATTCGGCTGACAAAGGAAAAAAAGATTGAGTCAGCATTACGTCAGTCATTACGTCAGCATACGGTTTACAGTATGATAAGTTCATTAAAACTTTTTTATTAGCGGGAAATGGAACATTGTATAAGAAGAAATCAGAAGTATTTTAATTTCTTTATTTGGCATTTTTCGTAATGCTTACACTTATAAATTATCTGAATATAATCATTACAGTTTTTATACTTTCAGGCAGAGGGTGAAAAACATATGATAAATTAAAAAAATCGTCGTAACGCTTCTAAATAATACATTTATTATGCATAACCACAGACAGGAGGGCGGTTGCAGGCCATTTCCCTTCCCTGTATTTTGAAATTTACTGAATTAAATTGTCTTTATATTTAAAATTAATAATAAAATTTATTCTTCCAAATTATTACATAATTAAAGACTAAGACAAAAAGGAACTAATAAATTTTTGTAAGAGAAACACCTCCCCCCCCCCCTCCCTTCCTAAACCACTAATAGAAATAAATTTTTAATTATTTCCTTTTGACTTTCATATATTTTAATTTATCTTAAATTGGAAGATAAGGGGTGTTCATAAGGGCAATACCCTCCACCAGAAGGAAAGAAATGTTCTGCATTTTGAAAAAATTTGTTAGAAATTTATTGTTGAATATTTAATAGTTCTTACTTCTTAATTTTTTTTATATTTCTTTTATATAAAAATTCTTGTACGAGGTGTTCTGACAAAAGATTCTTAGTTTAACTTATTTCATGTTTATATTTTGCATTTTAGTTAGGCAAACTAGGCAGGGGACTCCAGGCACATCTGTTCAACCTTTCCCCTCCATACATTTTTTTTTTTTTTTTCTGAGAGCAATCATATCTCTTTGTATTTAGGGAGCGGCCTTTACGTATACAGATGAGTGGAAGTAGTTTTTGAGAAACTTTATATTTTGTGAAAAGTTTCTTTAGCTTGTACTTTTGCACCAAACATAATTTAGTTCGAAAGTTAGTAAACGGGCATTTACAATTTTGGCAGACGTCCTCATGGTCAAATCAAGCTGCTTATTTTTTACACTAATACCAAATTTAGTAAATGGCAATGTATTTCATCCATTCGAAAAGATTTTCTGATGGTGTTGCCAGATATATTGCGATACAATTGCATATTAGTACACCAGAAGCGAAGGGGTATAAGTCACAAAATTGAAAAAACTGAGATAAGTACACAGGCTATCTGGAAATACTGCTATTTGTTTTATGATTGCTCCCAGAAAAAAAAATGTAGGGAGGGGAAACATTGGACAGATGTGCCTGGAGTGCCTTGCCTAGTTCGCCAAACTAAAACGCAAAATATAAGAGATTTTCTAATTATCTGTTGCGTTCTAGAGGTCAACTACTCAAGCTCTATAAATTACTTAACCTCCTTAATCTCTACTTAAAATTAAAAAAAATATATTGTACTCCACTTTTCTTCCACAGTTATTGAAATAAGAGTTCAAAGACCGCTATGAAATTAGGAACAGTTTCATATTTTAAGTCAGACACATACTATTGATGTTCATCTTTAAATTCAATTTACTTCAAATCTAAAGTTTGTCACTTGTATCCCTTGGCCTCTGGGGTCCTCATATACAATCATCGTTTCATCATATATGCAGTATGATACAATTGTATTACATTCAAACATATAAGTGTCTGAATTTCTACATGTCTTAATTTCAGACACATGATCATTATTCAGACATTTTTCTTAGTTCATTTATACCATGATCACAGTAGGACACTTAAGTGCCTTAAATTTAGACACTTATGATGTCTGAAATTTCATATTCAGACGTTTAAGTGTCTGAATTTCTTTTTCAGTCACATATGTGTCTGAATTTAAGACGCGTCTATTTGCAGTGTAACCTATTTTCGAGGTATAAAAAAGCAGTTATAAAAACAAAGTTTGTTTTGCTTTCACTGATTTTCCGAAATGTTTCCGGGCTGTTTAGAGTGTATTCACCCGTTTTCTCAACTCGGAATATAGATTTTTCGGATTCTATCCGTTCTCAAATAACATTTTCATGTTCAACAAACATTTTCTATAGGCAAACGTTATAAATTAGCAATAACATTTAATTTAACATTATTTGGTTATTTTTCCATTGAATAAATTCAGTTACGTAGCTGATAAGGTTTAATTGAGACTACGTATATCCCATTTTGAAAAAAAAAAAAAAAAAAAAAAAAGATTAAAGTCATTTAGGGTAACTTTGAACCATGCGGTGTAACTTTGCAACACCTCCTAATTTTCAATATTTTTCACTCCAACAGACTAAATAAGCTCCAGAACTGTACTCTGTTGGCAAAGTTCTAAACTGGGATATTTACTCTTTATTTTAGAAAATAAATTAGCAACATTATACGCAATTAAGTGCATCATCTAAATATTTTTGTGAAGTACTGTTTTCAAGGTAATTTTGAATGCTGTTTTGAAGTTGTAATTCAATTAAATTTTCATAGTAAGTGACAATATACTCATTTATCAGACATATTATTGTCTAAATGTTGTAAATGCGATAATATTTTGTGATTATTTATTTATTAAAAGTTAATAAAATGTAAAATAAGAAGGCACTAACATTTTACCACATTTTCAGGGTAACTTTGAGTCGGCTCAAAGTTATACTGATGTTTATAATTTACTGATTATAGGTGCCACTGTCAAAATTTTCCCATATTTGCACGTATATTTTATATAAATGCCGAAAGTGAACATTAGATAAAACATGTAAATATTTTCACAAATATGTGTAAAATACATACAATTCATTTAAAGGCGTTTTTCGGGGCGGAGCTACTCAAATTTGATATTTCATACATTCGACATTTTTTATTCTTGTTTGAATAATACTAGTTCTGGTATGTAATACTGTAACTATGGATATATTATTGAGATAAAACATTGAAAATTGTTTTCCACTGCATTTTTATGTTTTATATGAACAATAAACAGGTTTTTTTTATTTCTAAATGTTCATGGTTCTCTTTTTCCACTTTTCTTATGCCTGATATTTGTTGTAATATCATAAATTATACAAATCTTGTGATTGTTGGGAAATGTAAATTCAGAGTCCTTACATATCTGAAAACATTTTTTGGGATTCAACATTGTCCTAACTATAATACCCTTTTTTATAATGAATTATTTTAGATAATATTTATCAAATGGTGCAAAGTTACCCTAAATGGGTGATTAACGTTGAACCAGGTTAAAAATTCATTTTTTATTGCTTTTATCCATATTATTCCTTAAATTTTGAGAGTCAAACAATAATTTAGGATAGGGGTGCACAATTTTTTTAAGAGAAAGGCCACTTAGAAAAAATTCTGGGTTGTCGAGGGCCACATCAGTAACACGGAGAGAATTCTATTTCGGAGAGGTGATCTGTGACCTATAATCAGATTAAAAATACGGTTTCAGACGGGGGGGGGTTGCCCCTCTAGGTTCCCCTATCCAGTCAACATATCCAATTCAGTAGGCAAGGATATATCAACAGTTTATATTTGTATATGTAGCACAGATATAGAAAGGATTCTGTAGAAGTGATAATATTCCTTGACATCATTCTTCTGGGGAGTAAATTTTGTTTTATTAAAAGTGCTAAAAAACAAACATAGGCATGAAAGCGGCTAGTGCCGAAAACAAAGTGTGAATTTTATGAACGAATGGGGAGGAGGCGCCGTTCGACGAAACTCGCTATTTTTCAGCGCCTAATCGACGAAATTCGCGATGATTTTTCGGAACCTGATAGACAACATTTGCGATTTTTCCGTGCTTGATCAGCGAAATTTCGCTATTTTTCCGCACCTGATCAATGAAATTTGCGATTTTTCCGTGCATGATCAACGAAATTTACGATTTTCCGCACCTGATCAAAGAAATTTGCGATTTTCCCTCGCCTGATCGACAAAACTTGCAATGATTTTTCGGAGACTGATCGACAAAACTCGTAATCTTTCCGCGCCTGATCGACGAAATTCGCAATTTTTCCGCACCTGATCAACGAAATTTTCAATTTTTCCACGCATCATCGAGAAAATTCGCGATTTGTCAGTACCTGATCAACGAAATTTGCGATTTTTCCGCGCCTGATCATCGAAATTAGCAATTCTTAACTGACTCTGACGAAATTTGCAATTTTTCCCACGGCAAATTGACGAAATTCGCGATAAACTGACGAAACACGCAATTTTTCTGCAGCTATTTGAGATTTTCCTGCTCCTAATCGACAAAATTCGCGATTTTTCCATACCCGATCGCCAAAATTCGTAATTCTTAACTGACGAAATTTGCATTTTTTTCGCGGAAAATTAACGAAATTTTTTCTCGCGACTGACGAAACTGACAATTTTTTTGTGCCCGACCAACAAAATTCGCGATTTTTCCGAGCTGAATCGACAAAACTCGTGATTTTTTTAGTGCCCGATCGGCGAGGTTTGCAATTTTTTCCGCACCTCATCGACAAAATTCGCAATTTTCCGTGCATGATGAACGAAATTAGGTATTTTTCTGAGCCTCATCGACAGAATTCGCTGTTTTTTCGCACTCGATCAATGAAATTCGCAATTCCTAACTGACTGACGAAATTTTCAATTTCCCCCCTGCCAAAATGACGAAATTCACGGTTTTCCTCTAAGAACAATGGACAAAAATTGCAATTTTTTCCAGTTATACATTGACGAAATTCGCGGGCTACCCGTTAGTCCATCGCGGGCCACAGGTTGTGCATCCCTAATTTAGGATCATTTCTTCTCTTTTATGTCCCTAGTTGCAACAATGTTCTTAAAATAAGAGTGTGGCATATGAAATTAGAGAAAATGCGGATCAAATTTACCCTGAATTACTGTAATACATTATAAAAACTATTCCGAAACTTTTACGAAAATCAAGAGCAGCAAAAAAAAAAAAAAAAAAAAAAAAAAAAAAAAAACATTGTTTTTTAAATATCGAAAATAAATTTATTTCTGAAGTCTCTAATGATAATAAATGCTTTTCGTAATCGTGGGTAATCTCGAAAGCGATCATTGTACAGTTTCGTTTGTGGGTATTATAGTTTTGTAGATTAAGGTTAGAAACGTTGGAAGGTTAAACCAACATTACCTACATTACATCATAAAATGCTTTCTGAACAGCAATAATGCAGATTTCCAAATTTCAATATATGAATAGACTCTGTTTTTCTCACGATAAAAGATCGCGCTAAAGGGTCATTTATACAACTTCAATTGAGTTCCTAAAAGGATGTGTTGGACTGTGCGTGTTCCTTTAATTTGCGATTCCAAATAGTATGGCTATCAGCATCGTTATCTTTTTCTTTTCTTTCTTTCTTTTTTTTTTTTTCTTTTCTCGCGACTGCATGACACACGCACTTTCTATTCAGTAAGAAAGCAAAATTCAAAGGTTTTCGTGACTGGGGGAATTTTGCCCAAGCTACATAAATTGATAGAGAACAACAAACCACGCAACCCGAAGACGGATCAGATAGTCTAAGACTGCTGCCATATTGGGCCAAACATGAGCTCGTATAATCGGTGTTGGTACTATGCCGTCTTTCTACTTTTCTTCTAGAAAAACAGGGTTCATTTCATTCAAGTCAAACATGTTTTGAACCAAAAAAAAAAAAAAAAAAAAAAAAAAAAAAAAAAATAGATAAATAATTTCACAAATAGAAAGGTGAAATTAAATAAATATCAATACGTATATTAAATAAATATCAATACAGTACAACCTCGATTATCCGAAGTAATTGGGACCAACCCTCTTTCGGAAAATAAATTTTTTCGGTTAATGGAGAATGCTTCAATTTTAAGATTAAGGAGAAATATATGCAATATTTCTTATTGTGGTAATAAGTTCTTAATAAAAATAAATTACCTGAACAAAGAACATGAAAAGAACAAGAATAAATTGCCTGAATTTTAATTTTGAAATTAAGTACCTTTTACATGTATAACAAGGGTTTGAAACAATGTTTTGTTTGTCGCAGTTTCGATTGCCTTTGCTTTGAAGCTCTATCACGAAGTTTTTTAATATTATTAGTTCACCAGTATCAGTCTTTCTGCTGCTCGAGCCATGCCAAACTCTTTTCAAAACATTGAAAAGCTTCAGAATTGCTAATTTGTTCGTTTTCTTCATTCCATTCCACAGCTTACGGGAGCTCAAGTTAAATTCAAAGGAACTCTAAGAAAGGGGATCGAAAATATTTATATGTACTCGTAGTTCGGAAAGGACCGCTTGCACACAAAAAATATGATAATTAAAAAAAAAGTCTTTCAAAATGGATTTTGCACACAAGGAATGTAATAGTAAAAAAAAAAAAAAAAAAAAAAAAAGAGCTTTTGGATCTTGGTTAACCCACAATTTCGGTTAAAAGAGTTTCGGATAAAAGAGGTTCTACTTTACTTATATTTATATAAAAAAAAATGAACAAAATGTTCGTGGTAGCTAAATAAAAAAGACTGCTCCCGACAACACAGATATTTTTGACTCATTTATGAACTCATTTTGATTCTGAAATTATCTTTTTATTTTTATCAATCAATATTGATGAAACATAACGAGAGATAATTTTTTAAAAGTTGTTTAATTCCCAATTGCCACATTGGCACCCGAATTTTTTAAATGAAAATTTCACTTCTATTAAGTACGCGAAAATATACTTTTACTTGTTTACAAATAAATTTTCTTGCAAATACTAGTGTCATTCAATTATTTCAACGTCTTACGAATACAAGTGCCTTGCCCCTGAAAGGGTTAAAGTCAAATAATCATATTTGAAGCAGAAGTTTTATTTAATGAATTAAATCAAACTGAAAGCAAGCGACTACCACATAGAAACAACACACATTTAATTAAATACATTTTCTGGTTCAAAGTCTGTTTTTTTATTTAAAAACCTCGAGAAAGTTAGCAGGTATGTTTATGTTTATATGTACCGGGTGTCCTAAAAAGGACTGACTGATTTTAAAATTCAATAACTTGCAAACGGTGACAGATATTTAAAAAAATCTTGCAGGTGGGTTATGCATGAGGTCAAAAGTTTTTTTTTTTACAGCGATTTTCGATTTTAGTTCGAATTACAAACAATAGATGGCACTGCGATCAATAGGCGCTCAATTCAGGTTCGATTTTTGGCACTTCGGGACCCACTCAATCCATTTTAATCTCCTTTTTCCGCATGGAACAAGAGAACGGCCAAAAATTTGAGCCTGTATTTAGTGCCTATTGTTTACAGCGCCATCTATTGTTTGTAATTCGAACTAAAATCGAAAATCTCTGTAAAAAAACTTTTGACCTTATGCATAACCCTCCTGCAAGATTTTTTTAAATATCGGTCACCGTTTGCAAGTTATTGAATTTTAAAATCAGTCAGTCCTTTTTAGGATACCCGGTATATGCTTTTTATATATTTATGACAATTTTGAGGTATACAAAACAAGGAATAGAATCGCGTTTTCATTTTTTTTTTAAAGTTCGTCATCAGTCAGACTCTCTCTAAAATCTCTCTCTAAAGACTCTTTTTCTAAATTTCGATCTAAAACTCTCTCTCTAAAATTTCTCTAAAAACTCTCTCTCTAAAACGAAAAGACTCTCTCTCTAAATTTCTCTCTCTAATTGTAAAACTGTGGGATTGGAATACATTCATATCGTTGAACTTTATTATCGGAATAATTATTTTATTTCTGTATATTCTTTTTAAAGGATATTTCTTAGTCGTTCACATGATAAAATGTTTCTAAAGTATGTTTTTAATTTCATATTTTAAGCCTGGAAATCTTACTAAAGCTGACGAAGTTGCGAATAAGATTTTAACACTTAAAATAAAATAATTTCTTGTTTTAATTACAGTTCAATCGATAATCGTTTATCTAATAGCACTAATCACTGCATTAATAGAAAAACTGTGATTATAATTAAAATGACAAAATCTAAATAATAATCGTTGCAATCAGTGTGAGCAGAAATAATTCCCTCTTGAATGATTTGTCCTGTTTCATGAGTGAAGAAGAACCCTTTAGGCTCCTGTCCCTGCCGGCGAAAACCCTCACGAGCTAATGCTAATCCTATGGGGAGAGATTTATCAAATATCTCGTTTGCATTTCGACATTTTAAAATAATTTTTTTTGCATTGGATAGCCGAAGTCCGTCTCTACATCGCACCTTTTTTATTTTTTCGATTTGGGTCGCAGATATTTTTTATAAAGTTACTGCCACTTTCAAAACCGGTTCTGAAAATGAAAGTGTCATTCTAAAAAATATCTGCAACCCAAATCGAAAAAGTAAAAAAGGTGCGATGTAGAGACGGATCTCAGCTATCCAATGCAAAATAAATAAATAAATAAATAAAATAAAATAAAAATAAAAATATCGAAATGCAAATGAGATATTAGAAAAATCCTTCCCCATAGGATTAGCATTAGCTCGTGAGTGCCTTTGCCGGCAGGGACAGAAGTCTTAAACGAAAGACCACTCCTTCGAGATTTTTTCTACACAACACGGTATTTTGGAGACACTAGCCTTTTACATTCCGAAATAGGAAGCATCTAATTCAGCGCTGTTTGGACACGTATTATAGACACTTCTAATGTTCTTGCTATCGTTACATTTTGAATAAAGCAAAAATAGCCTGTTGAAATGTTATTAAATTTAAACTATCTTCTTTGTTGCTAAAGCTATCATTGAAAATCCTCGTTCGAATTGAAATATGGTCACCCTGTATTTTTGACTAAATAAATGGACTGTGACTCTAGTTTTCTGTACTTTTAGGTAGCTTTCATTACAAAAAGATACCTATTGCAGCCGTTCGGAGGAAAGCGATTTCAAAAAATTTTGGTATATTTTCATCGATCATGACCCCAGATCCCGAAACCACCCTCCGTTCAAATGTTGATATATATATATATATATATATATGAACCGATTTGGATGTAACTTCGTGTATACATAGTATATACCAATGTCTCGACCGAATTCGTTGGCCAGCTTCATCCATCATCTTGTTTCAAAATGGCGGCCATTTAAATTTTTTTTAATTTAAAATTTGAAATGTGGTACCAAAAAATTGAAAATTGAAAAATATTTTTTCTTATGTGTTTGACCTTGATACGAAGATTCCGGAGCATTTTTTGTTTCGTCCATTTCTTAAAAAATGGCTGAGTTATAGCACCTTGAATTTCTAGCTTGGCTGACATTTTGAAACGACCTGATATTTGTCACGCGATAACAGGCGTATTTATGAACCGATTTGGATGTACCTCGGTGTATACATAATAAGTACCAATGTCTCGACCGAGTTCGTTCGCCAGCTTCATCCGCCATCTTGTTTCAAAATGGCGGCCATTTAAAATTTTTTTAAAAAATTTAAAATTTAAAATAAGGTAACAAAAAATTGGAAAATGAAAAAGATTTTTTTGTATGTGTTTGACCTTAATACAAAGATTTCGGAACAGTTTTTGTTTCGTCTATATATAAAAAAAATGGCTGAGTTATAGCATTTTGAATTTCTATTGTGGCTGACATTTTGAAACGATCTGATTTTTGTCACACGATAGCAGGCGTATTTATGAATCGATTTCGATGTAACTTGGTGTATACATAGTACATACCAATGTCTCGACCGAGTTTTTTGGCCCGCTTCATTCGCCACCTTGTTTCAAAAGGGCTGCCATTTAAAAAAAAAAATAATAATAATTTTAAATTTAAAATGAGTTATCAAAAAATTGAAAAATGAAAAAGATCTTTTTTTATGTGTTTGACCTTGATACAAAGATTCCGTAACAGTTTTTGTTTCGTATATATCTTAAAAAATGGTTCAATTATAGCACTTTGAATTTCTAGCATGGTTGACATTTTGAAACGATCTCATATTTGTCACGTGATAACACGCGTATTTATTAACCTATTTCGATGTAAGAAGGCATGTGGATAGTATATCGTAATGTCTCGATCAAGTTCGCTGGCCAGCTTCATCAGTCATCTTGTTTCAAAATGGAGGCCATTAAATTTAAATAAAAAATTATATTTAAAGTGAGGTGCAAAAAAATTAGAAATTGAAAAAGGTTTTTTCTTAAGTATTTGACCATGATATAAGTATTCCGGAGCATTTTTTGTTTTGCCTTTATCTTAAAAAATGGCTCAGATATAGCAGTTTGAATTTTTAATGTGGATTACATTTTGAAAAATCTGATTTTTTCCTGCGACAGCACTTGCATATATCAACCGATTCCGATGTGAGTGAGCATGTGCACAGGAATTACTAAGGTCACTAAGGTCGACCAAGTTCACTCGTTAGCCTCATCCACTATGTTGTCTTAAAATGACAAGAACTTCAAGATATCGCCTAATTTGGCAGCCAAATATAAGTTACTTTAAATAAAAGCAGCTTGGATAAAGCTGACTAATTTTGCGAAATTCTCATTCATAATGATTTAGTATTGATAAAAAGTAGTATTGAATCTCCTATAATCGGTTTCCACTAAATTGAGCTTCGTGTGTTTGAATAATATAAGCTTGCATTTTAAAAATGAGGAATATGAAAGCTACCTTTTCTTCCCGGCACTGGCCGGAAGGACTTTTTTCCCTTGATATGTGCAATCACCACACTGAGTTTGTTTCCGCATTAACTTCTGGATAAATTGGGATGATGCTTGATGATGTAGAATTACATATACCCTAATTCACAATTCATTGCATTGCAGTTTCAAGGTTCTCATAGAACAAATTGCCTAAAACGAGGTGATGTCAACTACAGAACATTTTGTCAATACAGTAAACTTTCTATTATCCGTCACTAACGGGACGGATAAACGAAATAGACGGATAATCGAAAGACACTACAAGACAGTTATTAAAATTACATTTATTTTTGGCAGTTTATAAATAAGAATATTTAAACGCTTTTTAAGTGCGTTCGTAATTATATAAATACGTAGCACCTATAGTCGTCGTTCGGTCCGTCTGTCTGTCTGTCCGGCTGCCCGCATATAACAGAGCAAAAATTACCGAACCGAATGGTCTGAAATTTTAAATATATAATTGTTGCAAAATTGTGTCGAGTCATTTCAAATTTTATGAAAATCGGATGTATAGTTTCATGACAGAGACAGTCAAAATTTTTCCGTTACATTACGGCCAATGGGAAAAAAATATTCAAAGTGCATTTTAATGATGTTACAGCTTTCCAAATGATCTGAAATTTTAAATATATAACTGTTGCAAAATTTTGTCGACTCATTTCCAATTTTATAAAAATCGGATGTATAGTTTAATGACAGGGACCGTCAAAATTTTTCTGTTACATGACGGCCAATGGGGAAAAATTATTTCAAGTGCATTTTAATGATGTTACAGCCCTTTTAACAGCATGAAATGGATAGGCACTTACGAAGTGCACACAAATATACATTTAGTACACTATGCGGTGCAAAAAATATTTATAAAACTAGTTATAGTACGAACGCACCTCATTTGCCAGGCTTGACGAGCAATTTCCAACTTGTTTCATCTGTTGTGTACATTCGTTAATAAAAAGTATAATTGATAATAAGAAATCAATGTATGAGACAAATTTAGACTTAGACAGAATAAATATGCAGTACCTGTTTTCCTCCTGTATCCATTATACATTTTTGTTTGTGTTTTGCTTGAACTTTTACTGCAGAAATATAACGGATTCTATGTAGTAAAAGTACTTGGATTGGATCTGCTTCCTCTTGCACTTCAAAACAATATTAATGATCTTAGAGAGCATCTCCATTTCAAAATGACTGACTCCTGAATCATCATTCTTCGAATCACCACATTTAGCCGCTCTAGGTTTCTTTGGACTCAGAATATTTTGAATAATTTCGTTATCTGTTAATTCTTCATAATCAAGCATTTTTCTCAGAATAGCGCCGACTGACTCGGGTTTGCAACGTATTCGAGTTTTCGTAATTCGTTTCTGATTTAAAAAAAAAAAAAAAAAAAAATCAGGGGAAGAGGTGGCGGTTAACAGAGGGTGGTGGTTGATCGAGTGACGGATAATCGGAAGTTTACTGTATTTTAATCTGATACATAACGTATTCTAGCGATTATTTTGAGAGGTAGTGAACTTGCCCCGGCTCTGCAATATTGCCTATAGAAAAAAAAAATGAGACATTCATCTAACATTGCTCAAAAGAGTGGTCGTAGCTGCTAGAACAAAACTTTATCATTCCAAAACAACGAAAGCAAATAATGTGACCAGAAATGGTTTTCCTTCGCATGGTGTGCTGTGTTAGTTTCTCAAAAGAATAATAATAATAAAAAAAATCAACAACGGAACTGGATGAACTGGCAAGGAGCGGTCAAGAACTGTCACTTTTCAACAAATGGACAATTCCTGTCCATACACGCAAAGTGCACTAAGCCTAATTCCGAGACATTAATTGCAGGTTTCGGTTTCCTCTTTTGTTATTCAGTTATTTTCCTTTTAAATCTCGATTCGGTCATTTCATTTCCTAGCGTGCCTTCGTTCCACCTGATTGGAGATGTGAATATTTTTCTTTTTCTTTCTTGTGCTTTTGAGTTGTATCGTCTTTTATTTCGAATTCTTAAAATGGCTGATCAGATGATGTATACGACATATCGTGCACAACTACAAAAGAACTCATTTTTATTTTTGTTTTTAATTTTCAATTTTAAGTGCGAGGTGGGTGAACAAATAGATTACTTAATCCATCAAACTAATCCGAAGGAGGTGGGACTCTAGCCGAATTTCCTTTTATTCTTTGTCAGATTATGATGGTCCACTGTGTATGAGTTCGTATTATTAAACTCTAGTTTAGAATTTAGAAGAAAAACATGCTGTGTTTTACTTCTTTTATTTGTCGCAATTTTTAAAGACGTTTTCTTTAGATATCGTTAAAATGCTTAAGTGGCAAACCAGTAGCAATTTTTGAACAATAATTTTATTCTTTAAGATGGCAATAAATGAAAGAGCGGTTTAAACTGAGGTTAAAAAAAATTATAATTATCTTTATTTTTTATAAATAATAAAAAGAAATAACTTTAAGTTTTTTTTTTCAATAATAATAATAATAATCAAATCAAGTCAGAAATTGTTCGTCAAACGTGATAAATGAGGTGCGTTCGTACTTTAACTAGCTTTGTAAATATTCAGATTTGGGTGCAATGGCTGTTGCACTCTGATGCAAAAATGCATTAATGGAAAATTTATTACGATTTTATAGGTTCAATTCAGAAATACGGAAATAATAGGACTCCATCTTAAATAGGACGTCATCACCATGACAACCCAGAATCACTACCTATCATGGGATATCATTCAATTCATTACGTAGGATAGGATTTAATAGAATAAAGATTAGTATCTTTTTAAGTTTTGATTCTATTTTCATAAAATTTGAAAATGACTCGACACAATTCTGAAACAGTTCTATATATTAAATGTCAAACCATTCGGTTGAGTAGTTTTTGCGCTGTTATAAGCGGGTAGACAGACGGATGAACCAGACGACGACTATACATATATATACGACGGTGCTACGTATGTTTATGTAATTACGAACGCACATAAAAACAGCATTGGCACTAATGATCACATATACTTTGTGATAAGCCAATTCAACCTCTCTCTGTCTCCGCCTTTTTTTTTATATTGTATATATAAAATGAAATAGCTATTTTTTTTAAATTATTATTTATATTTTTACTGCATCTCCTTCTTTTAATAGTCTTTCTTTTTTAAATTGCTGCGTGAAATGATATTTTTCTTGGTAAACATACTTTTGTATATTTTTGGTCTATTCGCTAATAATCTAAATTTAAAATTGCACCTAATATTGTGAGCAAGATTTTAAATTAAATCAGATAATAAATTTTCGTCATTATTAAAAAGCAAAGCATTTTATAAAATTCTAAAATTCTTGAAACTATCACCTATAATGATATCTGAATATTTAAAAAAATAATAATAAAATAAAAACATAAATCTAATATCAACATTGAAAGAAAAATCTTCTTTAATACTTTGATAAAAACTAAATGAAAATGTTATTCCATTTCTCTTCCCTTTGAAAACAAACTCTTCGAGGGGGGGGGGAGGGGGGCACACTGCGGTTGTTGGTACGACAGAATAAAAAGGTTCCGGTACTTTTTTTTTTGTTAGAAATTAAGTCCTGCTTTTAATATTCTCTCTTTTTTAAACTGCTGCATCAAATTATATTTTTCTTCGGTAAACATATAATTTGTGTATTTTTGGCCAATTCGGTAATAATATAAATTTAAAATGGCACCTAATATTGTGAGCAATATTTTATATTAAATCAGATCAGATTTTCGTCATTATTAAAAAGCAAAGTATTTTATAAAATTCTGAAATTCTCGAAACTCTCATCTATAATAATATCGGGATCTATTAAAAAAATAATCAAAACATAAATCTAATAACAACATTGAAAAAAAAAATCTTCTTTAATACTTTGATAAAAACCAAATGGAAACGTTATTCCATTTCACTTCCCTTCCAAAACAAACTCTTCGGGAACATTTTTTTTTTTTTTTTTTTTTTTCCCGAAGACCCCTTCCAGCGATGCACTTCTATCTTTATAAATCGAATACAATACATAAATGCCCATCGCACTATCAAAAAGCAGGGTTGACATTTTCGTGTGCAGTTGGTGGCGACCTCTTGCGGTTCGAAGAGACATCCCGCAGAGCCTCTCCTAATGGAATTTCTGTGTAACATTTGACAGTATGGATGAAGCATTGTCTAGCGGATCGGTTCCGGACCGCGGGCCGCGACAAAGACCTGTACTCTCTCACCCTCCCATCATCTTCACGACCACCCTTGCTCGGCCAATCATGAAGTGTGAAGTGCGAAGGTGGTAAAGTTGGTTGCATGACGAGAAAAGTGCTCTTGTCAAAAAGATAGTTTTACAGGGGACGCGTTCCGGATTAGAAGCTGTTTCTTTCGTTGTCATTTTTTATTAAAAAAGAGCATGTAGTGTGATTTCCCTTTTTTTTTTCTTTTTTAAATTGTAATAAAAATTGTTTTTCGTTCGGCTGTTTAATGAAATTACTTTGATTCAAAAAATAGAAAAATCCAAAACTAAGTGACCCTTCCGGAAAGTAATTAAAACATAGAAAACGTTCAACATTGAAAAGTGATTGAAAGCAATCTAAAAACTATTATTTTCGCAAAGAAATGAACATAGAATTTTCATTACTAAACATATACCGTATATACTCGTGTGTAAGTCGAAGAATTTTAGACAAAATTTGGGAGTTGAAAGATGGGGTGTCGACTTATACACGAGTTAGTAAAAAGAAAAGAAAATTCGCAGATAATCGGCGAATGAGCAAGTCTTTTAACTAATCACACATGGGTCTAAGTTGGAGAGAGATATAAAAGCGGATAATGGTCATTTGTGATTGACAAAATGGTCCCTGTGATTAACAACAACAACAAAAAAAAAGCTCAACAATAATGTCCTTGTATTTGTTCTGCATCCATTTTCTCTTGGGACAGAATTATCTTCAATACCGGAAAATTGCTTAAAAAGAGTTCAACTTGAGAATGCTTCTAGATATCTCTTCTAAGGCTTGGATAGATTTTTGAAAGAATTTTTTCTTTTAAGTATAGTCAATATTTCAAAATAGTTTAAGCTTCTTCGATTTTACGTAATTATACAGTTTTAAAACGTTGATTTTTTTTTTTTTTTAAGTCTGATTAAAAACGTCGAAATAAAAATGTTTACTAATTTAATGAAAATGAATATATATTTTTTAATTTTTATTATTGTTATTATTATTTTTTAAATCCTCGATTACAAATCATTTTTCAACGTATTACCAGAAATGTGGTTCGACTTATACACGAAAATTCTCAAAATTTTGCTTAAGAATTGGGGAACGCGGGGGCTCAACATATACACGAGTATATTCGGTTTGTGGTTGCTTGTTTAATTGTATACTACCCTCATAGCATGCATGGTCACAGTGACGTCGTTGTGACGTCACTGTAAGTCACTGTGGTCACGTCACATCTGTGACCAAAATGCCACCACTCAGTGATGTCACATTGTGACTGAGATGTGAACTTCTTAGAAAACTTTAAAAAATTACAAAAATTATTAAAAACATGTTATTTACTGTAAAACATATTTTTCTGCCGGATTTAAAAATTTTTTAAACCGTGGTCCAAGTTGCCTCTGTGCCTCTAACCAAAACTTTTTATTTTCATATAACATAAAATGTAATTAATTCATCAGCGACACAAAAAGATTTCCTAATTATGCGAATTTCATATTATTAAAAAAATGTTTTAGGTAAACATACCTCGACTTATCTTTTATAAAGATTTTTGTAAATAATCATCTGTTATACTAGAAGTTTCTCAAAGAGTAGTCGAAACATTTCTGTGGTTTCAAACTAAAAACTTTCTATTACAGTTAAGTCTGCAGCTTTTAATGAGCACGCAAACTTACGCGTCTTCAAAGTTTAGTCATATATGCATTTCTTGCTTTATAATTTGCATTCAAGTCATATTTTTTTCCTCTTAGTGTTTCACTATTTTAAGTAACTTTTTTTTTTTTTAAATTCTACTTCTTTCAGACGTTTAAAATAAAATTGACATTTTCCAAATATAAAATAAATGTACAAAATTTATGCAAAGCCCATGACATAATTACTTATTCATATTTCATTTTTTGTTTTCAAAATATATCTTTAAAAATTATTTTACAAGATGTTTTATTCTACAGAAAATTAATATTACGAGAATGACAGATTGACAAAGAAAAACTCATCTCTTCTCGATAATCTTGTTGTGTTTTTTAAGAAGATATTTTTTATATATTACCTGTGACACAAATTTTACTTTAAAAAAAAGGAGGGGATCTTCATTATTACCATTAAATTAATTTGTACACATTTTGAAAATTTAAGCAATGTTTTATCTAGTAAACTCTAATTATGGATAATATTATTATTATAATTTACATAAATGAAACTTTACAATTCAATAAAACTGATAAAAAAAAAGGTGAAATACAATAAAACATTTTCAAACAGGAAATTTAATTAGAGACAATTTTATAAAATTATTATGCATTTAATTTCCTTCCGAATCTGTTGTATAGAAAAACAAATAAAACCAAAAACATCTGTTTTCGAACTTCGAAACTTAAAAATCGCCTGCACTATTTCAGTTGTTACGACTCGACCGCAGAATAACGGATAATAAAAGTAACAGTGAAGCTTTTTAGAATAAACGCGGGAAGTTCTGTGGACAATGGACAGCATAGATGTGTTGACACGGATTTAAAAACTGAAACAAGAACGTTCTCAGGATCCAAGTTAGTTCAGCTAACAAAATATAAACCGGAGAAAATTACGGTAGCTTTGACTTGTTGAAGATGATTCAAGTCATTGCTATTGTACTTATTATCGGATTTAATTGGTTCCCCAAAATCAAAGTATCATGTACAACGTCAATGAAATTACGTATGTAAAAATATTATTTTCCCTGTTTGCTTTTTTTTTAATTACAACAATTTTAGTTAGCTTCTCATAAACATGCTGTAGAACATAAATATTTCATTACATTTATTTTTTATTTTGTTAAAATATCTAACTTCTTTTTCAACAGCTTTGATCAGATTATTAAAATTAGTGATTTAAATTGCATTTTAATCTGGTTTATTTTCTTATTTAAATATTTGGTTAAAACCACATGGTGTCATGAATGTGGAAGTATATGGACAAGTATTATAATCAATCATTAATATAATTAATAAACATTTAAAGATAATTAAATTATTTAAAAAAAGGCTTTTTATAGAATAAAATTATTGGCAAACATAATTTTTTAATTTTGTATTAAGTGATGGTCTTAAACAATTTGCATTGCATGTTTTTATTTAAAAAAATTGCATCTGCTCAGAAGAGGAATTTATAAAAAATAAGACACAACGGAAACGTATACTATTAAAAGAGATCGTAGATATGTAATGTTAAGAAAAAAAAAATGATTATTTAATGTATTATTCAACCTGAGAAATGTTTTAAAATCTATAAAGAAATAGTCATAGCGGGTGAAAGCTTTTCAGTTGTTAAACATTCTTATTGAAATGTTTTCAAAGTGAACTAGAAGTCTGTTGGCAAATGAAAATATAGAAGTTACGCAATCAGTAAGAGTTTAAATATGATTTTACTTTAAAAATAACGCAAGTACTTGAACGGTATGAATCTAAAATGTAATAACCATCTTTTATTATTTACTTTTTTTTCTGGATAATTTTATCATTTTATCATTTTATTTCCTGAATAATTTTATCGAGATAAATTTCAAAGTATCGATATTATACACTCTTTATAAACAGCGTGATTAAAATGGATTTCTTATTTATAATTACCATAATCTTGTAAATAAAATATTAATAATAATAATGAGCCTATGTGTGGCTCTATTTTGTGTTTATGGTCTCAATTTTTATACTTTATTTACATTAAAAAGTAGTTAACCATTTGATACTGTGTTCATTATTTTGTTTTATTGTGTCATATAAAAATAAATATGATTATTTGTATTTATAATACAATATATACAGTAGAGCGCCGATTATCCGAACAAGTCGGGACCGACCCTAGTTCGGATAAACAAAAGGTCGGATAAATGGGCAGACAGTTTAAGGGATGTTCCTGACTATTCTAAAACCTTCACACTTTATCTAGGTTTAGGACTGACAGCACCAGTTAGTACTGGAGTGCTTAAAAATTGTTTTGCTTTTTTAAATTGTTTTTTGTTTACTTTTTTATTATTTAATTTTTTTTCTCTTTTTATCATTTTCTAAACTTCAGAGATTATAATTTAAGCAAAAAATAAATTGGAAGTTAGGTTTTTTTTTCTTTTTTAGTGAGAGAAATATTTGGATAATTGGAAATTCGGTTAAAAAGAAATCTTTGCGGGAAGTACGCTGTTCGGATAATTGGAAGTTAGGTTAATTGGAGTTCCGATAATCGGCGTTCTACTGTATTTATAAAACTTTCACCAGACTTTATTCTACAAATTTCGTAGTAGATTCTAATCTCTTTGTACTATTTATGGTAATATCAGAGTTATAGTGGTCATGGTAACATATATCCAGCCAGATAGATCTTTGGCAAAACATAAAAACTTTCACATTAGACGCAAAATAGAGTATCTGCGGTGCTGTGTTTTATAAACAATAAGGTATTATTGTTTTAAAAAAATCATAGATAGTAAGAGTTATTTTTATAATATATAATTCCATAAATAAAAATGTAATTTTGGCAATCAATTATTAAAGTTATTTTTTAATAATCAAAAAGTTGTTTTATATATGTATTTTGCTTCAAGCAAACCCTGATGTAAAATAAATTAACCCTTTGTATCACCGTTCTATGCATACCCAAAAGTTTTACTTACTTTTACAGTGAGCTTAAAAATACGATTTTATTTATTGCTGCTATCTTCCAACATAACGATTATTGCCGAAATTGTTCTCAAAATTCTCAACATAATGATACTGGTGATACTCAGTTAATTTCCTATACCAAAGCTGTATTTTTCATTTGAGTAGTTTCAAATGGCTATTGCTAAAATGTACTTCGGAAATTTTGTAATGCATGTATGTGGCATAAAAGACGTAAACAATACGTATATAATGACTATATGGCACATGATGAGCGTTTCGAGTGTGTATATATATATATGTATATAACGCATGCATAAATTTCACAATGATCTTAGCAATGTCGTTACTGCTATTTTTGCATAATCAAATTTATAGGGGCCTCGATAGCAAAGAAGTATCCTATTTTCTCTGCCCCAACTTGTTTGAATTACAATCATATATATATTTTTTATGGTAATCAATATCATGAAACATATAAAATTTAATTACTTAATATCGGCATTTCTTTTTATCTTTCATTTTTTTTTAATTATAAATGTTGTGTAATCGAAAAAATTCAACTTCACCAGTGACTTCGAGTTTGTGATGCGTATTAAATGAAATAAATTAATTTCATTCAGTATTTTCTATAGTTTAAAGAATATAAAAAGTACTGTATATATTATAAGATATTATATTTTTAACACAAATTTTATTTTGATAAAGATTTGAAAATTTAAACAAATTGTTTCTTTGGTAATTTTAATGCTTTTAACAAATAGATAATTTTGAAAAAAAAAATGTGATAGATTGATCATTCAGTTTTCTTTAATATTCTCATTTATTGCAATAGGAAAGAAAGGTGCAACAAAAATTGAAGTCTGCGGGGCATTGCATTTTGATTCAATAAAATTCTTTTGGTATACCCTTGTTATAGCGGCCCCCAAGTTTTAATTGCGATGTATCGCCGAAGTATATTAACGTTATAGATGTAAATGATTTTACAACATGCATAATTATGACTATGTGTGACATGCATACGTGTTTACAACTGTACAAGTATGTCATAGTGTGACTTCACAACATTGCCACTAGAGTCACATATTGTCACAACGTTAATGACAAAATCGTCACAAATCACACAATTTTCACAAAATTGTCACAATGTGACTTCAAAGCAGTGTCGCTCTCGTCACAGAATCATCACAGTGTTAAAGACAATTTCGTCACAAATGACACATATTTCACAAATTGATCTCAATGTGACTTTAAAGCATTGTCACATTCGTCACAACTTGGTCACAAAGTTAATACCAAAATAGTCACAAATGACACAAATTTGTCACACCGTGACGTCACAAAAGAGCTTTAAAACGGCCATAACGACTTCACATTCTAGTCACAATGACTTCACATCGACGTCACGTGACGTCACATCGACGGTCACAATGTCACAGCGTGATTTCACAACTACGTCGACGTGACGTCACCATGCCTTACGGGTAAATTGTCTCTTGTTATTAAACTATTTACCTTTTAAAATTAGCTAAGTGAGCCTATTGGAAAAAAATCTAGAAAACATTTACAGTAGGAAAATATGAGAAAATAACCTGCACCCTATGTTTTGCAAAATATTTTTTCCCGAAGTAAAGTTAGTAATGTTGGTTGCATGACAAGAAAACTGTCGCTGTCAGAAAGATAGTTTTACAGGGTACACCCTTTATGCGTTCGGATTAGAACTTATTTCTTTCGTTGTCAGATTTTTTTTTTTTCTTAAAGCATGTAATTCATAAAAATACTAATTATAGTACATAATATACAATCTAAAAGCTTATTTTATATAAATTTAGACAAAACATATAATTATGCATATTATAGTATACAAATATTAAGTATATTCCCACATTTAGTAAGTTTACATTTTATCAAATAAATACAAAAATATTTTAGCGTAATTTTTTTTAGTATTTTTCTAGTTCATTTTGCAACGTTTTAAAGTAATTTTACTAACAAATTTGACAAAACAAGTATTCAGGCATAAATGGGTTAACAAACATGCAATACGATTTGTTTTAATTGCAATAAAAATGTGCAGGAATTATTAAATATTTTCGCTAATAATTACTGAACATATCCTTTTAAATTTCGAGTTCATTATTTATTTCATTATTTATTTATTTATTAAAAAAAACACGTTAACAGGGTTTCTTTTCGTATTATTATTCATTTATTTACTTATTTATTTGTTTATATCCATTTGCTTAAACGCTAGCTTATGATTCATAGCTATTATTATTATTACTTATTTAATTATTTATTAATTTTTAACGAGTATGTAATGTGTGTGTGTGTGTGTGTTTTTTTTTAATGTAATAGGAAAATTATAATTATGTTGTTTATGAAATTATTTAGATCTTAAGACGTAAAAATCAAAACTAGATGACCATTTTAGTAAAAACAATAAAATGTAAAAAATATTCAACCTGATAAAATAGTAAAAAAAATTATATAAATAAAGGAAATCCAAAAATATTTATTTTTGCCAAATATTTGTAACTTGCTTTTTTTTAATTAAAATATACTGTTAGATGAGGTCTTTTTGACTTTTAAATCTAATTGATATATTTTTTTTTTCAAATGATTTAAATTCCAGAAAAATGTATAATTTGAAAAACTCTTGCACAATAATCCTTAATTGATTTGTTTTAAAACTAAATTTAGAAGCAGGTTCCGAATAAACGTTCCTGCTTAGACTTTTTTATTTTGTTTCTTTAGGAGTATGTAGTGTGGTTTCCTTTCTTTCTGTTTTTCTTTCTTTTTTTTTATTGCGAAATTTTTTTTCTTTCATTCTGTTGCTCATGAGTTTATGTAGATCCATCTAGAATAGTAAAGTTTAAAACTAAGTGATCATTTTGCAAGGAAAAAAATGAAAATATTCAACATAGAAAAGTAATTAAAAAGAGCAATAACATAATGAGAAATAGCAGTAACTACATAAAAAGTAATCAGCATTTATTTTCGCAAAACAGAGCCTAACTAGGAGGGAGGGGAGGGGGGGATTGAGAATTCACATGTATCTTTTCTCAGGAACTGCTAAAGTCATTTCAAATTTTTTAACTTGATATCTCTATACTTCTATTAAAATCTGATCATTCAGCAAAGAATAAAAGCAATAGACATAATAGTTACACGAAAAAAAAAAAAATAATAATAATTGTAAAAACGCGACATTGAGGTACCTTTTCTTGAAAGTTTCTGAAAGTATTTCAATACTTTTTTTAAAAATTATTTATCGAAATCACAAATTAATCGTTTGACAGAAAAAAAAGTTGGAAATTGAGCGTCAAACGTGGCAAATGACTATCGTACTATAATTAGTTTTATAAATATTTTTTGCATTGCATATTGCACTGAATGTCTATTTGAGTGCACTTCCTAAGTGCCTATCCATTTCATTCTGTTCGAAAGGCTGTCACATCATTCAAATGCACTTGAAATCATTTGTTCCTATTGGCCGTCATGGAACTGAAAACTTTTGACTGTCCCTGTCATCCAATACATCCGATTTTCATAAAAATTGAAATGACTCGGCAAAATTTTGTAACAATTATATATTTAAAATTTCAGATCATTCGGTTGGATAGTTTTTGCCCTGTTATATGCGGGCAGACAGAAGGACAGACAAACGGACCGAACGAAGACTATAGGTGCTACGTATTTATATAATTACGAACGCACCTAAAAATAAATACAATTGTTAAAAGTTTAAATATTTAATTAAAAATAAAAGCATTTTCTTTGTTGTAAAAATTCCTTAAATATTGAATTGTAGTTTTTATTTTATGCCAGTCGATTAATTTATTGTTCAGCTTCTGCTAAAACTATATATTAGTTTTATAAACTATATAACTTTGTATAAACTATAGCTTAGTTTTTTTTAAATACACATTTTACGCATGATTGATTTTAAACAAATCATTTATTAATTTTTTCTTATAAAGATTACCATTGAAATTCGCTAAGCTGACTAACCTAATATACTCATTCGAAAATTAGAATTCTCACTTTTAAAAATATTGAAATTAGATGTTAGCTTACTAAGTTTTAATAGTATTCAGTTTTAGATTTGAATTAAATAGAGTCATAAACGCTGAAATATGGAGAGGAATATAAATATTTACTATACAAAATACGATACCTTTTTTATTTTAATAATTTTCTTACGATCCTTGATCGTCCACGATGAAACTTGAAGTGCGAATTTGGGAAGTAAAGTTGGTTGCATGACCAAAAATGTGCCTTTGTCAAAAAGATAGTTTTACAGGGATATGGTCTTTATGCGTTAGCTTAGAATTGCATGGATATTTTTACTTTTTATGTATTGCTAGCTTGTTAATGAGTATTTTACGTGGTTTCTTTTATTTCTCCTTAAGTGTAAAAAAAATTTATTGCTTATCTGTTGTTTATGAAATTATTTAGAAACTAAGACAGAAAAATGTAAAACTAGGTGACCATTCTAGGCAAGTAATTAAAATATAGAAATCACCATACATAGGAAAACAATTGAAACGAATTTAAAGGAATTCATTTTCTATAAATATTAACGTTAATGCTTGATTTGAAGATATTTTACTAATTAATTAATCAATTTGTTTTATGCAAGCGTGGCTTTGTGATTTGATTTCTTTCTTAATTGTATAAATAATAAACAAATTAAGGATGCCAGATGTTTTGTACTGTGAGAACATAAATTCCTCTCCGTATTCTTTTACTACTTTCAGCCGTGGTACGATAAGTTTTCGGAATTTCATACACACAATCTAACCTGCTACGCTTCAATTACGAGCCTAACTCTTCAAAAATAAAAATAAAAAAATCTCATCGGAACTCTCATAAATACTTTATTATTAGTAATTAATAATTTTAATTGTTTATTTTTATTTATTTTGAAAGTTATAAATTAAACTCTACCTATCTACTACTCTACCTTTAATTGTTACACCATACTTTTGTGGCAACCTTAAAAAATTACTCAATGCCTTCATCGGACAAAAAGATCTTCATTTAGGGTCTTACAAGTACGGAATCTAAAACTTTTAATGGCGAGCAAAAACAGTTTCCATTCCGGGCTGATCCATCATGAGTAGACTACACACGTGACTGTCCCTTTCCGATGTATCATCCCTTCCTGACAAACACACAGCCGCACTACCGATTTTTTTTCCATTACGATGTTTTACGTGCTCCCTACGCTTTATTTTTGCGGGAAATGTGTGGGACAGGAAGTTATGCTTTTGGACCGGTGATTTAAAAACTCTATCGAACCCACGGGAGTGGGGGTTAACTGTTCATTGCACCATTTATGAAACAAAGTCGTTGATTTATGACAAGACGACATAGCTAAGAGAGAATATCATGGCAGCTATTGTTAAAACTTTTTATTGGACCCTGTATTTTATCTATTTATTTATCTATCTACCTATATATAAATATAATTGATTTTTTGCAACAGGAAAAAGGATATGAAAATTAAAAACTTAAAAAAAAAAAAAAAAAAAAAAAAAAAAAACCCCGGAAAAGATGAAGAAAACAAACGAGAATCAACCCTCGAAATTTTTTTTTTAAGTAATAAATATTAATAATTTTCAAAATCAAAGATACTGCCAGAACCGGAAAAGTACGCTGAATAAGTAAGTATTTTTTGTTTGTTTTATATTTCTTCTCGGGAAGCGCATACCGCAGTTATAAAATATACAAAAAACAGAAAACTTGTAAAGGAATAGGAAAAAGCGAAAACCAACAGGGAATCGAACTTCGGAAAATAGTTTCTTTTGAAAAGCAATAGTAATTAAAATAATAATAATAATACACCGTTGGAAAGGGAAAGGTAACCCAAATAAGATGGTATTTTTTTCATCCTGGTAGCGGATGTGACAGTTTCAAATTGCAGTAAAAAGGAATACTTGAAAACTAATCGAATCGAAGTCCAGTAAAAATGTTCTTTGAACTAGTAAACATTAATATTTTTTAATGGAAATTACCCCGTTGAAAGCGGAACAATAAGGCTAAAATTATCTTTTTTTTTTTTTTTTTTTTTTTTTTTTTTTTTTAAGTTTAATTTTGTGCGGGACCTTTTGATTGCGATTTCAAAATGAAGAAAAAAAAAGCTCCGTCAGAAAACTATTTTTTACAGAAAACAGTTTTTTTCTGTAAACAATATGGAATTTGTAATTTTTAAAGAAAGACTATATTTTTTACAGAAAAAACTGTTTACTGTAAAAAATAAAATACAGTTATTTTCTGTAAATTTAACAGTTTTCTACTGGTGCTGAAATTGACAGTTTTTTCCAGTCAAGTTGAGAAATATATATATATATTTACAATGCCAATTACGTTATAATTGGCAGAACGAAGGAAGCTCGCCAATTTCCAATGTTCATTATGTGTTTTATTTAATATTCCGGTTAATTATCAAAAAATCGAAAACCTGACTTCGAGGTGCATACACTGTAAAAAAAGTTTCTTAATCGCGGAAAATACAATATGATCACGAACAAAAATGTACAATAACTTCTTCCGAGTAACCGAGGATTCAAAAAGAGAGTTCTTTACATTTTAGAAGCCTCAGAAATGAGAGAATTTTCGAGATTTAAGAGATTACTTCACCCACGCGGAAACCCACACTCACTGATGTGGAAGAAATCTTTTAAGATAAGGTTGCATTTCAATATTTTTAAATGATTTTTATTTATTATTATTATTTTTGTTTATTTATTTATTTATTTTGCAGTGGCTGGTTGAGATTGATTTTTACAAAGACCGTTTTTATTTTTTGGATTTTCTTAACAGGTTTTTTTTTTTTTCCAGTTAGGATACTTTTAACTTTCGGAACCGGAAAGTAAAAGTATCCTCATTAAAAAAAAAAAAAAAAAAAAGGCAAATAAAATTGAATAAGTAAAAAGCGGCCTTTGTACAGCTCGACCCCAGTTGGTCAATGCAGAAAAAAAAATAATTTAAATATATTAAAATGTAAACGAGATATCTTAAAAACATTTCTTCCATAGGATTAGCATTAGCGAGTGTGTGTTTTCGCGTGGGTGAAGTATCCCCCTTAAAAGAGAATCTACAAAAAGAAACCTTCTTTTGCTGCCACTGATTTTCTGAAACGTTTTCGAGTAGTTCTTAACTTGGAATATAGGTTTTTCGGATGTTATCCATTCTCAAGTAAACCTTTTAATGTTCAACAAACGTGTTTTACAGACAAACGCGATATATTCACAGCGTTAACATTAATATTATTTCGTAACTCTTGAATGCATAAATAAATCCAATGATGCCAGCTGAAATTGTGTAATGGAGGGATAGCATCCTAAATACTGACATTCTCAATTGAGAAATGGATGCATACACGCTAAAAACGACTCGGGAACGTTTACAAAAATCAATGGCAGTAAAAGAAACTTTGTTTTTATAAATGCGTCTTTAAATCTCGAAACTGTAGTAGGCACTCCCATATCCGGCCCTCTCCTATCAAAACTCTCCCATATCCGCACTGATAAAAATTCAAAATTTATTTCATTGTACACTTGCATCTTTTTTTCTTAAAATTCCGCTTTCTTGGTCAACAGAGTCACGAAATATATCAAAAGATTTTTTTTTTGCATCTTTTGCTACCATGTATTCAGACCTAACTTAATGTATCCTCTATTTCTTATATGTTGTACGTATAGTTATTCCATATTATCAAGCATTAGAGGTTGTGCTTTTTTAGGTTGCGTTCGTAATTATATAAATACGTAGCACCTACAGTCGTCGTTCAGTCCGTCTGTCTCACTGTCTGCCTAGGGCAGCGCAAAAACTACCCAACCGAATGGTTTGAAATTTAATATATATAATCGTTGCACAATTGTGTCGAGTCATTTCAAATTTTAGCAAAATCGAATTAAAACTTAAAAAGTTACACTGTTAAAAAAAAAAAAAAAAAAAAAAAAAAAAAAAAAAAAAAAAAAAAACCTCTGAAATTAACAACAACAAAAAAACCCCTGTCAATTTTGATGCCAGCAAAAATCCGTTTAATTTACAGAAAATATCTGAAATTTTTCATTAAAACAGTTTTTTTCTATTAAAAAAAAAAAAAAAAAAAAAAAGTTTTTTGTTTGTAAAAATTACAAAATCCACATTTTATTTTTTTTTTTAAACAGAAAAAACTGTTTATCTTTAAAATAGTTTTTTCTGTAAAAATTACAGATTTTTTTACAGTGCATTAATAAAAGGTTTCTTCTGTATTAAATCCTATCCTACGTCATTAATTCAATGCTATCCCATGATAGGTAAAGAGTTCTAGGTTGCCATAGTGATGAAGTCCTGTTGAAGAGGGAGTCCTATTATTTCCGTATGGCATACGTGTATTTTTGCATAAGAGTGCAACAGCTATTGCACCAAGATCTGAATATTTATAAAACTAGTTATAGTACAAACGCACATCATTTGCCACGTTTGACATACAAGTTCCGACTTTTTTTTTCCTTAAAATTCCGCCTGCTTGGTCAATAGAGTCACGAAATATATCCAAACAATTTTTTTTGCATCTTTGCTGCCCTAAGAGCCCATGTATTCAGACTTAACTTAATTTATTCTCTATTTCTTATAAGTTGTACGGATAGTTATTCATATTATCAGTCATTAGAGGTATGCTTATTTTCTTTTCCTATATACATTTTTTTTTTTTTTTTTTTTTTTTTTTTTTTTAAGATGACACTGAATTTTATACATTCCTTTTTATAAGGTTGACTTGCGATTTATAGAACAGCACAGTTAATCAACTCCCTTTTACGTAATTATAACGAGGCGTTAGCCTGAGCTCGTCAGAAAATCCAGCGAAGAACGAAACAGACAAATTTAATGGAATGTTTAAAAAAATAAATTTATATACTTCAATCTGTAATTGCAAAAACAAAGTGCAAATATAATTGAAAGTGAAAATAAAGGTTTTTATAGGTGGATTAGATACATTTATGAATAATTTCTAATAAAAAATATGCCTCTCTGTCTTATCCAGATTTTTCGCATATCCGGATTATTCTAGTCCACGTTATACTCTATGTAATATCAATTGGCTTCTCAATGACATTCGTCCTACTCACTTCATCCCTTCTTTACCATGGCACTAAGAAGACACCGAGCTCCTGGTTCCGTGTATCGATCAAAGGACAAAGTTTTGTACTGGTCTCAAGTAAGTTGGAAATCAAACGAGGAGTCAGTCAGCCAAGTGCGGTGTTAGTGTTACCATAGTTACTGACCTAACATAAGAACAAGTAATCTGACCTTGAGAACATAAAATATATAATGTGAACTTTAAAAAGTTCACTCTCTTACTTAAAAGGCGACTAAAATGATGAAAAAGATGTTATAAGTTTTTAAAACTTCTTGGTACTTTCATGCTTTCCAAGCTCATCATCAGAGAATATTTTAATAACTAAATGTTGTTTATTTATACAAATACGCCACTTTGTTTTGAAAATGAGAGAGCCAATAATTATTAGAGCTGAAAGTAGAAGTAGCTGTTTCTTGGATTAAATTTAATTAGAGAAAATATATACTATTATTAATTGCAGTTCCATTTATTTTATGACATCACTCTGTTCTCATACGTCACTTTTCATGGGTAGAAGAAAATATTTAACTGCCGTAACCTAAATTTCAATACGTCACTTTGCTCAAGTTTTCAGGATATTGAACCATAAACTGGGGATATTGTACGATAGGGCGTCGTTACATACTTGTTTAAATAAAAGTTTTAAATAAAATGTATATTTTTCACTTATAACAACTTTTTCATTACTTTAGTCGCCTTTTAAGTAAGAGAGTGGACTTTTTAAAGTTCACATTATATATTTTCTGTTTGAATCAAGGTGAGAAATTGCATTTCGTCTTATGATTTTATTTGACCTTGAGAAGTCAATTGGAATTACATATACTATTGTTTGGCTTTGAGGTTTCTATTTTATATTCTTTTCTGAAGTTTCTAAAGATAAAGAATGCTTCTCGGAATCATGGGTAACTCGGACGGTTATTGTATAATTTTTTTTGTGGTCCCATTATATTTTCGCAAATTAAGAAACATTTTTATTTTTTTATTTGTGATTAGGGGTGCTATTTTATGAGAGAACCGTTGCATCTCCCTCCTTCCTTCTCCGCAAAGAGGTTCATATTTTAGACTGTAGCAGTCTTCGCAAAAGGTGGATTAAAGAAAAAAATTCAGAAATGACACAAAAGGTAAAATAACTTGTGAGATTTGATTAAACATACTGTTTTTTCTTCCAAAATTTACAGGATTTCCCTGTTAAGTCACACTATATAACTGTTAAAATAAGTAATGTAACTTAAAATAACAGTTTAATTCTGTAAATTCAACGGTTTATAGCTGTTGGAAAAAACAGAAAGTTTGCTAAAAAATTATAGATATTTTCTGTAAAAAAAAAAACGGTTTTTCACTGGAAGTTTTTTTTTTTTTACAGTGTAGAAATTAGTATTAAATAAAAATTAGCATTTAGTAAGCACTTTAGGAGCATGAATTAATAATGTTTGATAATATTTGCTATCGCATCATTTTCAAAGTGAGACACGTTTCTTATCAATAGTTGTTTTGTCTCAGTTTTACAAATATATGCGAGAATAAAAATATATTAATTGATTCTCCTTCCTCCCCCGATCTTAAGAAAGTTTTGAAAGGCCGTTGCTCGTGATAATTTTGTAACCAAGTTACAATATATAATCGCATTTCCTCAGTCTTCCTTCATCTTTATCTCGTTGCAAGAACCACGGGTTACTTTGTCACTGTCCCCTGGTCAAAGACACCCGGGGCGTTGTCTTGAAGATGCGTGAGGACACTCCACTGACCAATGGTGAGTTTCCGGTACACTCTGCTCTCGGTCGTCATGGCAACGAGGCAATCAACATTGACCCTCCCATTCCCCTGTGCATCTCTTTTTTCCACTCTACGCCACTGGGTGGAGTGGCCACTGGCGACCTTTTTGCAGCCTCCGATGCCACTTTTGCGGCCAGGCATCCTATCACGCGAAGACCTCAAGCAATTAATGGGTCGCGATGGCCCGACCATAGAATAGGAATTGGAGAGATATGATTCCCTGCAGACATCTTTGGTCACGCATACATGTAAATAAAGGAAAAATTTTCATAATTCGCTTTAAATGAACCTCCATGATTGGGGACAGAAGGTAAATCTTAACTTAATAAAAAAGACAGAAGTTAAAGAAAGAAAAAGAGAGTGGTAATGGATTGCGTCATTAAAGTCATAACCGAATACTTACAAAATTACTATTATTTGTGACTTTATTTAACGGCTGATTTCTGCTATAGAACAATTTTAAATAATTTCGCCGTTATTTGTCGGTTTTTGCCCGAAGTTTGTAAACTGAATAAAGACAATGTAAACACTGTATACTAAACACTGAATAAAGACACTGTAAATTTTGAAAATTTCTTTAAATATTAAATATTTTAGTATTATATCAATAACAGCAAGAAGTCATATACCAAAGTCACTGCTTTTTGCAAGAGTTTTTTTTTCTTTACTTTACTTTATAATGAAACATTTTGGTTATAACAAAATTACATACATAGAAATAAATTGGAGCTTTTAATATTGAAAGATTTTTTTTTTTTTTTTGCTTATAAATCATTATCGCAACGTGAAGGTCCTTAAAATTAAATTGCTTCGAGGACTAATTTTATTAAACAAATTTAAAACATTCGGCTACATTTATTACATCAAAATTGCATAATTTTATCGAAAATTTTACAAAAAAAAAAAAAAAAAAAAAAAAAATTATAACTACTAATAAAAAACTTCTTTTACTGAAATTCCCTTGAAATATGGCAAATTATAACTAAATGAACTCTTCCATTTTAAATAATTATATATATTTTTTAATTTATATCGTGTAATAAATAAAAAAATATATCATTTTTAATGAGGAAAAAAAAAAAAGATATAATTAAATATAACATATCAGGAAATCTGTCCATTCAATGTGAACAGTAGACTAGATAGAATAGAAATTAATAATCACCGGAAGTACAATATAAATCGGTAAAGGGGAAAGCAAATTTAAATACAACAGTACTTTTACCTGATTTTTAACGTGCCAGTTTGAGAACTAAAGTGATATAAAAGTAAAATGAGCTTCCATTTCTGATCTTGATTTGTATTATCTATTTTTATACAATTCTAAGTCCTCTTCTAAAACTTAATTTTCGTTGTCG
Source organism: Maratus speciosus (assembly GCA_963932465.1). Classification (NCBI taxonomy): domain Eukaryota; kingdom Metazoa; phylum Arthropoda; class Arachnida; order Araneae; family Salticidae; genus Maratus; species Maratus speciosus. Next base: position 609,370,771 of record OZ010790.1, read on the forward strand.
ATCGTTTGACATTTGTTGCAGGAGAGGGGGGGGGGGGGATTCAGGAATAAAACTCTTATAACTCTGTAAGTGTTAGATCTGGAGATAATATAAAGATGATATAATCAGATGGCTTTAGTAGTACTTGATGATAAGGTTTACTGTAGTAAATTTGCAAATCAGGATCTTCAAAATCAGCTCTACAAGTCTCACTTTGCATACTATATCCTACAAATTGCAATTTATGTTAATGAATTTTTTATATGCATACAAGAATATAATATATCTAGAAGTTTCAAGAAATTAACCTTTAGAACTGTGATATTAAACGCAGTTTTATGCAGTGATATTCTGGAACTGTTTTCTTGTAATCTAATATATAAAAATGAAAATCTGTCTGTCTGTCTGTAATGCTATACAAATCCACAGTTTTAAAAATTCACAATAAAATTCTTACCACAACAATTACCTTTCTATTGCAAGACGCATTGCATATTACGTATGTCACGCTGCAATACTGGAAAGCTGTAGCGGGTATTACGATAATTCTTTTACCTCACATGCAAATAATTAGGGATTATTTAATTGTGCTTAGTTATTACAATTTTTTTTAAATAAAGAACAATTTAGAAAAATAAAGAAAATAAAGAAGAATTTATCACAAACATCAACAAAACTTTTTATTCTATTTATTCCCTTATTCCAAAGATATCGTTTTATCTTCTGCTACCATAGTAGCATGATAAAATAAATTTCATTGAAAAAAAAAGGCACAGTAGTAGAAAAATGTTTTACTAAATCGAATAGTTATTTTTAATTTTGGTTTTAGAATTAAATTCATGAACTCTAAATTAAACAGGTAGTTTTTTTTTTTTTTTTTTTTTTTTTTAATGAAAACATATTTCTTTCCGTCGTCACTTTAACTTTAAATTCGAAATTTACAGTATTTGTGCTGTTTCAGTTCGAGTATAAGTATATATGAGAGCGCGTTTTACACTGTCATTCCATTTACAAAGTCATTCCACTGTCAATTCCAATACCCTAAGCATCACGTTACATGGGAGATTTTATGCTATCCTTAAAAACACTTACTTAGCTTTCAGTCACGAAACATCTGCAACTGTTGCAGAAATTGCATACTCCAACGTTATTATAATTTTCGTTTGGAGAAAATCGTTTTTTAGGGCAATTCCACAGAAAATTATCATTTTTTTTTTTGGAGGGGGTGGGGGGGGGGAGATAAAATTTATAATATGTTTAATTTAAGGGTATGATTGGAAAACTTGATATTTTTATATTCAATACAAAAATCCTAATAAAAAGGCATTGCAAATTACTGTTTACAAACTAAGTTAAGTACCATTATTGTCTTTGTAAAGTCATAATGTTACGTCAGTTACACAATAAAAGTTAGGTCAGTTACACGTGTAACTGCCCTTTTTTTTCTTTTTTTATTATTCAGAAATTAATGAAACAAGTTACTGTTATAATTTAGCATTACTTAATGTTGTTGAGAACATTAAATCACTTTTTTTAACGGGATAGTTTTGATAACTTTTACACTTCAATGAAGGCAGAAAAAGTGTTTGTATATTTTATGTTACGTAAGTTACAGAATTTTGAATTGCAGTTTTTGGGACTCAAAGAGAGATTGAAATAATCTGTAGGTATTTGGGTATTAAGTCCTTAGTAAGAAATATTTTAAATTGTAAAAATTTGTTCTAGCTTTATTAGTAAATTTTGTACATAGTTTTGAAAACAAAATTCGATGATCAAATGTTACGTCAGTTACGATTGAATTGCCCTTTAAATAAATTCTGGCGTATTTCAGTAGAAAAATAATACTAAAGTAATTTGGAAATAAGCTATTTTGATAATAAATTATTGTGTTAAAATAGTGCGCATTTAAAAACATCTTACTTAGCAATTGTTATAGTAACTATTTTAGCAATTTTCTTTCACAATGCAGTTGCTACAGTCAATGGTAAAGAAACAGAGAGAAAAAGAAATGCGTTAAAAAAATTTTTACTTTATAATATTGCAAAAAATTAATTTAAAGATAACTGCTCGTGAGCAGGTAAATTATTTCTGCTTAAAACAAAGATACGTAAAAGTTACTATATCTTTATTGATCTGTTTTAAAATATATAAATACTATAGAATATAAGTGACATGCTGAAACTTCAATCTGAAATGGCTATTTTACTGAAATTACAAAAAAGAAAGACAGACACAGAGGATAGAGAAATGGAGTTTATACATTATTTCCAGCAATAACTACTTACTAAAATCTAATCATCTCTACAGAAAAAGATTTCCAAACTGTGAAAATGACTCTGAGATATTAAATATTTTAATATTATATCAGTAACAAGTATAAGTCATGTATTAAAGTTACTGCTTTTTGCAAGATGTCTTTTTTCCGCACTTTATTGTGTTTAGGTTATAAAAAAATTACATACTTAGAAAGAAATTACAGATTTTTATATTGAAAGAAAATTAGATCACTTTTTGCTTATAAGTCATTATCACGACGTGCATGTCCTTAAAATTGCTTCACAGACCGATTTTATAAAACAAATTTAGAACATTCGGTTACATTTATTATATCAAAATTGCATAATTTTATCGATTATTTAATAAAAAATACAAAAATTATAATTAGTAATAACAAACTTTGTTTGCTGAAATTTCCTTGAAATACAACAAATTGCAATTGAATAATATATTTCTTCTATTTTGAACATTTTTTTAAAATTCTAAGATTTTATATTTAAAAAATACATCAATATAGTCTTTAATAATAATAAAAGAAAATTATATAATTAAACGAATGATCTACTGGTTAAAATAAAATTTTATAATTGTATTTTTGAGAAAGGGATGACAGCATTTATAGAAATCCACTTCTTAATAAATTGTTATTTCATTGTAACAAGAAAAGTTTAATTTAAAATAAAATTCCACCGTTTTAGCAAAATCACGAAATATGAAAGCAGCATTGGAGTATTTCGTTTTTATTTGATTTGATTTCTTTCTTTCATTTCTTTTTTTTTTTTTTTCGAAAAATGTGTAATAAAACTTCTTCTTCTCCAATCATAAAACTACCAGTATGAATTAAAGAATACATTTTTCTTTTATCAAAAATACAATTATAAAATTTTATTTTAAATGACGATATTAAATATCTAAATTAAAACTATGCGGTTTTATTGTCAATGATTTTTGTTATTATTTTAAAGCGATTTCTAACATAAGGGGTTATAGCGGTTGATATTTTTTGGTTTGATTTGATTTTTTTTTTTCTTAAGAAAACTTCGATTCGATGGTGATCCTATTATAAATTTCACCAGGATCTTCTCTGCTTGCCCTCCTCCCTCCCAAGTTGTAATTTTTGTAAAAATTACCCAATCGATGAGAAATGCCAATATGTTGTTAAGATATAAAGTTCTGGCTTTTAAATATTCATCGTATCGTTTTCGTAATTTTATTTATTTATTTATTTACTTTATTTTACAGGGACAGGTCAAAATTGTCAATACAGTCGAACCTCGTTAACATGAACCTCAAGGGGAACCAAAATTTTGTTCATGTTAACAGTAATTCATGTTATCAGTATCAAATCTTTGTATTCGTTTTTACAGGGGACTGTGAAAACAATTCATGTTAAAAGTAATTCACGTTAAGCGTGTTCATGTTAACGAGGTTTGACTGTATATCATCTTCTTCTGCACGTCAAATGAAAAATAGTGTCACCAGTAGTATTATTTAAAGTGAATGTGAATAACAGTGAAATGTTTCCACAAAGGTAATCTGTGATGTCAAACCTCTCCCACGAAAATATACAAACTGACGTGAAATTAGAAAATACCAATTCAGTAAGGTAATAAATAATTCTTTTAAATTCTTTAAATTCTTGTAATAAAACTATTATATTACAAGAATTTTATTATTATTATTATTATTATTTTATTATTTTATTATTATTATTATTTTAATTGCTTATATCGTATTTTATTATTTTAAAATGAAATAAGAAAAAAAATAATTGCATCATCAATGCAGATTATCATGAAATTTAATTGTATCGACGCGATGTTTGCTTAATTAATGACATGCATGGATGTCAGTATGAAATCCAGTATGATCATGTAGGCAAAGATGACCATGCTCTTCCAAGATTTTTTGGAAAATTATCAAAATTTTCTTAATATTATGGATTTGTACTTATTTTTTTGGATGACTTTAAATAATTAAACAATGTGAAATATATATATATATATATATATTATTTATTTTAATAGGAATAGAGCATCAAGTTATTACCAGAATCCTTCACCCCTGTTCTGCCGGTGTCTGTGAAGTGTCTGCTTAAAGATATTGCAATATGTCTCCCCCTTTTTTTTTAAAGAATGCGTATTAAAAAATGTTATTTGATTGCATCAACATTCTTTTAATTGCATCAAAATTGATATCTTTACTGATAACATGTAATACATAAAGGTGTTGAAATTACTTCTCCTTTTTTCCTTTTCTTTTCTGTTTCTTTCTTTCATAAAAACATACATTTCTTTTTTAAAAATTGATACAAATGGAAGCAAATCTTTGGAAAGTCACGTTTTCCATTGATGCCATTTATTTGAAAAATAGCTATAAAAATTACGACAGATATGGAATTAGAATAATTTTCATTCTGTCTTCAAATTTGGATTTTGCTGGTGAATTAAATGAGATGAGTGTTTATATTTATTATAATTAGACATAAAGTTATCGCCAAAATCCGATTTATCAAAAAATTACGATAGTTATGGAATTAGACTATTTTTGATTTCGTCTTCAAATTAGGATAGATGAGATTATTATTAATTAAGCATAAAGTCGCCAAAAATCCCCCCTCCCACATATCGGTGATTACTTAGAAATATTGCAATATGTCTGGTTTCCGTCAGAAATCTGTTTCTAAAACTCTTATTGGATCGCATTAACATTTTAAAAAAATTATTAAAAAATTGCACACTTTTAATGTAAGCGTCCAATACATGAACGCGTGGCAACATTTCCTTTTCGTCTTCATTTTTGCAAAAATGTACAATCACATTTTCTTTCTTTTTTTATGGGATATATAAATGGAAGCCAATCTGTACAACGTCACGCTTTCCACAGATGTCACTTATTTAGAAATGAGCTATAAAAAATGATTTACGACAATTACGGAAGGTCGCAATATTAGAATCATTGGTATTCTGTCTTCAAATGTGGCGCTTGCTGATGAATTAGATGCGAAATTCGCGTGAAGTTTTGGGCCTGGCCCGTATTTCTAGATTTCCTGGAACGGCCCATTTATAACTCCTCTAATAAATGATTGCAAAATGACATATACGTGAAAATTACACTATCATTAGTTATTTGGTTCGTAAAATTTTTTGATGTTCTAAAATAATATATTTCCCATCCATTAACTTGTAAAATTTGACTAATATTTACAGTCAATATGTCAAAACTGACTTTTATTATTTAGGAGGGTGTTAATGTTCTATTTGTCTGGTTAGAAATTGCTTAAGTTCCTTCCTTATGACGTTGACAATGACCTTGTTCATAGTCATGTATGAGTAAAAAAATTTCAACATAAAATTCAAAATTTCCTGTAACATACAGCAGAAAATGTCATTTTTCGAGCCCGATTATTTATGACAGCTGATTATTGTCAAAAAAATTGATCAGTCTTAATTTTCTTTCTTCTTCGTTTTTTCATCTCTTTCTTTCTTTATCTCCCTAGCCCCCCCCCCCTTTTGTGACCACGTGGCTATTATTTCCATCAGAAAATAATTTCAGCGTTGTTACAAAATAATAATAATCTATGACAATAAGGAAAGAAGTATGTATGTGAGTGTGCCGACGGTGTTCTGAAGAGACCGCTGCACGTAGAACTACAAAATTTGGAGAAAAGTTACGTCTATATATGAAGTTTTGCATCTCGAAGCCCTATTTTCGATTTTTTTATTAGATTTTTTTTAATTTAATTTTTTATGCGATTTTTAGCGCGCTTTTTTAAGTTTCGAGGCGATTTTTTCCACATTAGTGAAAAGAATACGGTTTCTTTCTTTTAACCCAATATAGCAAATTTTTTTCTCTTTTCAGAAATATTTATTCGGAATTCGTACAGCGATTTTTGAATTTTTAGCGCATTTTTTATGCGAGAATTGAACAGCATTTAATGCATCTCCATACCTATAAGAGGGTTACCATAGGGGCACAGTTCTGTCGCCAAATGCCGCCAAGTTTGTCGTCAACTTGGCGATCAAAATGAGTTGTCAAAAGTGACGCCAACTTGGCGATATCTCTAATATTTTGCCAAACTCCCATAGACTTCCATTGTAAACCAATAGGGATTATTTGATGCAGAACATCAACAAATTGAGATATTTTAATGCAACAAAAATTATTATTAACTTAAGGGATTATATTAATTATATTTAACGGAATCCAAGAAAATTAAATTATGAATAAAAGTAACATAATAGAGTGCTTAGCATGCATTCCCAAACATAAATTTTAAGAGAGCCCGCAGGTCAAACGAATTAGATTTGAAACTTTCATCCAAGTCTAGTAAATTTTGACTTTCGTGATTTTTGAACTTTTTGTGATTTTTAAGTTTCTTCGCGATCTGTTGCAATTTTTTGACATTCCATTTTTGACCTATAATACTAAAGTAATTTCTGCCCTCATTTCAATAAAGTTTATTCAGATTTCGTATAGCAATTTTCGAATTTTTCGGGAATTTTGTATGTGCTTTTTAGTGTATTTTAGCGATTTCCTACCATTTTTCCGAATTAGTGAAAGGAATCAACTTTCAATCTTCGAACACAATATGTAATTTTTTTTTTCTCTTTTCGAAATTTGTGCAGCGATTTAAAAATTTTTCGCGATATCTTATTGTGATTTTCAGAACTTTTTCGCAATTCGGGCTGTTTTTTGCTATACACGGGCAACGCCGGGCAAGTTAGCTAGTAATAAATAAATAAATAAATAAATAAAAAGTAACATTCAATAAGTAAAGCGCTAAATATTTTCCAGAAAATAAATGATGAACGTTGACCGCATAATTTACGGATAACACATTACTTATTGACATTAATAACATACAAAGCTTTTAACAGTTAAATATTGTATTTGACACTTATAAAACTTACAGTTCATACAAGAAACCAGATTCCTCTATGTAAAATAAACGTTTTTTATTAAAGTACCGATTTATTGTATGTTTTCGTAAAATCAACGTATTTCTTTTTTTTTTACTTAATACTCTTAATTATTGGCGAAAAATATTTGATACTTTTCTTTTGGTTAAGTCATTTTTATACGTACAAGAGGAAATAAGACATGACTACGTAATAAGGAACCAATAAACAATGATCACTATAAATTCTAACGTATTTCTATCCGATTGGTCATTAATATTTTGTTGACATAAATATTAAACATGGATATGCCTATCCTCCGAATATTGAGCATTAAAAGGTGGAAAATTATTAAGTTAAGGAAAATTATTAAGAAAATTATTATTTTAAACTTACGTTGCAGTGTTGCTGTAAAATTCTATCTTCATGCATCAAAATAAGAAGCTCGCTTGCAGATCCAGCCGGTGAGGGTTTTATCTTACCTTGTGAGTTGTGACGTATGACTCTTTTACACTTTTTAAATACGTTAGATGGTTTAATACTCTTATAATTTGCTGTAGATTGGAGCATTCGATAGTTTCTTTAAAAGAAAAGAAAGAAAAGCCTTTGAGGTTATTTATGAAAACTATTATTTTTGTGTAGTTTAATTGTAGTACGAATTAACAGTGCGAATTAATTTATGTCTAGGAAATTCAATTTATATATTTTGATCCTTTCACGAAAATAAGATGCAAGGAAATTACTAAACAACTGCTAATGAAAGTGTATTGAGCGTGTACATAAAATTGTATATTGTACTGAGTTTGTATTGAGTGTGTATATAAAATTGTATATTGTATTGAGTGTGTATATAAAGTTGTATATTTTGTTGACTGTGCATTGAGAGTGTATAAAAATTGTACATTGGTGTGGTGTTATTTATGATGGCCAATTACCAACACGAGGGATATGGGTCCTTAAAAAAAGGGGGGAGGGTGTGCCCTCCGTGGATTTTTTTTTTACTTTTCTATAGTTCGCAAAATTGGAAGGTGTGTAAAATTTAATAATCATAATGAGTCTAATAATAATATTGCATAAGGCTTAATAATCGCATACAGGGATATTGAGTCAACTTCAATTCATTTCCGAAATTCAGTGGAGTCACTGCTGTTTCTTAATAGTCTTATTATTATGATCATTTTAATTATTATTATTTCTTCCGAATGATGCAGATGGACTTTAAGTAATTTCGTTGCAACCTCAAACATCCTCGTGGACACCGCATTCATCAATGCCTCATCTATTACCGAAACACCACTACTTTCCATTCTTTTTCACTTTATTTTTTCACCGAAAAAAAAAAAAAAAAAAAAAACGGATTTTGTACTTCTCGGGATCCCTGAAACAGCATTCTTTCAGGGTGACACACAAATGTGGCTTTACAAACATTTCTTGAGAACATCAAATACTACACATGTATTTACCTGAAACTATCTTACTTTCTGCTTTCTAGAACTTAGTAATAATAATAATAAAATCTCACCATTAAGGTCTTGTTCGAACTTCAATGCAAAAGGTATAATATTTATTATAAAAGTGACATCAGACAAACTATATTAGTGTCACTGGCTTTAGCGGAGTGATTCATATGTGGAACAAGGCTGTGCAAATTCGCGGCACAGCATTCATTCATTTAAGACGGTTCTCAAATTCCCGGCTTTAAAAAGCGAAACTTTCTGATACATTTTCTGATTCATTTTAAAACGTAAAGCCATAAAATTGGCAGAACCGACTATCGAAGTGATTTGGGATTGAATGGTGTTTTCCATTTTGTGATAAATAAATTACTCATCATGTTATAGGCAATTGTGGTCATGTGACGACCAGTTTTCTCCATTCCCGTGGTGCCGCGTCCGGGAATTCGGTTTAAAACACCTACTGTGACAGTATATTCGGAAATATGTTCTGCTTTTACTGAAAAATGGAAAACATATTTCGGTTAAACAGTTTCTGAATAAGAATACATACCAATTCCATGCGTTTCCAAATAAAAATGAATTCAGAAATGTGTCAGAAAGTAGCTCTTTTGGATTTGAGAACAGTCTTAATGACATGTATTGAGTATGGTACAAAATCCCGTGCGAATGCTTCATAGTCAAAGCCAGTATTTGACTTGCGGCAAACCAAAAGTTCATTTAAAAAACCTACACTCTAAAATTGGGTGGAGTGAAAAGTTCACTCTTTGAAAGAGTGACAGGCATTTTCATTCTTTTTGGAGTGAATTTCATAAAAATACACTTCTTAAAGAGGTTCCTAGAGATCCCTTTTCCACTTCTTGGAAAGGAGTGAACTATTTCACTCCGTTCACGAGAGTGAAACCCCTGCATTATACACTTTAAAAAATTTACGTTCAACTTTGAACCAATATATGGAGTAAAATAATGAAAAGCACCAAAATAAGTTGCTTCTTAATTTTCAAAAACTCCGTTTCATAATGTAACCTTGGAAATTACGTTGATTTGGTGCTAAAATGCCCTCCTTTTCAAGAGTGAATAGTCACTCTTCCGAAAGAGTGATTATTCACTCCTGTTTAGAGTAAATATTCACTTCCCAGGAGTGAGTATTCACTCTTTCATAGAGTTAACAATTCCACTTTTGCTCAGAGTGAATAGACACTCTAAAGAGTTTGGGCATATTTTAACTCTGCGATAGAGTGAATAGTCACTCTAAAGAGGTTGGGAATATTTTGACTCTGCGATAGAGTGAATATTGACTCTTTTTTTATTTGAGTGTATTTCTTTTTAAAGTAAGACAATAACCTATTTGTTTGTTTCTTTACAGAGTGCAAAATTGGAAGGAATGAATGGTGAATTGCCAATGAATCGTTCCTGATTCTGATCTCTTATTTTACGTCGATTCTAAGTGAACTTCAAATGATTTCCTAAATTCAGCCGAGTCATTTCTACTCTTTCATCTTCTTTGAACTTCGACTTTGAATAATTTCGATTCAACTTCATTCACACTGCAAATTGACAATGCACCATCTATCATCAAAACATCACTTTTTCAACAGCGGAAAAAAGGACTCTTTTTTTCTTTTTTTCGGCAATTCATAGTCAATTAGCCCTTTATGCCTAGACAGTACCACAGTTTTCAATCCCAATTCAAACACACTCATTGCACGCATTCCCAATAGTACTTTTAGGAATCAATAGTAAATACTTCCCTTGTCCATCACTGATAGTCCAGGCAATAGGGAATTTTACCTAGCAAAATTAATGGTAGTACTGGAAATCGGCTTTCTAAATGTTTTTTGGGTCGCTGAATCCGAATTTGTAACTTCCCACCAAAATTTCCCCTGGCAACCTCCCCAAATTTTGGTAAAAAGCCCCCCAAAAAAGGTTTTTATTAAAAAAATCAATTTTCTTATTGTTTTAGAGAAAAAGTATCTAGAAATTCAGAAAGTAGACAAAATTTCTAATAAATTAGATATATGACATTATGACTTAGGATGAAGGGGAAGGGGGGATCTGCCTCGGAACATGCGCGCGGTGCTGCGTAAACTAAGTTGCGCAATTCCACTCAACCACTCACACGTTTACATTCGCCTTCCCATCTCCCCTCCGAATTTTCTCTATAAGGTTTACTTTAAGATTTTTTGGGTCGCTGAATCCGAATTTTTAACTTTCCCCCCAAAATCCCCCCCCCCCCCAAATAGTTGTTTTTAACTTAAATTTCTTATTGTTTTAGGGGAAAAGCATTACGAAATTCAGAAACAAGACAAAATTTTCAACAAATAGGATATATCACATTATGAATTAGGATGAACGGGGAGGGTGAGGGCTGCCTCGGAACATGCACTGCGGCGCTACGTGCACTAAATGATGAAGTCCAGGCAACAGGGGATTTTATCTGGCAAAATTAATGGTAGTATTGGAAATCGGCTTTCTAGATGTTTTTTTGGGTCGCTGAATCCGAATTTGTAACTTCTCACCAAAATTTCACCCGGCAACCCCCAAAAAAATTGATTTTTTGAAAAAATTTGGTTTTTGAGAAAAGCACGCGGGGAATGTTCCGAGGCAGCCCTCTCTCTCCCCGTTTATCCTATGTCATAATGTCATATATCCTATTTGTTGCAAATTTTGTCTAGTTTCTGAATTTTGTAATGCTTTTCCCCTAAAACAATAAGAAATTTAAGTTAAAGACAACTATTTGGGAGGGTTTTCGGGGGGGGGGGACATTTTGGGGGTAAGTTAAAAATTCGGATTCAGCGACCCAAAAAACTTAAAGTAAACCTTATACAGAAAGTTCGGAGGGAAGATGGGAGGGCTAATGTAAACGTGTGAATGGTTAAGTGGAATTGCGCAACTTAGTCCACGCAGGACTGCGGCGCATGTTCCGAGGCAGATCCCCCTTTCCCCTTCATCCTAAGTCATAATGTCATATGTCTAATTTGTTGCAAATTTTGTCTACTTTCTGAATTTCTAGCTACTTTTCCCGTAAAACAATAAAAAAATGGAATTTTTTAATTAAAACCTTTTTTGGGGGGCTTTTTACCAAAATTTGGGGGGAAGGTTGCCGGGGGAAATTTTGGTGGGAAGTTACAAATTCGGATTCAGCGACCCAAAAAACATCTAGAAAGCCGATTTTCAGTACTACCATTAATTTTGCTAGGTAGAGGTCTCTATTGCCTGGAATATCTATATTATAAAGGACAAACATATCTGTGCGTAACGCATACGTCATTTTGCGAATGGCAACACTTTGAAATTTGAAATAAAATTTTGGTTTTGCAATTTTCTCTACTACAAATTTTTAAACTCCTAAACATCGCACATTTTAAATTTTTACACCGTCGCATAAGGAAAAAAATGCTTTTTTAAATGCAATTTGTTTGAAAGCTATATCTCATTTTATTTTTGAGATATTAATTTTTTTGTAGTTTTTAATACCATTTTTCTTCTCGTGGCAACAGAAGTACCCCATTACTATTAAAGTCATTGAAAGTAAACGGAAAATAATCGAAAATAGGCGATACTGTATCTTTTTGTTGTCATTTTCTCATAAAACCTGACAAAAAAGTTGAAATTAAAATATGGGCTAAGTCAAGAATATTGTCTGTTATTCCGTGATATTGACGTCATATGCATACTTTTCTATAGAAGAAGTTTAAAAATGGATTGTAAAAGTGGATTGCGTTAGCGGATGCAAATGACGTCATTTTATAAAAAAAAGCGTGTATTTTAATTCTTAAACCTGAATTATGTTTTGTAGAAGTGCGTCATTTTCGCAGTCCAGCTGCTTTGAAATTCTTCACAGGTGAAAATGCTTCATTTTTGAAAATAATGCAATCGAAATCACACATTGATAAAACGCAATTTTTTAAAAACTTTATAAAAGAGAAGTGACATGCAAATAATAGTGATTTATATTACAGAAATTGATGATTCTCGCCTGGATGGATTTGCTTCGCCGAGTTAGTCAAGCAAACAAATAATTCGTGGTTTAAAATAATATTATGTCCCTGAAATTTTTGTCCAAAATTCTTTCGAATAATAAAATTTTAATGCTATTCTTTAGGACATTCTACTATAATTTTATCAAAATAACATAATTTGCTTATTTTAATTTTTCCTAATTTTATATAACCTATATATTTAAAACACAAGTGTGTTTTTTAGTCATCTGCCCTGATCTTTCTGCTGAACCAATTTTACTAATATTTTTTTTTTTTTTTTTTTTTTTTTTTTTTAAGCTGAAAGCTCTTCATTTGTAGATGTAATCTCACTATCTGTTTTTTTTTAATATCCCTACTTTTATATTTTAATTTTACAAGCATTTTATGAAATTTCTTCAAAATGGTGAAAATTAGATAGCTTTCATTATTGCAGACAAGAGAGAAATAATGAGGTATTTTTATCTTTATCCAGGCTATTTTCTGATAAAAATTCAAAATTGTTGATAAAAATTGTTGTATAGGGTTTAGTATCGCAAAATCTCATTAGGAGCAGAATATTATATTAGGGGCATAATAACGTAAAATGACATACTGCTTTTGAAAACACGTTTTTTTCCTCATAAATTTTCTATATTGTTTTTCCTTCTGCATGTGTACTGATACTAGGTTTCAGACACTAGGAGAAATGCTTATTTAAGTGAAAATGAAGTCATATTTAAAAGAAAACGATTATTTTCCTAGATAAAACTAAACATTTTAACACAAATGCGTCTAAAAAACATAAATTACGGAAATTTTTACTCTCCGGAATTGAGATTAGAATCTCAAGAAAAGAGTGCGTCTGTTCACATAAAAGATGTTCCTGACAATCGTGACTTCAAGTTTTGAGTTTAAATGATTTTAAAATTGATCAAACAAAATACAAATTAAAAAAAAATTATGAATATGGATATGAGAAGTGAGAAGGTTTTTGAGAAGGTGAAAGTTGCTTTTTTACATTCCGGAATACCAAGCATAAGAGCTTCAATTGATAACCATATCCTAATAACCGATCTTTATTATATTTTACTGATTAAGTATCTATCTATATTATAAAGAACAAACGTATCTGTGCGGCGTAGCGCTGATGTCCTTTTGCGAATAGCAACACTTCACAATCAAATTTCGGTCTTGAAATTTTCGCTACTACAATTTTTTAATGTTTTGACCATCGTACATTTTCAATTTTCATCGCATAGGGAAAAAAAATTTCTTTCAAATGCAATTTGTTTAAAAACTGTATCTTAATTGACTGATGTATTATATTTTCTAAAATAATTTTTAAGCATGATTTTATTTTAAGTTTATCTTATCACGTGCCGGTTTCAATACATAATAATAATAAACATTTTGCACATAAAGCAACAAACATTTTTCAGCATTTGTTTCCGACTATTTTTGCATAACGAAATTAATACTTCCTTTATAAACAAATAAAAGAAGAATATTAAAAAAACCCACCAATCTAACATATTTGTGAAAGACAAATTAACGAAATTAATACTTCTTTTATAATATTGAAAAAACACAAATATAATATATTTGTAATCGTACAATTTAAATTTTTAGATCACCAAATAGGATTTTTTTTTTCAAATGGAATTTGTTTGCAAAGTTCATCTCAGTTTACTGATTGTCTATGGTTTTAAAAACAATTTTAAAGCATGAAATATTTTTTAATTTATCTATATCGCGCGGAGGTCGATTACGAAAGATTAATCCGTTTGCTCTTAAAACAAAATAAAGAGATCATCATTTTCTTACGGCTAATATCCATTTAAAAAAAAACTTCCCTATGAATAAATTAAATAAAATAATATAAATAAAACACAAATTTAACAGACATGTATAAGCTCTGAAATTATCAGAATATAAAAGGATGCCATAAGAAGCAAAATCTTGGTCAAATCAATCTTGGCCAAAAACTTTTAGCATGCGGCTAATAAGAAAATATCGCTTTTGATAAATTTCAAAAAATTATTTGATTGTATAATTCATATTTTCCATATGAAAAATGCTTTTTTAATGCAAGTGGGCAATCTAAAAAAATTATTGCATATAAAAAAATATTAGTTTTCAATTTAAAAAAAAAATGTTTTCACCTATATTCTTTAACCCGGGAAGCCCGGGTACAATCCCCTAGTAAATAGTAATAGCAATTCCAAGAAGCTGAAAAAATTTCTCGAACCTATTTTGGCGAGTGTGTGTGTCAAATTTGTTTCCATTTTGTAGTCCGATGTGGCATCCCTAACTTTTACTTGGAAACATCTTAAATTTTAAAGGCTATCATATATATATATATATATATATATATATATATATATATATATATATATATATATATATATATATATATATATATATATATATATATATATATATAATGGATGTTGATTCGTTACTTTTATATGTATAATGGTGTAGTTATATTTACATATTTATCAATTCATATTATATTTATTCATATTCATTAATATTTAATAAAGTTAACGATTCACTTGTATTTAAATTTTAGCCTACTCAGGACAATATCATATTAATTTCTAATAGTATACTATCTTAAATGAGAATAAAATGCATAATGAGTGTATTTGTTATACCTAATGCTATGACAGTATGGATTTTAATTTGGTAATTTTTTTTCCTCTATCCTTTTTAATCTTGTTTCAATTTGAACTTAATTGGTATTCAATGGTTTATTTCTCTATTTTATGTGTGTGGTAGTCCCAAATTCATATTCTTTAGCTAATTTATGGCTAATATGAAGATGAAACCACACTTTTTATTTGTGGAACTTAAGGTATTTGGGACCCGGCGATTCTGTCTAAGTTCTACAAATTTCCATCATTTCATTTCTGTTATTCAATTTCTGCTGTTGTTTACTACGTTTTTGGAATCTATGTTAAGTGTGTTGGGGGGAACTGTATTTGTTAATATCATTTTATTCATAATTTCACAGTTTTTTTGGGGAGGTCAGTAATGTTTATTTAAGGGTTATATCTGGAAATCAGTCAGAAAATACTTTCAAAGTGTATGTTTTGAACCGAATTCCCAACGCGGCAACACGAGAAAGAGAAAAACTTGTCGTCACGTGACAAGAATCGCTTATAATTCGACAACTAATTTATTTATCAAAAAAATAGAAAACGCTATTAGAAAAGCCTCAAAAGTCAAGTCTACCAATTTTATGCCTTTATGTTTAAAAATGCATCAGAAAGTTTCGCGTTGTTGAGCCGGGAATTTGATAATCATCTTAAAACGTCCTCATTCCTAGCCAATTTCAATCCATTTTCTTAATTCATAATCAACAAAAACTATTGCATCCATGTTCTATATTTTAATGAATCCCAAAAGAATGAATCGCATATTGTTTATCATCGCTGATTGCTGTGAGATTCGATTTTCAACGCAAGATATATCGAAAAACATGCCTATTTTGATGTAGCTCACTCATCACAAGTTGTTTTTATATTTCAAAATCATTCTAAAAAGTTTAATCTTATGCGGCTTTATTGAAAAAATTAAATCTCTGGAAATTAAAATAAAATGGCTGATTTTAACGGTGGGTTATCGGGATCTGGATGAGTTCACTCCGGAAGTGTTATACACTTAGCGCTATTATATGTATATATAATTATTTTTTTTTTACTGAATATTTTTCTTAACGCACGATAAAGAATTTTTTTTTTTTTTTTGCTTGTTTTTTTACAGATTTCATAATTGGAAGGCATATAATGATTCAGTCCCGATTCAATATTTAACATGTTTTGATCGAACGTTTGCCCGAGGCAATTTTAATTAATTTTCTAAATTCATTCGAGTCATTTACGCTTCTTCTTCATCATCGTCTTTTTCTTTCTTTTTCGTAACTTTTGCCAAACGATACGAATGAACTTCGACTTTGAATCATTTCGCCGCAACCTCAGTCATCCTGGTGGACACCGCAAATCAGTGATACCTCATCTATCACCCACACATCACTTATTCGTCCACAAAAAAAGCGGACTCTGTACCCTGCATTAATTCAGTGTGACACACGATCGTGTCACGACGAACATTTCCGGAGAACATCAAAGACAGCGTCAGTAGTGTACTCCCAAAGTAAAATGTGTCGTTTTTTTTTATTATTTGCTTCTTTTGATTTACGATCGAGTCAGTTTTAAGAATTGTTCTTACTTGTTAACCTGCTTGGGTAACCCTTGTTAGACATTCCATCCTGTTCTTCTAACGAGCTGGAACGATGGACTCGAATTTCATTCGACAAGTTTATTGCTATGAAGTCATAGAAGACGTAGCAGCGTTTAGAAGTGATATCGTGGTATGGTACACTGTAAAAAAAGACAAATGTTTCTTCTTCTCGGAAAATATAATATAACCACGTACGAAAAAACAAGGTGATTCAAAATTGGATGGGGAAAAAAAGAGGTAAGCAAAGTTAAATTGCTGTGATGAATTTAATCAGAAAATAAAAATGTAACCTGAAAGCACAACTATAGAAGTTTTATCCGGCTACAACGAAAAATCTGCTATTATCGAAATCATCACTAGAGGTGCTGATATTCAGAATGGCGATATTCCCGCAAGAGACTGCGTTAAGCTTTACTTTGGAAATCCTATTCATTTGGAATCACCCTGTATAAAATAACCTCTTCTGAGATGCCCACACTGGAAGAGAATGGTTCTCAAAATTGAGTAAACAGCACACTCAATTTTAAATACGTCACATTGTTAACCCTTAAATGAATAATGTAACTCAGGAATTACATGATCTTTTTTTCCCATTGGGCGCTTTCTATGGGTCTTAGTTATTATGTGTTACTTACGTGTGATACCTTGCATTGAAAATCGTAAAGTCTGTTTTTGTTCTGATTGGTTATCACGGGGAGGTTATTATAACCTCTTTTGTTGATACTGCTTGCAATGGGTTTGACGGACGTTTTTTTCTCTGTCATTGTAAGGTAGTCATTATTCATTCTGAAAACTACTAAAAACTTTATAAAAATTATTATATCGTTGAAAAGTTGTTATTGTGCAGTGTAAGCACTTTACCGTAAGTATCTATAGATATATTAGGTTATCGTACATGGCACAGAAATCGCGATTATATATTAATTGTTTAATGCCAACGCTCGAATGAAACGCATCTCATTGGTTATTGAACAGAATTTAATGCACCTCCATACCTATAAGGGGGGGGGGGGTTTACCATAGAGGGACCAATGTTCTGTCGCCAAATGATGTCAAGTTTGTTGCCAAAAGTGACGCCAGCTTGGCAGTATTGCTAATATTTCGCCAAATTCCCGTAAGCTTCTATTCACCAATAAGGTTTAATTGCTTACAGAAAATCAGAAAACTGCGATATTTTAATGCAACAGAAACTAATAATAGCTTAAGGCATTTTATTAATTCTGTTTAAAGGAGTCCAAGTCAATTAAATGATGAATAAAAGTAACATGATACAATGCTTAGCAAATAGCATGCATTCCCAAACATACATTTTAAGGGAGACCAAACTGGTCACTAAGGGCGGCTAGTATAATTTAAAATGATCATTTTGTGAGCCATTTTTGTCACGTGACTCAGGAGTGACATGATGTCCAAAAGAAACATACATAAATTCTTTCACTTTTTACTTTCTTCTATCTTTACAAGAAGAAAGTATTGGATTCGTAAAAAATTTCGATTTCCTGTTTTCGACGGATTGACACGTTTTAGAGGTCAGAGATTCCGAAAAACATGTTTTTACAAAATGTCTGTCTGTGAGTCTGTCTGTGTGTGACACAAATTTTGTGGGCGCTCTATCTCAAGAACTAATGCACGGAATTTAATAACAATTTATATTCAAGTAGTCCCTGATATAAATTAGTGCTGATTAGTTTTTGGCATAAATAGCCCAACGGGTGGCGCTGCTATGCTGCATATTTCGCGATTTCTGCAATAGCTCTATCTCAAGAAATAATGCACGGATTTTCATCAAACGTCAGATTCAGTGAGTCCTTGACATGAGTTGACGTTTTGCATCTTTTCGTGTAAATCGCTCAACAGGTGGCGCTGTTATGCTGCATTTTTGTGATTTCCGCAATAGCTCTATCTCAAGAACTAATGCTTGGGTTTTCAACAAACTTCAGATTCCGGTATAACTTGATATGAATGAGTGTTGTTTGTGTTTTGGTGAAAATCGCTCAACAGGTGGCGCTGCTAGGCTACATTTTTCAGAATTTCCGCTATAGCTCTATCTCAATAACTAATGCACGAATTATTATCCAACTTCAGATTCATAAATACTTTAATATGAGTTGGTGCTAAATCGATGTCATTTCTTGTACTATTTGAATGATTTAATGGGTGTGATTTATAGAGAAGAAAGTTTTGTGATGGCCACAACATACTAGATTTATAGAGGATAATGAACAAAAATAGACTCAAATAAAATGTTTTCCGAACAAAACATAAAATCATACATATAAAATCATAGGGATAATGAGTTTGACTAAGTTTGTAAAAAGTACGTTATATCTTCAATCAAGTAATATAAAATTCTGTTTCTTCAGACATTTAAATCAAAATTCTGGTGGTACGCTAGGCTTTAAAAAAATGCAATTTAAGGGGACGTTTACTTGGACAAAAATCGAAGTTGATACGATGATTTTTCGCTAAGTTACAACTGTTTTAATTTTGTACACAAACAATTATTTTGCCCTTTAATAAACCTTACATTTGTTTTTCTCAAAACTGATTTTTTCAACGTTTTTAGATTTTTGAAGTGCGTCTTGATTTTTGATCAAAATTCCTGAAATTGATGAGGAAGAATCCTGATATTGTGTGTATGCATTTTAAAATTCGACTTCATTATGATAATTAAATTTGATTTTTAACTTATTAAAAGGCAAAATTTTGATGGAAATAAGATATGGAATTCAGAGAAATTAACTATTCAAGGGATTAAAAAATCGATACACAGATGTGTTTGTAATAGAATTTTAAGTGCTCAGAATGTAAAATCGAGGAAATATCTAAAAAATACGCATGGAGCCGTTTAAAATTTCGTTTTAAAATTTTAAATGTTTTAAAAAATCTGAAAATTACAATAAGATTGGAAATTTCTCTTAAGGTGTATAAGTATATAGACACCACATAAGTATATAGACAGGGTGGTTATAATTAAACTTCCCCTATAAACAGTATCCTACAGCGCAAACGGGTGAATGGAATGCAACGAAATTTGGTAAGGTTAGTTGGGGTAACTGGAACCACGAGGTAACTGGGTCATAGGCTATTTTATAAAAAACTGTTGGTGTTTTTTAAGTTTTAGCTTTTGTGAACAATGCCCCTTCATCTCTACTTCCTAAAACAACGTGTATCAACTCAATCATAACTCTCACTTTGCTGTGATAGGTTGTCAAAAATTTACGTTTCTTTTTTTAAAAACAACGTCTATAGGGTTGAACTTCCTCGGCTGATTATTAAAATACTGTAAGTACTTTTATTAAACAATCATTTTTTTAAAAAGATTAGACATATAACTACATTAATATTATTAGGTATCTATACATATTTACTTCATGTTTCAAATGTAAGCCCGGTGTCCCAGTTACCCCATAAATTTTTCAAGAATGGGGTAACTGGGACATGTATCCGGGGTAACTGGACCATACTGGGTCCAGTTACCCTAATAGTTATAAATAATTTTTTTGTGTTTTTCTTACTACGGGAAGTAAATTTCTCCATTGTTTTTTGCTCATATCGGTATATGATAGAATACCTTATTAAAATTACGTAATGAAATTTTAAAAAAGCATATTGAGTGGTGTCAAACCAAATTTCTTGGCCCCTTGAGAGGCGGTGATGCTGTTATGGCATCACTTAATTTTAATTCCTAATTGCCACATTGGCACCTGAATTTTATAATGAAAATTTTACCTTTATTAAGTACGCGAAAATATACTTTTACTTGTTTTCAGACAGATTCTCTTGTAAATATTGGTGTCATTAAATTATTTAAACATTTTACGAATGCAAGTACCTTGCCCCTGAAAGCGAGATAGCCAGATCTTGAAATTGTACTATACACAGGGGTCGCATTCTATAGGGAAACTTTTATCGTTCCTATCACTATTTTGAAAATAATATCTTCATCGCACCTTTCTGTAAGTGTTCTGGTAGGAACAATAAAATTTTCCCTATATAATGCGACCCCTGGATAAAGTACTTAAGCACTTACGTAGCCGTTTGTTCATAGATTTACCTTCTTATTTTTTTCCTCAAAATACCCATGTGACTTTTATACTTATTATCTATATTTATATATTTTATTCTATACTTATTATCTACTAAAGTACATAAGTAAATTCCTTAAGTTTTATGTTTTTGGTATAAATAAATCTAATATTTTCACTTTTAGTGCTTTTTTTAGACACATTGACAGCAAAGGTTTCCCTTACAACGCTGTTTATTGACATATAATTTATATGATATGCCTGGTTTAAATTTTTTTAAGTTGTTTGCACTTTTTCAAACAGGACCTGATATCCGATATGAAAAAATATGAACGCGTGTGGAACATAGACCCCCCTGGTCCAGTTACCCCATTTTTGGGGGCAACTGGACCCATGAGGAAAGAAAGATGAAATATGCATATTTTTATATTTTTAAATATTAAAATGTAATTTTGAGCATTTCTGTCTGATAGAGGGAACCTAACTGAACACATTTACAGAAGTTCAGACTTTAATTCAAATGAACATTAGTTTTTTGAAGCTGAATTCTCAGAAGCTCCAGAGTCACCCAGTTGCCCCAACTAGGACTATAGATGATATAGACTATAGATGATACGCGCTCACGGAACTTCGAAAAGAAAAAATTAGTTCCAAAATGTCCACCAGGGGGCGCTTTTGCCGGAAAAAAACATTAAATTTAACACAATAAACAACCAAAACGGATCATAAAATAGTCAATAAGTGTTAATATTGTTTCTGGATTCTGTTTTGGTCGTTTATTGTGTTAAATTTAATGTTTTTTCCCAGCAAAAGCGCCCTCTGGTGGACATTTTGGAACTAAATTTTTTTTTCGAAATTCCGTGAGCGCATCTCGTGTATAGTCTATATACCAAATTTCGTTGCATTCCGTTCACCCGTTTGCGCTGCAGCATGCTGTTTATAGGGGAAGTTTAATTATAACCACCCTGTACTTATGTGGTGAAATGTATATTTGCACAAAATTTCACATCTCTATGATGAAAATTAAAGAAAAAAAAATGTCCTGTTCTCCTTAACAGTTCACACACAGGTGAATTTTAATGTACATTGAAAGTTAGTTGCAATACCTTTTTTTTTTTTTCAATTTTGGAAAAAAAAAATAAAGAAATAGATTAATTTTAGAAACTATGAAAAATGATGCACTTCCAAGATATCCAAAAATTTCTCGCGTTCTCCACATCTCTTTTACCCTATCTCTCTCCTCTATCTACTTCTCATTTATAACTTCTAACTGCTCTTCCGAAAGATGAAGAAGAAGCAATAAAAAAGAATCTTTCGGCGAAAAACTTTTTTATTACAAAAAAAAAAAAAAGAGGAGAGAAATCGCTGGTAAATAATAGCGCAAGTTAAGAGCAACACGAAAAAGTGTGCAAAAACTGTCGGGAAGAAGCTTGGAAAAGATTGGATGTAAAGGTCCTCCTCGATAGCACGCAGCGAGCGGTATTAGGAGAAGAGGAATGGCAACAGTAACAGTGATGGCACAGGGTGACCTCTTGCGGCACTTAATGGAAGACGTCCCGCGTAGTGATTCTAATGGAAGAACGGTGTTTTGCCTTTTGCGGATCATGGAATATTTGATCTGACGCCAGCATTTTCAATAGAACGCCTGTAAAAGATGGCTTCCGAGATGTGAAAAATGCTTTGTTCGCTTTCTAGGACGCTGCGAGAGAGAGGAGAGGGGGAGATGATATTCTTTATATTTTGGGAAAATATTTTTCTTTAATGGAAAAAGCGTTGAAGGGTTATTGGGAGCGGTGTGAAGTATCTTCTTTGAAAATTGTCTATCGATGATAGATGAATGATACTTTTTTTTCTGGTTTTTGTCATATTAAAGAGAACATGCCGTCATGTTAAAAAAAAGAAGCTTGTCAATTGATTTTGCGAGAATGTTGTTCTGGTTAATGACGAAAGAATTTATACCAAGTTTTGTTTTTAAAAAAATATGATTTATAAGGTAGATTTAGAAGTGCGTTGCACCTTCCTAGAATAATTGGGGGGGGGGGGGGGGTATCATTTTCAAATGTTAGTTTTTTATATCTTGAACCAGAAATTTAATTCCTTGAGGAGGCTGGTCACTCAGCTTCGGAATTCTCCTCCGTAATGTTAAGTCTATGGACTTTGGATGCATTCGTCTATTTAAAATATCTTCTCGGGAAATTCATATCTTTAACATATTTTTTCTGTGTACTTTTCTTAAAGGATATCTCTTTTTTTCATAGTTTTCAAACTATTTCTAAAATCTAGGCTGAATTTAATATGTTATGTGTTAAAAGCGGGCGAACTGTGAGTAAGATTTTAACACCTCCTATAAAAGGAAACCCATACTTTAGAGATATTTTGAGAACTAAGAAAAAAAGAGACATCTTTTAGGAAGTGTATACACAAAAAATAGAAGTTTAAAATATTAATTTCCCGAGGAGATATTTAAAAAAAACGAATGCATCAAATGCCTATAGATTTAACATTAGTGAGGGGAAATCGAAAGCTGAGTGACCAGCCTCCATATAAAATGCAGCTTTTAGCAAGGTATACGAAATATAATTATTTATTTAGTTTATTAATTTCTCTGGTTTAAAACATGAAAAACTGAATGGAGAAAAAGATCTGAATACTAGTGCTTGGAGAGTTAAACACACTTATAAATGCACTTAACATAGATTTATAAATTTTTATTTTGTGTGTGTATGCATGTGTACATATACGAAACGTATATACTGTGTATATACATTTATTTATAATACACGTAGATATAAGTATACATTAGGGATGCACAACCTGTGGCCCGCGAACTTCGTCAATTTATAACTGGAAAAAATTGGAATTTTTGTTAATAGGTCGCAGGAAAAAATCGTGAATTTCGTCAATTTGCCGCGGGAAAAATTTCAAATTTCGTCAGTCATTTAAGAATCGCGAATTTCGTCGATAAGGAGCGGAAAATTCCAAATTTCGCCGATCGGCCACGGAAAAAACGCAAATTTCGTTAGTCAGACCGGGAAAAATCGCGAATTTTGTCGATGATGCGTGGAAAATTTGAGAATTTCATTGGCCGGCAGCTGAAAAATCGTAAGTTTCTTAGTTTAATGGGGAAAAAACGCGAATTCTGTCAATTTGCAGCGGGAAAAAAATTTCAAATTTCGTCAAAATCAGTTAAGAATCGCGAATTTCGTTCATTGGGCACGAAAAAATCTCAAGTTTTGTCGATCGGGCTCGCAAAAATTGAAAATTTCATTGACCGGCAGCTGAAAAATCGTGAATTTCTTAGTTTATTGAAAAAAAAAACGCTAATTCTGTCAATTTGCAGCGGGAAAAAATTTCAAATTTCTTCAAAGTCAGTTAAGAATCGCGAATTTCGTTGGTTAATCGCAGAAAAATCGCGAATTTCGTCGATCAGTGGCGGAAAATCGCAAATTTTGTCGATCGGGCACGGAAAAATTCCAAATTTCATCGACCGGCAGCTGAAAAATAGTGAGTCTCTCAGTTTATTGAGAGAAAAAAAACACGAATTCTGTCAATTTACCTCGGGAAAAAAAATGCAAATTTCTTCAGTGTCAGTTAATAATCGCGAATTTAGTTGATTGAGCGCGGGAAAATCGTGAATTTCGTCGATCGGGCACGGAAAAATCGCGAGTTTTTTCGATCGGGCTCGGAAAAATTGCGAATTTCATTGGTCGGGCACGGAAATTTCGCGAATTTTGCCGATGATGAGCAGAAAAATTGAAAATTTTGTTGACTGGCTGCGGAAAAATCGCGAATTTCGTCTATCAGGGGCGAAAAAATCGCAAATTTTGTCGATCGGGCATGGAAAAATCCCGAATTTTGCGATCGGGGTCCGAAAAATTGCGAATTCCATTAGTCGAGCACGAAAAAATCGCGAATTTTGTCAATCAGGCCCCGAAGAATCGAAAATTCCGTCCACCGTGCGCGGGAAAAATAGCAAATTTCATCGATTAGGCACGGAAAAAAAGCGAACTTTGTTGATCGGGTCGGAAAAATTGCGAATTTTGTCTATCAGTTCTGAAAATTTTCGAATTTTGTCGATCAGACGCGGAAAAATCGCGAATTTCATTGACCAGACGGGGAAAAATCTCAAATTTCATTGATTGGGTACTTCTCTCCTCTTCGTTCATAAAGTTCACATTTTGTTTTTTTCGGCACGAGCCGCTTTTAATGCCTATGTTTGTTTTTTAGCACTTGTAATAAAACAAAATTTACTCCCCGAATAAAGCCAAGGAATATTATCACTCCTTGAAAACAATCCTTGCTATATCTGTGTTATATATACAAACGTAAACTGTTGATATATCCTTGCCAACTGAATTGAATAAGTTGACTAGGTAGGGGAACCTATAGGTGTAAAACTCCCCCCACCCCCACGAAACCATATTTTTTATCTGATATAGTCCACAGATCACCTCCCCGAAATAGAATTCTCTCCGTGTTACTGATGTGGCCCTCGACAACCCAGACATTTTTGTAAGTGGCCCTTCTCCAAAAAAGGTTGTGCACCTCTAGTATACATGTATATTAAAATTATTAGTAAACGTTTTAAAACATCAAGGAGACAAACAGAGGCTTTTCACAATAAGGCAAACAACGTCTGTATAGAAAATCACGGTCGTACACTGTCAGAAGAACTCGTCGATATACACTAAATTATACCTCATTTTTTAACAAATGACTTCTGTAATCTAAAAAAAAAAATCTTATTGAAAAAAAAAACATAATACAGTGAAACCTCTCTGTAAGGGCCACCTGCCGTTCCATTGAAAATTGGCCTTTATGAGGGGTGGCACTTGAATAGAGGTGATAAAAAAACAACTAAGGAAAATAACGAAATCAAAACCTATATATGTAGAATAGGTGGGATCGACTGTAGCTGAAAATTGGTGATGAATGCTTCTGATTAAACACTCTCTAGTATAGAAACAGAGTTTAATGTCTTGATTAACGCATAGATTATATTTACAGAGCACATTAACTATATACAGGGCTTAGGGGGATGAGGGGGAATTTCTTACGGCAGTTTACCGGCATTCAATCTATTTCGGAAGCCCGACCGGGTACGTCTCACCAGGTCAGTCCACAGAACAACTCTCTCTACATCGAACCTTAGCCCTCCGGCTGGGGTTCAGAATTACTCGCTCATCAGGTTTATTGTCTTATAGAATTTGTCCACTCCGTCAGTTCTCATGGGATTTTAGCTGCACCTCTTACTGTGGTCAGGATGTGGTTTAGATTGTTTTAGGAACCGCAAGCCACATCCACATATATGTGAAAAAACTGTCTATTAACATTTTCAAACTCTATACATGATTGAAAAAATTTTCTATTGAAGTTTGTTTACTTTTCATAATTTTTTCTCAGACAATTTTGGTTTCTGATTCTTTTACTTTATGGAACAAATTACTTAAATTTGCATCATTCATTAATGCCTTAGAATGACATTTTAGTTTATTTATTTATGTTAGCGTTTCCTGACAGGTGTAAAAATTGTGCTTCAATATGCATTCACAGTTTTAGTAAATGTAGAATCAGTTTTTCTAGATAACTTGTTATCCTTTGTGTGCCCACAACAAAGGGTCAAGTTTCCCCTCCAACCCAATCCCTACAGGTTGAAAGGTCAAACAAAGTGCGAGGAACAGCTGTTTGTCTCACTTGTGGAAAAGTTGGTGGACCTTCAGTGTGTTACCCCTGCCTTCTTTGTTACAAGTGCAGTTGTACGCTGAACTCTTATCTTTTGGTTCAGGAACTCAATATTTTTGTTTAGGATTTAAGGCACATGTGAAAAAAAAAATGGCCTTTATGAGGGTAGGTGCGGCCCCTAATAGGAGTAAATTTAACATTATGTCTATGAGAAAAATTTTCGTTCCTAAAAATATTGGCCCTTAATAGAGGTGGCCTTTAAAAGAAGTTTCGCTGTATTCATATTTTACATCTAGCAATCTACTTAAAAATATTCATAATTAATATTTTTATCATAGACTAATACTAAAGTATTGAAACAATCCCATTAAAGACGAAATCTTCCCGAAATTAACTTCAAAATTCAAAGCTTTTTAAAGAAATGAATCAATTCATACCCATCCTAAGCAAGCCTATTTACTTCTAAAGTGTTTCACTATTGTAAAACTGTAGCCCAATGGTTAGCGTACTCGTCTCGTAGACCTAAGATAGCTGGTTCGATTCCAAGGTCAGCAACATTTATTTTTCCCCACTTTCTTCAATTGACGTATATTGTAGCTCCTGTAACGGAGAAAAAAGAAAAAGATATTCGTCAATTAAGGCTGTTCTTAACTTCTCTGCTCAACAAGCGCAAAACGTTTTGACACATTTAAAAATTCATTTTTTAACGGAAAGGTATAAAATTGGAAAGCCTGGCCATGGAAACGATTTGGAATGGAATTGTTTTTTCCACTTTTTGATCAATCAATTATCTATCGAGTTATTAGCCATTTTGATCACGTGATAAACCCGTTTTTCGCCCGCTCTTGAGTGCTCTTTCTTTCTTCGCGCGGAAATTCGGTTCAAAACGCCCACTTTGACACTCTTTTCTGAAAGATCTATTGCGTTAGAAAAAAAAAAAAATGGAAAAAACAGCTCAATTACATAGTTTCTGAATAACAACACCAGCTTGTTTCATGCATTTTCGAACAAAAAGATATTAAAACTTATGTCAGAAAGTTGCCCTTTTCGATTTGAGAACAGCCTTAACGGAAAAATCATGGTAGCTGTGCTGCCAGGAAATTTTCCGTGAATTGAAAAAGTATTTCTGAGAATGTAACCCACTTATTCGATTAAAAGTACAAGGGATCTCACTAAGTAGGACGACTTCGTTCATAATTTTAACAATGATATAGTTATTGTTGCGATTGTTGCAACAGACCTAATTTACTTTGACATCTTAAGAAATAAAAAGGTTCGTTCAAATCATATTCTGCGACGAGATTTATGAATTATTTCTCTGGGCTTTTTTTTTTTTTTTTTTTTCCCCAGAGGCTCCTGTGGTCAGTGGGGATCTTTTTTTTTTTGCTCTTCATCACACAAAATCAACACGAGACATTCTCCCCAGGGAGGTGATAAACATATCAAGACCCTCTTCCTTCAGGGACCTACAGTCCTGCATCGGGTCGGGTTACCCGCTTTTATCCATACCCGACCCGATCCGCGGATCGAATCGGTCGAGTTGGCTCTGTATTTTTTCGTTGCGGTTCTTGTTCGGGTTGGGTTGACCTCTACTTTTTTTGCTGCGGGTTGAGTTGACTTGCTTTGTTTCGGGCTGGGGTCATTTTCGGGTTGAGTATTGACTCTTGCAGGTCAGAATCTGGTTGACAGGTTTTTTCAAAATAATGCCCACGATATTCTTTCAGGTTAAAAATCTATATATAATAAGACCTCAATAACAGGCACTCCAAAAAGCGGAAACTCTTTTAGCGAACACTATTTCAATTCCTAATATTTATATATTCGTAAGCTTCTTATAACTCTGAATAGTGAGCACTTCCCAATCTACACACCTGTAACATCTGTATTTATGCATAAACTATCCCAAATACGATGGATGTGTTTTTGTGTGCATCAAAAAAGAAATGTTGGTGATATTTTTTCTATATTCTGAGAGTAGAAAAATGGGTTCTTAACTGTACTGTAAAGAAAGAATAATCTGTGATAACATTTTTTTTATACATTTTATTTCTCATGCCATCCATTGAATAGGTACTCATTAATATTCAAATACGTATTTATTTTCATCTGAAACACAGTTCTGCTCAATCAACAACCCGACTTGCAAAAAACCTAAATACCCAAACCTCAATCACTATTCTAGGGGGAACCCGACCGCAGAAAGAAAATAAGAGTCATACCAATCCCCAAAAAGAGAATTAGGGATAATCCGACCCTATGCATGTTGATCCCGAGGTGTTCTCTATTCAGATGTTTTACTATAATTTGATATTAACTAATATAGATTTGTTCATTTTTCTATATAAAACATAAAATTGATTTTAGAAATATAATTGTAGATTACTTTTTATAATTGTATTGAAACAATATTTACTTTCCTTTCATTTCGGGTTGCGTTTAATGTATCGCGGATTTGGGTCGGGTACGGGTTGAAATATGTCGGGTTCGGGTGGAGTTGCGGGCTGAGGAATTTTTTTCTTCGTGTTGAATTCAAATTGAATTTTTGGTTTGAACGGTGCTGCGCGACAAATATTCCTCGTATCGAAGAAGCTGAAAAAAAGAGCCGCCTTCCGATAGATAGATGTGATGAGAACTTAAGAAATTCATTATAATTCGGTCAGTGCCATCAGTGGCGTATCATTTCGGAGGAGGTTGACATATAATAAAAGTTCCTAAGAAGAAATCACAAGAAATGAAGAAAATTCCGCTTTAAACAGGTTTTTTTATCATAGCATGGGACGCATTTATTATACAATTAAACCTGCTAAGATGAAATCGCATAGGAGTGGGGAAATGCTCGTTTTAGGCAGGTTTTCGTCTTTAGAAGTATAATTCTATGGTTATACCACATTTTATAAAACAGAATACTGAGAATTATCTATTAAAAGGCTTCTCAATAAATAGTAAATAAAACCGAAGTAAACATCAAATTTAAAACTATTTAACAGCGTTCTCATTCTGCCCCTTCCCTACCTACTTTAACACTTTCTAAGACTCATTTTGAAGCATACATGCATGACATTTGTAATACTTGAATCTTGAATAGCGTTTTCCATTTTAACATAAATGGGATACATTTGGAATAGCAGCTCCCTGATGATAACTTTTCCTAGATTGCCACGGCTCGAAAATCGGGTTAAACTGCCAAATTTGACAGTATTTTCTGAATTCTTTTTAATCATAAATTGTGGTTGATAAGAAGCTTTTTGTGTATTCGAGATTCAGAATCTCTCAATTAGATTTATGATGTATTTTAAAGCTTATTTCTAGTCAAAAAGTTACACAACCATAGAAAAAACTTTTTTGTCAATATTTTGTAATCCTATGTAAATAAAATAACACATCACAGCGCTGTAACGAGCTGAATAACAAGACTATAACGTAACAAGCATTTACATAAATTAATTTTTAACAAGTAATATAAAAATTTTGTTTTTAAAGTCAATTCCTACTTTATCTATGGGAATTTGGCGAAATATTAGATACACTTGCGTCACTTTTGGCGACTTATTTTGGCCGCGAAATTTGGCGATATTTGGCGACAGAACAGAGTCCCCCTATGGTAACCCCTTATTGAAAATACTTTCATTGATCTTCAATAACCAATGGCCGCCATTTTGTTTTCCATGCAAAACTAAAATTAATTAATTAAAATTTAATTAATTAATTAATATTTGAAAAAACTGTATTAGCATCAATTGTCATCCAGTACAAGTTTAAAAAAATTTTTTTCAACTTGCTAGGATGAATAATGAGTATTTTATTAACGATTGAAAATTTGGACAAGATAAATATATAAATAAATAAATATAGGGAGAGTGTGAGCTAATAGTAGGAATTGAAAAAAAAAAAGGTTCAAGCACTGTAAACTGAAATGTCTGAAATTCAGACATTTAAGAGTCTGAAACGCAGTGTTCAATTTTCAGACGTTTTAAAATGTCTTAAAATTTTCAGACACTTAAGTGTCTGAAACAAGAGTGTTCAATTTTAAGACATTTTAAAATGTCTTAAATTTTTCAGACACTTCTTACGTCTGAATTTCAGACATTTCAAATGTCTTAATTGCGGCCATCTTTGAGCCTTTTTTTTTTGGCCAATATGAAGCCATTTTTGACCAGTTTTATTTCTAAGCCATATATGCAGCCATGTTTGACCCCATTGAATCATTTTTTATAAATGGGAATAATTTGTTACCATAAAGCAGAGCTGATTTCAGCGTGGGAAAAATGGAATGCTTCTCTGCCCCCTGATTTTAGTGTACCCCGAATTGGGTATGAAATTTTCATAAAGCTGAAATTTTAAATTAGTTTTGACCTCATGAGGATTGTAATCAGTATTTTGTAGTTTTAGAATAGGATAATATCTGTATATATATATATATATATATATATATATATATTCACCTAAATATGTATTTATGTGATATCATATATGCCCTACGGCATCAAAAATGTTTATTACTTTTAGTGAGAACTTAAAATTAATTCTAGTCCAAAGATCTAGTATTCATTCTACCCCTCCCCCCACTGCCTTCATATATTGTTACAAGAAAATTAAGCCTGTTGGATGCCGTCAAATACATATTTGGATAAATATATCATTTTCTTTTGCCTAATCATGTTCTAAAAGTACAAAATATTTATTAAAATAAGTATAAGATCAAAACAAATGTAAAATATCAGCTTTATGGAAATTTCATACCAAATTTAGGGGCTAAAGGCCCATAGAAACAGTCCAGTTTGTCCACGCTGCAATCAGCTGTGCTTTATTACAAGAAGTTATTCCCATTTATATAAAATGATTCACTCCTTCAGAAAGAAACCCATCCTTTCTTTGTTGTATAATATTTTCCTATTTATTTATTTATTTTTTGACAGTATAGGAAATGTGGTTCTAATAAGTTCCAGTACCAGCGGCTTATATTCATTGGCGCCCCTCCCCCCTACTACATATTAGGGTGTAAAAAAATCGGATTTTTTCTTTTATTTAAATAGGATTTTTATGATTTTTTTCCCAGCATTCAAATACTGAACAGCTACAGAGAGTTTTAGGTTTCCAAAACAATTAGCCTTCTAATTGCTAACATGATCTATGTTTTTGCACTTTAATTAATAAAATTATAATTATTAATTAGTAATTACAGAAATTATAGAAACTGCAAATTAGTAGTTTCATTAGTTAATATCATAGAATAATGTTATATAGGTTAATATTGTAATAATTATGTAAAACTTTATTAAATATGAGTGATATTTAACATTTATTAAAATTATTAATAACTGAATTTAATATTAAATAGTTAACACTACTTCAAATTAATAATTATTAAACAATTAACTGTCTAATTAGTAACACATTATACATTTTAAAGCTTTAATTATTAAAATGATAATTAATAATGTAGTAAAAACATATATAATGATCACTTATAAACATATTAAGTAAAATAATGCTATAAAGTGATAAAATATCATTTATTAAGATTGACGATCGTTTCGTCGCACCAACGGCGAGATTTTCAAAATCATACACGATAGAAAATATTTTCACATAATTTAAAAATAATAAACATAGTAAATAATGTCACGAGACATGATGGATAATGAAATATTGCAAACATAAAATAAATTAAAATTAAATTAGTTATTTGTCATTAGTTATTACTAATCCACGTTCACAAATAACTAATTTAATTTTAATTTATTTTATGTTTGCAATATTTCATTATGCATCATGCCTCGTGACATTATTTACTATGTTTATTATTTTTAAATTATGTGAAAATATTTTCTATCGTGTATGATTTTGAAAATGTCGCCGTTGGTGCGACGAAACGATCGTCAATCTTAATAAATGATATTTTATCACTTTATAGCATTATTTTACTTAATCTAATAATGTAGTATTCGTTTTAGAATGAAAAGGAGGCACTCATGAGGAAATATATTAGTAATGTGTTTAGTAATGATATAAGAAAAAAAAAAAAGAATTAATTTTTAGTGAGATAAATAAAGTGTCCTTAATTTTAAACAATTTTATGAATCACAAATTAAACGAGTTGGATGTGCCAATCCCAAAACTTTCTTCTATCTTATACATCTTAATATTTCAAAACCTAGTTACACATGTTAATACTGCAATATTATTAGTTCAATACTATACCAACTTTGATTTTCATCTTAAATTTCTGCTCAAGTCAATTAAACGGACTAAAAACGAGTTAATCTATATCATGATATTTGTTAAAATTATTAATTTTTCCTTATTCTGTCGTTATCAGCTGTTTGCATAGCAGGAAGTGAGTTCCCGCCGCTGCATGAGCCGCCGATGCACAATAGAACTACGAAAAATCAACAAAAGTATACAAAAATCGCTAGCACGGAGCCCCTTTACCGCGCAGTATTTCCAAATTCAAGGAGAACCTGTTGGCCAAAGCCAAAAACAAGCACAAACATTTTGGTTCAATTGTATGCATAATTTTATACGCTGTTCGATGGTACAATAATGAAAATGGCACAGAGATCGGAATTATAGCGCCCCCTTCTTTCGGAATTTTTTCAAGTTCAGGGAAGACTTGTTTGCCATAGACAGAAACATGCACAAAAAATTTGGTTCAATTATATGGATAACTTCATACACTTTTCGATGATACAATAATGAAAATGGTACAGACATCGCAATTATAGTGCCCCCTTCCGGCAGAATTTTTCCAAATTCAGGGAGGACCTTCGTGACATGACCAAAAATAAACACATAAAATTTGGTTCAATTCTATGCATAACTTCATACACTTTTCGGCGGTACAATATTCAAAATGGCACAAAAATTGTACAAAAATCGCTATTACAGCGCCCTCTACGAGCGATGTTTTTACAAATTAAGGGAGGACTTCCTTGCCATAGCCAAGAACTTAAAATTTTTTTTTGGTTCAATTCTATGCATAACTTCATACACTTTTGGACGGTACAATATTCAAAATCGCACAAAAATCGCTATTACAGCGCCCCCTACCGGCGAATTTTTTCCAAATTTAGGGAGGACCTGCTTGCCATAGCCAAAAACTTAAAATAAAAATTTGGTTCAATTCTATGCATAACTTCATACACTTTTCGATGGTACAATATTCAAAATCGCACAAAAAACACATTTACAGCGCCCCCTACCGGCGAATTATTCCAAATTCAGGGAGGACCTGCTTGTCATATCCAAGAACTTAAACTAAAAATTTTGTTCAATTCTATGCATAACTCCATACACTTTTGGATGGTACAATATTCAAAATCGCACAAAAATTGTTATATCAGCGCCCCCTACCGGCGAATTTTTTCCAAATTCCGGGAGGACCTGCTTGCCATAGCCAAAAACTTATAATAAAATTTTGGTTTAATTCTATACATAACTTCATACACTTTTTGATGGTACAATGGCGACAGACAGACGGACAGACGGACGGACTGACAGACGGACAGACGGACAGACGGACGGACTGACAGACGGACAGACGGACACACAGACAGACAGACATTTTCTATAAACATGTTTTTTGGAATCTCTGACCCCTAAAACATGCAAATCCGTCGAAAACCGGAAGTCGAAAAAAATTTCGATTACAATACTTTCTTCTATTGAAGATAGAAGAAAGTAAAAATACAATTAAAAAACAGCCTGTTTTAATAATATCGTGTTTTTTCTAAGGAAATAAAGTTCTATTATTTTTGCAAGGTCTTGGGCACATGAATTTAGAAATGATGTTGAATGGGAAGTTTTTTACAAGAAATCTCTGGCTACAACTACAGGTGAATTTTAAAAAAATGGCCCAGAAGAAATAGAAAGTAATTACAGAATTAATAAAAACTGCAAATAAGTAATTTCATTAGTTAGTAGCACAAATAAATAACAAAACTAAAAAATATTATTTGCAGTTCGTTTTGCATTTGTAGTTAGAAAAAATACTGTTAATCACCAAAACTTAAACTTACACACATATATATATGTATGCTAACCAAAAAAATTATGAAAATGAGTTAAACCCATTCATACACAAATACAGAATAAATATAAGGCTAACCAGTTATATCTGAAATCCTCAAAATATTTATATAGCAGCATTATTACATCTCAGTGGGGAATATTAGCTTTCAATGATTCATTTTTTTTTCTTTTTAAGAAAAGTTTTGCTGCCTTTTCAATTCTTATTTTTTTTATTTAGTATATATAAATTTGAAAGAAAAAAAGACATTTATTCAACCTATACTGAAGAAGCTCTTGCTGTGCTTAACATTTTTATACCAATTAGTTCTTTTTCTCTTATGCATTCATTTACAATTTAGCTGTTGAGCAGATGCCACTCTTTCATTCTTCTTTGACTCGAGATTGCGATTAATTTAGTATTACAAAAGTAGAATGGGAAACTAAGACACTGACTATTTATTCTTTTATCTACAGAAATTTTATACACTTGCTATATTTATTTTATATAAAATAATGCATAAATTGATTACCTACAGGAAATTATGACACTGTAAATTATATTAGATTTAAATATCATTTTTAAATTAAACCATTTTATATTGGATAAAAAAACATGCTTTTTACAAACTTAACTGTTTTTAATTTCTCACAATACTCAGGAATTAAGCTTAGAAATAATTATTTAATGCTCTTTTTTTTGTTTATTCATAAGTCAAAATACCTGTAGATACTTTCAAATTATGTTAATGTTAGATTTAAAAACTTTTTCTTTGACATTTTAAACATTTAATTTTTTTTTAAATTTAATCAATGATTTTTTTAAAAATCGGTTGATTAAAATCACGGTTTAATCGCTGATTTCAATCAACTGATTAAGATCGTTGACACCCTACTACATATACAGTAACAAAAAATTAAACGTATTGATGACTTAATATATATATATATATATATATATATGAATGGATGAATATATCCTTTGTCTTTAACTTCATCCTATACTAAAAGTATGCAATATGATATATAATCAGTACAACCAATTGTTTTGCGAAAATGGATGCATTCTTCGATAATAATAAAAAATAATCCTGTAAAAAAAAAAAAAAAAAAAAAAAAAAAAAAAATCAGAAAAATTTTGACTTTGAAAGTTGTCAGAAAATTTCTGTGTCTTAAAATTTAAATATGTTATACAGATGAAACACAGGAAATACATATAAATGTAGTTTTTATATTTTGAACAAGTTTTCATAGTCTAAAAAAAATATTTCATCGTGCAATTAAATACTGCAGAAATTTTGAACTTTTTAATAAAGCTTTACTTCACATAGGAACAATTTAAAATGTATTTATAAAACATTAAAAATTTCACCATAACTTCAATTCTGATGCGTTTATAATTATTTTTCATTTGTTATATCCACCGTCTGAAACAAAAATGTCCATAGCATATACAAAACTTAAATATATTTTAAGCAATAAAACAAAGTAAATAATGATTTATTTCCTTACTTATTTTATAGTAAATCATTAAGCTATTATTATTATAGAAAAGTATTTTTAATAAAATTAACTATTAAAAAATGGAACATTTCTATTTTATTACTTATAATCATAAAGTCACAATAATTTGTTTGATTTATCTATCATACACATAGTTTAGATGGCATAAATTGACTAATGCAAAACAATTAAAAATTACTTTCAAAACAAATAATGTTATGTGGATTATTTCTAAGATTTTTTTAAGTTGGCATTTCCGAATTAAGGAAAAAAAAAATGTTTTACTACATAAGTTATTTCAGTTTGAAAATTTATTTCACAAAAATCAGTAGTTTTGAAATGTTTTTAATTTAATAATCCCCTCCCTCCGTAAAAGCACATATCTTATTCTAAAATACAAAAAATGAATCACAACAAGTGTTTGATTATTTTACAATTTTCCTATAATATTAAAAGTTGAGTGAAATACATGTTCTACTCAGTGAAAAGACAATTTAATTAAAATTCGGGTAAATAAAATAGAGTTTTAACCGCGAAAGAAAATATTATGAGGAATTTAATATATTGATAAAACCCGTTGATTAAACTGATGGAATTATTTTACATATCGATTAAATTTATTAACAGACCAAAGTCGAAAAAAGGCTACTAAACCAAAGCTGAGTATTTCTTTTTCAGCAAATGATTCAACATTTTTTTCGATTTTGCTTTATTTTTTATATAGATTATAAACTAATCAAGTTTTTATATAATATTTACTGACATTTTTACAGACAAATTAATAGTTTTGTAGTATTTCTCTAATAATTAAATTTCTCTAATACATTTATTTTCATGCGCGTGCATCTTACAATCTTATCGCTCCATGGATGAAGCAAACGATATTTTTAAAAGTTGAGAATTTATACCAGTTGCATGGCAACAAACGATATCCGATGCTGATATTTATATTTCTTCATGTTCTATTTGTTCGTCTTGTGAGTGTTTTATTAAATGTTGTGGTGTGACTCAAAAATGGCTTATTTATTCAATATAAATACGCAGACAAGCGCTAAATTGGTGACCCGTACTGGAGCACGTTAAAAGAACTCTGTAATAAGTGAGTAATATTTCATTTTATTTTGGAAAATGACAGAAATTAGCGCTGTTCGTATTCCACCGTATAACTTTAATGATGTCGGTCTTTGGTTCGCAATGTGTGAACATTCATTTGAATTAGCTCATCCAAAGGCCATAACAGAAAGTCGAACTAAATTTAATTATATTTCGGCTAACTTACCTCCAAATGCCGCATCTGTTGTACGGGATTTAATTATCAAACCGTCAGATAATACACCATATGAGGATTTAAAAATGGAATTAATAAAACGGACAAGCGACTCGTCAAAATCTGAAATAAGGAAATTGTTAGCTGGTGAACAGCTCGGTGATAGTAAACCCAGTGATCTTTTAAGAGTAATGCAAAGAAGAGCTGAGTCCCACAATGTATCCGATGAATTGATGTTGGAATTATTTATTTCGCATTTACCATCATATGTACAGAGCATTTTAGCATCTATCTCACCGCTGTCACTTGATAAAGCAGCCGAAATTGCTGACCGAATTTTGGAATATAATCCCACCGCAATAAATGCTGTTTCAGTACCATCAAATGCTAATTCAGAAATTTTATGTGAAATAAAAAAACTGAATGATCGAATTAAACAACTGGAATTACGTAGGCCACGAAGCCCTTTTCGTCGGCGTTCCTTTGGGAGGAATCGTAGCATTTCAAAAGATTCCAGACAGCAATGTTGGTATCACGAAAAATTTGGCGAAAAGGCCAAGAAATGCTCCGAACCTTGTTCATTTTCAAAAAACACAGACGGCGAGGTGTAGCGGCGACAGCCACCTTGCATAAAATATCTCGTCGCCTCTTTTTAAAGGATCGAAAGACCAATATAAATTATTTATGCGACACAGGCTCCGACATCAGTATTATTCCAGCGTCATTTTCCCACAAGAAAAATACCCCTTTTATGACCCTAACTGCTGCGAATACCTCAAGAATTAATGTATATGGAGAAAAGCTTTTGACACTTGATTTCAATCTCAGAAAAACTTTTCGCTTTCCCTTTTTAATAGGTGATGTAAGCACTCCAATTATCGGCGCTGATTTCCTATATCATTTTAATCTAATTCCAGATCTTCGTAATAAAAAGTTAGTGGATAATGTTACAAATTTAGCTACTCCCGGCCATATACATACAGCATCTGTTCATTCTATCAAAACTGTTTCGGGAAATAGTATTTATCATAAATTACTACTTAAATTTCCAGATATAACTAAACCTCCTCGTGCTGATCAACAAATAAAACATTCAATATTTCACCATATAGAAACTACCGGATCTCCTGTCCACGCCAAACCAAGAAGATTAGCTCCAGACAGATTAAAAACAGCCAAAGCCGAATTTCAGCAAATGCTTGATCTTGGTCACGAACGACAGCATTTCATCCTCAAGCAAATGGTTTAGTTGAACGATTCCACAGAGTCTTAAAGAGCGCATTAAAGGCTCATGAGCATAGTAAGTGGACCGAGAGTTTGCCTGCAGTTCTACTTGGTATACGAGCTGCTGTGAAACCTGATATAAAAGCTTCAAGTGCTGAGTTAGTTTATGGCATTTCACTCACACTACCAGCTGAAATGTGTTCAGAAATCCCATCTTTGGTATCTTGCGACAATAATTTCATCCAACAATTGAAAGAGAGAATGAATAGTTTAAAACCTTCATATACATCTGCTCACGGACACTCAAAATTTTTTGTTCACCCTAAATTGAAGGATTGCACGCATGTGTTTCTCCGATTAGATAAAGTCCTTCCATCCTTATCTCAACCTTATTCTGGCCCTCATGAAGTTCTATCGAGAAATGACAAGCACATAACCATAATCATAAATGGAAAGAAAAGTTGTGTTTCACTTGATAGAGTTAAACCTGCATTTGTGTTCAGTGATTTACCAAGTAATACAGATAATCCTGAAACTAAAAGTTTTCCAGTAGATAGCCAGCCAGTAAAATCAGAAGAACCAACTACCAAATCAGGTAGACGAGTAAGATTTCCTAAAAGACTGATAACTGAAATAAACTATACTTCATACAATTGATTTTTTTTATAAATATATGTGTTGTGTTATTTACATGCATCTTGTATTTTCACATTGTTTCTTTTGTTGTATCGTTCCTTCGTCACTGGGGGGATACTCATGTAGTATTTCTCTAATAATTAAATTTCTCTAATACATTTATTTTCATGCGCGTGCATCTTACAATCTTATCGCTCCATGGATGAAGCAAACGATATTTTTAAAAGTTGAGAATTTATACCAGTTGCATGGCAACAAACGATATCCGATGCTGATATTTATATTTCTTCATGTTCTATTTGTTCGTCTTGTGAGTGTTTTATTAAATGTTGTGGTGTGACTCAAAAATGGCTTATTTATTCAATATAAATACGCAGACAAGCGCTAAAGTTTATACTCACATAAAAAATATATAATACTGCAACTTCCTTTTTCAAAATTATAATGCAAAAAATGGTGACAGATTTGGGTGTTAATACACAAGCAACAAAAGCAATACTGTGCTTCTATTGCTTATGTCAAGCAAAGGTCAGATTATTTTCCATAAGAAACTTTTATTTATAAAGTGGAGAATAAAAGAATTATAAACAATTTCAATAATCCTGAAAATGATATAAATTTAGTTAAAAAAAACACAAAATATTCACATCTTGTAAAAATACTGAAAAATATTTATTGGACATAAGATACAAATTTGATAAATACATATTATTCTTATTCGTAACTTAAATAATTAATATAATGTTCGAGATATGTTCACAATTATGTTCGAGAAAAGTTCTATTTCGACATGAAAATTATATATTTTTAAATAATCGCGTAAAATTTTTACCTTGCTAATATATCCTTAAATGTGAAATGTAAATCCATTTTTAATATAACCACCGATAAAACACACACTTTATTCTTTTTTTCTTTGCTTTATACATTCAGACAGATTAATGTTGTGAATTGAGTAATGTAGTAAATTATTTAAATATAATCATTCCAGGAATTCAATACAGTTATTTCATAACTGCTTTCTTATTACTCAATCTACGGAAGCACAAATAACGATTAATTTTTAAACATAGTGACTGCAGGAAATTTGAAGAACAAAAATATAGATCAAATTCCCCCTAAAAAATTTATAACATTATAGTTGCGTATACACGCATCGAACTAGCACAAGCACAATACACAAATATGAATAATTACGGAATTTTTTATATAAAAATATCAGGATTCGGGACCGACTTCTTCAATCAAGGAAATTAATGAAAAGACATTCCGTTTTAACGTGCCAAACGCCAGTGGACTTTGAACAAAGGGAAATAGGCGAAGTCAGCGCTTTAACCCAGTGCTTTGTCTCAGCCTAGGGTTTACTCTAAGATGAGATCATTAAAACTTTTTATCAGCCAGAAACAGAACAGTGAATAAGAAGAAATCAGAAATATTTTATTTTCTTTATTTAGTATTTTTCATAATGCGTTGTCTTTATCAATTAATATACTTATTACAGTTTTCGTATTTTCAGACATACAGGAAACATACTTTAAATACAGATTTTGTTGTAGCACTTGCAAAAATCATATCGAAATTTGATAAAGCACAAGCACTGGAAAGGAAGGTGTCGGGGAGGTGAATTATCACTATCCGTATTTTTAAATTTAATTAATTATATTTTCTTTATGTCTGATTATTAAAAAAATTATTATTTTTTCTTTGAATGGGTATATAATAGTTAAACGCTAAGAGAAAATGTTATTAAGAATTTTCCTTCAGAGAAGCTCCAACCTCCCACACCTGAACCCTCCGCAGAATATTTTAATTCTGTTCTTTTCGTGTTTATACATTTTATGTTAAACGGGGAGGGGAGTTCAAGTGGGAAAAGTCCCCTGAAATAAAGAAAATATATAATAATTAAAAGAAACGCTGTTCTCCTTTTTGAAAAATTTCATTAGAAACATACTTTTGAAAAGAAACGCTGTTCTCCGTTTTGAAAAATGCCATTAGAAACATACTTTTGAACTATTAATATTTCTTAACTGTTACATTTTTATATTTCTTTTTATATTGATATCTTTAACAATTGTCTTGTACGATGAGTTCTTGGCAAGAGATTCATAGTTTAGTCTATTTCATGTATATGTTCTGCATTTAGAAAAACGGATTAAACTATAGACCGCAGGGACATGTGTTACAAAATCTTGCCCTTCCCTACATTTCTTTCTGCTGGTACTCATATCACTTAGTATTTAGTTGTGCGGTCCCTCCTTCGACGTTCTTGCGAACGCCAATGACAGCAAGTAATTTTTGAAAATCTTTATATTTTGTGAAAAGCAATTATTCAATTATTTGTTGGGCCAAAAATAACCTAGTTTGAATATTTAGTAGGCGAACTTATACAATTTTCTCAGACGTCCCATGACTTAATAAAATTACTTCTTTCATAAAGTTATACCAAATTTGTGCATACATACCATATGATTGCAATATTTCATTATGCATCATGTCCCGTGACATTATTTACTATGTTTATTATTTTTAAATTATGTGAAAATATTTTCTATCGTGTATGATTTTGAAAATGTCGCCGTTGGTGCGACGAAACGATCGTCAATCTTAATAAATGATATTTTATCACTTTATAGCATTATTTTACTTAATCTAATAATGTAGTATTCGTTTTAGAATGAAAAGGAGGCACTCATGAGGAAATATATTAGTAATGTGTTTAGTAATGATATAAGAAAAAAAAAGAATTAATGTTTAGTGTGATAAATAAAGTGTCCTTAATTTTAAACAATTTTATGAATCACAAATTAAAAAATACAATTAAATAACAGCATGTTTTAATAATATCGTGTTTTTTCTAAAGAAATAAAGTTCTATTATTTTTGCAAGGTCTTGGGCACATGAATTTAGAAATGCTGTTGAATGGGAAGTTTTTTACAAGAAATCTCTGGCTACAACTACAGGTGAATTAAAAAAAAAATGGCCCAAAAGAAATAGAAAGTAATTACAGAATTAATAAAAACTGCAAATAAGTAATTTCATTAGTCAGTAGCACAAATAAATAACAAAACTAAAAAATATTATTTGCAGTTCGTTTTGCATTTGTAGTTAGAAAAAATACTGCTAATCACCAAAATTTAAACTTACACACATATATGTGTATGCTAACCAAAAAAATTATGAAAATGAGTTAAACCCATTCATACACAAATACAGAATAAATATAAGGATAACCAGTTATATCTGAAATCCTCAAAATACTTATATAGCAGCATTATTACATCTCAGTTAGGAATATTAGCTTTCAATGGTTCATTTTTTTTTTTCTTTTTAAGAAAAGTTTTGCTGCCTTTTCAATTCTTATTTTTTTATTTAGTATATATAAATTTGAAAGAAAAAAAAACATTTATTCAACCTATACTGAAGAAGCTCTTGCTGTGCTTAACATTTTTATACCAATTAGTTCTTTTTCTCTTATGCATTCATTTACAATTTAGCTGTTGAGCAGATGCCACTCTTTCATTCTTCTTTGACTCGAGATTGCTATTAATTTATTATTACAAAAGTAGAATGGGAAACTAAGACACTGACTATTTATTCTTTTATCTACAGAAATTTTATACACTTGCTATATTTATTTTATATAAAATAATGCATAAATTGATTACCTAAAGAAAATTATGACACTGTAAATTATATTAGATTTAAATATCATTTTTAAATGAAACCGTTTTATGTTGGATAAAAAAACATGCTTTTTACAAACTTAACTGTTTTTAATTTCTCACAATACTCAGGAATTAAGCTTAGAAATAATTATTTAATGCTCTTTTTTTTGTTTATTCATAAGTCAAAATACCTGTAGAAACTTTCAAATTATGTTAATGTTAGATTTAAAAACTTTTTCTTTGACATTTTAAACATTTAATTTTTTTTTTAATTTAATCAATGATTTTTTTAAAAATCGGTTGATTAAAATCACGGTTTAATCGCTGATTTAAATCAACTGATTAGGATCGTTGACGCCCTACTACATATACAGTAACAAAAAATTAAACGTATTGATGACTTAATATATATATATATATAATATATACATATGAACATGTAATTATATGTTTGGATGAATATATCCTTTGCCTTTAATTTCATCCTACACTAAAAGTATGCAATATGATATATAATCAGTACAATCAATTGTTTTGCGAAAATGGATGCATTCTTCGATAATAATAAAAAATAATCCTGTAAAAAAAATCAGAAAAATTTTGACTTTGAAAGTTATCAGAAAATTTCTGTGTCTTAAAATTTAAACATGTTATACAGATGAAACACAGGAAATACATATAAATGTAGTTTTTATATTTTGAACAAGTTTTCATAGTCTAAAAAAATTATTTCATCGTGCAATTAAATACTGCAGAAATTTTGAACTTTTTAATAAAGCTTTACTTCACATAGGAACAATTTAAAATGTATTTATAAAACATTAAAAATTTCACCTTAACTTCAATTCTGATGCTTTTATAATTATTTTTCTTGTGTTATATCCACCGTCTGAAACAAAAATGTCCATAACATATACAAAACTTAAATATAATTTTAAGCAATAAAACAAAGTAAATAATGATTTATTTCCTTACTTATTTTATAGTAAATCATTAAGCTATTATTATTATAGAAAAGTATTTTTAATAAAATTAACTATTAAAAAATGGAACCTTTGTATTTTATTACTTATAATCATAAAGTCACAATAATTTGTTTGATTTATCTATCATACACATAGTTTAGATGGCATAAATTGGATAATGCAAAACAATTAAAAGTTACTTTCAAAACAAATAATGTTATGTGGATTA
Source organism: Maratus speciosus (assembly GCA_963932465.1). NCBI lineage: Eukaryota > Metazoa > Arthropoda > Arachnida > Araneae > Salticidae > Maratus > Maratus speciosus. Next base: position 609,414,798 of record OZ010790.1, read on the forward strand.
TTTCTAAGATTTTTTTAAGTTGGCATTTCCGAATTAAGGAAAAAAAATGTTTTACTACATAAGTTATTTCAGTTTAAAAACTTATTTCACAAAAATCAGTAGTTTTGAAATGTTTTTAATTTAATAATCCCCTCCCTTCATAAAAGCACATATCTTATTCTAAAATACAAAAAATGAATCACAACAAGTGTTTGATTATTTTACAATTTTCCTATAATATTAAAAGTTGAGTGAAAAACATGTTCTACTCAGCGAAAAGACAATTTAATTAAAATTCGGGTAAATAAAATAGAGTTTTAACCGCGAAAGAAAATATTATGAGGAATTTACTATATTGATAAAACCCGTTGATTAAACTGATGGAATTATTTTACATATCGATTAAATTTATTAACAGACCAAAGTGAAAAAAAGGCTACTAAACCAAAGCTGAGTATTTCTTTTTCAGCAAATGATTCAACATTTTTTTCGATTTTGCTTTATTTTTTATATAGATTATAAACTAATCAAGTTTTTATATAATATTTACTGACATTTTTACAGACAAATTAATAGTTTATACTCACATAAAAAAATATATAATACTGCAACTTCCTTTTTCAAAATTATAATGCAAAAAATGGTGACAGATTTGGGTGTTAATACACAAGCAACAAAAGCAATACTGTGCTTCTATTGCTTATGTCAAGCAAAGGTCAGATTATTTTCCATAAGAAACTTTTATTTATAAAGTGGAGAATAAAAGAATTATAAACAAGATCAATAATCCTGAAAATGATATAAATTTAGTTAAAAAAAACACAAAATATTCACATCTTGTAAAAATACTGAAAAATATTTATTGGACATAAGCTACAAATTTCATAAATACATATTATTCTTATTCGTAATTTAAATAATTAATATAATGTTCGAGATATGTTCACAATTATGTTCGAGAAAAGTTCTATTTCGACATGAAAATTATATATTTTTAAATAATCGCGTAAAATTCTTACCTTGCTAATATATCCTTAAATGTGAAATGTAAATCCATTTTTAATATAACTACCGATAAAACACACACTTTATTCTTTTTTTCTTTGCTTTATACATTCAGACAGATTAATGTTGTGAATTGAGTAATGTAGTAAATTATTTAAATATAATCATTCCAGGAATTCAATACAGTTATTTCATGACTGCTTTCTTATTACTCAATCTTCGGAAGCACAAATAACGATTAATTTTTAAACATAGTGACTGCAGGAAATTTGAAGAACAAAAATATAGATCAAATTCCCCTAAAAAATTTATAACATTATAGCTGCGTATACACGCGTATACACGCATCGAACTGGCACAAGCACAATACACAAATATGAATAATTACGGAATTTTTTATATAAAAATATCAGGATTCGGGACCGACTTCTTCAATCAAGGAAATTAATGAAAGGACATTCCGTTTTAACGCGCCAAACGCCAGTGGACTTTGAACAAAGGGAAATAGGCGAAGTCAACGCTTTAACCCAGTGCTTTGTCTCAGCCTAGGGTTCACTCTAAGATGAGATCATTAAAACCTTTTATCAGCCAGAAACAGAACAGTGAATAAGAAGAAATCAGAAATATTTTATTTTCTTTAGTTAGTATTTTTCATAATGCGTTGCCTTTATCAATTAATATACTTATTACAGTTTTCGTATTTTCAGACATACATACTTTAAATACAGATTTTGTTGTAGCACTTGCAAAAATCATATCGAAATTTGATAAAGCACAAGCACTGGAAAGGAAGGTGTCGGGGAGGTGAATTATCACTATCCGTATTTTTAAATTTAATTAATTATATTTTCTTTATGTCTGATTATTAAAAAAATTATTATTTTTTCTTTGAATGGGTATATAATAGTTAAACGCTAAGAGAAAATGTTATTAAGAATTTTCCTTCAGTGAAGCTCCAACCTCCCACACCTGAAGACTCCGCAGAATATTTTAATTCTGTTCTTTTCGTGTTTATACATTTTATGTTAAACGGGGAGGGGAGTTCAAGTGGGAAAAGTCCCCTGAAATAAAGAAAATATATAATAATTAAAAGAAACGCTGTTCTCCTTTTTGAAAAATTTCATTAGAAACATACTTTTGAAAAGAAACGCTGTTCTCCGTTTTGAAAAATGTCATTAGAAACATACTTTTGAACTATTAATATTTCTTAACTGTTACATTTTTATATTTCTTTTTATATTGATATCTTTAACAATTGTCTTGCACGATGAGTTCTTGGCAAGAGATTCATAGTTTAGTCTATTTCATGTATATGTTCTGCATTTAGAAAAACGGATTAAACTATAGACCGCAGGGACATGTGTTACAAAATCTTGCCCTTCCCTACATTTCTTTCTGCTGGTACTCATATCACTTAGTATTTAGTTGTGCGGTCTCTCCTTCGACGTTCTTGCGAACGCCAATGACAGCAAGTAATTTTTGAAAATCTTTATATTTTGTGAAAAGCAATTATTTAATTATTTGTTGGGCCAAAAATAACCTAGTTTGAATATTTAGTAGGCGAACTTATAGACGTCCCATGACTTAATAAAATTACTTCTTTCATAAAGTTACACCAAATTTAGTACATGGAAAAGTCTTTGAAACATCTTTCTTCCATTCGAAAAAAAATTCTGATGGTGCTGACATGCATATTCCAGTACAGTTGTGCATAAAGTCATTAGAGATCTGATACAATTGTACTGCACTCAGACGCTTAAGTGTCTAAATTTCTAAATGTCTTAATTTCAGACATATCACTATTATTCAGACATCTTTTTGTGTTTATTTATATCATTATCATATTAAGACACTTATGTGCCTTAAATTTAGACATGTATGATGTCTTAAATTTCATATTTAGACACTTAAGTGTCTGAATTACTGTTTCAGTCACATTGGTGTCTGAATTTAAGACGCCTCTATTTGCAGTGAGGCTTTGGAGTTCGTACTGCGATGTCACAATCTCTGAATCACCTGAAATCGCAGATTTCCAACTGATAAATAGCAAGAGTAAACTTTTTATTAATGTTTTATAAAGTAATTAAAATAATGCACTTTTAATCCCCATAGGTCACGTTTTACATAATAAAACGCGTGTAAAGAGAGCCTGTGCATAAAGGAAGCTTGGCTGAAATAGCTATTTCATAGTCTCTGCGAAATACCACACTCTCTAAGATGAAAATCTGTCTAAAATGGAATATTTTTCTGCTTACTTTTGAATTTTATATTAGCATGTTTCATTGTATTTTGTAAAACTTTCGTTTGGTATTTTCTGCAAATTTCGGAGGGGGCTGGAGGCTGGAGCCCCATCAGCCCACCCCCTGAATACGCCACTGAGTGCCAGTCTACGAATTATTCGTTACATTCTGAATTACAGTCGATTACAGCCTTTTGTAATATTCTCCCAGTCTGATTCCAATCACTCATAACCAAGGATAAACTTATTTCGAACATTTTTCCTGTTATCCTTTGCGAAAGATCTCTCATTTTCACAATTTTTATTTCGGCAACACATTATTGCACGAATAATTTTTCTTTCTCTTTTCTTTTCCGATCAAGGAGTTCTTTCTATTCGTGATTTCCTTCTTACATTAATCTATAACCGAATAGATTCTTGGGTGCCGAAACCTGTTCCACATGATGTTCAGAAGCACGCGATCTTCGAGCTTCCGATTTTTGATACTCGATTAATGTGTGCAAAAGCGAAGATCACATGGATTTAGGGGACGATAGATGGCGTTAGAGGTTCAAGTTTCCGGGATAGGAGTGTAACACGAGGAGAGAAAATGATTATATGTTTCATTTCATTTGTTGCTATTTTATACGTGTTAAACGTCAGGGATATTTAATAATAACGGTTTTTATGCGAGGGCCTCCATTATCTGAAAGCAGTTTTTTTATAGGCTATTTTTAAAGAGTGTGAAAGCGATTGAACGATGGCGATAGGAAATATAACACATTAGCATGCGAATTTAAATGATATTCATTATTCAAGGAACTTAGTGGAAGATGATAAAATTATTATCGCTGCTTGGCGGTGATTGTGGCAAAGCTAAAAAAATACTAAATTTTACAGGAAAGAATGTTTTAAGTTTACATTTTTGAATGTATTAAATTATTTGTCATAAACTATTTACACTTTTTAAAGAATCTACAATTATATTTCTCATAGATATAAATTTACCATTAAATTTGTATCGCCTTGTTCATTTGCATCGTTGTTCAAGTTATGATCACTTGGACTTTTAACACTTATTCAAACGAAATGAGCCTCTATTATAGAAAAAATATTATCACCGAAGTTGACCTAAGTCAAAATGTGCCACCACCACGGCCGTGCCATTTATGATAAAATTACCCGGATCATGGTAAGGAACGATTGTTATATTGTGGAAGAAAATCTATTCCAATCACGTAATCACGAATCCCCTATTAGCGAAAGGGCACTTGCCTACAAATTTTAAGGCTTCGAAAATTTCCTGGTGATTAATGTAAAATATCTTGATATAATAAAAAATTTAGAACGTCCTGATTTATGACACAAATTATATAAATTAAAATTGTTAGTGATATCATAAGGGTATAACGTTTCTGTATATTCAAGTTTCACGTTTTTCATAGTGCGCCCAAAATATTTCTAATTTCTTTGCATTTGTATATGTGTCAAAATTTTAGATAACTGCTTTAATTTAATGGCTATCTCATTTATAAAATCGCATTTTTTTCGCCATCATAAATATGTGTTTTTCAAGTTTGCGGAGTATTAATTCGGGCTTCCTTAACATCATGTTTGACTTTACTAAATTATTTTTTCCTGAAGAAATTTGAGTGCTAATAATAATACAACTTGTGTACAAGGACCTGATTGTCGAAAAGGCAACCGGTGCAATTGCCTGGAGCTCCCGACTCTAAAAGTGACCCCAAAGCCTAAAATCCTAAAATCCAAAGGCGTTCAAAGGTAATAAAAAGTATCCATTTTTCTTAAAATGGGTACTAATTATGGCTAAAAATATATTATAAGCACATACGCTCTCTAAATAGATCTTTACCTTAGGTTCTTATGTGATGTTTCTTGTGCTCTTTGTGTTTGTTCACGACGATTCTTAGCAATTGATTTACATTTGCGCAATTAGACTATATAGTAATTTTTCTACACTTCTTTCGTGTAGCGGAAGTTCAGATAGTATGGAATGGTCGGAACATATGGAATACTTCATTATCTGGAGTAATACAGTGTTGCAGCCAAGTGTAAAACTGTCAAACGACTTCCTGGAACTCCTATGAAGCACTGAGCTCAGATTTGTTTGAATACCAATTGTTGGAGTGACGCGGTGAAATAAAATCTTATTCTCAATTTTTTTAGTTTTTTGCAGGTCAATTTTATGAAATTCATATTAGCTATAAAATCTCATCGTCAGTGATATTAACCAACTTCAGTATAAAGTTGAACTGTTATATATGTATTGCTGTAGTTAGTTTCGTGTACATTACAAAGCAAGCTATGCCTATAGAACTAACCTTTAAAGACGCTTTTCATGTGTTCATTAAAAGCTTCAGACTTAACAGTAATAGAAAATTTTCAGTTTGAAATCGCAGAAAGGTTTCAAAGACTCTTTGAGAAAGTTCTAGTATAACAAGATGATCCTTTACAAAGATCCTTCTAAAAGATAAATCGAGGTACGTATACCTAAAACATTTTTTTAATTAGGTGAAATTCGTATAATTAGAAAATCATTCTGTGTTGTTGAGGAATTCATTACATTTTATTTTATATGAAACTAAAACGTTTTGGTCAGAGGCATAGAGTGCCAACTTGGGCCACACGTGTAATTAATTAATCATTATGTATATTTAATAAATACATACAATTAATTAATAATTATGTATTTTTATGTATGTTTTAGTTACTTAAAAAAATGTTTTTGACGTTTTCGTTTTCTGCCGAAAATACACTGCAAATTCCCAGCACACATTGAGATAACACTTTTATTCAAAAAAAGTGTTACTGTTACCTTAATGTGTACTGAAATGTGTTCCGAATAGGATCCGCTATAAAGAAAGTGTTCTGCTCAGGATATTTGTTGAATCTAAACTTGGGAACATGTTTGAGAACAGATTGAGAATACATTTGGGCGAACTTGTGAAATCATGCGTTCCCAAAAGTATTCAAAAAGTGCTCTAGGAAGCTCTAGAAAGTGTGCTGAAAAAAAATTGAGTGTTCTGAGAAGTATTCTAAAAACCGTTCCAAAGGGTGCGCTTCAAAGTGTTCTAATAAAGGTGACAAAATAAGTGTTCTAAAAAGTGTTGCAGATTACCTAAATTTGGTTTCGGTTTCGGTTTAGCTCTTAAAAACTTGTTTCGGTCGAACCTAAATTTTACTGTACAAAAGATATGAAAACAACGATAAACGATACGTGTATTTGATGCCTCTAAACAACAAAGCTGCGCGTGCTTTCTTTCGAATGACTCGCTCGAGTTCAATATTTTGACGGATGGCACAGACAGAGCATTTCCATAAGCAGAGATGACAGCAACGTGATAGATAACAGAAGCGCCATCAGGATCGAGTTGCAAGAAGAAGATGGAATAACTCGGGACCTTCTTGATGCCGTGCTAGGTTGTGACGAAGAAGGTGCCTGCAAGGAATGCCAGACAAAAAAAAGTTAGCCATTTTTATTTTAAGAACATAACTGCCGTAATTGATATAATACAAGTGAATATCTGTTACTAAAATGGAACTTCTTTTATTTATTTATTTATTTATTTATTTTTTTGTATGTATTGCACAGGACTGTGAAAGAATGATGGATAAGACACATTGGGTATACAACTTTACAGTTTTATTCAAAATTGACCAGGCCACGAGATGGGTTTCTGGTCAGATGGATTCTGTTTTCGTCCCATTCGGGTTGGCGACTGTGGCACTTGTGATCATTTGTAGCGTCATAATGACATCACATCGATTGGCTGTATTATCTGGGGTGTCTTAACTGCTTCCCTTACCAATTAAAAAATAAATAAATAGAAAATGCAATTTAACAAATTACTACGACCATTTGGAAAATGATTTTTTCAAAGACTAAAATTTAAGACATAAAAATAGCACGGAGTTGATCCTACATTACGTATGCCATGAATTAAACATGAATAGTGTTATTACACGTAAAAATTGCAAGCGATAGAAATCGCCTGCGACTCGTACGTATTATCCACCTGAAACTTACGCATTATCCAAGCATTTCATTGGCTGTTCGGAAAAAGGCTTTTCCATCGTCAGATTTCACGGCCAATTTTAAATGAAATTTCATTCTTAAACTTCTAAACATCCCACAATATTACTTTTTACACCGTCGTATAGCGAAAAAAATATACTTTTAAATGCAATTTGTTTGAAAGCTGTATCTCAATTTGTTTCTGAGTTATTATATTTTTTTTGTAGTTTTTATTACCTTTTGTCATAGTGGCAACACTCTTTTGCTCATCTCTGTTGAAAGTAAAGGGAAATACAGATTACTGTATAGACCAATCAGAAAACGAATAAAATGATGATTAAACCAATAAAAACCTTCAGATATTCTTTTGATTTCCTACCCTGACGAGGACAATAAACATTTTTCCAAATAATTAAAAAAAAAAAAAATCATCCTATTTTTTTATTCCATTTTTAAATGTAAGGAAATGAAACAAAATACAATATACAGGTTTTAAGTTGAATTTTTAGTTTTTTACAGGTGTTAAAGAATTTAGTTTTATCATCAGTTTACTATCCCGACTAGCGACTATTTTTTAATTCTTACTTCCACCACTTTCTCAAAACAAAAATCTTTCACATATACCTTGACAGCATGTGCACCAGAAATATTCTACAAAAGTTATTTTTTAGAAATAGTGGTGCAAATACAATATAAAAATAGCAGCCAGTGGCATCCGTGTACGCCCGAGTTTACTCAAGATAATGTTTAATGCAATATATATGAACCCGAGGTAACTCGGGATAATCAAGGAAGCGGTTGAAATTTACCGATATATCTTGTTAAAGTGGCCCGAAATCGAAGCATTTAGTACAGTTAAACCTGCTAAAACGGAATCACAAAGGACCGGGAAAATTCCATTTTAAGCACGTTTCCTAAAAAAAGTATTCCTTCCGTAGGTCTGTGATACTTTACTGTTTAAAACAGAATTCCGTTTTAAACAGTTTCTGTTTACGATAGTTTTTGGACGCATAAAGAGCTGTACAATAATTTAAGGATTATTAATTAATCAAGTTGTTCGAAATGATTATTTTGGTCAGGGATCACAAAGGACCGGGAAAATTTCATTTTAAGAACGTTTCCTAAAAAAAAAGTATTCCTTCCGTAGGTCTGTGATACTTTACTGTTTAAAACAGAATTCCGTTTTAAACAGCTTCTGTTTACGATATTTTTTGGACACGTAAAGAGCCGTACAATAATTTAAGGATTATTAATTAATCAAGTTGTTCGAAATGATTATTTTGGTTAATTTCAAAATTATAAACTTTAATGGCAAACGGCCGATTTTAAAATAATGCTTATGATTTTGATTAAAGATTCACTCGCGTCTCTCTGAATTGGCAAGAGCCAATGAGTCAATTTTGAAGTGAGTTATTATCACTAACAGGGAAATAGTTTGGATTTAACTTAGTTTAACCCTTTAAGAGGCAAGAAATTAAGTTTCTGTAAGGTTGAAGTCACATCGAAATTTTCGAAAAATCGTATTTCAAAATAAGGAAAAGCAATTCTAGAACTTTTTTTCCACCAAAGTTTTAAATTTTAAAATTTAATTAAAAACCATGCCAAATTTACACATGCCAATTTTATGCGTTAACTCTTTCAAGGGCAGAAAAATTCTATTGAAAAAATGATGAAATGATTGACAGACACCAGAATTTACAAACGATTTTCTAAGAAAATAAAAACTTGTTTCTCTAAACTTTCATTTTAAGAGCAAAATTTTATTAAAATATTCTTGGTACCGTTTGTTAGTTTGGAATTAAAATTAGACAGTCACGCCGTGTGACCACTGGCCTTGAAAGGATTAAAGAGCAAAAAGGCATTCACGAATGCGTAAGAAAGTAGTCAGTTTAAATATGAGAACAGCCCTAACAATTTGCTTTCAAATTATGTTTTTCGTAAAGTTTTCAGCATAAAAATCATTTATATCTTAGCAACTATTTAAAATCAACATCTTTTAATTAAATTTATAACATTTAAATTTAATTAGTGAATATAAAAAAAATATTGTTTTATTTCTCCTTTCAAAGTATTTTCATATTTTAACTAAAACACATGCATTAAAAAACTGTAACATATCTTTTTTTTCGAAATCTCATCCATATTAGAGTTTAAATCATGGGTTATTAAATTGCTATTTGGGAGCCTTTTTGGAGGATATAGGGAGGGCCAACACCTGTTCTAGAACGATATTAGCATTAATGGGGAAGCCTAAAAAGACGATTAGTGACCTGCAAACGATAAAATCCGTATCAAAACCACCGCATTCGATATGCGGGTTAAAACGATTTTCCAATTCGATTTTTATTACAGGGCACGGCAGCGGATAAATGGCTTCATTGTAAGTAATATTATTCTAATGCCTCGATAAAATGCACATGTTTATGAACTATTAGTTTCCGATAAAAACTTTTAAATGTCTTCTTGGGAGAAAAACAATAAAACTTTGGAAATGCGTCTCGAAAATATAAAATTTATAACCTAATGATCTGTTTACAAAGTCGATTTTTCATCATTTGGATGACATCCTTTTATTTGTGTTTATCGAAATTTTAAAAGCTTTTGTATTTTTATTATGAGTAGAATGCATTATGTAGGGAAATACAGGATGATTAAAAAAAAAAAAAAAAGTTGGACAACCTTTAAGAGGGATCAACAAAACACTCAACACCAAACAAATCTTATATAAACTAGGTCACAATCCATTGATTCAGTCAAAAATACAGGGTGTTTCACCAGATTTCGGATTTTTGCTCTTAATTTTAATAGTAATAAAGAAGGTGGTTTAACGACATTTGAAGTAAAATTACCTTTCTTTGTGTAAATATGAGAATATCATGAAAAATGGTAGAAGTGTCTACGATCTTTATCCAAGTAATGTTGTACTAGACGCTCTCTATTTCGTAATGTAATTGAATTACCGAAATACTGTTCGCTCTCATCATTTTTTCTTAAATCATTGCATTTCTCACAATGCGAGTCAAAATTTCTTTAAATTGTCTTTATTTTAGTTTACGTTATGAACGATAGTTATGATCGAATTCTGATTTTTTATGCAAAAATGGTTTGTTTTGGTCTGCCTTACAACCTGATCCTTTTATTAATCATCCTGCATATGTATGTAATGTAATAGAACGAACAAGAGCTATTTATGCAGAGAAAGATAACATATGTTTTTTCTCTATATGTAAATTCGTTGATAATTTATTTCTGTAACCATATAGCATATCGGATGCATTTGTATAGAATTTAAAGGGATGGAATTTAACATTTTTTGTATCGTTCACAATTAGTCACAAATGTCACGTAACAGCGTATTGAGATATAGTTGTCACGAGTGTCATAATCACATTCGTGATGCTCTGTGACCCCGAAACAACGTCATAGTTGAAGCAATCGAAACCAATCAAATCCATTTTTCCTTTCAACAGAGTTTGTGAGATGAATTCTTGTTCTACGGATAATAACTTGTTCTGTGCCTTAACAAGCCTAAGTCCTGGGTTGAAAATATTTAAAACAAGCGGTGATAGTATCGTATGATTCTCAATGAAAATCAAATTAACTTTATCTGCAATTACTCTGTGCGTTTTATGGACGTGATTTGCTTTTATTCTGAAGGCTTCAAATTATCACTGATATTCGTGACTTCAAATCAGAGACATCTTTTCAAACTTTCCAGCGAAAGATATAGTGTTGCAACTGGCTATTCTAGTAATGCTTTAAAAAGTGCTAAAAAACTGAATTCGATAAATGTCGAATGCTGCAGAACTATTGAGGGATTCACAACCATAGTAGACCAAGTCCATTTTGCAAAAAAAAAATGAGATAGTCCATTTAGAAGGTACATAAAATCTGCTTTATCCACTCCCACAGTGAACCGAGTCTGTTTTCACATACTTTCTCATATATGTCATCTGTTTACAAACTTGTGGGAGTGGATAAAACAGATGTTATCTTCTAAATGGATGATCTCTCTCTCTTTTTTTTTTTTTTTTTTTTTTTTTCTAATGGACTTGGTCTGTTACGATTGTGAGCCCCTCAATTAATGTCGATCGCAGCAACATCTGGTATCTCAAACGTAAGCATTGTATAAGTAAAGTTTAACGTCTAAAAGATACTTATAGAATGTTTGCCTTACCAGGTACCAAATGTCGCTGCAATCAACATTTATTATTCTACAGCGTTAGACATTTATCGGCTTAAATTTGTTAGAACTTGTTGGAGTACCCGGTTGACACGCTGTATCTTCTGAGCGCTTCTGTGTTGTCGCAAATTTCACCCCATAGGAGATTTTTCTGAGACTTTGTTATCACAAATATTATCTAAATTAAAGTACAATTTTTATTGCTGATATGCATAATGATTCTTCTAAAACAATTCTTATCATTCTTATGAAATATCTTGCATCTGTAATACAGTCGAACCTCGTTAACATGAACCTCAAGGGGAATCAAAATTTTGTTCGTGTTAACAGCGATTCATGTTACCAGTATCAAATCTTTGTATTCGTTTTTATAGGGGACTGTGAAAACAATTCATGTTAAAAGTAATTCACGTTAAGCGTATTCATGTTAACGAGGTTTGACTGTAAAGTAATTACTGTGTGCAAAAATTACGTTACGCTGCGAAAGAAAAATTAAGTAACCCCGCTGAAAATTTAAAAAATAAAAAAGCCTCCGCGCTTTATTCTGCATCAAATTTAAAATCTATGTTTGTTTGAAGCTTTTTTATTTATTCAATGAACCTGTATGCATGAAATTCATCATTTCCATCCATTCTATTTGAAAATCAAAGCATTTTTTTTTTTCAATTCAAACGATCTAAAACTCTTAAAGAGTTTGATTCTTTGGCATTCATTCCGGAATCAACAAACACATTCCGTCACACATCACTCATAAAATTCACATCTAACATCTGCTTCAATACAGCAACTCAATCTCTAGGATCTAAATACTTCTTGCAAACGTAACAACGGCACGACTGTCTGTGTTGAAGTTATTTTCATCGCCTTTATCTGGCGTATCGAGAAAAGACCTCTCTTTTACTTCAAGTGGTCATCCAAGCCGTCCACTGGCCTACGTCATTTGTCGACAATCAACAATGTCCGTCCTATATTGTCATCAGAAGATTCGTCTTTGTAATGAGGAAGGCTTTATTATTTTCTTTTAATGGATAATTGTTGAGACAACAGAAATACGTCAGTGTCTTTTTTTGTGTGGATTGTGGGTCGCGGAGAGAATTGTCTATGGAGGTTTTTGTTTTGCTATGTCAATTGTGAGGGTGTGATCGGGTAAGATGACACTGCCTTTTGTAAAGTATTAGAAGGGTGAGGAACGGCGCATTATACGGCGATCTTTGATTGCGGGGATGTAAAAATAGATACGTACTTGACTTCTTCTCCATGATATATTCTCTTCCTCTTATTTTTTTCCCTCTCAATGTGATATTCTGCTGAGTTGAAACAATGCATCACATTAAAAACTGTTCGAGAATCTCAAGATTCAGGAGGAATACACTACTTGATGAACATTTTCTTCCTCTTTCCTTTTCAATCTGATATTTTCTTCGAATGAAATAATGCATCGCATTAAAAACAGTTCTAGAATCCTAAAGTTTTAGGGGGTGGGGAGGGAGAGGGGTGTACAGTAGAGATGAGACGGGATCAGCCCGAGCCCGGGCCCGAAACGAGCTCGGGCTCTATTTTTATTCTAGCCTTCGGGCTCGGGCTCGTTCTTTCTGAAACCGGAAAACTATATTTATTTATGTATAGAAAAGATTGAAAGAACTTTTTTCCCCGTTTAAAATTACTTTTCAAGTCCTTTCAATGTTATTTAGATCAAAATGAAGGGGTAACAAAAATCGTCTTTATTTATTTTAGTATTTGATTGCTGTTTCAAAAGAAAATTTGTGATGTTTTCAGATTTATGTGTACGGCATTTTCGACGACGATCAATTAATATGGCGCCAATCAAAACAAACACAAGCAATGAATTTGTTTTTATTAGGATTTTCGTTTGTGACAGAAGATATTTTTTAATCCGATCGTTTATTTATTTTTTATTTAGTTATCTAACACAAAGAGAATGTTTTCTTCGATTTTTAGTAGACCAGAATTAGCCTGAGGTTTGCAAATTATTTAATCTTATATTTGCGCATGAGTCATAATCATTCTTCATATGAAAATAACTTTACTGGGTATTATAGCTATTTGTCATGAACTCTGCTCATGCTAAGGACTTTGTAGTAGATTTACGAGATCACTGTGCTTCGTAAGTAAATATAATTACTTTATTATTCCGATAGGAAGCAATCAGTCAGTGTTTTTTCTTTTAATATAAAGGCATCTGACCTTTAAGATACCGGTGTCAATTTTGTAATTTACGTTGATTTTCCGGTTCACGTCAATCACGGAAGACTGTTATGAGAAAGGAATCAATTATAGTTAAAGATGTATCGGTAAAGAGTGGTATCGGGCTCGGGCGGGCTCGGATTTAAAATCGTCGGGCTCGGGCGGGCCCGGGCTCCAAAAAACGAGCCCAAACTCATCTCTAGTGTACAGGGTGTTCCGACGCTGTGAAATATACAGGGGAACACTTGCAACAGCAACAACAGCAACAAAAAAGATGTGTGATAGTATATAGCAAGACGAAAATATTTTGACATATTATTTTTTTCATTTATTTAGTCAAGAATGTGGGGCACTTCATTAAAAGTAGGATACAGATTTACTTATTTAAAAATCTGTTTCCTGTCATTTTAGACTATCATTTTTACAAACGAATTTACGTGCATTCATGAGCTTTCAAGTGAACAACTTTTTTCTTAGTAATACACTGTATGGCCAAAGGTGACCGGTCACTTGCGATTTTAGACGTTTTGTTAAATATCTAGAAAAATACATGAGGAATCAACCTGAAACTGCAGGTGTATAAACAGTATAGTATAGGTCATCTATTTCTGGGAAGATTTTTTTCACGAAACCCGTTATGGGACCGTCAACAAATTGAAAAAGAACGGATATCTTTTGGATAACCCTGTCAAAGCTAATGTAGCAAAAGCGTTCAAACTCGAGATTATTAATAAGTGGCTTATTGTAATATACTGTGTTCATTTTAATGAAGATAGCATGTATACTCGAAGAGAAATTAAGGTTTTTATAAAAACAGTCCCACATTTCGCCAAGTTTTTTGCTTATAATTTGCACAGTTCTTAACATGAAAAAGAGTTCTTTTCAGAAAATATGAATAACAACATTGTACACAATACCCTGCAATCAGAATTAAAAAATAATAAAAATTGGATAAAAAATGAGCAGGTTTACTAAAAAATGTTTCACTGCGCCTGCGCGAGTACAATCAAAATATAATGTACATAATGTATTAGCTAAGTATATAGAGCAACTTTTGTGAAAGTCTCAAAATCATAGCTTGAAAATTCTGAAAATGATCGTCAATAGAATAAGCTCGAAATCCGTTGTTCCCAAAAGGAAGCAAAAAGATGAGGGGTTGTATCCAAATATGTACGTGTACGTGCAATATTGTGTACGCTATCGTGGCACTAATCAACAGATATTTGATCCCCCACTCCCCCTTTTCACTCCTATCTCCAAAACTATGTGAAAATAGCAGCTACGGTTCTGAAATTGAGCATATAGGCATCTAAGACATTAGGCTTCGATGTTCCACAACAACCGTCGCAGTACAGATATTTTATATACACTAGGGACAATAATTATTGAACCACCCTCGTATAGGCACAACTAAAATATGTTATAAAATAATGATTTATGCGGTGACAAGAATTCTGAACTCTTTACCGCAAGATAAGCATATTTTTAAAGGCTTTGAGGCTCATGAAGAGAAACACTACCTACCGAAGAATAGATTTTGATGAACTGTATAATTTTACCGTGAGAACAAGAGCAGAAGCAGTCCAGATTTCGACTTGGTCAGACGGACTCAGGGACAAGATGCTGAAAATCTCATGCCGGCGAAACGGGCCGTGCCCTACTAATGTTTTTTGCCTGTTATAAATCGGCAGACGGCCGACTTAATTATAAGCATTTTTACTTTAACCCTTTTATTCATATTGTGAATATTTTCATCCATGTAACCAAGAATACATTAAAATTTTCGTGTTTTAAACGAAAAAGAGGACTGGACTATTCCTAGACGCCATATACCACTTACGGGGTGTCCCAAAAATGACTGATGGTTTTTAAAATTCAGTAACTTGCAAACGGTGACAGATATTAAAAAAATTCTTTCAGGAGTGTTCTTAGGAGTGTTCTTAGGAGGACATCTTACAAGATGTCAGAAGTTTTTATGCTGGGAGTTTCAGTTTTAGTAACAAATCGTATCAATAGATGGCGCTGCAAGCAATAACCGCTCAATCCAGGCCCGATTTTTCAGCCTCTCTCATCTTCTATGCGAAAAAAAGAGATTAAAATGCATTGAATGGATCCCGAAGTACCAAAAATCGGGTCTGGACAGAGCACCTATTGCTCTCAGTGCCATCTATTGCTTGAAATTTGAACTAAAATCAAGAATCACAGTAAGGAAACTCCTGACATCATACATGCGAAAGAATTTTTTTAATATCTGTCACCGTTTGCAAGTTATGGAATTTTAAAATCCAACGGTCATTTTTGGGACATCCGGTACATACATTTAATCCTATCATGTCGAATCTGCAACCAATTCCACACTTATATTGAATTTTTAGAATTTATGTTTAAATTTAGTACATTACTTAAGATAAGATAAACTACAGAATCCACTTTCTTAACACCTCTTCCACACATACACACACAACACACACAAAAAATGTGTGTTTTGAGACACGTGTTTTTTTTGTTTGCTTTTTTTAAAATCAAGTACTGCAGTATTTTTTACTGTTTTGAGAATACTGCGTTATTAGTAAGGTTATTTCAAAAGTTGTAACTCTCATCGCACTGTATCAGTTTTGACTTAAAGTAAATTGACTGAAGGGATTATTGCCACAAGGTTTCTGTGAAAAGACGCATTCTATGCAAACGTTTTTTGCGTTTGATTGTAATTCTTTAACCCTTTCAGGAGCAAAATACTTTCATTACTAAAAGGTTGAAATAAATGCATCAGAATTTATGAAAAAAATTATTTGGAAATAAGAAAAGGGCTATATTTCACATACATATTAAATGGAAAAGATTTTGCAAAATTCTGGTGCCATTGTGGCGTTTGGGAATTAAAATTACCGTATTTTATGGAAGAAACGCCGCAGCGTTTACGAGTTTAAAAGTTAATTTTTTTCCAAGTGCGGTGTTTACAATTTTTTTAAAATACCAACTGAGTTTCCTTAATTTAAAAATTCACAAAAATATTTAAAATCGGATATAAATATTTTAAATAAAACTTCAGACATCTAAAGATATTAAAAACGAGGCATCCTACACTGCTCAGGAAACTTTGATTAAAGTTAGGCCAATGTGAAGCTGCCGACAAAAGTAGCGTTCCGACGGATGCGGCGTTTACAACGGGTGCGGCAATTACGATATTTTTAAGCTTATTCAGGCCAATTTGAGGAGTGCGGCGTTTACGACGGGTGCGGCGTTTCTTCCATAAAATACGGTAAGTGGTTTCATAAACGTATCAATACCCTGAAAGAGTTAAACACATTTAACACATCTAACACATTTAGATACACATTTAACATGCAATAAATGAAACTATTCCGAAATATTTTTAGAAAATGTCTATTTAAAACATAAAGGCAAATCCGTTAGAGCGATTTCGGTTGAGAACATGCGCAATAAGCGTTTATGATGATGCAATCATCATATATTGTCCTTTTTATTCTTTTTTTTAACATAATATTTTCTTTTTCTTTCCATGTATTCAGTCAGTCATAAATGGATTTGTTAAAAAGTAATTTCAGGCTTATTTCTCGTATCTTTCATGCGGAAGTAAAACATTAAATAATAAACATGTCTTTTTAACGAAATGATTCATTATCATTTTGATTTCGCTATTTTATATCTGCAAGTCAACAGCTTAAATTATACTTGATTTACGATAATTACAATTCTGTCATTTCGATATTAATTTAATACTAATCTATTTTAGTTACAATATTTATGTGGGTAATTTTCCTTTGCTTTGTTTATAAAAGAAAGCGATCATTTTTATTAACAAGGGGATGTTATCCATTTCTTGCATTTTAACTCAGGCAATAAATTTAATCATAAAATTATATTTGACATCTATAATATAAATAAATGTTACGTATTGTTAATGTTTTGGTAGGGTTGCTTGAAGTTGTTTTCACAATTTTGTCTTTATCAGTTTATTCGCCAATAATTAGAATTCTCTTCCATTGTTTTTATTGCAACGGATAATTTGACGTTTGCGTAACTCTCATATTGGCTTGGTATTCCAGTAGATGTGGCATGCATTCGATATGTAAATGCATCATTCGGCCTGATACTTTGATGCTGTAAAGACATGTTTGTCTTATGGACCACCCCATCATACTTGTTTTTTTACGGAACTTTCAATAAATAACATCCTAAAAATTTTGATGTGTTGCAGTCAAATTCTCGGGGATTAGAGCTCACAAATATGGGTTTTTGTGAGACATCCCAATGTACTCCACTTGTACATCTGGCCATATTTCAAATTTTAAATGTGTGGGGCTTCTCCTTCACAGCGTTTTAGGGTGCTTTTCTGCCGCCAAACGGAGTGGTACACAAGTTTCGAACTGGCTTAATTTTAGAGGGATATTGCTCAAATTAAGATGAATTCTGGTTTTCTTATGGAATGGTGGGTTCGATTCTTGCTTCTGGTATAAAATGTTTCTCAGATATTTGTTTTTGTCATCATTATTCAAAAGGAAAATTTACCATCCTCAATTTTTTTTAAATTAATGATTTTGTATTTAAAATTTAAAATTAAAAGCTTTAATGTATATTTAATAAGAAAAGTGGGTGATTATTTTCCGCAAAAAACAGAAAAGAGGAAGTACTTGTACTGTAGTGTCCTCTATTGGTATTTTTATGCAGTTTAATGTTTATATTTGAGGAAACTAATAAAATTTTAACTTCAAAAATTTCTTCATTTGTAAAATGTTTCAGAAAAAAGGAAATTGGAGTTGCTCTTTTTTGGATCTGAAAATTGAATTCTCTGGGAAATGTTCTGTTGCCTGTGTCCGTGTTAAGAGAGTTAATAGTCAGCCGGTCCCCAAATCGATTACAAAAGAAGAGGTTTTTATTTATTTTAAAATTGGAGTTGCTCTTTTTCGGATCTGAAAACTAAATTCTATGGAGAGTTTTTGTTTCTGTATCGGTGTTAAGAGAGTTAATATGCAGCCGGACTCCAAATCGATTACAAAAGAAGAGGTTTTTATTTCTTTTAAAATTGGAGTTATTCTTTTTGGATCTGAAAACTGAATTCTATGAGGAGTTTCTGTTGTTTGTATCGGTGTTAAGAGAGTTAATATGCAGCGGGACCCCAGACCAGTTATAAAAGGATCGAGTTTTGTGTCTTTTAACTATTGGTAACAAATATTCTGCCAAAATTTTTGCCATTTTAATGATGTTATGAATCATTTTTTTCTGTGGAACTTTTAAGCTGTTTACCGTCAAGTTTTGAAAAATTCCATTTAGAAACACCACTCTTTAAGAAACACCACATATTCTCTGGCTTCTAACAAGTATCTTTTTTCCCCCACCGCTTATAGACACCTTTCTTTTAACATAAAGGCGTACCCCTATCTGTAATTTCATCTTTACATATGAACTTTCCGCATATATTTCTTGGATAGCTTTTCACTATTGCCTTTCGCTTACCGTTCCATGTCCATCATATTAAATATATCATTTTACTAAAATAAAATGCATGTTAGCACCGTTTCTATAAATCATCTAAACACAATGGCCCAAGGTGGAGTTTCATTTTCACATCGTGACACTGTTGTAGACGTTTAAGACATTCTTTTCGATTTAGCTCCACTTTAAAATCCTAGAAAATCATAGAGAGATAATGCTCTCACTTCACTTCCATTTTTAGGTGTGTGTTCGTGGTTCTATAAATACGTAGCAGCTACAGTCGTCGTCTGGTCCGTTCGTCTGCCCGCATGAAACAGCGCAAAATTTACCCAACCGTATGGTTTTAAATTTAATATACAGAATCGTTGCACAGTTTCGTCGAGTCATTTCAAATTTTATGAAAATCGAATCAATACTTAAAAAAGATATTACTAAAAGTTTTCTTCATTCTATTCAATCCTGTTCTACGTCATTAATTCAACGATGTCCATTGCTAGGTCATGATTCTAGGTTGGCGTGGTGATGATGTCCTATTGAAGAGGGAGTCCCATTATTTTCTTATGGCGGAATTAACTCTATAGATTCGTAATAAATTTTGTATTCGTGCATTTTTGCATAAGAGTGTAAGAGCTATTGCACCAAGATCTGAATATTTATAAAACTAATTATAGTACGAACACACCTCATTTCCCACGTTTGTACATACAATTTCCGACTTGTTCTTTCTTTCAAAATTTATTTTACAACAGATGAATTGCCACTGTTTCCACAAATTATCGCCTGCGGACATAAAAGAGTTCAGATTTACATATTTAACCAAAAAGTTTCTTTTAGTGAATATCGTCTGTCCCCGTCTTAAAAACTTCAGAGTTACCCTAGTATACTAACCGGAAGTTTTGTTAAAAAAAAATCATTTTATGCAGGTTTTGCCAAAAATATTTTTTGTGTTTGATTCTTTGAACATACCGCTACGCATTTAACATACTGCAAAATGATTCTCAGTCGAAATATTTTACAAAGAATATGAACTCGATAAGAAACTACGCTGGTTTTTCAGCCGAATCTTTCTTTCTTTTTTTTTTTCTCCCTAACAGACATCTTCTTTTAACGAAAATGAATCTCATAAAATCGAAAATGCATCTTAACTATCTCATAATTTCACCTTTACTTATGAACTTTCTACAAACAGATTACAAATATCTTGCTTGGATCGATTTTCAGCATTGCCTTCTTTTTTATCTTCAGCTACCGCTCCGTGTCCATCGTATTAAATATCCAATTTCACTAAAATAAAATGCATGTTAGAACAGTTTCTATTAAACATTTAAAAACAATGCATAAGGTGGATCTTCATTTTCACATCGTGCCACCGATGAAGACGTTGAAGACATTCGTTTTGATTTAACGTCATTTTAAAATCATAGAAAATCATAGCTCGATAATGCTCTCACTTGAATTCCATTTTTCTTTCTTTCACAATTTATTCTATGATAAATGAATAGACCGATGATATTCTTCCTTTAGGTTCGAGATTATAAAAATCACTATTTTATCTTATGTGTTGTCACAGGAATATTGTTTATAGTACCTATTGCATACAGATGATTACAGAAAATTACGTTTACTCTTAAAAGAATATAAATAGTTTAGCATTTGTTTCCAACTAATAATCCATAAAGAAATGGAGCCTATTCTTCCTTTCGGTTCGATGCTATAAAAATCGCCATTTTACTTTATGTTACGCCACGGGAATACCGTTCATTGCAACTGTTGTCATAAATTATCGTCTGCGGGCATAAAAGAGTTCAGATTTACATATTTGATAAAAAAGTTTCTTTTAGCGAATATCGTCTGCCCCTGTCTTAAAAACTTCGAGTTACCCTAGTATACTACTCTAAAGTTTTAGTGAAAAAAAAATCATTTTATGTATGCTGCTCCAAAAATCTTTTTTTGTATTTGATTACAATTCTTTGAACATACCGCTACGCATTTAACATAGAGCAAAATGATTCAAAGTCGAAATATTTTACAAAAAATATGAACTTGATAAGAAACCATGCTGGTTTTCCAGCCGAATCCTTCCTTTTTTTTCTCGCTAACAGACATCTTCTTTTAACGAAAATGCATCCCACTATCTCATAATTTCACCTTTACATATGAACTTTCTACAAACAGATTACAAATCTCTTGCTTGGATCACTTTTCAGCATTGCCTTCTTTTTTATCTTCAGCTACCGCTCCGTGTCCATCGTATTAAATATCCCATTTCACTAAAATAAAACACATGTTAGCACTGTGCTGCTTACGGCTTCTTCTTCGCGCTATTATCAGCGCCTGGTGAGACGTAAAAAATATATGTAAAATAATAAAAAAAAGTAAACTTTCTGAACATCCATAAAAGTCCTTGTGAGGGAGGGGAAAAAAAAAGAAAGATCTTTGCGCCGCAAATTAGTTTTAGACACAGGCTTGAAAGAAGGTTGTAGTTTTAGTTATTTATGGAGCTTAAACTGTCAAATTTAGAGAATCTTAAACAAAGAAGAAAGTTATTATCATGGTTCTAAACATGGGCTCCAGAAAAAGAGAGAGGATGCGTTTGTCCCATCCCTGGATTTAAAAATTATATTTAAAAGAAATTAATTTATAATTAATTAAACAATGCATATATATTTTTTAAATTTTTGATAACTAAGGGGCTCTACTCCACCCCCTCCCCGTTCATTACGCTCACCAAACCCCCGCGTAATCGCTTTGCGATTCCATTCGGTACCGCGAGGCAATCCCTATTTTCTAGCCAACCCCAGACGCAATTTTTTCGCGATCCCTTATTTTCTATGCATTCAATTTTTAGATTCCACTTGATAAAAATGCGCTCCTCCACAACTCCTGACGATTTTATTTCCTTATCTCCAAGCACATAATCATTAGAGCTTACAGAGTTTCATAATTATAAGAATTATTAAATATAAAATTATATATATAGTGTTACGAATATTGTAAATAGTGTTTGTGCTTAGAAATAATGTAAATAGTTCAATTAAGCTCTATTCATAAGCTAATATTAGTTTTTGTTGCATTGAAATATTTCAATTTGTTGATTTTCTGCAAGCAAGTAAACCCTATTGGATTTCCATGGAAGTCTAATGAAATTTGGCGAAATATTGGAAATAGCGCCAAGTTGGCGACTAACTTTGGACGCCAAATTTGCGATGTTTGGCGACATAGCCGCCCTCTTTGTATAGTGTCAGAATGCTTATAGTGTCAGAATGCTCTGACCAATCAGATGCGTTTCGCGGTATCTATGCAGATTTTCATTGGTCCATTTCCAAATTGTTGCTTTTTTTTATATATAGAAGGATTTTGATTAAAAAAAAACAGCGATTTTTTTTTACCATTTAACAAAAAATGGTTGACTATCTAGGTGGAAATTTTTAATCTTAAATAGTGGGTTTCTAACGATTGTAAATACTTCTAACGTTAAATCTTTTGTTTATGATGCTCTAGATTGAGTTTATTCTATGAGCGCCCTCAAAAAATACTACAGCCCATTGTGTGATCAAAAAAAACTATTTGTATTTTCTTTCTAAATTTTCACAAAAGGATAGAAAAAAATTTAATAAAATAATTGTAATGTTTTTTGGTTAAAAAATAATGTTTAATATAATTCTATTTTACACTTAATAATAATGAACCATTTTGATGAGCGCGCATCACTTGAAAAATAAATATAATACATAATTATAACCATTTAGCGTGAAATCTAAATAGATGTAGCAGAACACATTAAAAGTGTGTTTTAATACTGTATGTCTCTAATTACAAATCAGAAATTGGCTCCTCTTTAATAATTATCTTCGTTAATGTCTGAAGCTATCCAAAACAAATTATATATAGGGGAAACCGGGGTTAGTAGGCGCAGTTTTTAGTTGTTAATTATTATTATTTTTTTGTTTAAATTTTTTAACAAACTTTAACTGCACTTTTAAAGAACAGGCATTTGGCTATAAAAGACCGGAGTTTTGAGTTTGTAGCTTTTGTAGTTTATCTTTAGCGGAAGCCTAAAGTGAAAGGAAAATTCTGCGCTGACCTACCCCGTCACGGGGCAAGTTATCTATACCTATGGGGTAAGTTGGCACACGCTTCATAAAAATTTATCTGAAACTCAAATAAGACACGCAGTTAAGTGAAATCAATTTCATTATTACCAGTAAGTTTAAACAAAGGCGTTATCGCCGTACAATGTAAATTCCAAATTATACAGACATAAAAATAATGAATAAAACATTAACATTAAGTAACTTCTATCCTACTCGATATCATCATCAGAGTTACAGTTGTCACAAATAAAAAATTGAGTGTCTCCGTTTGGGCAAGCCTCATGTGGCCAATATCTTGCATTGCAACCACTTTTCTCTTTGTTTGCTGTATTTCAAGCTACCAGCACACACCAGACACCGAGCCAACTTACCCCGTGTTCAATGCGCCTACTACCCCCATAATACATTTCTTCACAAAGGGAGACGTAACCTTCTAAAAAAAAAAATAATCCAAGTAAATTGTATATGAGGTATAGGCGCACTTAATCATACACTAAGAAAAACTGCACAGGTTAAATCGCAATTATTAAGATAAGTATTAAAAATTAGAAAAAGCATTAAGCAACAAAAAATTACTTATGAGTGCAAAAAACAGAAAAATCACAATAAATATCCACTGCACGTAGGTAACGGTGCAAAACTACAATGAAGGTTATAAATAGCAAGAAGAAATGTACTCTGTGACTGGTTGCGCAATCATCCAAAAACAGGCGATTTATGAGGACTGCGCCTACTTACCCCTGTAGCCAACTAGCCCCGGTCTCTCCTAATAACAATTTGATTTTTAGATAGGCTTTCTAATAAAACTGATTTAATAAATCGGTAGTTAGAGTTTTGTTTGCAAAATATTTACAAGAATAATTAGATTAACAAAAAAAAAAAAATATTGTTATGGACACCTCTCAATTCTTACAAGAAAAATGTAAACATAGTAGTACTCCGACTTACGTGCCCTCGACTTACGTCACCCCGCATTTACGTTGTCTGGCCTGAAAAAAAATGTCCATAATTAAGACGCACTTTGAACTTTTTTGAAGACTTTTGGTTCTATGAAGGGAAACTTTCTCGTAACAGTCAAGTGATATAGTGACAAACAAACAAAAAAAGTCAGTATAAAGCTTGGAGAACTATAAATTGTAAATTAACAACTTATTGATTTATTCCAAATTCTTGTATTGCAAACCACTTTTTTTGCTAATTTTAAACTTACGTCTTTAGCCTTAGAACGACTGTAACCTAGTGAAAAAGATTCCATGCCGGGTTCGAGTCCCGGCATGGAATCTTTTTCACTAGGTTGGCCTTTGCGCCTTTTAAGCAATTAATTTGAAAATTTGATTTTCATTTCAAATAAAGTAGTTTTCCATTCCACAATTCCTTGTAGACAAATAACAACTTTTGATATAAATAAAATAAACGAAATTAAAATGAAAAAAAAGCAACCACTTATTTATCCCCCTTTTTCTTGAATGACTCGACAAAAAATGGCCCATAAAAAGCGTCATTCACACCAATATATTTATCTCCATAACCATTTCGCTTCTGTGTTTCTCACTCCCCGGAGCAGTTACTGGGCGATAAAGTGTCTGCATTCCACCCACTCTGGTGCATCCCTTGGCTAGGCCCCCCTCTGGCAGACAAGTGAACTACAAGGAGTAGCTTCTCAGAAAGTGACAAGAGGTTGCAGATAAAACATTTGCAATGTGTCTTCAGCGTTAAAAAGTGTCATCCTGTAGTACTAACAGCGAGTAACATGTTCGCGAAGGCATTAACTTGACCTAAGTATTTAACATAAATATGAAAGATATCAGAAATCTCCTCCAGTTGCTCTTGAAATGTCGCTAAGCGCTCTTATTCCTGCAAAACTGAGCTTTGTTTTTTCTCACGAACATTATGAGATAATAATGTTTTACACTTCACTGAAAATTCTCACCCTTTAAGGGGGCTGGTCACTCAGCTTCGGAATTCTCCTCCGTCATGTTAAGTCTATGGGATTTTGGATGCGTTCGTCTATTTAAAATATCCTCTCAAAGCGGGTAAACTGGGAGTAAGATTTTAACAGTTCCTATAAAAGGAAGTCTATACTTTAGAAATAGTTTGAGAACTACGAAAAAAAGAGACCTCTTTTAGGAAGTGTACACAAAAAATAGAAGTTAAAAACATGAATTTCCCGAGGAGATATTTTAAATAGACGTTTAATCCATCCAATGCCCATAGACTTTACATGAGTGAGGGGAAATCGGAAGCTGAGTGACCAGCCCCCTCAAAGGATGTCTCTTTTTTCTTAGTTCTCAAAATATTTCTAAAATATATACTTAATTTTATAGGAAGTGCTAAAATCTTACTCACACTTCGTCAGCTTTTAACGCATAAAATATTGAATGAAGCCTTTTAGAAATATTTTGAAAACTAAGAAAACAAGTTGAAAATTGCACGTCAAACGTTGCAAATGTGGTGCAACTAGTTTTATGAATATTTTTTGCACCGCAATATTGTACTGAATGTATATTTTAGTGCACTTCCTAAGTGCCTATCCATTTCATTCTGTTCGAAAAGCTGTAATATCATCAAAATGCACTTGAAATATAGTTTTTTCCCACATGGGTCGTCCTGTAACGGAAAACTTTTGACTGTCCCTGTCATTAAACTCTACATCCGATTTTCATAAAATTTGAAATGACTCGACACAATGTTGCAACAATTATATATTTAAAATTTCAAACCATTCAGTTGGGTAGTTATATGCGGATGGACGGACAGACAGACGGACTGAACGACCACTATAGGTGCTATGTATTTATATAATTACGAACGCACCTAAAAAGAGACATACTTAACGAGGACCGGGAAGGCTCTATCTCCGCCATGTTAAAATACACCAAATTTATATACCTTTTTCTCAAAAATGGTGAAAGAGAGAGGTCTAGAATTTCTGAAATTTTTATTTTTCTCCTCTCAACAACGCACGTCTTTCTGATCCATTCACTATGTCTCACTTTCAATTCCATGAGAATATCCAGGTATTAACATTCGGACGACTAAAAGTCAAATAGCGCTTCTAATTTTCCTGTAATTTTTTTTAAATTTTATGTGACAGCCAGTTGCTCTTCCACGACCATACCATTGTGTCAGTGCCTTATCTGGAAAATTGGCTCAAAATGTCAATGTTGTGCAGGCATTATCTGAAAGATTTGTTACTTTTGTTACTTCAGGTTTTTGGTCTTGAAAAGGCTTCGGTGAAACTGAAACATGCAGATAGTTTTACATGTAAAAACGTTTTTTTACCATTTTTATTTAACATTTTTTAGCGATTAATGAAGGATATTATCTTCAGGTTTTTATATTTGGTTTATATTTGTTGCTTTGTTGGAAAATGGGAAAAAGTTCTCAATTTTTTGCATCTTTTAATCTGAAAGTTACTCAAAGAGACCAATTCTTTTCTGTAATTTCATAGAACAAGCGTTCAAAACACATAACACACATGACATCTACGTTTCACATAAGACACAAACACAAGACGTAACATTTGCGTTTTGTTTCGGTTCGGCAAGAAATGTTAATGTGATGGGTCCCCGAAGTCAACCGGAACACCGTTGGGCTTTTTTTTATTTGGTGCTATTTCAATTACCAACGAACTTTAATAATAATAATTAATTAAATTTAAAGAAACAAAAAACCCGGCTGCGTAAAAAGAGAAATAATTAATTATTTCTCATCCATCTGAATTTATTTTTTATATTACTTACCTATTTTTTTTATTTACTTGTATGGATGACTTTTAAGTTGTGTTTAATGGTTAGTTCCTATCTGTAAACACAGTTTTGATGAGGCCTACAGATGTCTATGAAGATTAGAGTTGTAGTAAAACTAGAGATCCTACCTACACAACTTCCAGGTTGTGTAATATTTAAAAGGAGCTTCTGACTGTAAAACAGTCAATGAAGCATCGTCTTCATTTTGAAAGACCTATCCAATGATAGGCCATTCAATAGGGTGTGTAAAATTTCTTTTCGTCTCTACCGCCATTTTGTATTTTACGGCCACCATTTTAAACTTATAAAAACAAAACCTAGCCTATAACCATCGGACGGTTAAGGCGAATCGATAGAGACCTCATTCATTAAAATTCATCCAGCTGTTGGGATGTTTCGAGGGTATAAAGAAATTCACATACCCAGATACGCGTGAAACACATAGACATAACCCTTCTTGGCAGCCGGGTAAAAATTCTAAGAAATTTTAGACAATTTCTATTTTATGCAAATATAACTTCCTAAAAGTATGCCTATAACCCTATGTAAATTGATTATGTCTTTAATTCTTTTGCAAAAGGTTCTTTCAACCTGAAACTTTTAAATGCATGAATAAAACGAATAAAATATATTTTATGTACTTCTAGATTTTATGATTCTGGAGTAAAATGTTAATGCAAACCATTTATAAAGAGTGCCAGTTAAAAATCTGTCATAAACATAAAATTTTAATTTCGTTTAACACTGTACTTTCGTTTATTTACTTTCATTTAATAATCCTTTTAATGTGTTACATTAAAAAGAAGAGGAACAACTTTTCAGGAAAGTGTCACATTTCCCCTGGTAAAATTTCAGCTCAAACCACAGTGTTGCATTCAGACACTTTTCTCTGGTAGGGATTTCTGTGGCTCCGGGGGGACATTATAGAGTTCCGAGGGGGAAATTGCACCTTTTCACCATTGGAAACACAAAATGTCAAATCTTCCGAGGGAACATCTCATTGTTTCGGGGGGGTAGGCATGTCCCCCCCCCCTGAATTCAACACTGCTAGTTGTAATTATACGTCTTCCTTAACCAGAAAATTTTAATTTATTTACTAACCGCTTCCAATTTGTTGTCTTTTATTTAAAATGGTTCTGAAAATATATTTTTGCCCCGCTTAACAACGCAAAACTTTCCGTCACATTCACGAACTTAATTTTTTTTTAGCGTAAAAGCATGAAATTGTCAGATATGACCATTAAAGTTTTCGAACGATGTACCCCCATCCCCCATCTCCTTGATAAATGTATAACATTTTTAGTTTTAAGCGACTGCAGTCTCACGACAGTCTTCTTCAAAATGTAGCGTCTAGAAATTCAGTTCAAAACCCCAAATGTGACAACTTTTTTCAGGAAAGGTTCTTCACCTTTGTCAAAAGATGGAAAACAATATCTGATCATACAGTTTCTGAATTCGATGCCTCTTTTAATTATATGCATCTCTAAGATTAAAATCGTTTGCGCGAATGTGTCAGAAAGCTACGAGTTTGGATTTGAGAACAAGCAACATTATCTTCAGCATGTCAACATTTAAATAATACAAGAAATTACATCGATTTAGCACCTATTCATATTAAAGTATATCTGAATTTGAAGTTTAATGAAAATTCGTGCATTAGTTCTTGAGATAGAGCTATAGCGGAAATTCTGAAAAATGCAGAAGTAGCGCCACCTCTTGAGCGATTTGCGCCAAAACATAAGCAACAGTAATTCATATCAAGGTGTACATGAATCTGAAGTTTGTTGAAAATCCAAGCATTAGTTCTTGAGATAGAGCTATTGCAGAAATCGCAAAAAAATGCATCATAGCAGCGTCACCTGTTGAGCGATTTACACCAAAATGTATAAAACGTCCATTCCTGCCAAGTTTGATGAAAATCCGTGCATTAGTTCCGGAGATTGAGCTGTTGTAAAAATCGTGAAAATGCTGCCTAGCAGCGCCATCTATTGAGCGATTGACACCAAAAATTAATCAGCACCCATTTATATCAGGGACTCACTGAATATAAATTTTTATTAAATGTCGTTCATTAGTTCTTGAGATTTGATCGCCCACAAAATTTGTGTCACACACAGATCCACAGACAGACATTTTGTAAAAACATGTTTTTCGCGTTCTCTGACCCCTAAAACGTGTCAATCCGTCGAAAACTGGAATTAAAAAATTTTCATGAATCCAATACTTTCTTCTTCTCAAGATAGAAGAAAGTAAAAATAATAATAATAAAGGAAAATCAACTATCACAAGGAAAGTTTCACATTTTCCTGACAAGACTGATACAGCACTGAGCGAGGGATGATGCAAGCCCAGGTGTTTCTCTTTCAGCAAACGGACAGACACAATAGAAGGCATTGAAAAAAAGATGCCTGAACATCTTCAAAGGGTGGTGAACAAAGGATGCGGATGGTAAAGAGGGCTTTCCGACATGCCTTATTCGCTCCCCAGTGAGGATGGAGATCCCTTTTGAAAACCCTTTCAGGATGTGCAGTGGTCACTGTTAAAAGTCGGGTTTGGACAAAGAAAGTATAAATTTTCCCGCTTTATTACGGCTTTTGTAGCATTTGAAGGACGGCGTACCGCGGCTTTAAATTAAGTCCGCACTTGTGCCTCATCCTTAATGCACCTGCGGCTTATGAACTGGACAGTGCTCTGGTCATTCTTCTTTTTCTTTTTCAGTAAAGAAAGCAGTATTGAATAATCACTACCAAGCTTCCGTATATACTCGTGTATAAGTCGACTTGTGTATAAATCGATCCCCCCAATTCTTAAGGAAAATTTAAAAAAAAAATTGAATTTTCGTGTATAAGTCGAATCACATTTCTGGTAATAGAGTAGAACCTCTTTTATCCGAAACTCTTTTAACCGAAACTCTCGATTAACCGAAATCATTTTTTTAAAGCTTTTTTTTTTTTTTTTCCCGATGTATGCCAACGATATACTACAACGATGTGTGCCCAGAAAACGAACAAATTAGCAATTCTGAAGCTTTTGAATGCTTTGCAAAAGGTTTGGCATGACTGGAACAGCAGAAAGATCGTGATACTTGTGAACTAATAGTATTAAAAAAAAAAACTTCGGGATAGAGCTATAAAGCAAAGGCAATCGAAACTGCGACAAACAAAACTTTTTTTTAAAACCCTTGTGTAATATATAAAATGTACTTGATTTTAAAATTAAAATTCAAGTAATTTATTATTGTTTCTATTTTGCTATTGCTTTATTTTTATTAAGCACTTGTTACCGTTATAAGAAACAGCGCATATATTTGTCCTTATTCTTAAAATTGAAGCATTCTCGATTATCCGAAAATTTCGATTTTCCGAAAGAGGGTCGGTCCCAATTACTTCGGATAATCGAGGTTCTACTGTATTTTGAAAAATAATTTGGAATCGAGGATTAAAAAAAAAAAAACAAAAAAAAATAATTTTCATTAAATTAGTAAACTTTTATTTACGTTTCTAATCATACTTTTTAAAAGAAACTCAACGTTTTAGAACTGTATAATTATGTAAAACCGAAGAAACTTGAACTATTTTGATACCTATTCACATCAATTTAATAATACTTAAAAAGGAAAAATTCTTTCAAAAATCTATTCAAGCCTTATTTACAAGGGTTAACAACTTCTTAGACTGCTAAAATATAGTACTTCTTTGTATTGTGGGACTTTTAGGAGAGATATCTAGAGGTATTCTCAAGTTGAACTCTTTTTAAAAAGGAGATTAAAATGTTTAAAGCAATTTCCTCGTATTGAAAGGAATTCTATCCCAAGAGAAAATGAGTGCAGAACAATTACAGGGACATTATTATCCAGCATTTTTTGTCAATCACAGGGAAATGACCATTGTCCGCTTTTATCACTTTCTCCAACCTAGTCCCGCATGTGATTTTTTTTTTCTTTTTACTAACTCGTTTATACGTCGACCCCCCGCTTTCAACTCCCAAATTTTGTCTAAAATTCTTTGACTTATACACGAGTATACACGGTATATAATATCAACAGGATCCGGTTTAAGGGGTCTCAGGTCTCTTGCTTCAAAATTTTCGTTAATTTTTTTAGATGTTAAACTCCTATCTTTTCTGAACATTTTGATATGATTTTTTCCTTGAAATTCCCATTAGAACAGCAGTTTTGGTTTTTAGAATGATACCCGCTCAATAGCTGAAGCGGCGTTTCCGAAACTTGGAAGTCATTTTTCTGCAAATGACATTTTGGGGCATAATGCGCACGCTATCTCAAAAATTTCTGAATATTTTTTCATGAAATTTTCAAAACGTATGTTTCATGTGAATCTGTATAAACTGAACCTAAAATTTTGTTTTTATTGTTTAAAAAAAATATTTTTTAGGTGATTATACTGTTGAAATTTTCAAAATTTTGCATTAGCTCAATACAACTTTGTATTAAAAATATAAAACTGCTTTCAATACAAATTTATTTAGGTTCAGGTTAATTATCACAATTTAAAGTATATGTAGGCATCAAAATTTTCCTTCTAGTTGCAAAATTTATTAATTCTGCCTCTTTCAGTTTTTTAAATACATGAAATGAAAGAACATACATATATCTTTGATCCCAATAAAAATTTTGTTTTAAAATCAGATACATTTTAAGATATTAAATGCTGAAAATAGTCTTTTTTTTCTTTTTTTTTCAATTTTAAGAGTCCTGAGACCCCTTAAATTATAGGCTCTAGATGCAATCAGTGCTGGAAGCCTTTCAAAAGCAAATACTTTTGCGCAATTCATTTTTTGATTAACACCTTTCCTCTAGTTTTTCTCGTAAAAACCTGGTTTTTGTTACGTCAAAGTTCTTTATAAACAATTTTGATTACTATATTCGTAATGTGTACCTATATGCAATGCTTTGCTGCGTTATAAAGTTGAAGTCCCTCACAATCCTTTCTTGGACCATTTGAGAGGTTCTAAGGAAAGGTTGCCTTAATTTTGTTTCTGATAAGGAGAAATCGACGTTAAGTTGAAATTTTATCACAGCATTATTCTAGATTAATATATTTAATCATTTTTAAACTGTAAAGCATCAAAGGGGTCTCAGGAATTTTAAAATTGGAAAAAAAGAAAAAAAAAAGAGACCATTTTCAACATTTAAAATCTTAAAATGTATTTGATTTTAAAACACGTTTTTTATTGAGGTAAAAGACATAAGTATGTTCTTTCATTTCATGTATTAAAAAAATTATAAGATGCAGAATTAGCATTTACAGGGGGCTCCAAACTGTCAGATATTTAACGAGCTGAAAATGGGTATAACAGCTTACGCGCACAATTAGAAAATAAATATTGCAACTAGAATGAAAATTTTGGTGTCTACTTATACTTCAGATTATAATAATTACCAGGAACCTAAATAATTTGTATTGAAAGCATTTTTATATTTTTAATACAAAGTTGTATTGAGCTAAAACAAAATTTTGAAAATTTCAACAAATGAGCACCTAAACAAAATGTTTTTTTTTTTAACAATAAGAAGGAAATTTCAGGTTCAGTTTATGCATATTAACATGAAACGTGTGTTTTGAAGATTTCGTGAAAAAATATTCAAAAGTTTTTGAGATTCGTGCGTGTTATGCCCAAAAACGTCATTAAAAAAAAATGACTTGAAAGTTTCGGAAACGCCGCTTCGGCTATTGCGCGGGTATAATTCTAAAAGCCACAACTTCTGTTCGAATGATAATTTCAAGGAAATAATTATATTAAAATGTTCTGAAAATATAGGAGTTTAACATGTTAAAAAAAAAAAAAAAAAAAAAAAAAAAAAAAAAAAAAATCGAAATTTTTGAAGCTTTAAGATATTCTTGTCACCCCTTAAATGTGTAGTGTTGCTTGTATACGTGCTTCCTTTGAAGACAACTGACACAGAAATAACTACTGAGACTTCACACTAGTCACTTGTATAAAAAATGCGAATCGCGTGTAATAATATCACCTTGTCGCGTACATAGTCACTTTGTGATTATTGGAGACGTCACTCTGGCATCGCAACTGTTGTGTATTTTCTTTTCTTTTAACAAATAAAAAGATATAATTATTACAGTTTCCATAATACATCGCTCAAAATTTGATTTATGAGCTTATAAAAAAAAAGGGGGTAAAATTACTTTGTAATTGAAGCTGAAAACCGAATTTTGCTATCAAAATATCTTTAATTAAAAAAAATAATAATAATATAAACAGACATAAAAAAAAATTCACATGATTTATTTGTATTATTTTCAATTCATGACTTCTCATCATTATTTTTTAAGCTATTAATCTTCGCATTCTGTGTTAATTTGGCGTCTCCATTGACAACTCAAAATTTCGTATCACTCAAGCCATTCTTAAACTGTAAGATTTCCTGTCAGTCATAGAAAATGTTGATTGCAACATTTAGATCCACCACAGATCCACCTCTTCTTGGAAGATAAACATAAAAGTGAAATGCTTCAAACACTAGGTCGCAACATAAATCACTTTTTAATCATCATCTTATTGAGGAAAGTGCGTATTAGACGAAACTGTCAGTTTATCTTCCGTGATTTACGAGAGTTGAGGAACAGATTCACCGTTCCCTAGGGACTTGCGATTTGGATACATTGATGGAGAATACAAGAACACTTTTGCGTAAAAGACATCGTTGAAGATGCGATAGATGAGAAACGATGAAGTGATGAAAGATTTAGAGGAAGGATCTCGTGAACTCACTTTGAAGCATGGAAGTCTTGTACTTGGATAATCTTTGTGGAGTTTCGGAATTTCAGCATTAGGATCACACTGGAAAAAAAAATTCTGCCACTGGCATCTAGAAAATAAATTGTGTCTCTAGAAAAAATAGTTCCATGTCATCCTTATAAATTCTAGTTACCTTTGAGAGTTTTAGTTATCCCTATTAAAATTCAAGGGCGTTTTCCTATAATATCGTAGTCAAACTTATTTAAAAATCTCTGCAAATAAATATGAACACAAGAAATGAGTTTTAGTAACTATAATTCTAGTTTATGAATTAATTCTTAGATATCAAGTGATAATTTCTCGCAATTCCAAAGATTCATAAAATAATGCATCGTTTCCTCACCTAGATACTATAGACTAGAAATTCTCGATCATTTCGTCTAATATTCAGTTTATTTGTTTACCTTATTCGCATCACTTGGAAATCTATATTTCTAGTTTAGCGATTTAGAAAGTGGCTGCCTATTCCTTCTAGTTAAAGGTGGTATATTTTTTCTTTCAGTGCAGGGCCGTCTTAAAGCATTCGGGAACACTGAGGAGGGTAGATTCTTGCAGGATTCTTAGAAATTAACCTGATTCTTGTTCATTATATATTTTCTGAAAGTATTTAATTGGAGGAATCAAAATTTTAGTTATAAAATTGAATCTGTTGATTTTTACTTTCTTCTTTCTAAAGAAGAGATTGTAATTGAAATGTTTTCGATTTCCGGTTTTCGATGGATTTACACGTTTTAGGGTTCAGAGATCGCGGAAAACATATTTTTACAAAATGTCTGTCTGTCTCTGTATGCATATATCCTCTTTGTATTATCGAAAAGTGTATGAAGTTAGGCATTCAGCCAAATTTCATATATGTGTTTTTGACTAAGGCCAGCAAGTTCGACTTGAATTTGGAAATGTTCCACCGGAAGGGGGCTCTGTAATAGACGTTTTGTATCATTTTCATTATTCCATCATCGGAAAGTATACAAAGTTATGCATAGAATTGAACCAAATTTCATACATATGTTTTTGATTATGCCGTCAGAATGCCGTTGAAAATGGGAATATTCTTCCGGAAAGAGGGGGGGAAAGCGCTATGATAACAATTTTTGTGTAATTTTCTCGATTTTTTGTAGTTTTGTTGTACATCGGCTTCTCATGCAGCAATGGTTAAATCGCACAGATAATCCGGCTCTTCACAAACAGCTGATGTACAATAGAATAGCGAAAATATTGATTCTATTAAGCGTCATGATCGAGATGAACTTGTTTTTACTCTGATTAATAAAGTGAAGCAGTAGTTTAATATGAAAATCAAAGTTGGCGTAGTATTGAAATTAAAACATTAAGGCTCCTGTCCCTGCTCACGAAGACACTCACGATCTAATGCTAATCCTATGGGGAGGGACTTTTCTAATATCTCGTTTGCATTTCGACATTTAATTTTTTTTTTTTTTTTTTTTTTTTTTTTTTGCATTGGATAGCCGAGATTTGTCTCTACGTCGCACATTTTTTACTTTTCCGATTTTGGTTGCAGATATTTTTTTGAATGACACTTTCATTTTCGGAATCGGTTTTGAAAGTGAAAGTAACTTTATAAAAAATATCTGCGATCCAAGTCGAAAAAGTAATAAAGGTGCGATGTAGAGACGGGCATCGGCTATCCAATAAAAAAAAAAAAAAATATTTAAAAATGTTGAAAGGCAAACGAGATATTAGAAAAATCCCTCCCCATAGGATTAGCATGCTCGTGAGTCTCTTCGCGAACAGGGACAGGAGCCTTAAGGTTCTAACGTGTGTAACAACTTTTTGAAATATTAACGTGTACGAGATACAAGAAAGTTTTGGGATTGGCACGTCCGAATAGTTAGATTCTATTCTTATCGACTAACAGCAAAATACATATTTTTCGTTAAAGATGCACGATATACTGCCCTGTGTACAGAACGAAGTTGAAAATAATTTTCAATTGTAAACTATAATAGATTTTTTATATTTAGTTTATTTTTATATATTGCTCACCATCTACACCAAAAACATGTTTGTTACTTTCACTTAAGTTGCATGCCAGAGGTTAATCGTGAAAAGTTTCTGTATTTATATAAACCTTTTTTATTTAAATTTTTTCGCTGATTATGCGCGTTGTGCATTTGTTGGTTAACTTTGCATCTCAGTTATTTATTTATTTGTGTTAATTACATTTAGCTATTTCGTTACGGAAAAAACAAATGCTGAATTATTTTTATTGTTTTTAGTGCCAACGGTTTATTTTTCCCTAAAGGATTTTCACGCTTATTTTTGAGATCACTTTTAAAAATTCATCCTTGAAAAACATTTTAAAAACCATAAAAAAATCGGTAGATTGAGATTAGATTTCACAAAAATTACTTTTGAGAGTGCATTATTTTATTTTATTTTATTTATTTATTTATTTATTTATTTTGTGCGATGTTCAAAAGTTAAAAAAATTTCGATAAAAAGAAATTGATTGTTCGAGTACATTCGCGTTCGAGATTGTACAGTCGATTTGACGTCAGTGTTGTTCACTTACATGTTTCTGCTTTACAAGAAATAAAAAAAAGATAATATGATCTTGCTAATATTTTTCAACAGTTATTCAAAATGATAACTATAATAGTGTCAATAAAAGTGACTTTAATAATATTGTTCCCGCGGATTCCCCCCCCCCCCTCCTTTTAAATCCCATAAAGATGGTACTGATAGGAATACATGAGAGAGAGCTCACCCCAAGAACAAATCAGTATCAGTAACTTGCACCTCTGATATATGCTAAAAGTATTTGATATTCTTGTAATATAAGAAAATTTCGGTTTTAAATAGATTCAAATATATATATCAATCGAATAAAATAAGATTGTAAACAGAGTGAAACATGTGAAGACAAAATTCCCTAAAAATACCATACAATTATATCTTCTAACACAAAAGCCTGTCTACTATGAAATTTTCCGTTCCCTTGCAATTCCGTTTTAAAAGTTTTTACTGTATTTTTCTTTTCAACTTAAGTATTTATGTTTTAAGTACTTTTACAACTAGATAATATTAAAACGATAGCACTACAAAGGTGTTGCATAACTCATATAGTGATGGTGTTTTAGTTAATAAAAGTACAGTTCTTCATGTTTTGAAACTTGATTATCATAAAGGAAATGATTATTATTGCTTATTCACTATTAGTTTACATTCTCTTTGGAGAGATGTTGAACAACCGGATGGTCTTATACATGCTACAAACATCAAATGAAGTCGTATATATTTGGAGTTATGTCATTTTTTTAAGAGTATTCAGACTAGATGCGCACATATTACACAAAGAGAAGTAGTCAATTTGTTGAAGCATCCAGCAATACCGTGACCAAATTGAAATGAGCTTTCGTGCTTCACAGCCCATTTTATTCAATGTCCAAAATGTTTGAAGACAAGGCTGAACTAAATATTGGGCTGTAAAACATGAGAAGTTGTCAGTAATATGTATGTTAATACAGATTCTTTTACTTGCTTTTTTCTATAGAAATACATTCAATTAAAATTTTCATGGCCTTTCTATTTTTTTTTTTTTTTTTTTTGTAATTTTGACAGTTTTTGAGGTATTGTATGAATTTTTGATAGCACCTTAGAATTGCTCTCTAATGGTCGTGGAATGTTATAATATATATAAAAAAATCTAAAACAAAATTTCCAGAAATGTTGCAAAAATTGCCATAAAAATGAACTAAACTTTTTAAGTTTGGATTGCCTTAACGAAAATTTAGTTGAAATGAATTCATAGTGAAATAAATTTCCCTCTGTGGAAAACACCAGATGTTTAAGTTGAATGTTGTCCCTAAGTTATATAATAACATTCATATTTTAAAAAAAAGCGGTAGCTATTCGGAATTGCTTAAAAAATATGTTTATAACTATAATTTTTTAACAAGTATTATGAATATAGACAGTAATGTCATAAAGATTGCTTGTAAAGATTGGTATTGTCATAAAGCAGCTGAATGGTGCTGCTTAATTTTAATAATGTTTTAACTTATTAAATTATAGTTTCAGATGCAATGTAAATTGATTATTATTATAATAATCAAGTTATTGCTCTTATAAGTAAGTTATTGCTCTCATAAGTAAGTTATTGCTCTTATAATATTTTTCATAACTTATAACATTTATCACTAGTTTAAGTTCCTTTTGGAGGCATAAATATCCATAACCAGTTACCGTATGTTTTGAAAATTGTGCAAATGTCAACTTAAGTCGTGTGTTTTTGGAGTTTTGACAAATTTTAAGAATATTCATATAACTGATGCTTTAGTAGGGTGTCAACGATTTTAATCAGTTGATTTAAATCAGCGATTAAATCGTGATTTTAATTAACCGATTTTTTTTTAAAATCATTGATTAAAATCAAAAATTTTCTAAATGTTTAAAATGTCAAAAAAAGTATTAAAGTCTAAGATGAACATAAGTTGAAAGTTTCTACAGGTATTTTCACTTAAGAATAATAAAAAAAAAGAGCTTTAAATAATTGTTTCTAAGCTTAATTCATGAGTATTGTAAAAAATTAAAAACAGTTGAGTTTGTAAAAAGCATTTTTATCTTTATCCAACATAAAGCAGTTTCATTTAAATCTAATATAATTTGCGATGCCTTTAGTAATCAATTTATGCATTATTTAAAATAAAATAAACATAGCAAGTGTAATAAATTTCTGCAAGTAAAAGAATAATTAGTATCTTAGTTTCTCCTTCTACTGCTGTAATAATAAATTAATAGTAATTTAGATTCAAAGAAGAATGAAAGAGTGACAACTGCTCAACAGCTAAATTGTAAATGAATGCATAAGTAAAAAGAACTAATTGGTATAAAAATGTTAAGCACAGCAAGAGCTTCTTCGGTATAGGTTGAATAAATGATTTTTGTTTGTTTGTTTTTTTTACTTTGTAACTCATATATACTACATAAAAATATTAATTAGGGATTGAAAAGGCAGCAAAACTTTTCTGTAGAAAAAAAAAAAAAAAAAAAAAAAAAAAAAAAGAGATTAACCATTGAAAGCTAATAATCCCCACTGAGAGGTAATAATGCTGCTATATAAATATTTTGAGGATTTCAGATATAACTGACTATCCTTATATTTATTCTATATGTGTGTATGAATGGATTTAACTCATTTTTATGATTAACATACACATATACATATGTGTAAGTTTAGATTTTGGTGATGAACAGTAATTTTTTTAAGTACAAATGCATGCAAAAGGAGCTGCAAAATGCACCCTGCCTTAAAAAAAAAAGTTAAATTCACCTGTAGTTGTAGCCAGAGATTTCCCTATTCAACAGTATTTCCAAATTCATGTGCCCAAAATCTTGCAAAAAATAATAGAACTTTATTTCTTTAGAAAAAACAGGATGTTATTAAAACATGTTACTTAATTGTATTTTTCAATTTGTGATTCATAAAATTATTAAAAGTTAAGGACACTTTATTCCTTAAAATACTGAAAATTATTCTTTTTTCCCCTTTTTTCATTACTAAATACATTACTAATATATGTGTTTAGTATCCTCATGATGAATATCCTCATGAAATAGTGCCTTTTTGGAACTAGCATCCTGCTTCCTTTTCTTTCTAAAATGAATACTACATTATTAATTATTTTAATAATTAAGCTTAAAGCTTAAAAATTTATAATATGTTCCTAATTAGAGAGTTAATTGTTTGATAATTACTAATTTGAAGTAGTGTTAACTATTTACTATTAAATGCAGTTATTAATAATTTTAATAAATGTTAAATATCACTAGTATTTATTAAAGTTTTACATAATTATTACAATATTAATATATATAGCATTATTGTATGATACTAACTGATGAAACTACTAATTTGCAGTTTTTATAATTTCTGTAATTACTAACTAATAATTATAATTTTGTTAATTAAAGTGTAAAAATATAGATTATGTTAGCAATAGGGCTTGAATTGTTTTGGAAACCTAAAACTCTTGGTAGCTGTTCAATATTTGAACGGTTGAGAAAAAATCATAAAATCCCGATTTAAATAAAAAAAATCTGATTTAAATAAAAAAAATTTGATTTTTTTTTATAAAAAAAAATCATGATTTTTTTTTTTTTTTTACACCCTTCTTATTGGACTTACGAAAAGTGGTAAATGGTCTTTTCTTATTTGGTCTTCAAGAAGCAAACTGAAAAAAACTTTCGTGCTTCGGATTCAACTAAAGATAAAATGACTGAAGACAAGTTTCCAATAAATGCTTTGCTGTAAAAAACATTAGAGGCTGTCAGTTATGAATATTTGATAAAAGGAGTTTCTCTTTAGGTGTAATACATTCAGAGAAACTTTTCAGCGCTTATATCTTTTGTAATCTTGACGTATTTGTGATAATAGTTGATAGTCATAATGTCTTGAACATCTGCGTTTCAGAAATGCTCTTTTATAAATAATGATCACGGAGTAATAATAATAATAAAATAATTATTATAATTGCACAATTGTACAATTGTAATAATAATAATAAAATAAAAGAATATTTCTAAAACTACTACAAAAATATAATAAAATAACACATAATTTTAAACTTTGGATTACGCGAGTCCATAACGAAATTTTCATTGAAATGAATTCATAATAAATTCACAAAGAAAGTTAGCTTTCTTTGTGCTAGCATTATAAAAATTAAGCAGGACCATTCCATTGCTTTTCTTATGACATACTCTGAAGCCCAGAATTATAATTATAACCATGCATTTTCTACCCTGGTGTCCAAAATTAAGGTTATAATGAAAATCTCGAAAAATTTACAATAATCACTAATATTTAAGATGCTTTTGATAATATCTTAGGATGGCACATGGTACATTCAACTTATTATAAAACTACAGTTTTGCATGGAATGCATTATTATTATGAAAAGAAAATTACTGCTTTTTACTGAAGATATTCTCTATCAGTTTAGATTATTTTCGGAGGTATAAATACTCATATTCAAGCAGACGGAAGGTCTTAAAAATTCTTCTACAAATGTCAACTTCAGTCGTGTGTTTTGGAATTCTGTCAAAATTTTAAATAATAGAAACTCGGCACTTAAACATGATGTCCTCATTAGTCTGAGTGCCGAGGTAAATGTTGCTGAAGCTTCCGGTAATACCGTGACTAAATTATAACGAACTTTCGTGCTTCAAAGTCAATTTTGTTCAATGTCAAAATGTTTGAAGACAGTACTCAACTGTATTTTGTGATGTAAAGCACTAGGATTTGTCGGTTTTACATATGATAATAAGATTCCCCCCTCTCCCTTCACAAGTAAAATACACACTGAAAAAAAAAATGCTAGGGCGTATTTTTTTTGTAAGTTTTTATGACATAGCAAGTGCATGGCCATGTCCGATCTCTTGCGTTTCAGAAATAATGCTTTAATTAACGGTCATGCAATGTTAACAAAATTAGTCAAACATATTCCAGAAGTCAAAAAAAAAAAAAAAAAAAAAAAAAAAACTTTGAATAAGAGATGACATAATTTTTGTTGAAATGAATTTGCACTGATTTTAGCTAAGGAAATTATCATATATAAACTCGATTAATAAGTGCGGATCCCCGAAATCTCAGTACATGACTCTACTTATATTATATATCGTACTTAAAATGTAGTTATTTATTTCTTTAATATTATTTAAGGCTTATTAATTAATTTAAAAATAATTTAATTTATATGAAATCATTTTATCCCGTTCCCCGTTTTCAAGAGTTAAGGTAACTGTGCGTCAATTTGTTACTATCGATGCTTTAAATGATGCCTATTTTACAACATTGCTTGTTTATGTCAGTAATAGATAGGTATTTAAAACTCTTTAAGCGTGTGGCAGTATTTTTGCATATGTGTTCAATGATTCATAAAATAATAGCTATGAAAAATCATGGTGATAACCGTTTTTACTTGGAGTATGCAGCACGATGCAAGTTTGTAAGGTTACGAATGACTTCCCTGCTGATGCACTACAGTTGCTGTAAAAGTAGTTTTAAAGGCATTTATCTGTTACTATAATGAGAGCAAT
This sequence comes from Maratus speciosus, assembly GCA_963932465.1. NCBI lineage: Eukaryota > Metazoa > Arthropoda > Arachnida > Araneae > Salticidae > Maratus > Maratus speciosus. Next base: position 609,456,556 of record OZ010790.1, read on the forward strand.
GTATTCCGTAGCATAGAAGTGAATCATGGCTAATGTGTCATAATAAGTTTATGGTACACTGCAAAAAATTAAATAACAATAACCGTTAAATAACAATAATAAACCGTAAAATAAACAGTAATATACCACTAAGTAGTAATATATGGTATATTTCTGTATTTTCATTTATAAAACGGTATACTACTGTTTATTTACGGTTTATTTACGGTTAACCCTTAAATGCCTGGTGTTGCTTTTTGGCAACATACCCAATTTAGGCTCTAAAATACTATTAGAATAATATTGAAGCTATAATTCCTAATATTGCCAATAAAATGCAGTCTAAAAATATTATTAAATCGATTTTCAACATTTAGATGACAACACTTGTGCTGTTTAAGAATAAAGATAAATTTATTTTTTTAAATGTTTCCACTTGTTCTTTTTTTTTTTTTTTGGAAGCATGCGAAATACCCTATTTTAACCTGCAGTGAGCAAGTAAAATTTATTTCTTATTAAAGTTCCTAAAATTCTTGTGTGTTTAATATTGTAGAATTTTATCAAGGGAAATTATTTTTTCAATTAAACACCAGTATTGCCGATTAGTAACAAACTGTTTTTTTTTTTTTTTTTTTTTTTTTTTTTTTTTTTTTTTTTTTTTTGCCGTACTTAAAACAAAATAGGAATTTTTTAAGTATTTTTCCCATGATTTATTTAAAAAATGAAACCCTAAAAACATTATTACAATGATTTTTGAAAAATCAGGCATTTAAGGGTTAATTTTACAGTATAATACTGGCGCTCCAGCTGCAAGTATTATACTGAAAAATCAACAATTATTTTTACAGTGCACTCTTAAAACGTGTTTCATGATTTTTTTCATTGTTTTCCTGAATAGATAGGTAAGCTATTCACAACAATTGAAACTAGGATATCGACACTATATGAAATTAAAAAATAAATGATTGTCCGCCTGATTAGCGCTTTCTCACAAAGTAGTAATGAAAAGGAAATTGTAAACGCTAATAGGATTATGCATTTATATTTTAATGGAATTCATATTTTATTATTAACATTTAAAATTAATTTAATCCATCTTTAACCCCTTGACCCCCAGGCTGTATCTCACCGATGAAGGGCTATATACCAGACTATGCGGTTTAACCCTTTATGTACTGAATTATGAATTTATGAAAAATTTATCTTCTAAAGCATTTTTCGTGAATTGTTTAAATTACATTAGAAGATTTACATATTTAATAAATTTTAGAAGGATTTAGGAGGATTCATTAAATTTGAATTGATAGGGATTTTGTGCACCATTGATAACCCCCCCCCCCCCCCCCCCACTCACATCTTTTATTTTAAATATTTTTCCTAGTGTTTTGTAGAATTAGGAAATGTACAAATAGAATGTTCTTACAATAGAAGTAAAGAAATATTTCCAAATTGAACACCCCCCCCCCCCCCCCCCGCCCAACGCCAAGAAAGCTGAAAAGCTGAAAAGACAAAAGAAATCCTCCTTTTAAAAATATTTTTGTTTTGTGTAACGGTGTTAATGCTTTCGGATCAAGATAAAGTAATGCATCTATAACTCATTCTAAACTGTATGACAACTAATCGATGTATTAAATGGATTTTATAACAAGTTATTTTATTTGTACTTATAAGTACCGTCAGTAGATAAAGGGTTAAAATGTCTGTGTCCTAAAACTCACCTTTGACCAGTGTCCTGTTATATTAGTTGTATATCATAGACCAATCCGGTTCAAATATGCAACCATTACTGTGTAATCAACGACGTACGATGTAGTACGTCATGGTTGTTGATTACTGAAATGAGAGGACATACGCAGTCTTACGTCCTGGACGTCAAAGGGCTAAAACATCGTAAAGGCTAGGGTTCTAATGTAAATTTATTTGTCTGAAGGCTGTTTCCAAGTGCTCTGTTCAACAAGCGCAAAACGTTTTGACACATTTACAAATTCATTTTTTAACAGAAAGGTATAAAATTGGAATACCTGTCCATGGAAGCGAGTTGGAATTGAACTGTTTTTTCCATTTTTTGATCAATCAATTACCCATTGAGTTACAAGCGATATCGATCACGTGACAAACCCGTTTTTCGCCCGCTCTTGAATGCTCTTTCTCCCTTCGCAAGGAAATTCGGTTCAAAACGCCCACTTTGACATTATTTTATGAAAGATCTATTGCGTTTTCAAAAAAAAAAAAACAGCAAAAACAGCTCGATGACATAGTTTCTGAACAACAACACCAGCCAGTTTTATGCATTTTCGAACAAAAATAAATTAAAACTTATGTCATAAAGTTGCCCTTTTGGATTTGAGAATGCACCCTTAAGGGATTTCGGGACTTTTAAAATTGGAAAAAATGAAAAAAAAGGTACTATTTTCAACATTTAATATCTTAAAATGAATATGATTTAATAACACAATTTTAATTGAGATGAAAGATATAAGTATGTTCTTTCATTTCGTGTATTTAAAAAAATTGAATGATGCACAATTAGTATTTATAGAGGGCTTCAAATCGTCAGACATTTGTCGAGCAGAAAATTAATATGACAGTTTACGCGCAGGATTACAAAAAAATTTTTGCAACTAGACTGAATTTTTTTGTGCCAAATTATACTTCAGATTGTAATAATTAGCCTGAACCTATAAATAAATTTGTATTGAAAGCATTTTTATATTTTTAATAGAAAGCTGTATTTAACTAATACAAAATTTTGAACATTTCAACAGTATAATAACTATTGCACGACTATAATTCTAAAAGTCATAACTTCTAATGAGAATTTTAAAGAAATAATTATATCAAAATGTTCAGAAAAAATAGGAGTTTAACATCTAAAAAAATAATAATTTCGAAAATTTTGAAGCTTTAAGAGTCATGAGACACCTTAAGTTGTGGAAAAATGGAAATTTCAGAATCCTACAAACAAGGAAGGAATAAAGTTACGATGCTCAAATTACTATTCTAATTAAACCTTTTTTTTTCCTGTAAGTAATCAAGGAACCACACCTATACTTAAAGTGGGTCTCAAATCCTCTGCTCAACAACGCGAAACCTTCTGACTTATTTTTAAATGGAAAGGCGTGAAACCGACAAGGCTGATTATTAAAGCGATTTGGAATCGAAATGAGTTTTCCATTGTTTTAATAAATAAATTACTTATAGAATTATAAGCAATTGTGGTCACGTGACGACGTTTTTTTTTCTTTCTCTCTGGTTCGCGTCAGAAATTATTTCAAAATGCCCATTTTGATAGTATTTTCTGAAAGATGTTTTGCTTTTACCAAAAAAATGGCAAACGCCTTTCGATTGCATAGTTTCTGAATAACAACACGTGCCTATTTCATGCATTTCCGAACAAAAATGAATTAAAAAATGTGTCAAAATGGTCCTTTGGATTTGAGAACAGCCTTAGAGCTCAAAATACTATTCTAATTAATGATTTTTTTTAATATATCAAGGAACCGAAAATATATTTAATTCAACTAAACTGTAAATATTTTATTACTTAATATATTAATGAATTTGAGTAAAATATCGTTACAAGGAATCATTGGGGAGCGCTGATTAAATTCGCTGAACCGAAAAAATTATTAAAGTTAATATTTTCATAACAAAATATGAAAAAAAGTTTTTTTTTTTTTTTTTTTTTTTTTTTTTTACAATCTAAATAATATTTGTTAAACTTCAAAATTTGTTAAGTGGTATTCATTGTAATGAGATTCTACTGTATTAATCCGTTTGTGCCTAGGGACGTTTCGACGTTTCTTGGGACGTTTCAAATTTTAATAAATTTGTATAATTTTCTTCTCCTTTATAACATGAAAATTGCATGAACTAATTATTTATAAATGTCTTTATCTATTACCGAGAAATGACAGCATAAGGTGGATGTTTATTTGCTTAAATGAAGGCTTTTTTCGGTGTTTATAAATTTTTAATTTTTCAAGATGACGAAATGTAAAAAGTAAGTTTATTCGTTTTTTTTCTTTTCTTTTTTTTTTTTTTTTTTTTTTTTTTTTTTTATCAAGGATCCAAAAACGCAAGTCACAATCTTATTTTGTAGTACTTTTTGGAAATATGTATCTTTTTAAATTACAAAATTATAAGTTCAAACCTTTTTTTTTTTTTTTTTTTTTTTTTTTTTTTTTTTTTTTTTGTAACTTTCAAAATATTGGGCTCTAGGCACGGTTGGACAAATATTTTTGTTAGACATTTAGGGCACAGTTATTTATGTAAACTCCTTTTGAAGATATTTATGAAATAAATAATTTTTAAGTCTGCAATAAGATTATTCTTATTTTATTATTAATAATAGTTATAACGTTATTAGTCTTTGTAAAGAAATAAATATATTTTGTTAGTAGTTCATAAAAATACTAATTGTAGTACTTGATATACAATTTAAAAAAATTTTAAGCATAAATATAGACAAAACATATCATTATGCATATTATTATACTAGAAATACTCCTATTTAGTTCTTTTGCATTTTATAAAATAAATACAAAAAAAAAAAAAAAAATTAAGATTTTTTTTTAGTATTTTTCTAGTTCATTTTGCAATATTCTAAAGTGATTTTACCAAAATATTTGAGAAAACCAAGATTCAGGCACAAATGGGTTAAAGGGGTTCGGGGCTAAAAATTCTCAAAAAATGCAATTTTTTTTTTTATTGGCTTAAAAAAAAATACCGAGTTTTTAGCTTTAAATACCGCAAACCGCATGCTTTTATCTTCATTAGATCGAGAGATAGAACACCTTTCGCCTTGAGAAGCGATGCATCAGGTGCCTCCTGACGAAAACTTTACCTCCATTCATCTCAGAATGAATTTTTTCACGATTTGTCAACTTTAAAAGAATATATCTAAAGTTCCTTGCAAGATATAGGTATGAAATTTTCAACAGAGATTTGACGCTCTATTTCCAACAAATTGTCTTCAGGATTTTTAATTTTGAGTGATCATTGTGAAAATAGGCTCATGAATGCAAAACTCACTCATAAAAAAAACTTCATTTTTTTACTTAAATTTTTTTTATAAAATTCCTAATCAATATTTTAAGAAATCCTGAAGACGTATTTTCTGTACACAAAAGTGTAAAAATTTTGTAAATCGAGTCAGTACTTCCAGAGTTATATCAAAAATTAAATATGTTTAAAGTTTTACAATTTAAGTTTTAAAAAACATTTAAAGTTTTTCAGATTTTTTTTTGCATGCAATATTCTTATTATATTAAAAGATATTTCAGAAAAAAATTTCATAACAAAATGTCTATAAATAAAAAAAAAAATAGAATTTTGAGCCCCGGACCCCCTTAAGACAAACAACTGACATCTCATTCAGATAATAAAGGTCATCAACTGTTTCATAAACCTTTGTTTTAAAAACACTGTCTGCAATACATAAACTACGGGGTAGGGAGTTCATGCAATTACAATGGAGATAAACGTTTATACCCCGGAACACGCAGCCGTCAGGGTTCCTACCGCAGTATTGCCCCGTTTAAACGCTTCCCATTCATTTTTAATAACGCCGGCAGATCAGTCAATTGGGGGCAATTACACCCACTTTGGGTGAAGGGGTGGGGGGCAAGCGTGGCACGCAAGCCATTTGCTCCGGGTGAGGAGAGAGCATCACGGTGGTGTGAATCAAAACGGATGCTGGGGTGGGATCACGCTTTATATTACTTCTCTAACAATGATATTGAATATTTTAAATGGTCACATGCTGGCAGAAGCTGTTGTTGTTGCTTTCTTTTCTTTTCTTTTTTTTTTTTTTTTTTTTTTTTGTTACTAGAATATATGTATGTTCTATTTATTTATTTATTTATTTTTTGCCCCTACTTGAAAAAAAAAAAAAAAAAAAAAAAGTATAATAAAATATTAAGTAAAATAGTCTGTGTAATTAAAGTTATGCACATATTACTTATACTGTCCGTAAAAATATTATAATAACAGTAATAATACAATAGTAATAATAACAATGATAATGCATAACAAAACTAACAATTTTGCCACTAAACCTGGGGCATAAATTAATTCATTAAGTCAACAATACAGGTTCTCACTCTAAGCTGATATCAGCTTTCCCGCCAAAACTTTAATAAGAATTAATGTATTGTAACGATATTTTCAAGATTTTTTATTTTTCTTTGGAACGGAATGACATCACTTGAAATGCTAGAACAATGTTCAGTCATTCGACCAGCAACGTTCTGCAACATCTAGCTCTGCTTGGGAGGAAAATACTACATCGTGGTGGATTGCTGGGGAGAAAGATGGGATCACGTTTTATACTGCGTCTGTAAAAATGACATCGACAATTTTAAGTGTTCACATGCAGACTAAGCTGGGTTTTTTCCATACCGGGAAATCTGCTTTAGTTTTATTTTTTCCTTATCTTTACTTTCTCCTTTTGGTTTTTTCCCCATAAAAACACTGTTTTCAGTGATTAGCTGCAAAAATAAATAAATAAATAAACGTAGGATTAAATTTTAAGTAAAATAGTCAGAGGTCGCAACGTTCTACATTTTTTTTTATATATTTACGACCAGTTTTTTTTTAAATCATAATATTCATGGTATGGTTATATTGCACATGTTAAGAATATATACCACGAGGATTTTGTATATTTGTATACTGATAATAAGTATATAAAAAATATATATTTGTTGTATAAAATATTGTGACGCCTAAATAGTTCCCTATCGTTCTCGTTATGTGCGATTCGTGACGTGCGCTGCTTTCGCACTCCAATCTTAACATACATTTCAACATACAACGAGCAAATAATTGAGATTATTTGCTGGTATGTTTTTTTTTCCTTAATTTTCGATTAACTGCAATTTCTAATCAAACAACGTGTTTTAACAAAATTGGAGTGTCTATGCAAAGACCCTTTTCAAAAACTTCTCGTATGAAGTCTCATTCATCGCTGTGCGTTTTGTATGCTCATAGAATAAGGAATGCTAACAACTGAAATAATGTGTATGTTATAAGTAGAGATCGACTTCGAAAGTTCGGTTACGTTTTCTGTCCAAAATCTGAGTTTCGCCGAAAATTCGTTTTCGGCGATAATGCTGCTAAAAATTCGGCCGAACCGAAAATATCTCTATTTCAAAAATCTCATTTCTTCCTTTGGAAATTTTCAACATAACTCATTGATTTGAGCTGCATCGCCTCATATGAGACATTTATTGTTCCCTAAGAATTTCATTGTTTATAATGATCAGTCATGACTGGCTCAACACGTGAGTGCCAATTATAAAGCAAGAAATGCCTATAGGGCTCAACCTTGGGGGCATTTTTCACGTGCTCTTTAAAAGTTGCAGACTTAACAGTCAGAAAATTTTTAGTTTGAAACTGCAGAAGTGTTTCGAGTAACTCTTTGAGAAACTTCTAGTATAATAGATGTTCCTTTACAAAAAGCATTCTAAAAGATAAATCGAGGTATGTATTCCTATAACATTTTTTAATGAGATGAAATTCGTACTAAAAAAGCTAATAAAGCTAATACCAAAAGAGCTGTAGCGGGTATTACGATAATTCTTTTACCTCACATGCAAATAATGAGAGATTATTTAATTACGCTTAATTATTACAAAAAAAAAAGACAAACGTTTTATTACAAACATTAACAAAACTTTTTATTCTATCTATTCCCTTATTCCAAAGATACCGTTTTATCGTCTGCTTCCATAGTAACATGATAAATTAAATTTCATTAAAAAAATGCGCAGTAGTAGACAAATATTTTACTAAATCGAATATTATTTTTAGTTTTGGTTTTAGAATAAAATTCAAGAACTCCCGTGCATAGAACGGGTTGAACAGATAGTTCTGTATATTTATGTATGTGTTAATTATTTAAAAAGTTGCAGACATTTTCGTTTTCGGCTGAAAACGGGAATATTACCGAAATTCGTTTTCGGTCTTGAAAACCTATTTCAGTCGATCCTGTATGAGTTCAGTTAACGAAACTAACCTTTTTCATTCCCATTTCATTACGAGTATGGTCCCTAAAAAGCTCTATCATCCGTTAATTGCTTGGACTGTGTGCCACCTAATTTCCAATCTAATAGCCTCATCGCATGCAGGCCTTTTTTGTGTGTATGTGTGGCCACGTGCTAATCAAGCAAACAAAAAAGGTGTTTCATTCCGAATGCTCTGCAGACCAGCGTCTATCCCACGAGACTCCCTCTAAACGTCAAATGACCGACAAAGTAACGCAATATGAGAGAGAAAGAGTAACTAAAGTTTTGTTTTATACACGAAATGTAAAACTAGATGGATGGTTTTTCATGTTCGTGTTGAGTAGCTTAGCAGAATTTGTAACTATCATATTTTTTTGATATATTCAACACAATCAGCTTACAATTGGTTATAAATATTTTCAGACTTAAGGGATCTCAGGACTCTTAAAGCTTCAAAATTTTTGAAATTTTAATTTTTTTAGTTGTTAAACTCCTATCTTTTCTGAACATTTTAATATGATTGTTTCCTTGAAATTCCTATTAGAATAGAAGTTATGCCTTTTAGAATGATACCTGCTTCATACCTGAAGCGGCATTTCTGAAACGTTGAGGTTTTTTTTTCACCAAATGACGTTTTTGTGCAGAACGCGCAAGATATCTGAAAAACTTCTGAATATTTTTTCATGAAATTTTCGAAACATATGTTTCATGTTAGTCTGTAAAAACTGAACCTAAAATTTCATTTTTATGGTTCAAAATAATATATTTTTTAGGTGATTATACTGTTGAAATTTTCAAAATTTTGTATTAGCTCAATACAACTTTGTATTAAAAATATAAAAATGCTTTCAATCCAAATTTATTTAGGTTCAGGGTCATTATTACGATCTGAAGATTAATTAGGCACAAAACAATTCATTTTAGTTGCAAAAATTATTTTGTAATCCTGCGCGTAAGCTCTTATACCTATTTTCTGTTCGATCAATGTCTGACAGTTTGGAGCTCCCTATAAATACTAATTCTGTATCCTGCCATTTTTTTTAAATACATGAAATGAAAGAACATACTTATATCTTTTATCCCAATAAAAATTGTGTTTTTAAATCATATAAATTTTAGGATATTAAATATTGAAAATGCTCCTATTTTTTTTCATTTTTTTTTCGAATTTTAAGAGTCCTGAGACCCCTTAACCCCTTAATTATCGTGCTCGTGACTTTCACGGGTAGTGTCCGCTACTTTTTTAGGTGCGTTCGTAATCATATAAATACGTAGCACCTACAGCCGTCATCTGTCCGCATATAATACAGCAAAAACTACTCAACCGAATAGTTTGAAATTTAATTTATAGAATCGTTGCAGAATTGAGTCGAGTCCCTTCCAATTTTAGGAAAATCGAATCAAAACTTAAAAAGATATGAACAAAAGTTTCCTTCATTCTATTCAATCCCATCCTACGTCATGAATTCAATGATAGGCCATGATTCTAGGTTACCAGGGTGATAGCGTACTATTGAAGAGGGAGTCCTATTATTTCCGTATCAATGAATTCAGTCTATAGAATCGTAATGAATTTTGTATTCATGTTTGTTTTGCATAAGAGTACAACAGCTATTGCACTAAGAATTTATAAAGCTAGATATTGTACGATATAAGAATTTATAAAGCTAGTTATAGTACTAAGGCTTCTCATTTGCCACGTTTAACGTGGCCATTTACGACTTGTTTTTATTCAGATTGTTTAATTGCCTCCAGCTTTTTAAAATGGTGTAATGGACTATATTCAACATCCATTTATCTGCCATTAAATAAGGTGAATATTCCTAACTTAAAAAAAGTGGTGGCAATCAAACAATCTGAATATTTTTTTAAAGTAGCCTACACTTATCGTCACTAAAATTAGGAACGAAAACATATTGCATTTAAGTTGAAAACTTAATATAGCATAATTCTAAATGTCTTTCTCTCTCTCTCTCTCTCTCTCTTAGAATAAAACTGAAGATGAATTTTCAAATCGAAAACATTGATCAAATGAATCATCAATCATGATCAAAATGAAAACTGAAGCAATTTTCTGAAAAGTTAAACACTTATCAAAAAACAAACTATAGAATTCAGTATCAAGTATCAAGAAAATTTTACGTTTATACAACAACCATATAAATAAAAATAGCCTGTAAATTTTACGAGAAAAATCTTTAATCTTTTTTACAAGCTTTCTGTTTTTTTAACAATTCTATACTGTTACATTTACAGAGATATGTTATTTTAACAGAAATATTTTGTGATTTTTACAGAGAAAACCTGTAAATTTTACGAGAAAAATCTGTAACTGTTTACGAGATTTCTGTTTTTTTAACAGTTCTATGCTGTTACATTTACAGAGATAATCTGTTATTTTAACTGAAATATTTTGTGATTTTTCACAGAGAAAGCCTGTAAATTTTACGAGAAAAATCTGTAAATTTTCACGAGCTTTCTGTTTTTTTAACTGTTGAAAATTTGAACATAAATGTAAGTGTGTCTGTTTTTACATTCCTTAATCTGTTCTGCAGTTGAAAACAAAACTTGACAACTAAACCAAATCAAATAACTGGTTATCTAAATATATATATATATTTTTCAATGGCTGATTTAAGTTAATATTGTAACACATAATTATTTTTTCTACATATAAAAATTCAGCTTTGAATGTAAAACATTTTTGGCTAAAAAACTCGCTGCCCGAGGCAGAAGTTTACAGAATGAAAGAATGATATTTTATAAATATCAAACATGATATTTTGAAAATAAATATCATATGCATTGATATATATTGCCGAACCCTGTTGTTCAGTAAGAATTTATTGGACGTTTCAAAGATGAGTAAAATAAAATCAAAAGATGAATTCAAATTAATTAATTCAGTAGCTCTTTTATATTTAATTTTAAACTTTAAAAATAAGATCTTACCATTAAGTTAACAATTCGACTTTTATAGAAAAATAATATCACTTGTTATAGAAATTAACTCTGAAATTATTTTTCGCTATCGCTCCACATCTATATATCATGAAGTAATAAAAGTATAATGTTTAATATATATATATATATATACATACATATATATATATATATATATATATATATATATATATATATATTATATATATATACCGGGTGTCCTAAAAAGGACTGACTGATTTTAAAATTCAATAACTTGTAAACGGTGACAGATATTTAAAAATTTCTTGCAGGAGGTTTATGCATAAGGTCAAAAGTTTTATTACAGTGATTTTCAATTTTAGTTTGAATTACAAACAATAGATGGCGCTGTAAGCAATAGTCGCTCAATACAGGCTCGATTTTTGGTCCTTTCTCTTGTTTCATGCGGAAAAAGGAGATGGAAATGTATTATCCGGGCCACGAAGTACCAAAAATCGAGCCTGAATTTAGCGTCTATTGATCGCAGCGCCATCTATTGTTTGTAATTCGAACTAAAATTGAAAATCACTGTAAAAAAACTTTTGACCTTATGCATAACCCTCCTGCAAGAATTTTTTAAATATCTGTCACCGTTTACAAGTTATTGAATTTTAAAATCAATCAGTCCTTTTTTGGACACCCGGTATATATATATATATATATATATATATATATATATATATTTCTGGTTCTGTCTCGTGTGTTAAAATTTCTCATTCGTATTTCAAAAAAATCTTTTGTAAACAAACAAGAAGAAAAATCATGCGAGATCATCATTGTATATATGAAACATTTTCAAAAATTTCTATAATACTGTAACGAAATTTCGCCGTTTAATAAGAGGAAAAAGACATCTTGGTAAACAATTAATAAAACGCATGGTCATTTGAAAACTCAATTTCAGAAGTTCCTATCCATAGTCGGACGGGTAGTCGATTTCTTTTGCGTAGCCCTGTATGATTTGCCTATTTGTGTAAACACGTAATATATAGTATGATTAATTTTGTTCATCTAGTATACGAACAACCGTTATAAATTCACCTTCAGCAATTTCATTATGTTTGAAATTGTGTAACAATATTAAAATACACTACAAACGAATTGTCGCCATAGACCGTAATGTATCCAAATCCTTTTGAGTGCCCCTCTAAGCGATGATACGCTATTCATTTTCAATAGCGATTATGCTGTAGTAAACATATATCAGTAACATTGCAATCTGAGTATATTTATGAGAGTTAAAGTACCGGTAGACTGACAATACGATGTCATAGATGCTAATAAACTGGAAAAAAAAAACAAAAAAAAACAAAAAAAAAAAAAAAAAAAAAAACCAAGGAGACTTTTTTTTTTTTTGCATTTATTTGCAAGTTTTTATGAAATCTTGTTCCATCAAATATGTATTTGAGAATGTAATCTTTTTTATCTTTTTATTTAAAAATTCGTTTGGCAATAAAATTTCAATAGCAAGAAAACAACAAATTGAAGAATGATATTGTTAGAGAAATTACCAAAAAGGACAACAACAACAACAACAACAACAAACCATTCTATTATATTCTTTAATTAACTAATTAATTAATTTTTTTTTCAAATTCCAAAAATGAAATAAATCACTCTCTCTATATATATAAAACCACTAAAAATAATTACAAATTACCAAAAAAAATTGTGAAATTATAAATAAAAAATTTATATATTGACAATCAAACTTTTCCCTTTAACATATTCAACACAGATTTTAAAAACATAGTAAAAACAGGAGAAAAGGAATAATGAAAATTTGTGGAACCTAGACAGATTTATCAGGCCCCAAATGCCTTCAGTTCCATAAATAAAGTGTGTGGTTTCAGCTTCATATTAGCCACAAAAAGCTGAAGAATATGAATTTGGGACTACCACACCCAGTAAATAGAGCATTAAAATATTGAATAAACAGATAAGTTTAATATAAAACATGATTAAAAAGGATCGAGAAATAAAAAGCACATTACCAATTTGAAAGCCTATTAATACGAAGAAATGAGGCAGCATTAAAATCAAGTATATAAGAGATTATTTGTACATGTTGCCAAAAATGATTTTTAAAATGATGATGGACCAAGGAGTAATAATGTCCGGAATTATATATATTATACTGTATTGTATCTAGAGATATATAATATTCATGTACATACGTCAATATATGTGACCAGCGCTCTCTATAGATCATTTAAAAATGAATACCGCCATGTTATCCAAGGAATCAATGAAGCGCTATCAATGAATGCTGCCATCTTTAGAGGAGACTAGGGAGGGTTGACCCACTTTTTACAAAATGATTTTTTATTTTTTAAATACTGAACGTAGAATAAAGTTTTAAATATCATTTTATTCGTTATACAATCAGTTATCAAAATGAAATTGCTACATAAGTGTAATATATAAGAAATTTGAAAAATGATTGATTTTAATCATAAGAAAATAATGGGTCAAAGCTCCCCTCATATGGGAGGGTTGACCCACTATATGGGATACTTGACCCACTTTTTTTATATTAAAATATTTTTGCAGAGATGTAAAATCAGTTAAAAAAGTCCTTCCGGCCAGAGCCGGTAGGAAGAGGTAGCTTTCATATTCCTTATTTTTTAAAAGCCAGCTTATATTATTCAAACACACGGAGCTCAAATTAGTGGAACCCGATTATAGAAGATTAAATACTATTTTTTATTAATATTGAATATGAATGAGAATTTCGCGAAATTAGTCAGCGTTATCAAAGCTGGTTTTATTAAAGTGATTTATATTTGTCGCCAAATTCGGTGATAACCTGAATTATATTAATAATTATATTAACCCGAATTATCAGTGATAGCCCGCCATTTTAAAACAACATAATGGGTGCAACAAAGCTCACCAATAAACTTGGTCGAGACCTTAGTAATTCCTGTGCACATGCTGATATCTAAATCGGTTGATATACGCGAGTGCTGTTGCAGGCAAAAAATCAGATTTTTTAAAATGTCACACACATTCGAAATTCAAACTGCTATATCTCAGCTTTTAGGTAGCTTTCATTACAAAAAGCTACCTATTGCAGCCGTTCGGAGGAAAGCGATTTCAAAAAATTTTGGTATATTTTCATCGATCATGACCCCCAGACCCCGAAACCACCCTCCGTTCAAAATTGATATATATATATATATATATATATCCACATATATATATATATATATATATATATATATATCTGACATATGTCACACTGTAACTCTCGTATTTATGAACCGATTGGGATATAATTTGGTGTGTACATAGTACGCATCAATATCTCAACCGAGTTCGTTGGCCAGCTTCATCCGCCATTTTGTTTCAAAATGGCGGCCCTTTAAAAAATTTTAAAAAATTTAAAATTTGAAATGTGGTACCAAAAAATTAAAAATGGGAAAATATTTTTTTCTTACGTATTTGAACTTTATACAAAGACTCCGAGGCAGTTTTTGTTTTGTCTATATCTTAAAAAATGGCTGAGTTATAGCATTTTGAATTTCTAGCGTGGCTGGCATTTTGAAACGTCCTGAATTTTGTCACGCGATAAAAGGCGTATTTATGAACCGATTTGGATGTAACTTCGTTTATACATAGTACGTACCAATGTCTCGACCGAGTTCGTTGGCCAGCTTCATCCGCCATCTTGTTTTAAAATGGCGGCCATTTAAATTTTTAAGAAAAATTTCAATTTGAAATGTGGTACCAAAAAATTGTAAATTGAAAAAATATTTTTTTCTTATGTGTTTGACCTTGATAAAAAGATTCGGGAGCAGTTTTTGTTTCGTCTATATCTTAAAAAATGGCTGAGTTATAGCATTTTGAATTTCTAGCGTGGCTGACATTTTGAAACGTCCTGATATTTGTCACGTGATAACAGACGTATTTATGAACCGATTTCGATGTACCTCGGTGTGTACATAGTACATACAAATATCTCGAACGAGTTCGTTGGCCAGCTTCATCCGCCATATTGTTTCAAAATGGCGGCCATTTAAAAAAATTTTTAAATTTTAAAATTTAAAATGAGATACAAACAAATTGGAAAATGAAAAAGATTTTTTTTTGTATGTGTTTGACCTTAATACAAAGATTCCGAAACAGGTTTTTTTTGTCTATATCTAAAAAAATGGCTGAGTTATAGCTTTTTGAATTTCTATTGTGGCTGACATTTTAAAACGACCTGATATTTGTCACGCGATAACAGGCGTATTTATGAACCGATTTGGATGTAACTTGGTCTGTACATAGTACATACCAATGTCTCGACCGAGTTCGTTCGCCAGCTTCATTTGCCATCTTGTTTCAAAACGGTTGCCATTTAAAAAATGTAATTTAAAATTTAAAATGAAGTATTAAAAAATTGGAAAATGAAAAAGATTTTTTTATTTGGTTGGCCTTGATAGAAAGATTCTGGAGCACTTTTTGTTTCTGAAAATTTGTTCTTTTGTTTATATCTTAAAAAATAGTTGAATTATAGCACTTTGAATTTCTAGCATGGCTAACACTTTGAAACGATCTTGCATTTGTCACACGATAACACACGTATTCGCCTATTTCAATGGAAGAAGGCATGTGGATAGTATACATCAATATCTCGACCAAGTTCGTTGGCCAGCTTCATCAGCCATCTTGTTTCAAAATGGCGGCCATTAAATTAAAAAAAAAATTATATTTAAAGTGAGGTGCAAAAAAATTAGAAATTGAAAAAGGTTTCTTTCTTAAGTATTTGACCTTGATATAAGGATTCAAGAGCATTTTTTGTTTGTCTTTATCTTAAAAAATTGCTCAGATATAGCAGTTTCAATTTCTAATGTGGGTGACATTTTGAAAAATCTTATTTTTTGCCTGCGACAGCACTCGTATATATCAACCGATTCCGATGTGAGTGAGCATGTGCACAGCAATTATTAAGGTCTCGACCAAGTTCACTGGTTAGCCTCAGCCACCATGTTGTCTTAAAATGGCAGGCACTTTAAGAAATCGCCGAATTTGGCAGCCAAATATAAGTTATTTTAAATAAAAGCAGCTTGGATAAAGCTGACTAATTTCGCGAAATTCTCATTCATAATTATTTAGTATTGATAAAAATTAGTATTGAATCTCCTATATTCGGTTTCCACTAAATTGAGCTTCGTGTGTTTGAATAATATAAGTTGGCTTTTTTAAAATAAGGAATATGAAAGCTACCTCTTCCTCCCGGCACTGGCCGGAAGGACTTTTTTTAGATAAAGGCAAAACAAAAAATAATCCGGAATCTTTGTAACAAGCTGAAACACATAAGAAAAAAATCTTTTTCAATTTCTAATTTTTTTTGTACTTCATTTTAAATTATTTTTTTAAAAAAATTTTTAAATGGCCGCCATTTTGAAACAAGATGGCGGATGAAGTTAGCAAACGAATTCGGCCGAGAGATTGCTATATACTATGCACATGCCTTGTGACAGCCTAATCGGTTCATAAATACGCGTGTTATCGCGCGACAAAAATCAGATCGTTTCAAAATGTCAGCCATGCGAGAAATTCAAAGTGCTATAACTCAGTCATTTTTTAAGACATAGACAAAACAAAAAATGCTCCGGAATCTTTGTATCAAGCTCAAACACATAAGAAAAAATATTTTTCAATGTCTAATTTTTTTGTGCCTCATTTTAAATTTTAAAATTAAAAAAAAAAAATTAAATGGCCGAGATTTTAAAACAAGATGACGGATGAGGCCGGCCAACGAACTCGGTCGACACATTGCTATGTACTATGCACATTCTTTGTCACATCTAAATCGGTTCATAAATACGTGTATTATCGCGTGACAAAAATCAGATCGTTTCAAAATGTCAGCCATGCGAGAAATTCAAAGTGCTATAACTCAGCCATTTTTTAAGACATAGACGAAACAAAAAATGCTCCGGAATCTTTTTATCAAGCTCAAACACATAAGAAAAAAATATTTTTCAATGTCTAATTTTTTTGTGCCTCATTTTAAATTCTTAAATTAAAAAAAAAAATTAAATGGCCGAGATTTTAAAACAAGATGACGGATGAGGCCGGCCAACGAACTCGGTCGACACATTGCTATGTACTATGCACATTCTTTGTCACATCTAAATCGGTTCATAAATACGTGTATTATCGCGTGACAAAAATTAGATCGTTTCAAAATGTCAGCCATGCTAGAAATTCAAAGTGCTATAACTCAGCCATTTTTTAAGATATAGACGAAACTAAAAATGCTCTAGAATCTTTGTATCAAGCCCAAACACATAAGAAAAAATCTTTTTCAATGTCTAATTTTTTTGTGCATCATTTTAAATTTTAAAATTTTTAAAAAATTTTAAATGGCCGCCATTTTGAAACAAGATGGCGGATGAAGCTGGCCAACGAACTCGGTCGAGACATTGGTATGAACTATGTACACACGAAATTTTACCCAAATCGGTTCATAAATACGAGAGTTACAGTATGACAAAGATCAGATATATATATATATATATTAATCAAATTCAATATTAACTTATTTTTAATTTAGTCTACTCAGGACAATGTCATATTAATTAATAATAGTATACCAACTTTTTAGTGATTATTATGCATATTGGTTTATTTGATTAACTAATGTTATACTGTATGTATTAAAATTGGGTAAATAGTTTTTATTATTATTATTCCTCTATACTATTTAATATTGTTTTATTTTCAACATTGTATTACATGATTATCGGTTTATATGTTTGATTGGCACAATCATATTTTTTTAGCTTTTTTATAACTAATATAAGGATAATTCACACAGTATATATGTGGTCTTTAGGCTATTTGGAATTTTAGTATCTGACAATCTTATATAAACATCCATTTTTATTGATTTATTTTATAGTTTATTTAATTATTTAATTATCGATTTATTTTATTTATTTATTTTTTTTTCTATCCTGTTCATTTTTTATACGTAAAGCTAAATATTAAGACTATTATATTTTTATAATATATAATTTATTTTATTTTATAGCATATAGCCTATATTCTATATATTATCAAGTTAAAAAAGTTTTTTAATTTCTCAGTGTAGATTTAATGGTATGGTAATAGAATATATTGTATTAACATTTAATATATTAAAAAAAAAATTCTGAATAATGAAATACAGTGCTTATATTGGGATGTGTGTAGGAATGCAGTTGATACATTTTAATTCATTAGCATGTATTAGGTTCTACTTACTGTGACATTTGTATGATCATGAGTTTTTAAATAAAATTATAGATGGCAGCACAATAAATTTTGTATTTTTAAATAGCCTATATTAAAGTCATAATTTTAATTTTTTACACTAGGTAGTAATTAACGGTGAATATTGGCAATGTTGTAAAATTGTTATTATACAATTTAAAATTGTTTTTAGGTATTATAAATAATGTAATTATTTTTTATTTATATTATATTAATTATATTTATCACAATATTTCAACATGAATTAACTGACTCCATAGCTTTTAATTTCTGTGTTAACTTAACTGTTTTATTCACCTTAATCTTATCATGCTTTTTGGATTCCATGTGCGGGAATAAATTTTGAAAATCTACTGGGAATTAATACCGTATGTTTTTGTAAGATTTCCATTGCTATAAATTAAATATTTAATGGGTTGTAGTTTTTTTCCATTTCATGCCATTTGATAATGTTCTGTATTCATCTTGAAACTATTATTTTGATTATATTGGTTGTTTGAGTACAGGGGAAAATTTTTTTTCAGCTTATAGCTTTTTTCCCACAGAAAACAACCGATTTGCTTATATCATTGAATTCTGTACTCTTGAAAACGTAATTCAATATATAAGTTTTTCAATTTTTTCGGAATCCATATTCTTCTTTTTTTAGTCCATGTTAATTCTTGTAATTAGGTATACGGTACTTTATTTTACATATACAGTTCTATATTGTTGGTTTATGGCGTGTAGTCAATCATTCACAATATTGCAGTTTTTGATGATGGTCGGTAATGTTTAATTAATGGTTATATATATATATATATATATATATATATATATATATATATATATATATATATATATATATATATATATATATATCAATTTTGAACGGAGGGTGGTTTCGGGGCTGGGGGTCATGATCGGTGAAAATATACCAAAATTTTTCGGAATCGTTTTCCTCCGACCGGCTGCAATAGGTAGCTTTTTGTAATGAAAGCTACCTAAAAAAGCAAAATAACTTTATGCTACATGCTTTAATTATTGGGCAATTCCATCGTAACTGACGTAACATTTTATCATCGAATTTGGTTTTCAAATCTATGTAGAAAATTTACTAATAAAGCTAGAACAAATTATTTAAATTTAAAATATTTCTTACTAAGGTTTTAATGCCCAGATACCTGCAGATTATTTCAATCTCTCTTTGAGTCCCCAAAATTGCAATTCAAAATTCTGTAACTGACGTAACATAAAATAGACAAACATTTTTTCTGCCTTCACTGAAGTGTAAAAATTATCAAAACTATCCAGTTAAAAAAAGTGATTTAATGTTCTCAGCAGCACTAAGTAATGCCAAATTATAACAGTAACTTGTTTAATTAACTTCTGAATAATAAAAAAGAAAAAAAAATGGCATTTACACGTGTAACTGACGTAACATTTATTGTGTAACTGACGTAAAATTATGACTTTACAAAGACAATAATGGTACTTAACTTAGTTTGTAAACAGTAATTTACAATGCCTTTTTATTAGGATTTTTCTATAGAATACAAAAATATCAAGTTTTCAAATCATACCTTTAAATTAAACATATTATAAATTTGATTCCCCCCCCCCCCCCCAAAAAAAAAAATGATGATTTTCTGTGGAATCTCTTGCCCTATTATAAAAAAAATATTTTTGAAAATATGACACTTAAACAAAATTGTTTAGACGCAATCCCAAGTCAGAGGAGAAAAATATTGTTTTAAACAGGACTTTGTCTCAGCAGGTATAACTGTACAGCAGGGAAAATGAAATTTTAACATTTAAGGGTGTATTCGAAAAAATATTTTTCCACCCTCAACAGCTCGAAATTTTCTGAGACATTTTCAGACTCATTTTTAAAAGTAAAAACATGAAACTTGCTGGGGTGATTTCTGAAGACATGTTTAACATGCCGTGTGATTTCATTTTCAGCTCAATTAATTAGAATTTGATTTTTAAACAATTATTTTCTCAGTATGACCATTTTTTTCATTCCCAGATCGCCCGCTTCGGAAAATTCGGTTCAAAATGCCAACTTTGACAGCGTTTTTTACAGTATTTTCTGCATTTATCAAAAAATTAAGAAGCACCGCACATTATATAGTTTCTATATAAGAGAATTTCCAAGTTTGATGCGTTTGAGAGCAAAAATGAATTTTAAAATGAATCAGAAAATAAGCAGTTTGGATCGGAATACACCCTTAAAAATTCGACAAAAGTAAAATTGTTAAACTGGGTTTATCTCTAATCTTGATTTAAATTTTATTGGTGAAATTAGTACTTAACTTCGAAATCTACCTCCGCCTGTAGGCCGAGCCGGCAGGGATTTTTTTGATGTCCCAACATGTCAAGAAAGTAAGGTATGGGTCTTTGAAGATGACCCCGAACCAGCAATGGTGAAAAGACAACGCGCAATGAAAAAGTAAGTGGCTTAAGCCATTAAGCTGGGAGGCGGGGGGGGGGGGGGGCAAGGCAGTAGCCAGAAAAATATTTAGGAGGAGGATTTTGGGTCAAAATTTAATTTTCATTTCCTTATTTAAGAGACATTTTTAAGAAATAATTTGTAATAGAGGTGAATGAAGTTAAAAGAATTAGTAAGTTTAATTGCAAAGGAAAATGCAATAATGTAGATATTACAAAAGAAAATTTAATATTTGAGCATTCTTCATTGACAATAAATTTACATTATTTGTGTTGATGTTGCTCCACAGATGAATTGATATTGCTGTCTAGCAAATTAATGCTTTAAGGAGTTTTCCACGAATGTTTCAAATGTTTTATTGTTAAATATGTTTTAACGGGAGCATAAGTCGAAACAGCCAAGTTGGCTAAAATTTTTTAAAAGATTGTGATAATTTCGAAATAAATCTCTAACTAAATTCTTCAAGAATTTCATTTAAACAAGTTGCACAATCTATATCAGGCCATTTTGTTTAACAACGTTAAAACCTCGCCTATAATTCCGAAAAAAGTTTATAAATTTTAAAGAATCCTACAAATTGTAATCATTTTAACAATAAACAAACATTAAAAGATCTTAGCGCAGAATTTTGATTTTTAACTGCAGATAATTTTTTAATTTTGACCGATACTTAATATCCTATTTATACTTATCCAGGCAAAAATTTCGGGAGAGGGGGGGGGTAAAACTCTGGTGATCCCCAATTAGCTACGGCCTTGGGGGGGGGGGGGGCAGAAGACAGTTACAGCTAACTGGTACACCACTAAGTGTCTTCCAGAAATTCTTCAAGAGGTGATTGTTAAGGGACTCATGCTTCCCCATGACAATGCATCTTCTCATTTAGCAATGATTACAGTCGAATTTCTTGAACAAAAAAACCCACCAAAGTGATAGAACATCCACCCTAGTCTCCTGTTCTTGCTATGTGTGACTTTTGGCTACTTTTTAAAGTAAAAAAAAAAAGAATATTTTTCATCTATTCCAAGAAATGGATGGCTTGAGGCATTTAATCTTTGGAAAATTCGTCTACAAAAGTGCATTGATCTTGGAAAGAACTACTTTGAACTCTCCTAAGAGTTGGTAAGTTTAACTTGCATCATTTAGCCGCATCTCAAAAATTTCAATGTGACCCTCGTACAACCTTGCTGCTATTGTTAACTAACTTGTTTTGAAATAGAAGAGTTCCTATTATAAAGTCTTTAACCCTTTATCTACTGACGGAACTTATAAGTACCATTAAAATAACTTGTTATAAAATTCATTTAATACATCGATTAGTTTTAATACAATTTAGAATGAGTTATAGATACATTACTTTATCGTGTTCCAAAAGCATGATGGGTGACACAAAACAAAAATATCTTTTAAAGGATGATCTCTTTTGCCTTAGTATCTTTTCAGCCTTCTTGGCTTTGGGGGGGGGGGGGGGAGGGGAATTTTTCAAGGATATATTTCTATTGTATTGTGTTGTATTGTAAGAACATTTTATTGGTACATTTCCTAATTCTACAAAATACTAAGACAAAGATTTAAAATAAAAGATTTGAGTGGGGTTATAAATAGTGCACAAAATCCCTATGAATTCCAATTCAATGAATCCTTCTAAATCCGTCTAAAATTCTTCTGAAATTTATTAAATGATTATGTAAGTCTTCTAATGTAGTTTCAAAAATTCACGAAAAAATGCTTTAGAAGGTAAAATTTTCATGAATTCATAATTCAGTACATAAAGGGTTAAACAGTTGAATGGTAAAATTTGTATGCTGTTTAGGTTTTTCTTTACTTTGGTTTGTACACATCGTAGTTTTATCTTAACTCAAAAGGTTTTGTATGCATCTTATCAGTAATTAAATGTTCTGCGAGACGTTTTAACACTGAAATCCCCTCCTCTCCGCAACACTGGTATAAGTTAGAAACGTATAAACAGTGCTATAGTGTACTTTTATGTAAATTAAATCTTAAGACGATCTAGCTAATTTCTTACTTCTCTAACAAAATCTGATTCGAAACCTGTCACTTTAGTATATATTTTTTTTCTTTTTGGAACGAAAGAGAACTTCTCAACTTTTCCAGGATCATGTATGAATTGCCACACAAGCAATAACTATTTTAATCCGAAAACAAATGTCGCACACGCTTGGAAGTACCGGAAGCGACAAAGACGACATCTGTTTCATCCAAGTTTAACAAGCCGCTTCACAACTGATGTGATTAGCGGGGGTGTGGACGTGGAGTGCATCGGACTCGGCAAAATCAGAGCCTCCCTGAAACAAATTGTCCCAAACAGACATTCTTGCAACCTGTTTCCCACATACAACATACAGGAATGTACCGAGGAGGTGCCGTGCAAAATGGAGCATGGCCGAAGCCCAGACTGTCTTGATAGATGAGTCGAGGTGTTCTCTCCCTTCCTCTGTCCGGACCATTTGCTTTAATTAACGCCCGCTGGCCGGATGAAACCTGGGAACAACTCAATACGCCTCATTTAGTCCGTCAGGCTCTCCCGGATTGATTGGAGGAAGATCCCTTTGGAATCTTTCTTGGTTCGCCATTTTTTCCTCGGACAAGGTGCCATCTGTTGTGAGGATTTGTTCCGTGGCTTGGAAGGGACTTACTCTTGCGAAGTTTATTTATTCTAAAAGTTTTTCCCCTTTTTTCATCCCTTCTGTTATGTTTTGTGGAGCAGCTAGATTTTTTTATTTATTCACTGGGATATAGGAATATATATATATATATAGGGAATTGGATATACTCGAATTGCATGAAGTGTAACTTTAACTGGTAGATTTCAGGTTCTATTATAAATAAAATATCTTGAAGGCAGTGCAGCAAACGATATTTTTACTTTCTTCTATCTTTACAAGAAGAAAGTATTGGATTCTTGAAAAATTTCGACTTCCGGTTTTCGATGGATTTATGCGTTTTATAATGTGCTGAACACGATTGGACGGTTTCTAGAAAATGTTTGTCACTCTGTTAGTCTGTATGTGGCAATAATTTTGTGGACATTCTATCTCAAGCACGGAATTTCATAAAACTTTAGATTAAGTTAGACCTTGATATAATCTGGTGCTTATTATTTTTTTATGTAAATTGCCCAGCAGGTGGCGCTGCTATGCTGCATTTTTCACGATTTCCGCTATAGCAATATCTCAAGAACTACTGCACGGATTTTCATAAAATTTTAGATTCAATTAGTCCACGATATAATTTGATGCTGATTACTTTTTTGGTGAAAATCTCTCAACAGGTGGTGGTGCTATGTTGCATTATTATGATTGTCTCAATAGCTCTATCTGAAGAACAAATGCATGGATTTTCATCAAACTTCAGATTCAGTGAGTCCCTGATATAAATGAGTGCTATTTAATTTTTGGTGTAAATCGCCCGACAGGTGGCGCCGCTATGCTGCATTTTTTCAAGATTTCCGCAATAACTGTATCTCAAGAACTAATACATGAATTTTCATCAAGCTTCAGATATTGTTACCCCCTGGTATGAATGGGTCGTAATTAGTTTTTGGTTTCAATCGCCGAACAGGTGGCGCTGCTATGCAGAATTTTTCACAATTTCAGTAATAGCTCAAAATTCAGCTCAAAAACTAATGCATGGATTTTCACCAAACTTCAGATTCAGTTAGAAGTTGACATAAGTTGCTGATGATTAGATTTTGGTGCAAATCATCTAACCGGTGGCGCTGATAGGCTGCATTTTTCCGGATGTATTAACATATAAGAGATAGAAGAAAGTTTTGGGATTGACACATCCGACTAGTTTATTTTGAATTCAGTGCAGAGAAAAAAAAAAGGAAATAGTTTTCCGTGCCTCAGTTGTAAAGAAAAATGATAACAGCATACTTATAAGATGTACAGTCGTGGAAAAAAAAAAAGTAAACAACCCCTACTAACTCCTCAACAAATTATCGTAGAAGAAAGTTACTGGTACCGGACGATTGGAAATAAAGTTCACTTTTAAATGATGTATATAAAATTTGCTTAGGGGGCTATCTACATATTAAAACGAATCCAAACTTCATTTTTTTCAATGACAATACCCAATTTTAATGAAATATTTCAAATCTTCGGTTCAAACTATGCCTAGACACCGAATTTCAAGTCATTTGAATGATAAGTTTTTGAATTATAAACATTCAAATTTTAGTGCTTCTAATGTTAAATTTTTTCATTACACATTTTCATATTTTTATTTATATCTTCAGAAATTATGCTCCTAATGGGCTAATTTTTTGTGTGGAAATAATACTAATATACCCAAACATAAATACGCTGAATTTGCAATTTTTATAATTTTATGATATGAATTATGAATTATGGAATTAATATTCGAAAAAAATATGAATGGCAACCTACAATTTTTTGGATGGATTTAGATTTATTAGGTCCTGCTTTATGAAAATCCAAAATTTCACATTTTTCTTCCAAGTAGTTTTCAAATTATGCTTAAAAAACGGCAAAATGATGCCTTAAGGGGCCGTCTATAATAGAAGTGAGTAGATGTTTTGAAATTTCTTCGGCTGTCCTTTAATCTAGCAGGCTTCATTGACTTCTTAAGGTGCCTTGATCAAGACGGTGGCTCTCTCGGTTAATAATAGAGTTCCGAACTTCAATTTGGATACAGCCCTTAAAATACGTTCGTTTTAAAATACATAATTTCTCCGAAACTATGGTACGAATTGCATAAAAATTTGTTTTTAGGTTAATTGAAGGGTGTAGAGTTCATTTATGCTGTCGAAATTGTGTACTGCTATTGAGAAAAACAACGTTATGGTTCGTTTTAATATGTAGATGGCCCCCTAAGCCAATTTTATATGCATCATTTAAAAGTAGACTTTATTTCCAATCGTTCGGTACCAGTAACTTTCTTCTACGATAATTTGTTGAGGAGTAAGTAGGGGGTGTTTACTTTTTTTTCCACGGCTGTACGTGTACATGCATATAGTAAAGTCCCCTCGCGTATTTTGTGAGAATGAGATGTTATGGATCTAAAGTGGATAAGAATTGGGACATATTAGCTAAAAAAGCTACAAGCAATACTTTATTCCAAAATCTGTGTGTATATACTATTAATTTCATAATAAAAAAATTTGTGTCTCACATAGGGTGCGGAATTCTGCGTACCATTGAGAAAATGAAAGCAGCATAAGTGCATTCCGAACAGATTTAAATTCGTTTATTATATATGACAAAGCTTATTTTGTTATAAGTTTTGCTAAAATATTTTTTTTCAACTTAAAATTATACTATGTGCAAATTACTTAAAAGATGATAAAATATTTTTTTTTTAACTTAAAATTGTACTATGTGCAAATTACTTCAAAGTTGATAAAATATTTAAAAAGGTGTTAAATTTCTTCAATAATGCTTAGTAATTTCAACTATATACATACCCTTCGTCAGAGTACAAAAATAAAAATATTGCAATATCCATATTTTTATTTTTCCAGTGTTTTCTGGATCAAAAAATTGACTTTCACTTTCACTCCTTTCGACACCAACTACGTAAAATTTGAAAACAAGACGCTAATTGCAGTATTCTTATTTTTGTATTCTCTGACGAAGCCTATGTATATAGTTGAAAGTACTAAGTATTATTAAAGTAATTTAACACTTTTTTAAATATTTTATCATCCTTTAAGTGATCTGCACACAGTGTAATTTTAAGTTTAACTTTTTAAAGATGAATTTAGCATTCTATTTATTTATTTATTTATTTATTTTTATCGTGAAAGTCGTGAACAGACACCCGGATATGGTTTGTAATGAAGCACTTTGTATTTTTGATTGAATAAATAGATTACGATCTAGATTCTTATACAAAACTGGTGGGATGTGCCAATCCAAAAACTTTCTTCTTTCTCACACACATTTCAAAAGTTGTTACACATGTTTATACTTCAGTGTTATTACTTCAACACTACACCCACTTTGATTTTAATCTTAAGTTTCTGCTTCATTTTACTATTTGGAGTCAAAACGAGTTCGTCTCAATCACAATATTTAATAAAAATCAACATTTTTCTTTATTTTGTTCTACATCAGTTGTTTGTGAATCTCCGAGTTAACTGGATACGATTTGCACATCTCTGTATGAACAGCTGATGTACAATAGAACTATGAAACTTCCAGAGAAATATCTTACTGCAGCGCCCGCTTCCGGGGGATTGTTATCAAATTCATATGGGACTTGTTGGCCATAACCAAAAACATACACATGAAATTGGGTTCAATTCTATGCATAACTTCGTACACTTTTCCATGGTACAATAATGAGAATGGCTCAAAAATCACTATGACAGTGGCCCCTGGCGACAGAATATTTCTAAATTCAATGAGGACCTGCTGGCCATAGCCAAAAACATATGCAAACTAGTCGGATATACCAATCCCAAAACTTTCTTCTATCTCATGCATGTTAATACTTGAAAATTCGCTATCACACTACCAAAATTAAACGGCATCTATGCCCATCATGAGGATTCTATAGATATGAAATTCCGTGGATTAGTTCTTGAGATATGGCTATCTACGAAATCGTGTAAATGCAGCAGAATTCAGCCTAGCAGCCCCACCTATTGGGTGCTTTACACCAAAACCTATGTTAAACAAAACTACCAAGCAACCACTTACGTCAAAGTCTAACTGAATCTGAAGTTTGGGGAAAATCCGTGCATTAGTTTTTGAGATAGAGTTATTGCGAAAATCATGAAAATGCCAGCATAGCAGCGCCACCTATTAGACGATTAACACCAAAACCTAATCAGCAACAACTTGTGTTAACATCTAACTAAATCTGAAGTTAGATGAAAATTCGTGCATTAGTTTTTGAGATAGAGCTATTTCAGGAATCGTGCAAAATGCAGCACATCAACGCCACCTGTTGAGCGATTTACACCAACACGTAATCCGCATCAAGACATATCAAGGACTAACTAAATCTGAAGTTTGATGAAAATCCGTGAATTAGTTCTTGAGATAGAGCCATTGCGGAAATCGTAAAAAAGGCAGCGTAGCAGCGCCACCTGTTGAGTGATTTACACCAACACGTAATCAGCATCAAGTCATATTAAGGACTAACTGAATCTGAAAGTTTCATGAAAATCCATGCTTTAGTTCTTGAGATAGAGCCATTTCGGAAATCAAAGAAAATGCAGCATAGCAGCGCCACCTGGTGAGCGGTTTACACCAACACCTAATCAGCATCAAGTCATATCAAGGACTAATTGAATCTGAAGTTTCATGAAAATCCGTGCATTAGTTCTTGAGATAGAGCCATTTCGGAAATCATAAAAAATGCAGCATAGCAGCGCCACTTGTGGAGCGATTTGCACCAAAAACTAATCAGCATCAATTTGTATCAGGGACTAACTGAATATGAATTTTTATTAAATTCTGTGCATTAGTTCTTGAGATAGAGTGCCCACAAAATTTGTGTCACACACAGACACACAGACAGACAGACAGACATTTTGTAAAAACATGTTTTTCGTGTTCTCTGACCTCTAAAACGTGTAAATCCGTCGAAAACCGGAATTCGAAAATTTTCATGAATCCAATACTTTCTTCTTGTAAAGATAGAAGAAAGTAAAAATTTGGTTCAATTTTATGCATAACTTCATATACTTTTTGATGATACAAAGAGGACAGACAGACATTTTGTATAAAGATTTTTTTCGGAATCTCTGACCCCTAAAACATGTAAATCCGCCGAAAGCGGACGTCGAAAAAACTTCGTTTACAATACTTTCTTCTTTAGAAAAAAGAAAATAAAAAGGTTTGATTTCATCTGTACTACCAAATCTTTGACTCTTTTTAAAAATATATCCTGTGTTTGAAAAGTTCACTTATTTTCTACTTCAGGTATAAATCGTCAAATATTGCTCCATAGCCATCATTTCATCTATATTATAACAGTCCAAGTCATGCGACTGTCATAAAAAGTTACGGTCTGACCCTTTCGGTTTTCATATGCAAGGTGACCATTTTTAATCAAAATTATTTTTTTGAACAAAACTACATAAAAATTGCGATGATCGCAAAGAATTCTTGGTACTTTTATGATAGCAGGGAGCAAATCTCGCCAATAGCATTCTTTAACTCGCCAGTTAGCATTTTTATATTTCGCGTGGTAAATTAAAACAATGTTTTGATATCGAAATTAAAAACATGGTTTATGTTTTTTGTTTTTTTGTTTTTTTAAGAAATAAGTGAAGTTTTTAAATGTTTCAGTTTTAAATTAAAGTTATGTATTTTAAATAAAATGGGGGAAAA
The DNA here is from genome assembly GCA_963932465.1 of Maratus speciosus. Classification (NCBI taxonomy): domain Eukaryota; kingdom Metazoa; phylum Arthropoda; class Arachnida; order Araneae; family Salticidae; genus Maratus; species Maratus speciosus. The sequence goes on from OZ010790.1 coordinate 609,485,523, forward strand.
TTTTAAATGAAATTAATGAAATACGAAAAAATGCGACTGGAACAATGTTTGGCGGTTTATCACCTGCGCCTGGCTAACATAGAAAAACAGAGTTCAAGATTTCTCTATCAGAATCTTCTGATTTTATGAAGAATTGAGCAAATAAATTAAATTATGAATAAAAGTAACATGATACAATGGTCAGAATACATTCAAGTGAGACCAATCTGGCTGCCAACGGCGGCTAGTTTTAAATAAGCATCCTTTTCTTTTCAAAAACTACAGAGAACTTCTATCAACTTCTGACCACGGCAAACTAAACGCTTAATTCCCTCTGTAGCAATACCGAACTAAATTCGATGCAAATCAGGAGACAGAACTTTCGCTGGGCATTAAGTCCACTAGAGAGTTATTTTGGCTTTGATCGTTCCGCTAAACAGTTTTCGAGAATCCTTTGTTCCTCTTTGCCCTTTTCTGATGCAAATTCTCAGTTGCCCACTGCTGCTAATCACAGGTCAGGGAGTCCAGGGAAGCATAATGTGGTCAGAAAGTTTAGAGAAATTCATCCCTGACATTGCAAAATCCACTTTTCATATTCTCGAGTCGTTGAGGGATGTATGTTAATACCGAAGTGTTCGCATAACTTCTCAAAGGAGATTGTTTATCTGAATTTGCGAGGTCTAATTTTTTGGGAAACATAAGCAATTTAAAGGTCTCCTCATCTCCTGATATTGTCATTAAAGCTTTATGTTGAAATAATTACAAGGTGACATACAAATCACCCTAAACGGAAAATAAAAAGGTTACAAAAATAATTATTCTACAAAGTATTCAATACATAAAATATTCCTTGTTTGCCTAGCTCTAACTTGTAGCGATGGGGTCTAAAATTGTTTAGCATCAAGAAATGTAATGCATTAGCAATGTGTTATAGTTTAGAATATCAATAGTAAATATCTGCAAAATGTAATCAACCTATTTACTCCTATACGTAACACATAGTTATCATAGTCCACGGAAAGATAAGTTATTTTGTTATAAATTTTATATTTAATGTGTAATTAATCAATATCTTATTTTAGTCAGTAGTATTACTGTAAATAGCACACATAAATTATAACTGTATTTGTAACAATTGTACGCACATTGTAACGTAAACGCTGTTGTTTGTGCAGTAAAGAAGATTTTCTGTAATATAAGAAAGTGTTTCTTATCTGCGGGGTTTGTTAATCTAAGACCATTACAGGCTGGCTTCTGAATGGTTGTCCTCTAACACACTGTTGGATCTTTTGGATTGTAGAACAGATTATCTCAAAAATTCTTGAATAAAAGAATGAAATGATTTTGTAATTGTTATGGGATACTTGCTGAAAACGAACTTATCCACGAGAGAAAAAAAAACTTAGTACAATCTAAACTGATTCATTCCTTACTTCTTTTTTCTTCTTTCTTTTATGCCCATGCAGATGTGTACCGATATAGGCACGAGACTGGGAGTGGAGCTCAGGAGGCAGAAGCTCCTCCCTGAATTTTAGAAATCTATTGAAAAATTGTCACTTCCACTTAGTTTTCCATTTTGACCAAAATAAAATTTGTTAATTTTGTGCTCTTTGCTTCGAAACCATTGAAGAGAAGCAAAAACGGTCACAACTGACCACAGAGCCACTGGAAAATAAAGCCCAGTAAAATAATTTATGACTCTTGCCGCAGCATTAGATCTAGAGACTCCCTGACATGTTTATTAACAAGCTCTTTCTTTTGTTGATAACCACAGAACATTTGGAAAAGAAAGCCCAGAGAAATAATTTGTGACTTCTCGTTGCAGAATTTTAAAATGTGGTTTGAACGCATCCTTAAAGGTCCTTTCAGATCACATTCTGCGACGGCGTTACATTTTTCGCTTCTGTCGTGTCGCAAGAGAGGAGGGTCCGTGACCTGTTGATCACATGCACTGAGGATAATTTCTTTCGTTGATTTTGTGTGCTTTGATTAGAAACCTTTGAAAAAAATTACTGGTCACTATTGACAACAGGATTTTTGAAAAAGAATAGAACGCCCAGAGAAAAAAAAAAAAAAAATATATATATATACGTTTAACATTAGAGAGGGTGACTTGCGGTCTGAACAAGCCTTAATTTCTTCCAGTTTTAATGCTCTAATTACTGTTCTTGGAATTAAAAATAAAATCAAAGAATGAGCCCTTTCCGATTAAAAATTCTGGCTACGTGTCTACGATTGTAAACTGCAAGGAACAAGTAGAAATTAAATTTTAAAAATCAAAAAACCCGACTGCGTAAAAAGTGAACTCATTAATTATTTCTCATCAATGTGAAACTGTTTTTTATATTACTTACCTATTTTTTTTTAGCTACTTGTATTGATGACTTTGAAGTTATGATGGTCTATTATGATGGTTAGAGTTGCAGTAAAGCTAGAGATCCTACCTACACCACTTCCAGGTTGTGTCCTATTTAAACGGAGCTTCTGACTGTAAAATAGTCAATGAAACATCCTCTTCATTTTGAAAGACCTATCCAATGATAGGCCACTCAATAGGGTGCGTAAAATTTTTTTCGTCTCTACCGCCATTTTGTATTTTACGGCCGACATTTTATATTTATAAAAACAAAACCTAGTCTATAACCATTGGACGGTTAAGACGAATCGATAGAGACCTCATCCATTAAAATCCATCCGGCCGTTGGGATGTTTCAAGGGTATAAAGAAATCCACATACCCAGATACGCGTGAAATACATAACCCTTCTTGGCAGTCGGGTAAAAAGAAAAGGAAAAAAAAACTTTCTTCAAAGGGCTCTTCTTTCTCGTGTACCGAGTGATCAGGAGAGCATCAACATCAGTACAGATCTATAAATCTTTGTCCACTTGTACCCTAAATGTCTCTCGTCTCGACGAGTGACATCGCAGCCACTTGACGAGTTGTTTTTTCACGTGGGAAACAGCGCCCAACACCCTTTTGTGGAGGGATGCGATGAGTATGGGGAGGGTGGCTCTTTCTTACCTGTTTGTCGTCTAGGGGCGATTCAACAGTTTTTTGTATGATTATTATTAATATACGGGGAGATATTTGGAGAGCCATCGAAAAGATGCTGAAGACGGTCACAACTTAGATGGATAAAAGACAGTAATCGTGTGTTTGTAGTACTTGAGATAGGTGACATGCTGTGGTCGTTTAGGGGGGGGGGGGGATTGTCCTGTGCTTAAAAAATAGGGAAGAGATTTCATGGATAAACTTTAGTAAACAATTAATTTGTTGTAGGCTTTGTTGCCTGTTCTTCATGGAAAAAAAATTAAATAGAATGTAAATGAATAAAATGCATTTTTTTTATTATTATTCATGATGTAATTTTTACATCCATTTCACTTTTTACTTTCTTCTATCTTCAATAGAAGAAAGTATTGTAATCGAAATTTTTTTCGACTTCCGGTTTTCGACGGATTGACACGTTTTAAGGGTCAGAGATCCCCAAAAACATGTTTATAGAAAATGTCTGTCTGTCCGTGTGTCCGTCTGTCTGTCGCCATTGTACCATCAAAAAGTGTATGAAGTTATGCATAGAATTCAACGAAATTTTTATTTTAAGTTTTTGGCTATAGAAAGTAGGTCCTCCCTGAATTTGGAAAAAATTAGGCGGTAGGGGGTGCTGTAACAGCGATTTTTGTGCCATTTTGAATATTGTACCATCGAAAAGTGGTATGAAGTTATACATAGGATAGAAACAAAAATTTTTTTAAAAGTATTTGGCTATAGCAAGTAGGTCCTCCATGAATTTGGAAAAAATTCACCGGTAGGGGGCGCTGTAATAGCGATTTTTGTGCGATTTTGAATATTGTACCATCGGAAAGTGTATGAAGTTATGCATAGAATTGAACCAAAAAAATTTTTAAAGTCCTTGGTTATGACAAGCAGGTCTTTCCTTAATTTAGAAAAAAATTCGCCGGTAGGGGCGCTGTAATAGCGATTTTTGTGCGATTTTGAATATTGTACAATCGAAAAGTGTATGAAGTTATGCATAGAACAGAACCAAATTTTTTGTGTTTGTTTTTGGTCATGGCACGAAGGTCCTCCTTGAATTTGGAAAAATTCCGCCGGAAGGGGGCGCTATAATTGCGATGTCTGTACGATTTTCCTTATTGTACCATCGAAATATGTATGAAGTTATGCATAGAATTGAACCAAATTTTTTGTGCATGTTTCTGGCTGTAGCAAGCAATTTCTCACTGAATTTGAAAAAAAAATCTGCCGGAAGGGGGCGCTGTAATAGCAACGTCTGTGACATTTTCATTATTGTACGATCCAAAACTGCATAAAATTATGCATAGAATTGAACCAAATTTTTTGTGTATGTGTAAGGCTATGGTCGGTAGGTCCTCCCTGAACATGAAAAAATTCCGCCAGAAGGGGCGCTATAATTGCAATGTCTGCGCTATTTTTATTATTGTACCATCAATAAGTGTATGAAGTTATGCATAGAACTGAACCAAATATTTTGTGTATGTTTCTTGCTATGGCAAGCAAGTCCTCCCTGAATTTGAAAAAAATCTGCCGGAAGTGCGGGGGGGGGGGGGGGACGCTATAATAGCGATGTTTATTCCATTTTCTTTATTGTACCATTGAAAAGTGTATAAAATTATGCATACAATTGAACCAAATTTTTTGTGCATAATTTTGGATATGGCCAACAGGTCCTCCTTGAATTTGGAAATATTGCGCGGTAAAGGAGCTCTGTGATAGCGATTTTTGTATACTTTTCTTGATTTTTCGTAGCTCTATTGTCCATCGGTGGCTCGCGCAGCGGCGGGAACTCGCTTCCTGCTAAGCCGGCTTTTCGCAAACAGCTGATAACAACAGAATAAGAAGAAACTATTAATTTTAACAAATATCATGATATAGATTAACTCGCTTTTAGTCCGTTTAATTGACTGAAGTAGACATTTAAGAAGAAAATGAAAGTTGGTATAGCATTGAACTAATAATATTGAAGTATTAACATGTGTAACTGCTTTTTAAAATATTAATATGTATAAGATAGAAGAAAGTTTTGAGATTGGCACCTCCAACTAGTTTTAAGTAATTTTTTGCTGGGCTGACGAAGAAAGACTTTTACTTATTTCCACATAAATTTCTTTATAAATTTCTTCAATCATTTCACTATTTTAGCAACAGCCCACACAACACCTACGTCCAGATTATATTCAGTTTTCATCTACCATTTCAGAAATACGTCTATAGGGTAAATGCACCAGTAGTCGACCCCGACCCCCCTCCCCCCCCCAGTAGTCGGCCACTTTGAGATAAAATACATTATGAATAGCTTATTTTTGGTTTTAAATAAAATATTACAACCCCCCTATATGCAGCCATTCTTTATACGTCATAAGCTATCAGCAAAGAATTGTGGGTATTTTTATTGCATTAGTAATCAACCATTTTTTATTTGGTTGCGGTCAAATAACCGTTTTTGCTATTTTTTTGTTAATCGATGACAAAATTTTTCAAAGACTAGTATTAATTTATTTTTTATTATTTTCTAAAATTATAAGACTGTACTATTAAAAAGTTTAATAAACTAATGTTTTTGAGTATCAAAATTAAATAAGTGTGTTTGTATTAATTAATTTTAATGTGGCCGATTATTGGGTATTATATTTACTCACATGTTCAGTAATCGGCCACCACGGTTGACTACTGGCTAAAAGGCCATTTCACTTTTTACTTTCTTCTATCTCCAACAGAAGAAAGTATTGTAATCGAAATTTTTTTCGGCTTCCGGTTTTCGTCGGATTTACACGTTTTAGGGGTCAGAGATCCCAAAAAACATGTTTATAGAAAATGTCTGTCTGTCCATCTGTCCGTCTGTCTGTCGCCATTGTACCATCAAAAAGTGTATGAAGTTATGCATAGAATTGAACCAAATTTTTATTTTAAGTTTTTGGATATGGCAAGGAGGTCCTCCTTGAATTTGGAAAAAATTCGCCGGTAGGGGGGGCTGAAACAGCGATATTTGTACGATTTTGAATATTGTACCATCCAAAAGTGTATGAAATTATGCATAGAATTGAACCAAATTTTTATTTTAAGTTTTTGGCTATGGCAAGCAGGTCCTCCCGGAATTTTGAAAAAAATCGCCGGTAGGGGGCGCTGTAATAGCGATTTTGAATATTGTACCATCCAAAAGTGTATAAAGTTATGCATAGAATTGAACCAAATTTTTATTTTAAGTTTTTGGCTATGGCAAGCAGGTCCTCCATGAATTTTGAAAAAAATCTCCGTTAGGGGTGCTGTAAGAGCGATTTTTAATATTGTACCATCGAAAATTGTATGAAGTTATGCATAGAATTGAACCAAATTTTTATTTTAAGTTTTTGGCTATGGCAAGCAGGTCCTCCCTGAATTTGGAAAAAATTCGCCGGTAGGGCGCACTGTAACGGCGATTTTTGTACGATTTTGAATATTGTACCATCGAAAAGTGTATGAAGTTATGCATAGAATTGAACCAAATTTTTATTTTAAGTTTTTGGCTATGGCAAGCAGGTCCTCCCTGAATTTTGAAAAATTCGCCAGTAGGGGGCGCTGTAATAGCGATTTTGAATATTGTACCATCCAAAAGTGTATGAAGTTATGCATAGAATTGAACCAAATTTTTATTTTAAGTTTTTGGCTATGGCAAGGAGGTCCTCCTTGAATTTGGAAAAAAATCGCCGGTAGGGGGCGCTGTAACAGCGATTTTTGTACGATTTTGAATATTGTACCATCCAAAAGTGTATGAAATTATGCATAGAATTGAACCAAATTTGTATTTTAAGTTTTTGGCTATGGCAAGCAGGTCCTCCCTGAATTTTGAAAAAATTCGCCGGTAGGGGGCGCTGTAATAGCGATTTTGAATATTGTACCATCCAAAAGTGTATGAAGTTATGCATAGAATTGAACCAAATTTTTATTTTAAGTTTTTGGCTATGGCAAGCAGGTCCTCCCTGAATTTGGAAAAAATTCGCCGGTAGGGGGCACTGTAACAGCGATTTTTGTACGATTTTGAATATTGTACCATCGAAAAGTGTATGAAGTTATGCATAGAATTGAACCAAATTTTTATTTTAAGTTTTTGGCTATGGCAAGCAGGTCCTCCCTGAATTTTGAAAAAATTCGCCAGTAGGGGGCGCAGTAATAGCGATTTTTGTGCGATTTTGAATATTGTACCATCCAAAAGTGTATGAAGTTATGGATAGAATTGAACCAAATTTTTATTTTAAGTTTTTGGTTATGGAAAGCGCAAGCAGGTCCTCCCTTAATTTCTAAAGAAATCGCCGGTAGGGGGCGCTGTAATAGCGATTTTTGTGCCATTTTGAATATTGTACCATCGAAAAGTGTATGAAGTTATGCATAGAATTGAACCAAATTTTTGCGCTTGTTTTTTGTCATGGCACGAAGGCCCTCCCTGAATTTGGAAAAATTCTCCCGGTAGGGGGCGCTATAATTGCGATGTCTGTACCATTTTCATTATTGTACCCTCGAAAAGTGTATGAAGGTATACATATAATTGAACCTAATTTTTTGTGTATGTTTCTGGCTATGGCAAGCAAGTCCTTCCTGAACTTGAAAAAATTTCGCCAGAAGGGGCGCTATAATTGCGATCTCTGTGCCATTTTCATTATTGTACTATCGAACAGTGTATAAAATTATGCATACAAATGAACCAAAATTTTTGTGCATGTTTTTGGCTTTGGCCAACAGGTCCTCCTTGAATTTGGAAATATTGCGCGGTAAAGGGCCTCTGTGATAGTGATTTTTGTATAATTTTCTTGATTTTTCGTAGCTCTATTGTGCATCGGCGGGAACTCCTTGCTAAGCCGGCTATTCGCCAATATTTTTATAACAACAGAGTAATTAAAAATTAATAATTTTAACAATATCATGATATAGATTAACTCGTTTTTAGTCCGTTTAATTGACTGGAAGAGAAATTTAAGATGAAAATCAAAGTTGGTATAGTATTGAACTGATAATATTGAAGTATTAACATGTGTAACAGGTTTTGAAATATTAAGATATATAAGATAGAAGAAAGTTTTGGGATTGGCACATCCAACTAGTTTTATTTATTTTTTAAATTAAAAAAAAAATTAAAAATTCGTTTCTTTGTTTTGTATATTTGTAATAAAAAAATGAAAAAAAAATTACAATAGTATTATAAGTAATATATTGATATAATGATATAATGAAGAGGTTCCCAATCTGTGTTCCGCGGAGCCTTAGGCGCTCCGGAACGCTTTAGGAAAATAATGAAAATTTGAGCGAAACCAAGACATTTAAAGCAACATTTTAAAACGTTTTTTTTTTTTCAAAAATGGGAACAGATTCTTTTGTTACAAAAGTATTTATACATTGATATTGATAATAACTATCTTCAACAATCAATTAATTAACTAAATATTATAATATACCGGGTGTCCCAAAAAGGACTGACTGATTTTAAAATTCAATAACTTCCAAACGGTGACAGATATTAAAAAAATTCTTGCAGGAGTGTTATGCATAAAGTCAAAAGTTTTATTACAGTGATTTTCGATTTTAGTTCGAATTACAAACAATAGATGGCGCTGCGATCAATAGAGGCTAAATTCAGGCTCGATTTTTGGTACTTCGTGGCCCGGATAATACATTTCCATCTCCTTTTCTGCATGGAACAACAGAAAGGACCAAGAATCGAGCCTGTATTTACCGACTATTGCTTACAGCGCCATCTATTGTTTGTAATTCGAACTAAAATCGAAAATCACTGTAATAAAACTTTTGACTTTATGCATAACCCTCCTGCAAGAATTTTTTTAATATCTGTCACCGTTTGGAAGTTATTGAATTTTAAAATCAGTCAGTCCTTTTTGGGACACCCGGTATATAATTAACTCTTTTGATTAACTAAATTTTCTTTAGAATTTGGATCATTTGGAAAATTTGGATATTTGAATTTCCCAACTCCTCCTCTCAGTGTCACTTGATGTGAAGTGTTATCCACTGACTCCACGTTTCATGCTCAATTACGTCATCATTCCGAAAGAAATTAGTCTGATTTGAAAGATAAACCGCCTTTTTTTTTTTTTTTCAATATGAAGGGCAAAGTAATGTATGCATCTCCAAAAGAGAATATCACACCGCCTGTTAAAACAAATATGAAACATGAGCAAATATGTCCTTGACATAGGTGCTGACTTCACGGGTGCGAAATAGGCAATAAGATATACTTCTACAACTAATTAAACTAGTTGGATGTGCCAATCCCAAAACTTTCTTCTATCTTATACATCTTAATATTTCAAAACCTAGTTACACATGTTAATACTTCAATATTATTAGTTCAATACTATACCAACTTTCATTTTCATCTTAAATTTCTGCTCAAGTCAATTAAACGGACTAAAAACGAGTTAATCTATATCATGATATTTGTTAAAATTATTAATTTTTCCTTATTCTGTCGTTATCAGCTGTTTGCGAATAGCCGGTATAGCAGGAAGCGAGTTCCCGCCGCTGCATGAGCCGCCGATGCACAATAGAACTACGAAAAATCAAGAAAAGTATACAAAAATCGCTAGCACGGAGCCCCTTTACCGCGCAATATTTCCAAATTCAAGGAGAACCTGTTGGCCAAAGCCAAAAACAAGCACAAACATTTTGGTTCAATTGTATGCATAATTTTATACGCTGTTCGATGGTACAATAATGAAAATGGCACAGAGATCGGAATTATAGCGCCCCCTTCTTTCGGAATTTTTTCAAGTTCAGGGAGGACTTGTTTGCCATAGCCAGAAACATGCACAAAAAATTTGGTTCAATTATATGGATAACTTCATACACTTTTCGATGGTACAATAATGAAAATGGTACAGACATCGCAATTATAGTGCCCCCTTCCGGTAGAATTTTTCCAAATTCAGGGAGGACTTTCGTGACATGACCAAAAATAAACACATAAAATTTGGTTCAATTCTATGCATAACTTCATACACTTTTCGGCGGTACAATATTCAAAATGGCACAAAAATTGTACAAAAATCGCTATTACAGCGCCCTCTACAAGCGATTTTTTTACAAATTAAGGGAGGACCTCCTTGCCATAGCCAAGAACTTAATTTTTTTTTTTTTGGTTCAATTCTATGCATAACTTCATACACTTTTCGATGGTGCAATATTCAAAATCGCGCAAAAATCGCTATTACAGCGCCCCCTAACGGCGAATTTTTTGCAAATTCATGGAGGACCTGCTTGCCATATCCAAAAACTTAAAATAAAAATTTGGTTTAATTCTATGCATAACTTCATACACTTTTGGACGGTACAATATTCAAAATCGCACAAAAATCGCTATTACAGCGCCCCCTACCGGCGAATTTTTTTCCAAATTCAGGGAGGACCTGCTTGCCATAGCCAAAAACTTAAAATAAAAATTTGGTTTAATTCTATGCATAACTTCATACACTTTTGGACGGTACAATATTCAAAATCGCACAAAAATCGCTATTACAGCGCCTCATACCGGCGAATTTTTTCCAAATTCAGGGAGGACCTGCTTGCCATATCCAAAAACTTAAACTAAAAATTTGGTTCAATTCTATGCATAACTACATACACTTTTGGATGGTACAATATTCAAAATCGCACAAAAATTGTTATATCAGCGCCCCCTACCGGTGAATTTTTTCCAAATTCCGGGAGGACCTGCTTGCCATAGCCAAAAACTTATAATAAAATTTTGGTTTAATTCTATACATAACTTCATACACTTTTTGATGGTACAATGGCGACAGACAGACGGACAGACGGACAGACGGACGGACGGACAGACGGACGGACGGACAGACGGACACACAGACAGACAGACATTTTCTATAAACATGTTTTTTGGAATCTCTGACCCCTAAAACATGCAAATCCGTCGAAAACCGGAAGTCGAAAAAAATTTCGATTACAATACTTTCTTCTATTGAAGATAGAAGAAAGTAAAAATTTTCCTTTGTCCTGTTTAATCACTGTGATTAATTAGGAGAAAATAATGTTCTATAATTAGTGATAGAAGTTTGCTTTGTTAGACCCCGTCGCCCCCGTTAAGTCGGCGCTTATGACCCCATGGCACTTACCTGATATTTTAACGTGTCGCTTGAGTATGTTAAGATCATATAATTGCAAAGACCCTTAATAAACCTCGTAAAATTGATATTGTCATGAATTTGCTTTAAGAAAAAGTTGTTAATTTAGTATCAATATTTCCTTGTCAAATAGATCATTTTTTTAAAAATTAACTCTATAACTGGTGACGTAAAAGAACAATTAACAACCTTTTCAGATGTACAAAATTTGCACTATAAATGAATGAATCTACTGACGTAACGTAACTGGATTAGCAGTTTTGTTAGTATTTTTCAGTTACATATACTAATATTCTGTTCAGACCAGGGAAGTTAAGAGTCTTAACTGACTTTTTTGAAACGGGCACCCGGAATTAACTTTACTTTTCTATTATTACGGTGTTTGCGAACATTAACTTGATTAAAATTAAGCGCCTTATACTAACGGCAGCCTGAAAGAGATTTTACAAAGCTATCAGGATCATATTTTTTGTAGATCACTACAAACCAACGCACTAAGGGACGAAATATTTTTACTTTCTTCTATCTTCAATAGAAGAAAGTATTGTAATCGAAATTTTTTTCGACTTCCGGTTTTCGACGGATTTGTATGTTTTAGGGGTCAGAGATTCCAAAAAACATGTTTATAGAAAATGTCTGTCTGTCTGTGTGTCCGTCTGTCCGTCTGTCCGTCCGTCCGTCTGTCCGTCTGTCAGTCTGTCTGTCGCCATTGTACCATCAAAAAGTGTATGAAGTTATGTATAGAATTAAACCAAAATTTTATTATAAGTTTTTGGCTATGGCAAGCAGGTCCTCCCGGAATTTGGAAAAAAGTCGCCGGTAGGGGGCGCTGATATAACAATCTTTGTGCGATTTTGAATATTGTACCATCCAAAAGTGTATGGTGTTATGCATAGAATTGAACCAAATTTTTAGTTTAAGTTTTTGGATATGACAAGCAGGTCCTCCCTGAATTTGGAAAAAATTCGCCGGTAGGGGGCGCTGTAAATGTGTTTTTTGTGCGATTTTGAATATTGTACCTACGAAAAGTGTATGAAGTTATGCATAGAATTGAACCAAATTTTTATTTTAAGTTTTTGGCTATGGCAAGCAGGTTCTCCCTGAATTTGGAAAAAATTCGCCGGTAGGGGGCGCTGTAATAGCGATTTTTGTGCGATTTTGAATATTGTACCGTCCAAAAGTGTATGAAGTTATGCATAGAATTAAACCAAATTTTTATTTTAAGTTTTTGGCTATAGCAAGCAGGTCCTCCCTGAATTTCGAAAAAATTCGCCGGTAGGGGGCGCTGTAATAGCGATTTTGAATATTGTACCGTCCAAAAGTGTATGAATTTATGCATAGAATTAAACCAAATTTTTATTTTAAGTTTTTGGATATGGCAAGCAGGTCCTCCATGAATTTGCAAAAAATTCGCCGTTAGGGGGCGCTGTAATAGCGATTTTTGTGCGATTTTGAATATTGCACCATCGAAAAGTGTATGAAGTTATGCATAGAATTGAACCAAAAGAAAAAAAAATTAAGTTCTTGGCTATGGCAAGGAGGTCCTCCCTTAATTTGTAAAAAAATCGCTCGTAGAGGGCGCTGTAATAGCGATTTTTGTACAATTTTTGTGCCATTTTGAATATTGTACCGCCGAAAAGTGTATGAAGTTATGCATAGAATTGAACCAAATTTTATGTGTTTATTTTTGGTCATGTCACGAAGGTCCTCCCTGAATTTGGAAAAATTCTACCGGAAGGGGGCACTATAATTGCGATGTCTGTACCATTTTCATTATTGTACCATCGAAAAGTGTATGAAGTTATCCATATAATTGAACCAAATTTTTTGTGCATGTTTCTGTCTATGGCAAACAAGTCCTCCCTGAACTTGAAAAAATTCCGAAAGGAGGGGGCGCTATAATTCCGATCTCTGTGCCATTTTCATTATTGTACCATCGAACAGCGTATAAAATTATGCATACAATTGAACCAAAATGTTTGTGCTTGTTTTTGGCTTTGGCCAACAGATTCTCCTTGAATTTGGAAATATTGCGCGGTAAAGGGGCTCCGTGCTAGCGATTTTTGTATACTTTTCTTGATTTTTCGTAGTTCTATTGTGCATCGGCGGCTCATGCAGCGGCGGGAACTCGCTTCCTGCTATGTCGGCTATTCGCAAACAGCTGATAACGACAGAATAAGGAAAAATTAATAATTTTAACAAATATCATGATATAGATTAACTCGTTTTTAGTCCGTTTAATTGACTTGAGCAGAAATTTAAGATGAAAATCAAAGTTGGTATAGTATTGAACTAATAATATTGAAGTATTAACATGTGCACCTAGGTTTTGAAATATTAAGATGTATAAGATAGAAGAAAGTTTTGGGATTGGCACATCCAACTAGTTGATTAATACATAGGAAAACACATATGAACATGAATGCACTGATAATGCCAAAGCAATGATGAGTCACAATGCCATTGCGAAAATTAAAGGTGATAAAGCACCGTAGCACCATCTATTGCGTTCTTTATAGATATACGCTATCAGGAAAATGTCTTCTGAATTTATGAAAAGGTTAAATGCTGTCATTAAAATATTAAACTATATAAAATCACGAACTCTTAAAAGCAAACTTTTTAAGCTTAATTATGAAGTTATTGGATGCCGGCATCCGCCCCTCCTACTACATACCGAAGTAAAATGGTATTGTCTATGAAGAGCGTTTACACGATTGTTGCAACTGCAGAGGTGATATTAGAAGAACCATACCTCTAAACTGGCAAAATTTTTAACTAATGAAGATTGTGAATTTTTGTATATGTTCCCGATATGTTTAGCAAAATTAAATAAATGTATTTATCATAGCAATGAAAATCTGCCACAATTTCCGATTCATTTACCAAACTTGTCTTCTTTTAAGGCGAAACACGGGTATGTGTCGGATTCTGAGTCAAACGATGCTTACTACCAACTCTTCAACGACTTTACTGTTTCAACCTTCATTCCCATTGAAATGCCTTCACCCGTAGTGATCCCAAAATGACCCACCAATCGAATTTACTCGAACATGTGATCTAGCCCACTGGTCTTCTCGAGCTCCAAAACAGTAAGGATACAAAATTTAGTCAAAATCTTTTGAGCCGTTTTTTTAGAAAAAATTTGCATACAGACACACACCCAAGATTTGCTCCTATTATAATATATGATAAAACAGCCAGAAAATGCTGGAACACATCATCTGGACTTCTATGAATGCATCATGCGAACATTTACAGCTATAGCACAAAGTTTTATGTTAGTTTATTACTTTTTCTAGATAGCTCATTATATAATGCAGCTAATATTGGATTGATTGCATTCATAATTTATTCTCCTTAGGCAAATAATAGCTATTACTAATTAATATGTTTATGTCTTTGAAGTTTAATGTTGCCAGAAACAAAATCTCTCAGAGAAAAATATTCTTGCAGTATAATAATGAGAGAGTTTTCTCCAGTGAAAACCAATAATGATGCCCAATACTGTATTCCTATTGAATTCAGTGAAAATTCATTCAATGAAATACCAATTTTTGTAAAATTAAAGCTTTACATTGAAAATAATTACAAGGAAAAAAAGCAAAATATTTCTTGTATTAACCCTTCACTGCACGATTTTTTCTATTTTTATGAAACAAATTATTTGAAATCTATATATCGGTCTAATAATGGAAAAAAGTAGTAAAAAAATTAAATTTCAAATTTTCAGCTAAAATTTGATATTTTATGGCGTGTACCCTATGTACACAATTAGGGTTTTAAAATATTGGTATTGCTATATTTTACAACCAATTGAGCTTAAATGAATTAATTTTATCTGCTTAACACTCTGCAACTTTTTTATATTAATAATTTTAGGTATTCAGTAAAAATAATGAAAGTAATTTTTTTTTTTGTTTCCGAAGAACAAGTTCTAATTTTTTGTCACATGAAGCCATCTGACATGGACAAAAAAAGTGTTATTCCATTCTTTGGACTGTTCTTGATCAGGGATAGAGATCATATTGGCCAAATTCATGGCACATAATAAAAATTGCAGTGTTTTTAGTTGCACGTGGTGCAGTGAAGGGTTAACTGTGGCAAACGGTACATACATTATTACCAATACTTATATGCAAATATTGACCAAGATATAGTAGTCAATGCAAAAAACAAAATATTGGTCCAACATTGTTTTGCTACTAGGGATCTTTAGGTTACAGTTCATCAGTTTCTTTATGCAAATAACGGGCCATTTCTAATCAATATGTTTATGGCTTCGTTACGCGGACTGGAAATAAGATCTTAGAGAGATAAAGCTTCCTGCTTTATAAAGAGGAAGAGAACCCGGTATTTAAACCCACGAAGAAAAAAAACAGATCAGTAAGACACCAAAAAGGGAATAAAAAAAAGAGCTTAAGATTTTTCCCCGAGGATTAGGCATCATCCCATAGTCTCTCGTCATAGTCGGTGGTTAATTGCAGAGACAGCAGCTGGTTAATCACGAATCCACAGAGACTGTCAGGTTACATACTGGAACTGGGAGGTTCGAGATACCCGCGAACTTTCACCTCTCTCTCGTACCAGGCAAAAATACTCCCACACACGCACCCCACAAAATCAATATCTACCACACGCTAGCTGTTTTTTCTTTTGTTAAAGCGGAAGCCCTGCTTTAAACGAATGTCCACAGATTAGACCTGTCGGTACGTGCTTCCTGTATATACCTCTGCTTCAGGTGTGGCAGGGGCATCAGTTGACACTTCCGAGAGGGCCTCTATCGGAAATGGAGGGCCCTGGGGCCACACGCGATACGGAGTTTATCGGATGTGATATCATCTTGTGGGCGCAGACACTCGTTGAATCATAAATTGTCTTCCATCATAAAGGCATCATTGATCCGAGAGTGTATCAGTCGATAAAATGCGAGCACTCGCAAAATAATTATTGTGGAATAGGGTGTTAGATAAATTGGAGTATTTTCTGTAAAAATATAGGATACATTGAATAGAGTTTCCTTCGTTTTTTACTTCCCAAACACGTATTACATTTCCTTACATTTAAGCGTAAGTGTAAGGGAAATAGCGTAATCATAATGTGTATATCTGAGACTCCAAAATGGTACCTTTGGTTAAAGATTCCCATTGGGTGAATATATTATAGACCGCTGTATAGATTTTCGTAAAAATCGGCCGACGGATTAAGGAGTCTCCTGACTTTTAAAGCTTCAAAATTTTCGACATTTATGTGTTTTTTTAGACGTTAAACTGCTATCTTTTCAGAACATTTTGATAGAATTGTTTCCTTGAAATTCCCTTTAGAACATAAGTTATGACTTTTAGAATGATACCCGATCCATAGCTGAAGCGGCGATTCCGAAACTTTGGAGTCATTTTTCTCCAAATGACGTTTTTAGGCAAAACGCGCAAGATATCTCAAAAACTTCTGAATATGTTTTCATGAAACTTTCAAAACACATGTTTCATGTTAGTCTATATAAACAGAACCTAAAATTTCCTTTTTATTGTTAAAAAAAATATATTTTTTTTAAGTGATTATACCGGTCAAATTTTCAAAATTTTGTATTAGCTAAATACAACTTTATATTAAAAATATAAAAATGCATTAAATACAAATTTATTTAGGTTCAGGGTCATTATTACAAGCGGAAGTATAATTAGACAATAAAATTTTCATTCTAGTTTCAAAATTTATTTTGTAATCGTGCGCGAAAGCTATTATACCAATTTTCTGATCGTCCAATGTCGAACAGTTTGAAGCCCCCTGTAAATGCTAATTCTGCATCTTGCAATTTTTTAAATACATGAAATGAAAGAACACAGTCGAGACTCTATATAACGAAATCCATTGTTCCAGTAAAAAAAATTCGTTATATAGAGAAATTTGTTATATAGAGAAGGAGTAAAAATTCCTATTTAATGTGTAAATTTTGAACAAAAATTATTTTGGAGGTGTTTAATTAAGAATTTGAAATGTTTAACTATAAATATTAACCTAATATTGTATTTTTTAATTATTTAAACAGTTTCAAAAAAGAGAACAGACATTTATTTGAAAGCATAATAAAAACCATATGAGGAAAACTTACATTAATTTTAGACGAAGAAATCTGTAATTTTTCGCTGTTTTGATTTTAAAATTGTTACACTCTCGAAAAAATGTTCACACTTTAGCAAGGAATCAAAAATTGTATCGGGAACATTTTCCTCCATTTGAAGTCCTCTCCTTATAAGATCAAAAGAGAGAGAAAAACCATCACTGCGTGATGGTTTTATCTCTTGTTGTACGTTTTCATTTTCATGCTCATTGTCACTCTCACCATCATTGTTCATAAAGCTGCTTAAAATATCACTATCAGTAGGATACTGCGCAATAGTGAGACTGTCATCCATTTCCAAAAAATCAGAGAGAGTAACTTTTCTTCGACATTTCCGCGTTCTTTAATTAATTCCCATTTCTGTTTTAAGTCTGCTAAAGCCACATCTTCTTCGTCCCCAGAATCGGCATTATTCTCCAGTTTAGAATAGCCGTCTTTTTTCATGCAATTGTAAATTGTTTTTTCAGTTATAATGAAATCTCCAAGCTTTATAAAGTTCCGCAATACATTTTCTAAGATTAATGATGTCTTGGGTGGAATCATTTTTTTCAGTAGCTATGATCCGTTTATTAAGAATTCTTTTTTTATAATGCATCTTTACATTTTTTTATTATTCCCAAGTCCATGGGCTGCAGTTTTGATGTACAATTGGGTGGTAAGAAAATAACTTCAACATTTTGCAGTTTTTCTCCACAGTTTTGTGAGTGAGCTGGATAATTATCAATAAGCAAAGCTATTTTTCGGCGTTGTTTTCTCATTTGATTGTCAAGTGCTTTTAACCGTTTTTCAAAAATTTCAGTGATCATCCAGGACTTTTTATTAAAATAATAGTCCACTTCTAATGGCTTCACGCCTTTGAAACACCGAGGAGATTTAGTTTTCTCAATGACTAGCATCTTTAATTTTTCTTTCCCTGTCATGTTAACCACATAATAGAATAGTAATCCTTTGTTTGCTTTATTTGCAGCAAAAACATTTATCTTCTTTAAACGCCAGAGTCTTGTTTGGGAGACAATTGCAAAAGAGACCTGTTTCGTCAGAATTGAAAATGTTCTTAGGAGCGAATTCTTTTAGAATTTCTGCTTCTTTAAGACTCCAGTTCTCACATGCTGTCATTGGAGCGTCCGCACTTTCACCGCAGACAGTTTTCCGAAATAACCCATGCCTCTTCTAGAACTTTCTCTAGCTAACCAATGCTGGCTTGGAAGTCAGAGTGCCCAAGAGATGAAGCATATTCTAGAGCCTTTTCTAAAATCATTGGTCCCAAAAGTGGTAGATTCCGGTCCCTTATCCCTTTAATCCACTTAAACATTGCTGGGTCTAAGTCCTCGTATTGGCACGTCCTCTTTCTTTTTTGTGCCGAATCAAGATCCGAATTCTGCTTGGTGATTGACTCTCTATTTTTTATGATTGTTGACAGAGTGCTTGCCGGAATCCCAAACTTTAGTGCCAGATCTTTTTTCTTTCAATCCCTTATCGATTTCTTTCAAAATCTTCACTTTATCACAGAGAGTTATGCAGTTCCTAGGAGACAATTTTTGCAGAAGCAGTAAAAAAAGCAATCAAACAGATTAAGTTTTGTGAATCTTTCACACTAAAGAAAGCCAGAAACAATAAACATCTACTCTAACTGTAAGGGTTGAGATCTTTAGTTTGGATAGATGAAAACGTGTTCTAAATGGTGACAGTGATCTGCTCTCGCGGCTGCAGCTGTCGAGGGAGAATTTTTCATTCGACCAATAGCGCGTTTGCGCCTTCTTTCCCGCCTGCTTTTTTGTGGAGCGCATCAGGCCACGTGGGAATGTCAGTGGATCTCGGGAGCTTTCTGGTAATGAATATTACGAATATCGACTTGTTGTGCTTGATTAAAACAGAGTTTATTTTTCTAATTTAACCTTCTGAATGATCTTCGATCTCTTTCACCTTAAACTTCAATTACCTCTCTGATCCCGCTCTTATATGTGTAAAAATCCAATTACCACTGTTTTAAAAAGGATATTGGAAGGTGTGTGGGAGGAGGGGATAGTAGTATAGAAAAGAGAGTTTGATTGTGACGGAGGGTGGAGTGTGGGAGCGTGCTCCCGGAATCATACTATAGTAGGATAGGATTTGAGAGATATGTGTGTTAGGGCCTTATCAACCGGAAAGGAGATAAGAAATGATAATCTGATAAGATAATCTGATAGTGAGATAAGAATAAAGTGTAGAAAGTTCCTGCTATAGTAGGATAGTATTAGTTTAGAAGAAAATTATGCATAGTTTTCGAACGTAAGGAGTCGATATAGATCATACTATAGTACGATGGGGTAGGAGGGGACTAAATTTTTAGACGGGGCTTAATTTTTCGCATCATCTTAGGGTTTAAATGAATGACCATATAAGGTGATGTTATACTATAACATAAGGGGTTAGGTCTTTTTGAGAGGAAGCTTATTTTTTTGGAATCGACTTAGAGTTGGAATATGAAACGGAACTGAAAAAATGTTAGGTGGCGCCCTCTATCGGCAGGAAATGGAAAGTATTGTAATCAGGTTTTTTCGTAAAAATTTCACTTGAAATCGAACCTGTGACAAAATACTCTCTTGACTTGATAATTTATAGTAGGTTTAACTGATCAAGCCAAGAAACTATACCTGTAAGCCTAGATTTTAGATGTTTCAAGACAAAAAATTGTGTTCCTCTCATTTATATGTATTCGTTTGTCGGTTACTTAAGATAAGTCAACAATATCTATTTTAACTATTACTACACTTTGAGAATTACTTTAATGTATACGATTTCATCGATTTTGCATACGGAAGTGTGATCATTCTACCAAACCTTAGTTTCGAACTCGCGAATTTCGTATCAAATCTCATTTTTTGTAACTGATATGCTATGCACTATTTGAGAATTACTTTAATGTATACGATTTTTATTTTTAGTTTAACTTATTTTATCGATTCTGCGCGCGAGAGTATGTTCATTTTTACCAATCCCTGCTTACAAACCTGCGAACTTCGTATCAAATTTCATTTTTTTTTTATGTTTGATATGCTATGCACTGGGCAAACCGTGCCCCAACATTTACTAATATATTTTTGAACACTATCTTTGAGATTATTTCGCAAGTACATAAATTTTAAGAAAGAAGATTCTTTAACATTCCAATTAAATTAATTATGTACATTATTTTTTAACATGCCAATATAATTTAAGTATATTATTTACTCACTATCCCACTGTTTCAAAGTAAAAGTTTTTATAAACCTCGAAGAAATACCTCTTATTTTAATTATCTTAATTTTTGATAGTATAAATTAAATTAGCTCATAGTTCGTTATTGTAATATATAATTATATAATGATTCTACATTAGTTCTAATGAATTTTAGAACTACTGCTACACTTCAACTCATACTTTTGTAGAGTTTAATAAAAAATAGTACGAGTTCAAGCATTGGTTTAACTTATATTTCACTGAAATAATAAAATTAACTTGTAAAACCTTAGAACGATGAATTCAAACTCGTAACATGATTAATTTGACTTTATACACATACATACTTTTTTAAACTTATGTCACGTGTTTTTCTTAAATTTAACATATATTTCACTGAAATAAATTAACAAAACCTTAGAAGGATGAATTCAAACTCTTAATTCGAATAATCATATACTTTCTAGACATTACAAAAGTATCTTTCAATATCTGATTGATCCACTTCCCGTGAACTTTATACGTTATGTCTCATGTTAGTCTTAAATTTATGCACCAATCATTAAAATTTTCTAACATGCGCCCCTATAATTATATAAAATTGAATGGAACGAGACTTTTTTTCATTAGTGTTTGCTTTTCTTTAAATGTGTGAAGACGTTTTTACACTTAAGGCAGTTCTGAAATCCAAAGGGTCAACTTTCTGACATAAGTTTAGATTCATTTTTCTTCGGAAACGCATGAAACTAGAAGGTGTTGTTATTCAGAAACTAGGTCATCGAACTGTTTTTTCCGTTTTCTCGTAAACGCAATAGATCTTTCAGAAAATACTGTCAAAGTAGCCATTTCGAACTAAACTTCCGAACGAAAGAAGAAAATCCAGTCAGTAAGGGAAGAAAAATGCCGTGTCACGTGATCCAAATCGCTTATAACTCAATAGGTATTGGATGGATCCAAAAATAAAAAAAACAGTTCCATTCCAAATCGCTTCCATGGTCAAGCTTTCCAATTTTGTATATTTCCGTTAAAAAATGAATTTGTAAATGTGTCAAAACGTTTTGCGCTTGTCGAGCAGAGCAGTTGAGAACAGCCTTAAGATAATATGGGTAGTTTTCAAGATGCTTATTCTACAACCTAAAGTAGAACCCGTTTCAGATAATGAAGTGGAATCCTTCATATCAAAACTGAAGTCATCTTATATATGTACCATTTGCAGCAAATCTTTTTTACGAAAAGGTGATTTAAAACAACATTTGATAATTCATTCAGAAAAAAGACCATTCGTATGTGACATCTGCCAAAAAGCATTCTCTAGAAAGACTGTTTTGAATCGTCATAAATTATCTCATTTAAAGATACCTTCGCAACATAAATGCGATTCATGCGATGAAGCCTTCTCAAGAAAGTGTGACTTATTAAAACACAAATCCTCCAAACAGGATAAATGAAGTGAAATGAGACCAGCTTTATACGATCAAGAGACATATGTTTCGGATATTGAAATACCCCCTTTAAAGAAAAAATCCTTTGAATGTGAAATTTGTCATAAAACATTCATGCAAAGAACTGATTTAAAACGTCATAGTATAACTCATTCCAAGACAACCATTGTATATAAATGTGATCAATGTGGAAAAGACTATTTCAGCAAGTTTTTGTTAAAAAGTCATACGTTAATCACACATCAAACACCCCATTTGAAGAAAAAGCCCTTTGAATGTGAAATTTGTCATAAAACATTCATAGAAAAAACTTATTTAAAATGACATAGTATAACTCATTCCAAGACAACCACTTCATATAAATGTGAGCAATGTGGAAAAGACTATTTAAGCAGGTTTTTATTAAAAATTCACATGAAGTCTCACGAGAAGACTCTCACCTTATACAATTGTGATATATGTTCCAATTTGTTTTCATAAAAGTCTATTTTAACTAAACATAAAAAAATTCATTCTAAGAAATATAAATGTAATCACTGTAACATTATCTTTTATCTCGACTTTGAGTTTATACATCATCTTATCAAAATGCATAAATGAAAACTTTGTTTAAACATATAAATTGATTTGAATATCTATACATTTTTAAAATTATTTGTCTTTCTATAACTATTGAAAATGATTAATAAATATTATATAAGTGAAACATATTTTGTCTTTTCTATTTTTGATCCAACAACATTTCAAATTTTATCTAAGAAACTGTATTCAATTAAGAAAATAGTTACTATGTATTCATATAATATTTTACTAAAAAGAAAATAAATATCATATTTCAAATTTTGTTTAAGTAATTGTATACAATTAAATAAATATTTAGTAAGTATTTAACTAATATTTTTACTAGAAAGAAAATAAATATCATATTTCAAATTTTTACAAAGTAATTGTATTCAATTACGTAAATATTTCAAATTTTGTGTAAGTAATTGTGTTCAATTAAATAAATAGATACTAAATATTCAACTAATATTCTACTAAAAAGAAAAAAAATATATATAATATTTCAAAATTTTGTTTAATTGCAAAATATTTAAAAAACATTTAATAATATTTCTATATAATATTTCTAAGTATTCATACAATATTTTACTAAAAAGAAAAATAAATATCATATCTCAAATTTTGTGTAGGTAATTATATGCAATTAAATAATAGTTACTAAGTATTCAACTAACACTGTCTAAGTATTCAACTAATATTGTACTAAAAAGAAAACAATTAAGTGAATAGATACTAAATATTCAACTAATATTATACTAAAAAGAAAAAATAAATTTCATATTTCAAATTTTGTCTAAGAAATTGTATTCAATTAAGTAAATACTTACTAAGCATTCATATAATATCATACTAAGAAGAAAATATATAATATTTCAAATTTTGTCTAAGTAATTGTAAAAATATTTTTAAAAAAATAATAATATTTCTACATAATATTTATTAAGTATTCATATAAGTTATCATTAGATATTTTTAAATTGCACTAAAAAGAAAAAATAAATATCATATTTCAAATTTTGTGTAAGTAATTGTGTTCAATAAAATAAATAGTTACTAAGTATTCAAGTAATATTTCACTAAAAAGAAAATAAATATAATATTTAAAATTTTGTCAAAGTAATTGTATTCAATTAAGTAAATATTTCAAATTTTGTTTAAGTAATTGCAAAACATTTAGTATTATTTCTACATAATATTTACTAAATATTCATCTAATATTATACTAAAAAGAAAAAATAAATATAATATTTCAAAATTTTGTTTAAGTAATTGTATTCAATTAAGTAAATAATTACTGAGTATTCATATAATATTATACTAAAAAGAAAAAAAATATATAATATTTCAAATTTTGCCTAAGTAATTGTATATCATTTATTGATATTTCTACATAATATTTACTAAGTATTCATATAACATTTTACTAAAAATTGTATTTAATTAAGTAAACAATTACTAAGTATTCATATAATACTATACTAAAAAAGAAAAAAATATATAATATTTCAAATTTTCTCTAAGTAATGGTGTTCAATTAAGTAAACAGTTACTAAGTATCCATATATCATTTTACTAAAAGAAATCATACAATAGTGAAGACATCAGTCAAAGTGTTTAAACACGTAG
The DNA here is from genome assembly GCA_963932465.1 of Maratus speciosus. Classification (NCBI taxonomy): domain Eukaryota; kingdom Metazoa; phylum Arthropoda; class Arachnida; order Araneae; family Salticidae; genus Maratus; species Maratus speciosus. The sequence goes on from OZ010790.1 coordinate 609,509,615, forward strand.
TTTAATTACATTACTCTTGAATCAACTTCACTTAATTTTTTTCCTTCAATTTCTTATCAAATGAATCCTGAGTTAACTTTATTTTATTAATTTCATATTAAATTCCTGAAATTATCCATTGAATAAGTTAATTTTCAATACTTTTAATATATTAGAGCATTTAATATATCACCCACCGTTTGTATAAACAACTGTTATTCGCTTATTAATAATGAATATTATCATATGTTACCATACAATTCTTCAAACAGGATAAAACCATTAACATAATATATATCATTCACCCTGTATATAAAAACTATTACCTTGTGTTACCATACTATTCTTCAAAAAAGGATAAAACCATGAACATAATATATATCATTCACCCTATATATAAAAACTATTACCACACAATCCTTCAAAAAAGGATAAAACCACCATTCAAAATGAATTGTTTAAAACAAAATGCATTCCTATACTCTTTAATCTATGCGTTTATTTTTTTCAAAGTGATAGAGTATGATGCATCTATTACAACTTTTAATGGAATCTTATACTTTGTACATGTATAACTAAAGAAATAAACAATCCTATAATAATTAAAAATGTATAACATATCTATAAAATATCCTACTAAAAATCTTAATACTATGATTCATACTTTTCAAAAATTAAAAAAGTTAATATTATTCCTCGAAAAAGAATAAAACCATTAGCATAATACATATATCATATCAATCAATTAATCAATCAGTCATATCAATCAATCAATCATATCATTACTAATATGTATGTTTATTTTGCTATACCTTTTAGAACGTTTAATAGAGTGTTAGAGTATAATTTGTATATGTATAACTTAAGAAATCGACAATTCTTTAATAAAATTTTTAAAAAATATATAATATTAGTTTAAAATATTAAACTAATAATTTTAATACTATAATTTATACTTTTTTTAAAATTAAAAAGTTTAACAAAACTTTATAAAATTGAAAAATTAAAACCTTGAAATAAAAAAAAGAAAAGAAAAAAAGAAAAAAAAACTTTATAAAATTTAAAATTAAAACTTTGAAAAAAAAATTATAAAGTTTACAAAATTAAAAAAATTAAAACTTTGAAAAAAGTTATCAAAATTAAAATAATATTTAAAAACTTCATAAATTAAGTTTACAAAAGCGAGTTTATCTGCCTGTACATGTACATGACTTTCAACATGTCATAGTTTAATAATATATATCTTCTTTTTTATCGTATAAAAGCAATAGATTAATATATATATATATATTTATATATATATACACATACACACATACATATATATACTTAATAAAAATATTTGTAAGTAAAAAGAAAAAAAGAAAAAAAAAGTTATCATAATTAAAAAAAAAAAAAAAAAAAAAAAAAAAAGTTTTTCAAAATTTAAAAAATAAAAATTTAGTTTTAAAAAAATTAAAAAATTATTTTTAAAATTAAAAAATTTTCAAAAATGTTTTTAAAAAGTTCAATTAGATTTCAAATAAAAGTATTCAATCATATCAATCGATCAATCAATCAACCAATCAAGATTTCAAATACAAGTAATCAATCAATCATATTAATTCAAATTCAAGTCAATTCAAGTAGTAGAAGTTAGCAGAAAAAATTACAATTTATCAAAAGTGAGTTTGCGTATCTATCTGTATATTTCAGGTTTCTATCCCTAACAATTTCAGATAAATCATAGTTTAGAAGGTTTTTAGGGTGTTTCCTGCTCATTCCACCCTTTTAAAATGTGATTCTTTTTAAAAAACATTCTTAGCGAGCACTATAACTTAAAAGTAACTATACCATGCCAATTTTAAAGTTTCTAGCCCAGCAGCATCACAAAAATCGCAATTTTAGAACGTTGTTTGCTTCTGAAATTTTTGAAATTTGAGGTACTCAAGGGTTTATAAAATAGAAATAAACATCCAAGTAAAATAAACTATGTTGTGGCCATCACAAATCTTTCTTCTATATAAATCACATAAACAGCACTAATTGATATCAAGGTATACCTGAATCTGAAGTTTGATGAAAATTCGCGCATTAGATCTTGAGATAGAGCTGTAGTGAAAATTCTGAAAATTGCAGCATAGCAGCGCCACCTGTTCAACGATTTGCACCAAAACATAAACAGCACTCATTCATATCAAGGTATACCTGAATCTGAAGTTTGTTGAAAATCCAAGCATTAGTTCTTGAGCTATTGTGAAAATCACAAAAAATGCAGCATAGCAGCCCCACCTGTTGAGCGATTTACACCAAAATGCATAAAACGTCCATTCATTTCTAGCTGAATCTCAAGTTTGATGAAAATCCGTGCATTAGTTCTGGAGATTGAGGTACTGAGGAAATCGTAAAAAATGCTGCCTAGCAGCGCCACCTGTTGAGCGATTTACACCAAAAATTAATCAGCACCTATTTATATCACGGACTAACTGAACATAAATTTTTATTAAACTCCGTGTATTAGTTCTTGAGATAAAAGCGCCCACAAAATCTGTGTCACATACAGACAAACAGACTCACAGACAGACATTTTGTAAGAACAGGTTTTTCGTAATCTCTAACTTCTAAAACGTGTCAATCCGTCGAAAACCGAAAGTCGAAAATTTTCTCGAATCCAATACTTTCTTCTTGCTTAGATGGAAGAAAGTAAAAAAGTAACGTGCGTTATTACGTGAAAAACAGAATGACGGCGATTCATTTGATTGCATCATAGACCGTGCAATTTCAGAATTTATTTGTTTTGAAAATGGCTCTGGTTGAGTTGAAACATGTCAACAGTCCAATAAAACTATTTTACTGTTTTTAGAGTTTTAATCTTACACCTTTTTTAGCAATTAGAAATAATGTCAAAACTGACCATTTAAGTCTTAAAAATAACAGCCATGCCAAATTTTACGTTCCTATTCTTTAAAAATTCTAAATAAACCGTAATTTAGCGAATTTTTCGCTCATTTCACATTTTTAAATTTCGAATTTTTAATCTACTGTTTATACCGTGCAAATTATATCTTAAATGTAACTACTCTACTAAATTTCAAATTTCTAACCCGAACAAATTTAACTAAATAGTAATTCAGGGCGTTTTTCGAGCGTTTTTCGCTCATTTCATTTTTTTAAATTTCGATTTTTTTAAAACCGTTCTTAGAAAGCATCTACATCTTAAAAATAGCCACTATGCTGCATTACAAGCATACTGGATGGTATATCAACCCGGATAATGGATGGTAAATAAAATCTTCGGACACTGAATCATTGCAAATATTCTCGCTGAGTAAAAATATTTCTATTGATTCCCGGATAATGGATGGTAAATAAAATCTCGAGGGATAAATTATTCTGCTATTGTTAAAATCCACCTGTAAAGGTTATTCGCTGCATAATCTGGCCAAAGCTGTGGTTTTCATGTTGTATTTTATGTCTGCTATATGTTCTTTGATTCTAGTTTTAAGTTTTCTGCTTGTCATACATATATAAAACTGTATTGTTCCATCTTCTTTGGTGAATGGTATTTCGTATACTGCTGACGTGGCTGGGGACCTATGAACCTGGCTTCCGCAAAAGAGTCGGAATGAAAGAAGAAAAGCTTAAAGGACCGCGGACGTAAAGAGGCCGCTCACCCCGACGGTTGACCCACCCAACCGCCGACTGAGACTAATAATAAGCTCGACGCAGCAGCGATCGTTCGGTAGCTTTCGGTAGCTTCATACCAACTGTATCACATAAATCCCAATTTTAGAACATTTTTGCTCCTGTACTCTTTTAAATTTCGATTTTTTACAAAACTGTTCTGGGCGTGCATTTACGTCTCTAGAACAATAGGCATGCCAAATTTCAAGTTTCTACTGTTACTAGTTTCAAATAAATCTTAATTTGGAACGTTTTTAGAACGTTTTCTGAGGTCATTTTCAGACTTAATTTTATTTATTTATTTATTTTTGAAATCGTGCTTACCGAGCATTTACCTCTTGAAATTAACCATCAACATGCCAAATTCCAGGCTTCTATACCAAATGTATCACATAAATCGAGAATTTAGAACGTTTTTTGCTCCTGCACCATTATAAATTTCTAATTTTTGGAAAACTGTTCTGGGCGAGTATTTACGTCTCTAAAGTAAGAGTTATGTCGAATTGTTTCTAGCCCTAACAAATCCAAATAAATCGCAGTTCAGAACGCTTTTAGAACATTTTCCGATCATTTCATAATTTTAAATTTCGATTTTTCTTAGAATTAGAATTTTTAAAAAATTTTCTTTGCTACTAACAAGCAAAAAAACCTTACTTCTTTATAAAATTAGTATAGATTGAACATGAAGGGAAAGAAAAACTAGAAAACAGAAATTCTGTTTTTTCATAATTTAGTGTCGCCCCCGATGAAAAAAAAAAACGCATATAAATACAGATAGTTCAGTTTTAAGATTTAAAGCATACGCTTTTATTTTATATAGAATGACATCATCGGCATCCGCTGAAGCATTCATCATTTACGATCCAGTTTTAAACAACATCTACAGTAAAGTACGCATAGGACGTGACTATCACTGAATAATACACAAATCCAAAAAAAGATGTCATCATTCAAGAAACTCGACAAAAAGAAATCGGCTATCTCAGGATTCATATGCCTTCATTTTTTTGTAATATTAATATAGATACATAAAATTAAATTAAATTTATAATAGCTCCATGTTTTATCAGAAATCATTCACTTATATTTTTTCAAAATGGAAATTTAATTATATCATATATTATATAATAAATTATTTTAATTACATTTTTTTTCAGTTTGTATGAGAAAACGGCAACAAAAAGATATAATTGCAATTTCAAACTATTATTCCTTTACTTTCTACAGAAATGGAGTACTTGAGTTGCCAAAATTAAACAAATGGCGGTAAAAACTACAAAAAAATGAATATCTCAAAAATAAATGGAGATGCAGTTTTCAAACCAATTGCATTTAAAAGTACTTTTTTTCCCAATACGACGATATAAAAATTGAAAATGTGCGATGCTTAGAAGTTAAAAAAATTACAGTAGCGATTATTCCGTACAATGATACTGCTTTTTTTACGGCTGACTTATACAACGGAATGTTAATTTTTGGAGACGACACTTTATTAGCTGGAAGAAAGAAATAGCATACCGGGGGCTTAAAATATATTAGTTAATCCCTTTCACGCGCGATTAATATTTGGCAGTTTTCTTCTTCTTGTCTGTTTTTTTCTCTATTTGAAAATAATAGATTATATACTCGTACTCCTATATCTAAACAGAATCAAATACAATTTGTTTGTTTTCTATCAGGGAAAACACGACATCTAAAGCCATCAACACGCTACATCCTAAACATCGATTAAACAAATCACAAAACGAGCTCTTCGAATTACAGATCGTTTCGCAGAACAATAAAAGAAGTGAAGTGAAGAAAGACTGGGCGTTTTCATCCTCTGCGTTCTTTTCATCGGCTCTTATTGTTACCCATGAGCACAAAGGTTCTTTTCATCTTATTTACAAAGAATCTTATTTACTGTTTTAATGTTTGCTGATAGTAATTTATAGAAGGAATGAAACGTAGTCTTAAAGAAAAAAGAAAAACAGTCTTCAATATGTTTCATCGGATTAATGCGCAGTTGAATGAGTTGTCTTCACAAATTATTTCTAAACGAGAAAGAGAAATCATGCGCCCCGAATATATTATGAAACACTTTCCGACACTGGGAGACAATTTTTCGGAATTCTTCGAAAAAGGTCAGATTATATAGCAAACGTTGTACGCAAATTTCTATAAAACTACTTTTGCAGCAAGCGATCAATTTCTTTGAAGAAAATGAAACAAATTCCGTTTTTTTCCTGGCCGCTTGAAGAAGGTTTTTTTTAGAAAAATAATTCCGGAGAGCGCATTATTCATCAAACTTCTAAACTGAGTTTAGAATTTTATGTTATGCCGGTAACCTTTAAGTATTTAAACACCTTTGTGCCTTTTTAGGCAATGAATTTAACTCTGATGACAAATTAAGAATCACGGTCCATAAACTCTCTTGCCCTATTCTGTCAGGAAACTTTCAAATAAATTAATGAAATCGTCATTATTTGTTGACGTCCAAAAAAATTGCATTTATTGACTGAACTTCGAAAGGACTTGGAAATAAAACTTATAAAAGACAAAACCGTAAAATCAAAGCAAACATCAATGTATTCATTTTTTTTTTTTAAACTTTGCAGTTTTCTTTGTAGTTAACTTATGTAATTAGCTTTTGTTTTGATACTTAAATTTTCATATTTTTTCCTAATGTGAAAAATAAATTTTAATAACATAAATTTTTACCTTTTTTCAACAATTAAAATCTGGATTTAAATATGACTCTATTAAGAGACCACCTCTCGGAGCGACCAATTTTTATTAGAACGGAGCGTGGTTGTTTTAGAGAGGTTTTACTGTACCAATAAATGTCTTTATCTGTTACCGAAAGATGACAGCATAAGGTGGATATTTATTTGCTTAAATGAAGGCTTTTTTTTTTTGAGTTAATAGATTTTTCATTTTTCAAGATGACGAAATGTAAAAAGTAAGTTTATGTCTGTTTTTTCTATACCAAGGATCCAAAGAAATAAGTCATAATCTTAGCTTTTAGGATTCTTTGAAATACGTATCTTTTTAAATTGTGAAATTATAGGTTCAAGCCTATTTTTTATGCATTTTTGTAACGTACAAAATATCGGCACAAATGCATTTGTGCCAAATTATGTACTCATGGTACATAATTTGATTAGCCATTTAGGGGACAATTATTTATGTAAAGTTCTTTTCAAGATGATTATGTAATAAATTGTTTTTAAGCCTCAAACACGATTATTCTTAGTCTATTATTACTTAATAGGGGATCATACCCGGGTTTCCCGGGTTAAAGAATATAGGTGAAAAGATTTTTTTTAAATTGAAAACTAATAATTTGAAAATGAAATAAATGAAATATTTTTTTAGATTGCCCACTTACATTAAAAAAGCATTTTTCATATGAAAAATACGAAATACACAATCAAATAAATTTTTGAAAATTATCAAAAGCAATTTTTTATTATTAACTGCATGCTAAGAGTTATTTTACCAAGATTTTAATACTTACGGCATCCTTTTATATTCTGATAATTTCAGAGCTCTGTTAAATTTGTGTTTTATTTATATTATTTTATTTATTTATTCATAGGGAAGTTTTGTTTTAATGAATTATTAGCCGTAAGAAAATGATAAACTATTTATTTTGTTTTAAGGGCAAACGGATTAATCTTTCGTTAATCGAGCTCCGCGCGATATAGATAAATTAAAAAAAAATTTCATGCTTTAAAATTGTTTTTAAAACCATAGACAATCAGTAAACTCAGATGAACTTTGCAAACAAATTCCATTTGAAAAAAAAAAAAATCCTATTTGGTGATCTAAAAATTTAAATTTTAAGATTACAAATATGTTAGATTTGTGTTTTTTCAATATTATTCTTTTATTTGTTTATAAAAGAAGTATTAATTTCGTTAATTTGTCTTTCTCAAATATGTTAGATTTGTGTTTTTTAATATTATTCTTTTATTTGTTTATAAAGGAAGTATTAATTTCGTTATGCAAAAATAGTCAGAAACAAATGCTGAACAATGTTTGTTGCTTTATGTGCAAAATGTTTATTATTATTATGCACTGAAACCTGCACGTGATAAGATAAACTTAAAAAAATCATGCTTAAAAATTATTTTAGAAAACATAATACATCAGTCACTTAGATACAGTGTTTAAACAAATTGCTTTTGAAAGTAAATTTTTTCCCCTATGCGACGAAAACTGAAAATGTACGATGGTCAGAAGATTAAAAAAAATGCAGTAGCGAATATTTCAACATCGAAATTTGATCATGATGTGTTGCCATTCGCAAAATGACGTCAGCGTTACGCACAGATAAGTTTGTTCTTTATAATATAGATACTTAATCAGTAAAATATAAAAAGGATCAGTTATTAGGATGTAGTTATCAATTGAGGCTGTTATGCTTGGTATTCCGGAATGGGAAATAGCAATTTTCACCTTCTCAAAATTTGCACACGCACTTCTCATATTCATATTCATCATTTTGAAAAAAAAAAATGTATTTTGTTTGATCATTTTAAAATCATTTTAACTCAAAACTTGAAGTTAAGATTGTCAGCAACATCTTTTATGTGAACAGACGCACTCTTTACTTGAGATTCCAATATCAATTCCGGAGAGTAAAAATTTCCGTAATTTATGTTTTTTAGACGCATTTGTGTTAAAATGTTTAGTTTTATCTAAGAAAATGATTGTTTTCTTTAAATATGACTTCATTTTCACTTAAATAAGCATTTAAACTAGTGTCTGAAACTTAGTATCAGTACACATGCAGAAGGAAAAATAATATAGAAAATTTATGAGGAAAAATGCGTGTTTTCAAAAGCAGTATGTCATTTTCCGTTATTATGCCCCTAATATAATATCATGATCCTAATGGGATTTTGCGCCACGAAACCCTATTCAACAATTTTTATCAACAATTTTGAATTTTTGTCAGAAAATGGTATGAATAAAGATAAAAATATCTCATTATTTCTCTCTTGTCTGCAAAAATGAAAGCTATCTAATTTTCACCATTTTGAAAAAATTTCATAAAATTAAAATATAAAAGTGGGGATATTAAAAAAAAAAAAAAAAAAAAAAAAAAAAAAAAAAAAAAAAAAAAAAAAAAAAACTGATAGTGCGATCACATCTACAAATAAAGAGCTTTCAGTTAAACAAAAAAAAAATAAAATTGGTTCAGCAGAAAGATCAGGGAAGATGATTAAAAAACACACTTGTGTTTTAAATATATAGATTATATAAAATTATTGAAAATTAAATTAAGCAAATTATTCTATTTTGATAAAAAATTATAGTACAATGTCTAAAGAATAGCAATAAAATTTTATTATTCGAGAGAATTTCGTCAAAAACTTCAGGAACATGATATTATTTTAAACCTCGAATTATTTGTTGGCTTGTCTAACTCGGCGAAGCAAATCCATCCAGGCGAGAATTATCAATTTCTGTAATACAAATCGCTATTATTTACATGTCACCTCTCTTTTATAAAGAAACTCTAATTTTTTGTAAAATATTGCATTTTGTGAGTGTGTGATTTCGATTACATTATTTTCAAAAGTGAAGCCTTTTCGCCTGTGAAGAATTTCAAAGCAGTTGGGGTGTGAAAATGACGCACTTCTACAAAACGTAATTCAGATTTAAGAATTAAAATACACGCTTTTTTTAAAAATGACATCATTTGCATTCGTTAAAGCAATCCACTTTTACAATACAGTCTTAAACTTCGTCTATAGAAAAGTATGCATATGACGTCATTATCACGGAATAAAAGATAATATTCTTGACGTAGCCCACATTTTAATTGTAACTTTTTTTTCAGGTTTTATGAGAAAATGGCAACAAAAACACACAGTATATCTCCTATTTTCGACTATTTTCCATTTGCTTTCAATAGAAATGGGGTACTTTAGTTGCCACGATTAGAAAAATGGTATTGAAAACTACAAATAATTTAATATCTGAAAAATAAATTGAGATACAACTTTCAAACAAATTGCGTTCAAAAGAGCATTTTTTTCCTTACACGACGGTGTAAAAATTTAAAATGTGCGATGTTTAGAAGTTAAAAAATTTTCAGTAGAGAAAGTTGCAAAACTGAAATTTTATTTCAAATTTCAAAGTGTTGCCATTCGCAAAATGACGTATGCGTTACGCACAGATATATTTGTCCTTTACAATATAGATACTTATAATGTTATCAGTCTCTGTAAAGAAATAAATATATTCTTAATAGCTCATAAAAATGCTAATAATAGTATATAATATACAATTTAAAAGCTTATTTTATATAACTTTAGACAAAACATATAATTATTCATATTATACTATTACAAATATTATGCATATTGCCATATTTTGTACGTTTACAATTTATCAAATAAATACAAAAACTTTTTAGTGTAATTTTTTTTAGTATTTTTCCAGTTCATTTTGCAACATTTTAAAGCGACTTTACGAACAAATTTGAGAAAACAAAAATTCAGGTACAAATGCATTAGTAAGATACGAGGTAGAACCCGTCGAATTTCGACAAAAGAAAATGTTTACAAAGGAACTGTCACATTAAATTTATAATAAACCTACAAAAATAATTACAATAAAAAATCTATCTTACACTGCTTATTCTAAGTATCAAACAATATTTTAACCTAAAGTTAACAAAATACTATTTTCATAACCGTTAACTGTTAAAATTACTGGAAAATTAAACCTAATTCATATAAGTAATGTATAACATATAATCAAAATAAGTAATTATGATAAAATACCTGAAAAATTAAACTTTATTCGTATACGTAATCACTATCATATAATCAAAATAAGTAATTATGATGAAGTTAGCAATTCAGACTCTTGTGTTTGGTATTACAGAATAAAAAATCAACTAAAAGGATTTCACTTTGACATAGTCATAGAATTTTTTTCCTTTGAAATCTAAACTTAACGTCATTTTCACCATCTCATCCATATTAACCATTTAAAAATATTTTAATGCGCAATAGATTATTAATAATTATATTTTTGCGCTTGAAGTCACGTTTCTCAGCTATTTACAACTCTCCACGTGAAAATTCCCACTCGTGATTTGAGGTTCTAATCTCAGTACCGGCGTGAAAAAATTTACAATATTTATAACTATGAGCCGTATTCAAAGTGAAATATTTCGTTTTATCAAATAAAATGCACATTATACATTGTGTTAGTAAGCAATCTAAAAATATATTAAATGTAAAAAATCCGATTGAAATTTCAATTTAAAAAAAGGGTTTTCACCTATATTTTGCAAACTAGGAAGCCTATATTCGATCCCAGAAATCTATTTAAAACACAAGACTGTTTTTTTAGTCATCTATCTGATCTTTCTACTGAACCGATTTTGCTAACCGATCATTATTATTATTTCTTTTTAATGAAAGCTGCTCATTTGTAGTCGTGGAAAAAAAAGTAAACACCCCCTACTGACTCCTCAACAAATTATCGTAGAAGAAAGTGACTGGTACCGAACGATTGGAAATAAAATCTATTTTTAAATGACACATATAAAATTTGCTCAGGGGACCATCTATATATTAAAACGAAACCATACTTCATTTTTTTTTTTCAATGGCAATACCCAATTTTAATGAGATATTTCAAATCTTCGGTTCAAACTATGCCTTGTCACCAAATTTCAAGTCATTTGAATGATAGGTTTTTGAATTATAAATATTCAAAATTGAGTGTTTCTCATGTTAAATTACATTTTCATATTTTTATTAATATCTCCTGAAATTATACTCTTAATGTTCTAATTTTTTGTGTAGCAATAATACTAAAATACCCAAACATAAATACGTCGAATTTGCAATTTTTATAATTTTATGATATGAATTATGATTTATGAATATAATATTCGAAAAAATTCTGGATTTGCAACCTACAATTTTTTGGATGGATTTAGATTTATTAAGTCCTGCTTTATGGAAATCCAAAATTTCACACTTTTCTTCCGAGTAGTTTTCAAATTAAGCTTTAAAAACGGCAAAATGATGGCTAAAGAGGCCGTCTATATGATAGAAATGACTAGATTTTTGTAAATTTCTAATACTATCCTATAATCTAGCAGTCTTCAATGACTGCTTGAGTGGCGCTTAATTGTCTTGATCAAGAAGGGGGTTCTCTCGGACAACAATCCAGTACCGAACTTTAATTTGGATACATCCCCTAAAATCCGCTCGTTTTAAAATAATTAATTTCTCGGAAACTTATCGTAGGAATTGCATAAAAATTTGTTTTTAGGCTAATTGAATGGTGTAGTGTAGAGTTCATTTATGCTTTCAGAATTGTGTACTGCTATTGAAAAAAAAAAAAGTTATGGTTTGTTTTAATACGTTGATGGCGTTCTAAGCAAATTTTATATGCATCATTTAAAAGTAGACGTTATTACCAATCGTATGGTTCCAGTCACTTTCTTGTACGAGAATTTTTTGCAGAGTTAGTAAGGGGTGTTTACTTTTTTTTTCCACGACTGTACCCGCACTAGCTGTTTTAAAAAATATTCCCATTTTTATATTTTAATTTTAATTTTAATTTTAATTAAAAAAGATTTTTTATGAAATTTTTTCAAAACGGTGGCAATCGGATTGTTTAATTGTTTCAGATAAAAGAGTAATAATGAAAAATATTCAGACACGTGGCTTTTTGGACTTATTTTTATCATTTTCGGTAAAAAAAAAAAAAAAAAAAAAAAAAAAGAAAAATGCACGTGTACTTTATTTTTATAAGTGTGAATAAAAATTCATATTTCTTGTGATTTTTATCTTTATATGCACCATGCATTTAAAAGTACGTAATATAAAGTATGTTTGAAAAGTTTGCGCAGGTCACTTTAATGCTTAACTTATGTACTTTTACATTAATAAAACTAAGATAAAATTGATAGGATTGTGTCAACGCGACGTCATTTTCACTGATTTTTCTTTTCTTAATTCTAAAGAGTAGAGTCAGATCCTTGTGGATCGTTGAACTATTTCAGAAATTGAATATTCAGTAAAATAAATATCCTCATCATTTGCATTTGTAGAAATCATTTGTCATTTTTAAAATGTACTTTTTTATAATACAAACCTTTCGATAATAAAATCTTCACGCTGTTTGTTTTTATGAAGTTTTTTGAAAACAAAACGCAGATCTACATTCCATCATTTTTTACGAGGGATTATGCGTGGATAATTCAATAATTATTATCCCTAGTGTATGTAAAATATTTGTACTGCGATAGTTGTTGTGGAACATCGAAGCCTAATGTCTTAGATGCCTATATGCTCGATTTCAGAACCGTAGATGCTGTATTCACATACTTTTGGAGGGAGGAGTGAAAGGGGGGGGGGGTGGCGTGGAGTGAAAGGCTGATTTTTAGTTTATGGGGCTAGATTTGTGACAGTGGGTGAGACGTAACGACTGTCGTTTGGCCTCGGGATCATAGTGATGTAGCTACATCTCATCCACTGTCACAAATGTAGCCTCATAAACTTCAAAACCAGCATTTCATCCTCACCCCCTCCTTAAAAACTCCATCAAAAATAGGTCTTTAAAACTTCACCCCTCCCACCAAAACTATGTTAATATAGCAGCTACGGTTCTGAAATTGAGCAAATAGGCATTTAAGAGATTAGGCTTTGGTATTCCACATCAACCATCGCAGTACAAATATTTTATATACACTCGAGACAATAATTATTGAACCACCTACATATGCTGGTAATAATAATAACAATAGTAAAGCTTCGTCTGAAATATATTTTATTTGAATGTTGACTTAATTAGGTAAAAGTGCGTATTTAATTTACAAGGCTTTTAATTTGCAAGGGTTTTAAATCTGTTTTTCGAATTCAAAATACAAATGCTCTTTTCTTCAAGGAAGTGTCAACTTCTTCCCATATTCATGGATCAGACGTATCCATACTTCCGAGCATTTCCGCTCTTTTCTGCGAATGAGCTCAGTAATATCTATAGAGAACCTTCTTCACACAAATCGAACGTTTTTAGACGAGGGTGACAAATAATCAGTACTCGAAACGATGTGATTAGGAACAAAATCGTCGATCTCTCGGGAGGGGAACGGCAGAAATCGTGAAATCTCACGGTTTTTTACACGCGAGATTCACTTATTCTACGGATCGCGCCAGACAGAGCGGATCAAAATGTAATAAATCACAGAGATGTATTTTTTTTTCTCTCTTCTTTTATATATTTTTTATAAGTCGATGCATCCCGCTAGCAGTCAACCCCCGGGGGTACGGGGGATATCCCTGTTTGTTGCATCTTCAGTCCAAGATGTGTACCGAATACTCGGAGTATTGTTGAGAAGTGGACGCAAAGAACGCGATACCGTGAATGGAATAACACATAGCTATCTCGCTTTCAAAATGGAGATAATTTATGTACTATGCGTCTCTGAGATTCGCTTGATAAAGGAAATATGGAATAAAAATGGAGACTACATCTTAATATTGTGTACGAGTGGACTTGTGATTATTTTTGCTTTCTTAACCAAAGAAATAGAGTTGCAGAAGAAACGTATTATATTTCTGTTGAACACCCCCCACCCCCCTGACTTTGTTATATAGATATATTCCGAGTTTCCGTTGTGATTCTTTATCTGATTTCCATTTTTCATTGATACTGGAATATTCATGCAATGGGTTTTTATACAGAGCTTTATCCTTATAAAAGAGAGAAATTTTTACAAAAGTATCTTTGTTACAAGTAACAATTGCAATGGATAAATGATTGACACTATCATTAGAAGATCTGGCAAATTCTTTATTTTTATGACTTAATATTTATTTTTTCATAGCAAGATTATTTTAATTTATTTATTTACAAAATAAACATTTTTTTGTCAAAATGCCTTTTTTATACGTAACTTGGACTGGCACTTTCATTCGTTAATTTGGCAAACTTTTAACTGGCAATGTTTCTTTAGCATTTTATATTTAATGCGATTATTTTATATTAGTGCATATAGGCAAAGGCCCATATATATATATATATATATAGCTTAACCTGTTGACTATCAGCAGTACACGTGTGAACCACTTATGGCAAACAAAAGTGACTATTTTTTGTTATATTTCCTACCACTATTTATTTCCAATTAATAATCTCATGATAAATTTCTACTAGATATAGATCAATAAAATTATTGTATGGAAATAGTGGCAGATAAAATAGAAATAAAAAATTATTATTATTTTTTTTTTTATTATTACAATTCTTATTTTTAATTTCTATTTTCTACTTTTTATTGTTTAAAATATTTTTCCTAATGTGAATTCACAGCCAGTTGGTATATTTTTGATCGAGTGGCTTAGTGCGTAATTAACTCCAGTGTTTGTGTAACTACTGTACAATTCTAATCATGGAGATTATTTGGCGATTGATCAACTGCGCCCGGCTAACGGAAATATGCCTTAAAATTATAATTTATTCATTTATAATTAAATTCTGAAAATATTAAAATGTTGTATTATCGGAAACACACCTGTTGATATAATTTTAATTTTAGCACAACAGGAAATGAGTGAAAATCGAACATGGAACTAGAAACAGCCTAATTTAAAGAAAATGGGTGTAAAAAACAGTCGCTTAGGGAAATACTATACCAAGTGGTATACCAAGTGGTGGTGGTGGTGCGGAGGGGTAGCATATAACGATTCATATTAGAATACAACCATGGGATCGAAAATGAGAACATGTGTTTCTCAATTTTGAGTACATTTGGATCGGAGCTATTTTGAGTATTCACGTACTAATTGAGTACCTTTAACTCAATTTTGGGTACCCATTTTTTTCAATGTGGGCTGTCGGTAATAACTTTCAGAAAACTGAAGTATATTACAATGAAACTCTTAATAGACATCCTCACCTTTGTTGTCAGTGTGATACTAACGAAAAAAGTGGTAGAAGTTTCCATTATACGTTCCAGCAGTATGTACAGGACACTTCACATTTTGGACTGCGATGACGTGAGCATCCTGTTTTTCCAGAACTTTTCGTGGTGTTATCACATTTCACACCAAACGAGGTACATATCGCTACATTTTTATTGCACGAGTTCAGTTAGGGTGAAACGCCCTGTTTTGGTGACTAAATAACTGTTTTGCGACCCCATGTTCTATGGTAATTTCTTATCCTCTCCTGCTATCACCTCTCTGAATTTGTCGGTCAAATTCGGTAACACCCTGTATATATAAATGTAATTTTATAGAAAAATGTTTAAAAAATATCTAGCATAAACCTAGAATTAAATTTATTTAATTTTGGGAAGCTTTTACCCCAAGAAAAATCTTATCCCCTATGAAAATAGCTATAAATACAAAAATTAATTTTATTTCCAACTTTCTTCTGTTAAATTATTTTTCTAAATCGATTTATTCATTCTTTACTTTTATTAAAATGTTTGTATACATTTTACTAAATAAATTATTTGTGAATGAAATTTACAGATGTTTGTATCTTTTTATCTATATTTACCGCCATGTGATAAATTTTTACCAGTCTATCAATATAGATATATAAATTTATATATGTATAGAAATTTTAATTAAAATTTTTTAAAGTTTCCTTAAAACATCTGCTCTTTTAAAAGTAAAAATACACAAAAGTGTGGTGGAATTTAGAGCATTTGTTTTACTTTATCTTTATCCGCAATTATTACAGTTTACTTTCAAGGCCACCAATCTTGTAAGACCTTCTTTGTAAAATATTTTATTAAATTATAAATGAAAAATACTTTTTATTTCTCCAAAGCCCGTGTCTTCCTTTTGCTCTTAATTTCTTGAATTAAAAAGTCATAAATAGTATTAAAATCTAAGCATTGAACTTCGATAATTACATTAGTAATTTATTTTCTATTACAGTATTTTCAACTTCACAAAAAATGAGAAAGAACACATATTGTTATATTTTACTATTTATTTATTATTACATATGTATTTTTTTCTGTTACAAAATTTTCAACTTTACAAAAAATGCAAACGAGCAATATTGAGGATTTTTGTATGTTTTAAAATTAGACATTTATAAAAAAAATTGTTAATAACTTAAAACAGAAAAATTTAAATGTAAGCTTAGAAGATAGGATATGAAAAAGACTGAGGTTTTTATATGACAAGCATATTTTTATATATCTTTTTATCACTGAATAATTTTAGCACGAGTAACTCTGATACAAATTCTAAAACCCTTATAGCATTATAAATAAAAATACATAAGAATACATATTATTTTTCCTACCTTGATATTGTAAACTATTAAGAAACTATATGTTATTAGTTGCAAGAAGTAAATATTTTCAACTTTTAAACAATGCGACTCATTTCGAACTTGCCTGTAAATAGATTTTTCTTACAGTAGCAGCGTCGAGGCAGGTAATCCAAACTTATTTTTGAAAGACTGTAAGCAGGGAATCAGTGAAATAAAGATAAGGGTTTGGAAAAGTTAAATACTCTTTCTCTGCATCCTTTAGCGAAATATTTTCTTCTATGTATGTGTGGAAACATCTAACAATAATTTTAATTGATCGCAATAAAGCAATTTTGATTTTATCAATAAAACATGGACAACAAATGAAAAAAAAAAGATAAATATTTCACTAAATTTAACTTATTCTATTTTGTTATTAACAATGAAAGCATATTAAGTTTAAATTTATTTCGAATAGAATAGTTTTGTGCATCTGCAATTAATAACGTTATTTTTCAAGTTGATATTATTATTAACACCATTACTCTAAGTTAATAATATTATTAGCATTATCAACATACACTTTGAAAGCGTAAACTTCAATATGTATTTTAATTTGTTTTGTGTGGTAAATTGTGTTTACTTAGAAACTTCAAAATTCACAGTATTACTTTAAAACTACTTCTTTTTTTCCTGTTAGTTACTTCTTTGTAATTTATTCAAATTCTTGTATTATGATAAAAGCAGTTGATGAGGTGCATTTTAAAAATGCAACTGTTAGGAAGGATGGAAAGTTGTGGGGAAATGTGTACAGCTTTTGTGAAATTAAAATAAAGTAAATGCAATTTTTTTTTTTTTTTTTTTTTTTTTTTGCTTAATGTTTTCAATTTTGTTTTAATTTAGGATTGGCTCCTGTTCAGTAGAAAAATTATACATTAATTAATAATTTTAATTATAATAATAATAATAATTATAAATGGTAGAAGACACTGTCTTAATGGCATGGTTTATTTACACACCACACTGTAAAAAACATTTTTTTTTTTATAAATCTAGCTTTTATACTTCTTAAATACAAATAACATAATTATCACCTTTAAATGTGTTTCGCGTGTGATAATTTTATTATTTTAAAGTTTTCGTACTTTTTTAATATTTATGTGTAAATATTTTGATGGAACTTTCCTTTTTTTCTGCTTTTAACATGGGATGATTAAATTCCTATCTTAAATTTTTCTTTTTGTTTTTAAGATTATTGATGTCATTTTCTCTTTAAATTGAAAATAAAACCTTTCTTTGCGTCTATGGAATATGAAACTGACAGACGATTTTTGTTTTCTATAATAAATTGATACCAGATGATCGAAATGTGATTTTTTTTCCCTGAAAAACATAATTTAATCTCAATATTGTCTCACTATCTATTGAAACAAAAGGTATAATTTCAATTATCAATTTGTAAATGACGAGAAAGTAGAAATCTAATAATCCCTATAATTTTTTCAAGTTCTTCCCTTAATAATAATAATAACAACAACAATAATAATAATAATAATAATTAAACAAAAACATAATTTGAAGAACAAATTAAAAAAACAAAATTTATTTCCTACATTGTCTAAGCCCGAGAAGGGACAGATATGGAGTTATTTCACTCAATTAGTTCGACATTTAATGTTAAATTTTTGTAACAAATTAGTTAAGCCAATTGAAGATTAAAAAAATAAAAATAAAATTCATACAATATGATGCTTAAAACACCCTAAAAAATTAGATTCCGTTCAAATGAAATCGAAATAAATCTTAGACTTCTTCCATTTTTAATTGAAAATATTTGTATTGCAGATTTTGTATTGTGTTTATGACAATTGTGCATAAAATGATAAGATGCATGCAAAATACAAAACTTAAAAAAAAGTCTAAGATTTATTTCGATTTCATTTGAACGAATCTAATTTTTTAGGGTGTTTTAAGTATCATATTATATGAATTTTGTTTTTATTTTTTTAATCTTCAATTGGCTTAACTAATTTGTTACAAAAATTTAACATTAAATGTAGAACTAATTGAATGAAATAACTCCATATCTGTCCCTTCTCGGGCTTAGACATTGTAGGAAATAAATTTTGTTTTTTTAATTTGTTCTTCAAATTATGTTTTTGTTTAATATGTCAAGTTGTTTAATAACTACTGCACTCAGACGAACGCATTTCAAAATTGATAGAGAGTATCATAATCAGGCTTTGATGTATGCGGTATTGTATCATAATGTGGGATGCAGTTTACCAATGTGTAATTCAAAATGTTTCACCACTGTAGTAATGCAGGTTGCGGTAGTTTGGACAAAAACTTCTAATCTGAACGTAAAAAATCTATAATAAAACATAAAAAATTAACTTCACTTAAATTTAGATACTTTATTTCCCACTCAGGAACGCTGTGAATGTAAATGTAAATTGTGTTGAATCCTTACTGCTGATATTTAACAATATTATAGCTGTGATACAGTAAAAAATAAAAAAAATAAAAGTTTTACTTAAATTTTTAAACCTTATTCTCTCCCAAGAGGTGATATAAACACATCAGAAAATTATTACCTAAGTTTAACTTGGGGTATAAATAGTTCTCATCTCGGAAAAAAAAAATACATTTTAAAATTTAAGTTAAGTAATTCCCCACTAAGTTCGCTACCTGCGTAAAAATAGCTATCCATTAGAAACTTTTTACTAAAATATACACTTGACCAAAGCAAAAACTTATTCTGAAAAAATCGTTTTTATTTCCACAATGACGCCGTATTCACCTTTATAATTTTTGAAAAAAAAAAAAAAAACTAGCTTAATTTAATATTTCACGTGAAAATCTTTCAACTAAAAATAAATAAATTATTATTACGGCTTTTGAAATTTTTGCAACAATGAAGTAAAAATGTTACATTTTCTATGAAAAATGTCCGTTGATTTTCAATGAAAAAGCGAAAATTGGAATTATTAAGAAAAATATTTGAATAATGTAAAAAAAAAAATTGGCCCATATTTCTCTCTGGATTATAATTCACCCATATGAAAAGGCATTTTACCATTCTTTTTGACCCTGACGTCAGGCAAACGTTTTTACACTTTAAATTTATAATATCATTAGAATTAGCAAAGAATTAAAAATGAGTGGCATCAGGGACAAAAAGGTGGGAAGAAAAATTAAAAAAGTTATGATCTCCATAGGCTTTTCCATGTTAAATTAATATTGAGAAGTGACACTGGAAATAAATAAGTATTGCGCTGCCGCGCAATACTTAAATAATAATAATTTTGTGGCCATTACAGATTGTCACTACAGAAATGTAATTAAAATTAGAAAAAAATTAATATTTAGAAAACAAATTCAAATTTAAAAAATCTATTACCAGTTTTAACATGTGTGGATCAATATGAATAATTTGTGTTAATTTCCACGCTCAAAACTTTCATATTTTTGGAGAAATAGCCATGAAAAACAATCAGTCATTTATTCAGTCGTTTTATAAATTCGTTTCATTAGGATTTTGATAATAATTAAATCCTATTATAATTATATTACTAATAATGATAAATGGTAGAAGAAACTGTGTTTTTGGCATATTTTATTTACACACCACACTGAAAAAGAAAAAAAAAAGAAAAAAAAAGAAAAAAAAAAGCATTTTTAAAATCTAGCTCTTATGTTTCTTAACCCTTAAATGCATATAGGAGCACTCAGGAGTTACGTGATATCTTTTTTTTTACCAATGGGCGTTTCTATGGGCCTTCTGGTGGATTATTATGTGTTACTTACGCTTGATAACATACATTTAAGGGGTCTCAGGACTCTTAAAATCGGAAAAAAGGAAGTAAGAAACTTTTTTCAGCATTTAATATCCAAAAATGTATATGATAAATAAATAAATAAATATTGGAATGAAAGATATAAATATGTTCTTTCATTTAATGCCTTTTAAAAATGGCAAGGTGCAGAATTAGAATTTATAGGGCGCTTCAAAATGTCAGGCAATTGACGAGCAGAAAATTGGTATAACAGCTTACGCGCAGGGTTACTAAATATGTTTTGCAACTAAAATAAAAATGTTGTTGCCTACTTATACTTCAGATCGTAATAATGACCCTGAACCTAAATAAATTTGTATTGAAAGCCTTTTTATATTTTTAATACGAAGTTGTTTTGGGTTAATGCAAATTTTTGAAAATTTCAACAGCATAATCACCTAAATAAATATTTTTTTGAACTATAAAAAGAAAAATTTAGGTTCAGTTTATACAGAGTAACATGGAACATAGGTTTTGAAAATTTCATGAAAAAATATTCAGAAGTTTCTGAGATATAGTATGTCCAAAAATGTCATTTGGAGAAAAATTAATTCAAAGTTTTGGAAACGCCGCTTCAACTATTGAGCGGGTATCATTCTAAAAGGCATAACTTCTGTTCTAATGTAATTTCAGGGAAACAATTATATCAAAATGTTCAGAAAAGATAGTAGTTTAACTTCTAAAAAATTCAAAATTTCGAAAATTTTGAACCTTTAAGAATCTGTAAGGTCCCTCTTAAGGTCGACCCCTTAAGGTCGGAAGTTTGTTTTTGTTCTGATTTGTTATCATGGGGAGGGTATAATATCTTTTGTTGATACTGCTCAACTGGTGTTTTTTCTCTATCTTCATAAGGTAGTGATTATTAATTCTGCATTATAAAAATTATTATGTTATTGAATAGTTGTTATTATGCAGTGTAAACACTTTAAATTAAGTATATAATTTAAAATGATCCTTTTGTGAGCCATTTTTGTTATGTAACTCAGGAGTGACATTATGTTCAACAGAAATAATTTTTTTTTTCGCTATTTTTCGAGTGAATAATGAACAAAAATAGACTCAAATATAATGTTTTCCGAACAAATTATAAAAATCGTGCATTAAGGGGGCAGATCACGTGGACGGTTTAAAAAAAAAAATGATTTTTTCACAAATTTCAGGATGGATACCTTCAAAAGTTAAAAATCCACTGCAAAAATTTTTTTACAAAACTACCAATTAGAACAGAAGTTATGGCTAAAATATCTTGCATAAAAGCATTTGCTGTAATGTTATAAGCCTTTGAAGCCGTTTTTCTAAAAATTGATTTTTTGGTATTACGTGCACTCTCATTTAAAAACTAATTATCATAGAACCTTGAAATTATGTATATTCTTAATTTACATGTGTTAGTTTATGCTGAACCTCAATTTAGTCTGATTTTGGTCACAAAAAATTGTGGATTGAAAAAAGTATACATTTTGTGATGAAATTTAATGAATATGATTAGAAAAGCCATTAATTAATTATGCTAAAGAATTTGAATATACTTTCAAATTTAGGTTCAGTGTAAAATATAGTATTATAAGTAACAAAAATGAAACATTACACTTATATCTGTAGTAGAATTTGTAAAATCATGCGCGCAAAATGCATATTTCAATATTCATATTTTTCAAAAACCACTTTTGTCGTTATGATTTAATTAATTAATATTACTAAGTATATGTGTATTTGAATATTTTATCAAGCCATAAGAATGTGTGAAAGTAAAGAAAAATAATTTGTTTCTTTCATTCATTTGTTAACACTTAAATGCCTGATTTTTCAAAAATCATTGAAATAATGTTTTTCGGCTTTCATTTTTTAAATAAATCATGGGAAAAATACAAAAAAAAAAAATCATATTTTGTTTTAAGTGTGGTTTACGGCTAAAAAACAGTTTCTTACTAATCGGTAATACTGGTCTTTAATTGAAAAAATAATTTTCCTTGATAAAATTCTATAATATTAAACACACAAGAATTTTAGGAACTATAATAAGAAATAAATTTTACTTGCTCACTGCAGAACAAAATAGGGTATTTTGCAAGCTTCCAAACAAAACAAAAAGAACAAGTAGAAACAATTGAAAAAATAAATGTATCTTTATTCTTAAACAGCACAAGTATTACCATCTACATGTTGAAAATCGATTTAATAATATTTTCAGAATGTATTTTATTGGCAACATTAGGCATTATAGCTTCAGTATTATACTAATAGTATTTTACAGCCTAAATTGGGTATGTTGGGGAAAAGCAACACTCGGCATTTAAGGGTTAAGAAACTACAGAGTTTTTCGTACTGCTTTAAATACGGTCATTTTCTGGCTGTTCATCGTGATCTGTCCCCTTAAAAGGGTTAAGGTTCATGAAAATATAATATAATCTTTTCGGAGCTACCCACAATTGCTATCTCGGAAAGTACTACTTTGTCTTTAGAGATTTCAGAGCTTGAGAGGCTCATGTTTGAAACAAAGTTCCTGCCCATTATTTTAGTTTCCGAGTAATTTTCACTGTGCAAAAATCAGTTTTCTGTACTCGGACACTCGGAGTATCGGTTTCTCGGATGCTATGCATCCGAAATATTTTCAGCCTCGTAACTGAAATTATAAGCGTAAAAATAACAAAATAAACATTAAAACAATACCGTAAACATTAAAATTAATAAATTGTTTTCTGAGGTTTTTAATGATAAAGAAACACTTTTTGTAATCGTGGGTGACTCTGAAGATCTTAGTGCACATTTTCGTAGATTAAGAAACATTTGCCTTTTTTTTACAGTGTACAGGGAATATTCTATAGCGAGGAATTTTAGATTATTTTTAAATTTTAGAGTTAGAGAATTATGAGTTTTGCGTTCAACTATATTTTTATGACATGTGTAATTATGTTTTTACAGCTTTTTTGTTTTACAAGTGAAAGGGAAGGATAAAAATAATTTACCGCCAACTCATTCCATGTATATTCTAAGTGCATTATTATAATTTTTTAAACATTAATTAACTTATTAAAAATTAAAAACTTAGCGTAAAAAGCATGTCTTGATGCATTTATTAGACTGCAAATTCGTGAAACACTTTTGAAACAGTAACTGAACATAATAATTAACACTTCTAAGAAAAATCATGTTCGATTGTGTTGCGAATGTGTTGTGCCAAATAAAAAGATTGTGCAAAAAGTGTTGTTAAAAATTACAAGAGGAGAAAATGTGTTTTCAAAACATTCTTTTTTAAAATTGTGCTATAAATGTTTAATAAATAAGTATATTTTAAGTGCGTGTGTGTGTTATTTTAAAGGTACAATATAGAAGGTGTTTTGAAAGTGTTTTACATGTGTTTTTCAATAGTGTTCTAAATTGTGTGGTGTTTACAATGTGTTGTTAATTGGGTGACAAAGTGTTGTGCAGCACAACACTATTGTAAGAAAATACTTTCATCAACTCTATTACAACACGATTTCCACATAATTAGCAACACGATTTTTAGAACACATTTTTAGATAGCAACACTTTTCCAACCTATAAAGAACGCAATCACAACACAAAAAATATTTTGTATAAGAAGTCCTCTAATTCACATGTGTTGTTAATTTGGTGACAAAAATTTTGGTTGTAAAATGTGTTTATTTTTGTGTTTGAGAATTTGCAGTGTACGCGTAAAAATAACAAAATGAAGTTAATGTTAATGCTATTAACTTTAATGTTTATGCTAATGCTGTTAATTTATCCTGTTTGTTGAACAAGAAAAGGTTTACTTGAGAGTGGATAACATTCGAAAACTAATATTTCGGGTTCATAAAACTGATTAATATATTGTAAAAACTATTCGAAAACTTTCCGAAAATTACGGACAGCAAAAGAAACATTTGTTTCATAAATGCTTTCTTAACTCTTGGAAATCTGTTAGTTTCTGAAGAACGCTTTTAGAACGCGTTTTCATAAACTTTAAGAAAGGTAAAGAGCTAGAACAAGAAACAATTCTCGTTTTACAGTGCAGAGCAGCTAAAAAATTTTAATTAATTCATGAACTTACATTACTTACATTACATAAAGCATATTGTATTTACATGCATTCTTATTTTATTTATACCCTTGTAGCATATATTCATATTGTAAAATTTACAAACATAGTTCTATACAACAAATTCCGATGCATACAATATATCGCTCACCCGCAAAAAAAGTGACACATCTCGACAAAAGTAAATTTCACAGGAGAGGCAAAAGAAAATTTACATGATTTTACTGTAACATGAAATTATAGCAGTTAGCTCTGCATGCAGGAATAAACTAGTTGGACGTGCCAATCCCAAAACTTTCTTCTATCTTATACATCTTAATATTTCAAAAACTAGTTACATATGTTAATACTTCAATATTATTAGTTCAATATTATGCCAACTTTGATTTTCATCTTAAATTCCTACTTCAGTCAATTAAATGAACTAAAAACGAGTTAATCTATATCATGATATTTCTTAAAATTAATAGTTTTTCCTTATTCCGTTGTTATCAGATGTTTGCCAATAGCCGGTTTAGCAGGAAGCGAGTTCCCGCGTTTGCACAAGTCGCCGATGGACAACAGAACTACGAAAAATCAAGAAAAGTATACAAAAATCGCTATCACAGAGCCCTTTTACCGCGCGATATTTTCAAATTCAAGGGGGACCTGTTGGCCAAAGTCAAAAATATGCACAAAAATTTGGTTCAATTGTATGCATAATTTTATACACTTTTCGACTGTACAATAAAGAAAATGTCACAAATATCTCTATTACAGTGCCCCCCTTCCGGCAATTTTTTTTCAAATTCAGGGAGGACTTGTTTGCCATAGCCAGAAACGTACACAAAAAATTTGGTTCAATTCTATGCATAAATTTATACAATTTTCGAGGTACAATAATGAAAATGGCGCAGAGATCCAATTATAGCGCCACCTTCTGGCGGTATTTTTTCAAGTTCAGGGAAGACCTTCGTGCCATGACCAAAAACAAACAAAAAAAAATTGGCTCATTTCTATGCATAACTTCATACACTTTTCGATGGTACAATATTCAAAATGGCACAAAAATCGCTATTACAGTGCCCCTTACCGGTGAATTTTTCCAAATGAAGGCAGGACCTGCTTGCCATAACCAAGAACTTAAAATAAAAATTTGGTTCAATTCTATGCATAACTTCATACACTTTCGGATGGTACAATATTCATAATCGCACAAAAATCGCTATTACAGTGCCCCCTACCGGCGAATTTTTTTCCAATTTCAGGGAGGATCTGCTTGCCATAGCCAAAAACTTAAAATAAAAATTTGGTTCAATTCTATGCATAAATTCATACACTTTTGAATGCTACAATATTCAAAATCGCACAAAAATCGCTGTTACAGCGCTCCCTACAGGCGAATTTTTTCCAAATTCAGAGAGGACCTACTTGCCATATCCAAAAACTTAAAATAAAAATTTGGTTCAATTCTATGCATAACTTCATACACTTTTAGATGGTACAATATTCAAAATCGCACAAAAATCGCTGTTACAGCGCCCCCTACCGGCGAATTTTTTCCAAATTCAGGGAGGATCTGCTTGCCATAGCCAAAAATTTAAAATAGAAATTTGGTTAAATTCTATGCATAACTTCATACACTTTTTGATGGTACAATGGCGACAGACAGACGGACAGACGGACACACGGACACACGGACACACGGACAGACAGACATTTTCTATAAACATGTTTTTTGGGATCTCTGACCCCTAAAACGTGTAAATCCGTCGAAAACCGGAAGTCGAAAAAAATTTCGATTGCAATACTTTCTTCTATTGAAGATAGAAGAAAGTAAAAAGTGCATAAAAGCGTAAAACACTTAAGAATGAAAACGTAGGATGTGGTTTGGAGAATTGGATCATTTTACCTCCCCAAATAATCCGCCAATCTTCTTTGGTCACAAATGGACCTATAGCGTAATAACGTGATTTTCCGCGTAACTACACTTATCAAACTGTTTGTGTAGCAAGGCGCACCTATGACAAACCTTTTAGTGGAATAAAACGCAAAATGAATTTCTGCGAGATGTGTCACTTTTCTTGCGGGTGAGCGAGCGATATATAAGAATCCTTTTTTTTTTTTGGTAAATACAAGCAATTGTGACCAATAACCTTGACCTCAATACAACAAAAGCACTAAAAATGATTTTTCGGTACTACCTGGTTATCCCGTCGACCAAATTCGCCAAATTATACAAATTGACATAATTTTTATTTAATTAACGAAAGAACAAATAAATTAGCAAAACATTAAAAAAATACAAATAAAACGTCGAATTGAAAAGTCTTGATGACGCAACAAACACATGTTTAATGTCAAGTGAATGTGACATTTACGATAATCCATTATTCGCATTTAATCTTAAAGTTTAGCGATAGTCTTTTGGTCGACGGGATAACCAAATAGTACCGATTTTTTTTAGGATCGAGGTGTTTTTATCGTAAACGAGACGGAATGTTCGGCCGATTAAAAGTTTTTAGAATCTCTGCCGTTTAGTAACAGTATTATACAACGCATTGTACTAATTGAGAACGATTAGTATAATATTAGTAAGCAATTGTACTAAGTGAGGCTTTGCGTACTTAATAATAATGCTTCAAGACATATGCTTTTTACGCTAAGTTTTTAATTTTTAATAAGTTAATTAATGTTTAAAAAATTATAATAATGCACTTAGAATATAAATGGTATGTTTGCGATAAAATATTTTTATCCTTCCCTTACACTTGTAAAACAAAAAAGCTGTGCAGCATAGTACAGCTACACGATACGAAAAAACATAATTACACTTGTCTTAAAAATATAGTCGAATGCAAAATTCATAATTCTCTAACTCTAAAATTTAAAAATAATCTAAATTCTCCGCTATCGAATATTCTCTGTTGTCTCTACCACTAGAATTTGTTTAGATGAACATAAAAAAAAAATCTTCTTTCTTTTCTTTCTATTGCAGAGAGAAGAAAGTGAAGGATGAGGAAGAGAAGAATAAAAGAAGTCCATCCCAGAAGAAGAGTCGAAGCTCGAGTTATGGAAAGACATCCAAGTCCTTAATTTCTACAGCATTCGTTAAGAATTTTTAATTTAAAAACAACGAGCGCTTATGGCTGTTCTCAAATCCAAAGGTATATACGAGTTTTTAAGTTTGGACTGTTAAGAAAATATGTCTGCCTTGGATTTTAAACAAAATTTTAAAAAGGCAACATGTGGTGTTTACTCTTACTCAGCCGGTACAAGTTTCCGCTGCGTCTTAACTCTGCTCTGGCCCGAGTTATCTATCCGCTGCTATTAATTTATCTTCTTCTTCAGGAGTTTCAACTAAACACTGGGTTTCCTCAATCCATAAAAATATTTCTGAGAGATCCTTTCCATGGCTCTCTGTCCAGAGTAATCCCATCCTTTAACTTATATACCTTCATTTCCTCTTAAATAGAACTTTCCCAAATCATTCTCGATCTTGCCCTTCCTGCCTTCCTTACCCCATTCAAAGAGGATTTTAGGAAGGCGTTCCTCTTTCATTCTGCGGACATGTCCATACCATCTAAGCTTGTTATAATCGACTGTATTAAGAACATCTTGTTTCACTTGCATGATTTCACGTATTCTTAAATTTTTAATTTTTCCCAGTCTAGACTTTCTCGCTGATCTTCGCCAGAAGTTCATTTCGGTAGAGAGGAGTTCCTTTTTCAGACGGAGATTTATGTCCATGTCTCTGCGCCATACAGTAAAATGCTTTGCACAATAGCATTATAAATTAATTGTTTAGTTTTAGGGAGAATATCACTGATCCACAGAACAGAATTCAACATTGCTATTGCTTTTCGGCCTTCACCCATTCTCCTTTCAACATCTCTTTGGCTTGATGCATCTTCATGAATGATAAATTCAATGTATTTGAATCCCTCTACAGTTTTAATATAATGCATTAATGGGCAAGGGGCCGTTCAAGTATTACGTAAGGATATTTTTAGTCATTTTGTAGCCCTCCCCCCACTTTGTAAGGAAAAATAAGGAAATGCTATACACCCCCCCCCCCCTCCTTTGCTTACGTATAAGATGTTATGACATTTTATTATCAACACTGTTTGCCATAAAAAATTACAGTTAGAGATAAATTACATTATTAATCCAGCAAATTGACATAAATAGACATATCGGTTTAATATATTGTTACTTATTGCATTAAACAATTCATAGAATACAAAATAGTTTTTAATATATTATTATTTATCGCATTGAACAAAAAAAAAAAAAAAAAAAAAAAAAAAAAAAAAAAAAAAAAACTTCAAGAAATACAACAGGCCCTTACTTATTTAGGCACATAACTAAACATTTTAACAAGAATCATAGAAATATTATGTGTTTGGCTTTCACATTTCTAGTATATGTCCAAATATTTTGAATCCGTGTTTCTGCATTGTCTGTTATTACGTTTTCAATGTAGTGGTGGGCTGGAATATTCCTCGTTTCCGTTCGGAATAAATGAAATTTCTGAAATTAAAAAAATTAATCTTCACCAATATTGCATTGAAAAACTCTGCATAAAAAAATAAAATGACACTTCAAAGTCTAACGCAAAACTCATAATCTCCCTAAATTCCTCCCTGCCGAATATTCCCAGGAGTCTCTACCACTAGAATTTGTTTACATCAACATTTTTTTTATCCTAGTCCTCTTCTTTCTTCTTTCTATTGCAGAGCAAAAGAAGTGAAGGATGAGGGAGAGAAGAAGGAAAAAAACCGATCCCAGAAGAGGAGTCGAAGCTGGAGTTGGAGAAAGGCAGTCAAGTCATCGTCGAGTCGTTTAAATCTGCGGCCAAAAGGCGGGTATCCGTTAAGAATAGTTCGAAAATGAAGAGGGAGGGGGGGGGGGGTCTAGGAGGGGGTTGGATCAGACGATTAAGCCCCCACACCCCAGGTGTGGATTGTGACACCCATGAAGAAAAGGCTGACAATGGAAGAAGGGACCACAGATAGGACAGATCCCGATTGAGATGTTACACTCTCTACGCATCCACCGGATCGGAAGAGAAAATCAGGAAGAGTTGCCAGAGAATCGAGGTTTATCTCCCATTGGAAGAGGCCCCTTGGCGATGATACCCGTAGCAAAAGCATACTTACAGTTACGTGGATGCAACATTTTTATAAAAGTAGCTATTTTGCGCATACAAAGCCATTTGAAAAAGTTATTGTAATTCAGTGAATGCTATTTATATGAAAAGATCATTTTAGAGGTAATTCAAAACGTTATTTAACACTTTGCAACAAAGCTCAAAAGTGTTTATAAATTCGGTTTGTCTGTCCGTCGGTCCGTCTGTCCACGCTCTAACTCACGTAAATATACTTGGATTTTCATGCAATTGAGATATGTTAATGATATTTACCATGGCATGTTCGGTATTGAATATAAAGTGTGTAGCATTAATAATTCATTTACAGGGATACTCAAAAGAATTCCATTACATAATGGTATAGGGGGAAAATCAAATCGTTTGCAGAGTATTTTAATGACATTACGCTGTTTTAAATGTATTGAAACTGATATAACTCACTGAATTTTACTACAAGATGATTGCGATAGAATAGGGCATTCTTAGCATTTGTCGTTCATTTACAGTGACACACAAAAGAAATCGGTTACAGCCTGCCTAAAAGCCAACTCGACTATAAATCATTTACATAATTTTGTTGATGATAATTTACTACAAAATATGGAGAGGTGTGTGTGTGGGGTTAAATAAACTTCAGAGAAGTATTATTTGTGTAATTTTTTTCACGCACACCAAAATATTAAATTTTGTTTTCAGATATTTTAGCGCGCTCAATAAGAAGTAGACTACTGATAATGGACAATCAATTTTTATCTGGTAGTAAATATTATTTTGTAACCTATTTTAAAGATGTAGTAAATATAATGCAGATGCATCATGAAACGCAAAATTAAAAGAAAAAAAAGGGGGAGGGTTGAGATCATATGTCAGGCATGGAAGTTTTCTATTATTATATTTAACAAAAAATTTTACTGTCCATGTGATAGTTTATAATGCAACTTTTGTGAAATTTGCAAGATGCTGTAATGAATGTCCTAACTTGAAGAAGAAATATAATGACAACAACGTATGATGTGATACGTAAACTAACATACAAATTTTATCTTTTCACTAAATATTTATTATTTTTTGTAATCGAAATTTAAGGAACATGTAATCAGGGATGTACATAACATAAACATAATATTGTTTATGTTATGTTATGTTATGTTATGTTATGGTTATGTTATGTTATGTTATAAACATAATATTGTTTTTAATTTTATAATTTTTATACACATTTCATGCCCAAATTGGTAAATGTAGATGAAGGATTTAATGTTTGATCCATTAAGAAATAAAAGAAAGGGGATAATTATAAGACAGTGCTATTTTTTATTTCATTAATTAAGAACAAAAAATGAAATAAAAACTATTAAATCATAAATTGGAATAGAACCATTCAAACCACGAACCCAAACTCCGCTAATCTCTATATATTTTTGTATATATACACCAAATTATTTAAATGAATTAATTATTATTTTACGATGTAGGTAAGATAGACATATAGTAATTTGATTTTTTATGATAATTTTTTAATTTAACTTTATTTTTGTTCTTATCTGAGCATAAATATCTTAATTCGTATAGGTAATTAAGCAATATATTTTAATAAATAGATTCATGTAATGATGAATTATAATGCGTAAAAATATTTACTCTAAAAGGAAAATAAGTTCCTTTGTCATGAATATTAAATATTAATTTTATTTTATTATTAAGTCAAAAAAGTTAATTACATTATTCCTCATATTATTTTAACTTGATGTAAGCTGTGTGGGTTATTCAGTAGATGACGATGTGGTTTTAGAGCCATTGAAATAAAAAATATAATTATATCATCTTTATAACGATAGTAAACATAATCATTGTTATTGCATTAATGAATTCCTTTCATAGTTATATAAATAAAAAACTGAAAGTGTACTTGAAGCTGTACCTACTTGAGGTATTCCTTGAATTTGTTTATAAATGATATTAGTATAAATAATACAATGATTCAAGGTAAAGTTTTAAAGAATCTAACAGAAATTTAATCTTTTAAATTTAATTGAGATTTGTATTCTTTAAAAAGTACACACATAGTTTTATGTAAATTTTTTATATTTATATTGTTAAAAAGATAATTAAACTCAAATTTCCTTTGTATTTTGCAGAATTTATGTTTGTTAATTTATTTATAAATTGAAAACTGCTTTTTAAAGCAGCGTTGATTGCCATATTTAATAATGTTGTATATCTGAGGGAGAAAATTCAGCAACAGATTTACTTGCAGCATTCATACAGAACGAAATTTCATCGGATTTTTTTTATGAAATTTTGGTATGATAACAAAATATGAATAATTAAAGTTTTTGCATTTAAGTTTTAATAATTTATGATAATTTAATAATTTTCTATTATTAATTTACATTTTTATTGATTTTTTGTTAAAAATATCACTAATAATTATAGCATTGTGCATTAATTATTCATAGTATTCTTTAAAAATAATAATCGTTTGATGATTTATTTACATAACTGATAAATTTATTTTCTAAATTCTTGATGTAGTAGATGTTTGGGTTTTTAATATCTACAGTTTTAATATAATATTGTATATTTTTCCATACTTTATTTTTATGGAATTCATAACTGTATAAATTTCCATATATATATTATATGTATATAATGTATGCATTTGTACAATAAAATCTAATTTTAAGAAACCTTTCTTAATGATCTTTTATAGTAATGAGATTATATGTGTATATAAATTCTTGCTAGCCATGAACGGGCATACGACTCTGACTGAAATATGTTAACAGAAGGACAAACTAGTCTAATAAACATTAAATTTTACAATATTTTAATGTTAAGTGGAGAGTACTAATTATGTTCATAGTTCAAAACCCTAGCTCGCATTTTGCACCTTGTAACTTTGGTAACGTTCATTGACGTGGCATCACGTGACTTTGATATCGTTTGTCCGTTTTTTAACTGATTTGTGACATTAATCCAGCAATCATACTGCTTGAAAATTGACATTTCATACTGCTTGAGCGCGGATTTTTTGCTAAAAATCATTTTCTTAGTCCATCTATTAAAATCTAAAAAACCTTACCTTGATATAAACAAGATTAAAACAGAACGTTTTTTTAAAAAAATTGGTAAATAAAATTAATATTAAATCATAAAATAAAATCGACGATAGAAAAGCGTTTGGCTAAGTAAAAAAAAAGTTAGAAATAACTTCAATCCAAAAGTGCTGAATGCACTGTATCGATAAAAAACCTAAAACAGAAGGAAAGAACAATACAATAAAACAAAGGGAACCTTACCACTATGAAGCACGTTATCAAGGGTTATATTTCACAATAAAAGGAAATCGCAGTAGTTTTTTTGTAAAATAGACCGCGTTTAAGCAGAATTGTCTAATTTTACATTGCCCAACCGACTTCTACAAAACATATAAAAATATAAAAGCAATTCAGATTGTATAAATCCTGAGTTCCTGTGAATTAAAAACATATTCACATGATATATATAAAATATGCTTTTCAAAGCTGTATTCAAAATTAATTTAAGCAAATTATATAATATTTTTTTAATGAATGTGCAATCCCGGGGGGAGACACATAAATATGACAGTAAAATGTGTGACGTTTGTAATGTCCTAGCTACGTCACAAACGTCACTGTTACATTCATCACTTCTTGGCGCTGCACCATGCTTGCTGTACAACTACGGTGTTTTGATGTATGAATGTAATTTGTCTAGCTTATGGTAAATATAATTATTTTAAAAATGCATTCTGAACATACATAAGATTCTAAACTTTACTAAAAAATATTTACCCATATACGGGAATTTTTACCCAAATATTACAGAAAATTTTCCGTTTTTCTGATTAAAAACGGAAATTTTTCTGTAATTTATGGGTAAAAATTCTCGTAAAAAAAACGGAAATAGTACTGGCGTCTAGATTGCCAGTAGTATTTCCGCTTTTTAGTCCGTTTTTTTATTTTTACAATGAATTGAATAAATAAGTAAAGGTAGATTATATACAGTTGTCATCCTGACACTTTTTTACCTGCGAAGAAAAGCAATTTTCAAAAACGTTTATTATGAATGGATTCTAAAATGTTATCACAGATTACTCACGTCCTCAATATGAATGAAGCTGGTTGCATCACAGTTATTACCAAAATAGAAAACACCTAAAATCCGTAGAAAAGTTTAAACTCGTGGCTATAAATTATTTAATGGATAATGCAGGAAACAATGTATGCATGTATATTTATTTTCTATTGCCTAAACAAAAATATTTTGGTGAATTTATTAATGTAAAATGAACTTATTGCTCTGATTTATTATAAAAAACGTAAAATCAGTGCATTTTTTAAAAATGAAAACTTTAATTTAGCAACGTACGATGATCGTCCAGTAAATAACCAAAAAAGTTGTATAAGTAGAATAACACGCTGATTTTCGGTTGTTTATTGAATGAGTCTTGTATACAGCAAGGTAAGTATTGATAGTACAGTCCTCCCCACTTAATCGGGTCACGGATAATCGAATACCCCGCTTATTCGAATAGAATCCTCCGGAACCGAATTTATTCCTATTGGTTTTATGTTATTTTTCCCCGCTTAAACCAAATACCTTTTACGAACGTCCCCGCTTAATCGAATAACAACTGTACGACCGATGTTTGAAAATAGGCGCAGAAAGCACGTTTTAACTGGAATTTCCTTCCACCTTCTGTCATTTTCGGTTCTTTTACGCTGAAAACAAATTTTCAGTTCTTCCTGCAATAATTTCGGCCGGCAGGTGTATAATGGACAGGCTAAATGATTTCCCCACCTTGATCTCCCCATCATCACTTCTTGCTGCTAACCAGGTTTTAATGGCAATGCGCCGTCACTTCGAGACGCGAGATGGTATTTGTGATATTTTGCACTCATTCGAGAAATAACTCAATATTTAGACCTTTAAAATTCCACTTAAACAAACCACTTTAAACGATTTTTTAAGGCAGTAAAAGTAACGTAAATTAGAAGTAGCAAAGTTTTGACCCAATTCAAACGAGCTGCATTAAGTGTAATGTAAACCATGTAAATGCATGTACTGACATTAAATTAAACACTTTATATTACCATTTGTAATTTATTTTATGTTATGTTATTCTATCAGCGATTTATTATGCTGTTAATTAAATATACCGTAGATGGTTATTTTGCCTTTTTATTACGCATTAAATATAACAGTTATGATTCCCCGTTTAATCAAATACCCCGCTTAATCGGATATTATTTCTGGAACCGTCAATATTCGTTTAAACGGGGACGACTTATTTTATTATTGATGATAGTTTGTCATTCGTTAAAAGAGGAATTACTTATTGGAAAAATACTGAATATTTCCTTTTCATTTTCAGTAGCCATTGAAAACTAGTGAAATTGTCTAGATTTGATTTCTAGTTGTGATTGTCTAGTTGTGTTTGTCTAGTTGTGATTTTAATGGTCATAAAATTAAAGACGTACTTTTAAGCTGAAACATTTTTCATTTTTTATTCAGTCCCTTTTGAGATATTAATTAGTGAAAACTGCCAAAAATAAACAACACAGCCTTTGATGATCTGTAGAGAAAAAAAAAAGGGGGGGGGGGGAGGGAGGGGTTCAAGATTGAAATTTTGGAAAAAAAAACATAAGATATCCGTGTACGAAAAAAAATATATTTAAGGCCAGCCTGATTTCCTTCATAAATAAAATGTGATGTTTGAATTTATATTTTTACTGTTTTTAAACATGTTTTTGACCTAGATCCTTAAGTCTATTGAAAATTTTATAATTACCTAAAATGTAGACAATTTTATGCTGAACATTTTAATTTTTTCATTCATCTTGATAGGTATAAAACTAAAGCAGCTACAGCATTTCCCGTAAAACACTTAAAAAAAAGAGAGAAAGAAAAAAAAGGCTGTGTAGCTACTTAGAAATGGCCACTGGAAAAAAAAAAAAATGATAAAAAATATATATATAATTAATCATGTTTCTAAACTCGGTTTAAACAACTTGGTTAAAGAACTGAAATCGAATGATTTTTATTTGTAATTATTCATTATCTTTAAATGTTCTTGCCCGCATTTAAATCACGAGACAATCAGTTGATATTGAATCTCTAATTGTTAGTGTCGAGACAAAAAGAGATAATACAGGCCTTCACACGTATTGTTTTACAGTGACATCTAGTCATCAGACGGATTTGTAAATAAAAGATAGTTGTCGAGAAAACCTAATGTTGTTTCTTCATCAGATACTTATTAGACTTGATGGAATAGTTTGGATAGCATCAAGGCCATTGCTGGCTTCTAAAATCTTTCATTTGGATTTCAACAGTAAATCAAACTTAGGTACAAAAGTATTTCAGCTAATAAAGATGTAATTAGGAAGTCTCCTTCCTCTTCAATAAAAAATGAAAAACAACTCTTTAGAAATCGAAAAAAAGTCACAATTTTAGAGGATAAAATATTTTCAAGCAAATGTCTATTGTCATTAGCTTTCAGGTATTTAACTTTTTTGGTTAGAAAACGATAATCAATTTTCTGAAATTTCTTTTTTTTTCTGGTTTAGTAGAAATGAATCTCAAAAATATATTTTGAAAATTGCAATTTAAAATGTAAAGAGAGTATACAGACATATTAAGTTGTATAAATATTAATTACAAATTAAAAATAATTAAAAATTAAAAGTGTTTTATTAAAAAAAAATATTTTTTTTTATATATTGTCTCACATGTTACTCAAGTGAGTCAAAAAATCATTGGGAAAATCATGACAAAATTTTCAATCTGTTACTTTAAAATATTAAAGATAAAAAAAGAAAATAATTGTGCGCTAAATTTATTTGCAAAATATTATACGCGTGATTTGATACTGATTTATAGGAACAATATCCAGGCAAAGGGACCGTTGCTATTAAGTGTCATAATGTTTTCTTATATTCTCTAAAAAAGCCTTCATTTTAGTGTTTTATAACGAGCTTGCCTGTGGATATTTCAATTTCTGATCACCGCACTGGTAGGTCACTCACAAGCAATATTTGATGCCGATTAGGTGATTTGTGGCACACTTTTATGATATCGTTTTGGTAAAAAATTTAAAAACAAATTTATCAATAAAAATAATGAAATTGTTATTAAATTATTATTAATCATTTTAAAATATTTAAATTTTCATATGCATACAAAAATTCTTGAAGAAATTAAATATTTTAATTACTGTATGCAAAAGTACAAGTAGATACATAGAGTGTGTGTGGGGTGGGGGTGTAATAGAAGTTATGCCTAGGGCCCAAGATTAAGGTGGGTCTGCGGATTGCTGAAAAAATTATAAAAGCATATACCAAAAAAAGTGCACATATTGTCAAATGTTATATAACAGGGACGGCGAACCTATGGCACGCGTGCCAAAAGTGGCACGCAAAAGAATAATTTTGGCACGGTGCTTCTTGTGACTCTAAATCAATATACAGTGATATTGCACAAAATACACAAACTTAGATCATCTGATCGTGTCTAAATTGTATTGATTGGAAATTGAAAAATTTTAATTGCGGCTTTTTTAAAATACCGTAAATTACCGCATTAGTAAAAGTGCCAATGGCAAAATTATGGCAACATACAAATTAATTTCAGAACTATTTAGAGAAACTAGCGTTTGCACTTTTAATAATATTTCCATCTGTGTGCGCAAAGGTCATTGTTTTGGTAAATGAATAATACAATAAATCAAATGAAAAGCAGTTGTCAGATAAATCCTGTTCCCTTTGCATTCTGTTGAAATTAACTAAGTATGAACATTATATTAATTATTTTCCTTCCAAGATGTAACAACACAATTAATCGCATTTTTTTTAAAAATATTTCTGAAATATAATTGTTTTTATGATTGATTTTACTGTATACAATACCTTACATCTATGTTACCCATTTAAAAAATAAAATCTAAATTTTATTCATGATTTTTCAATCCTCTAAATTTGTTTATTAGTTGGCACGTCAAAGTCATGTAAAAAATTTTCGGGAAAAAATTGGCAAGCGGCTATAAAAAGGTTCGCCAACCCTGTTATATAAAAAAATTATAAAATCGAAATGCGTTACGACGGGTTCGTTGTGGTAGTGATTGCTAAAAAAGTTTAAAACTTTATGTACTTTATATACTTTTATATACGTCCGCAGTCCCTTAAGCTTCATTTCTCTTACTCCGACTCTTTTGCGGAAGCCAGGTTCATAGGCCCCTAGCCACGTCCCGAGTACAAGAGACTCTAGAGAAAGTCAGTTAAAAAAAATAAATAAATAAAACCAGTCAAATTTAAAAGGTAAATTACACAAATTACAGACACTGAAAACCAGGAAGTAAGGGCTAGGGGCTCTGAAGCTATCGAAAGACCGTTGCTGCGCCGAGCTTATATATATATATTATCATGTTAAAAAAAACTGGAGTTTCATGCATTTAACACGTCCTTATATCAAAATATTTCACATATTTCCACATAATACACAGCTATATTATATTCTATTAAATAAATCCTCACTGCAGCTATCGAAAGACCGTTGCTGCGCCAAGCTCATATATTTATTTATTTATTTATTTATTATCATATTAAAAAAAACTGGAGTTTCATGCATTGAACACCTCCATATATCAAAATATTTCACATATTTCCACATAATACATGGCTATATTATACTCTATTAAATTAATCCTTACTGAATATTTATTTATTTACTTTTTTTTAAAGATTTTTTAAATTTTATTTAAAACTTTCTTCTATATTTATTCAATTTATATTTTAAGCTATTTCCTTTGTTCTTCATTCCATTTTTCAACGCATTTTAGCTACATTAATTTTTGTTTATTACTACATTATCCCTTTATTTTCATATCACCGTGTTTATTTGTATTTTTTTTTACAATAATTACTTTATTATCACATTTCATCCATTCGCTCTTGTTTTTAGTGACAGATGGCGGCACCAGTATCTTGTTTTCTCTTTTTAACGATGGATGGCAACACTATTTTTATTATTATTCATTTTTTTAATGTGTATTAGCTTTGACATCACTTGTCCATATGGTCCAAAATATTTTATCTTTCTCCTGGTGAATGATGTATATTACTTTTTTAGGTTTTATTTATCTCAGTCTTATTATAATTTATTTTATGGATATCTTGTGTATAATATTTTGTTTTTTGGATCTCTTGATTTATTTTGATTATTTGGGAATTTCCGAGGGGCTAGATATCGTCATTTTAGGTCTAATGTGACAGTATTAGACGAAATAAAATATCTTTCCTATGAATAGATCAGTTTCAGCCAAAGTCATACCTTAGCAACCACCTTGACAACCTCGTGAATGTTTTCTGTTTGGCTTCCAATTTTTCTGGGTTTCTCCACTTTCATTGGTTGAGCGCTAAAAGATCGGTGATTTTGATTGGTTGGTGGAAAATTGGTGAGCATGTGGTCACGTGATTGAAGCTTATCTATTAAACTTCGTAGCCCCTCTGACAATCTGCAAGCTATTCATGCTCTCTTAGCTTTGCATTTTTGATTTCCTGCGTTCTTCTTTTGAATTGTCTTTCCAATTTATTTTTACACTTGTGATTTTATTTAATAATGTGTTTATATATATATATATATATATATTACTATAACAATTAATGTAAAATATTATACATGCCATCTTTGAATAAGAGATTCGGTCCTTTTTATTTACGAACTTGTAAGTTATTTATTTTTTCTTTCAAAAGTATATTATAGATATAATTAAAATCAAATTATATGTATGAAAATAAATGGAAAAGAAAATGCCAAACAGTTAAGCACGGAAGATTGAAAATACAAAAATAAGAAACTAGAAGAAAGGAAAAATAACAGACTACAAAAATAAGTAACTCCCATAAAAAAAAAAAAAAAAAAAAAAAAAAAAAAAAAAAAAAGCAATTTAACAAATTACAACGACCATTTGGAAAATGATTTTTTCAAAGACTAAAATTTAAGAAATAAAAAATCGCACGGAGTTGATCATACATTACGTACGCAATGAATTAAACATTAATAGTGTTATGACACGTAAAAATTACAAGCGACAAAAATCGTCAGATTTCCTGAAACATACGTATTATCCACATGAAACTTACGTATTATCCAAGTATTTCATTGGCTTTTCGGGAAAAGGCTTTTCCAGCGTCAGATTTCCAAAAAATCTGACGACCAATTTTAAATGAAATTTCATTCTTAAACTTCTAAACATCTCACAATATTACTTTTTATACCGTCGTATAGAGAAAAAAACTGTACTTTTAATTGCGATTTGTTTGAAAGCTGTATCTCAATTTGTTTCTGAGTTAATTTTTTTTTTTTTTTTTTTTTTTTTTTTTTTTTTTTTTTTTTGTAGTTTTTATTACTTTTTTGTCATAGTGGCAACACAAGTATCCATCTCCGTTGAAAGTAAAGGGAAATACAGATTACTGTATAGACCAATCAGAAAACGAATAAAATGCGGATTCAACCAATAAAACGCCTCAGATATGTTTTTGATTCCCTACCCTGACAGAGAACAATAACCATTTTTCCAAATGGTTAAAAAAAAAAAAAAAAAAAACAACAACAATAATGAAGTTTTTGAGTAATTTTTATGCACACCTCAATTTTTTATAAATATGGATTAATTATTGAGTCTCGGATCGCATATTAACCCATTTATGCCTAGCGTCTCATTTTTGGGACGTTTCGAATTTTAATATTTTTTTTATAATTTTCTTCTTCTTTACAACATCAAAATTGTATGAAGTAATTGTCTATATAAATGTCTTTATCTATAACCGAGAGATGACAGCATAAGATTGATATTTATTTGCTTTAAATGAAGGCCTTTTTTCGGTGTTTATAGATTTTTCATTTTTCAAGATAGCGAAATGTAAAAAGTAAGCTTATTTGTATTTTTTGTATCAAGGATCCAAATAAATGTCATCATCTTAGCTTGTAGATTTCTATGAAATATGTATTTTTCTAAATTGCGAAATTATAAGTTCAAGCCTATTTTTTATGCATGTTTGTAACGTACAAAATATAGGGTGCTAGGCTCAAGTAGGCACACATTTCTATTAGCCATTTAGGGGGCAGTTATTGATGTAAATTCCTTTTCAAGATGATGTTGAAATAAATTGTTTTTTAGCCTCAAATACGATTATTCTTAAATTATTATTAATTATACTTGTAATGTTATTAGTCTCTGTAAAGAAATAAATATATTTTTTAATAGTTCATAAAAATACTAACTATGGTATATAATATACAATTTAAAAGATTAATTTATATAAATTTAGACAAAGCACATAATTATGCATTTTTCCACATGGATATTCCCACATTTAGTACATTTACATTTTATCAAATAAATACAAAAAAATTTTAGCGTAATTTTTTTTTAGTATTTTTTCAGTTCATTTTGTAACATTTTAACGTGATTTCACCAACAAATTTGAGAAAACAAAAATTCAGGTATAAATGGGTTAAATGTCGGTGGCCACACAGGTTGAGTATGGCTCAAGTTTCAAGTAAAAGGATTTAGCTTGATCAGCATCGTTAACAATTGTTAGTACAATAACAAATATAATAACGCAGAGCTCTAACATTACTCAAAAGCTTGCAAATAAAACAAAATTTTTGATTCAAGTTTTTAATGTGAAATAAGTATTTACATAACGAAAATATTAAGTTTAAAGTTTTATACATATGAATGATCGTCGCTTTTCAGTTTTAGTTGTTTATCTATTTATTTATTTATTAATTTATTTTACTATTACTTCATAAAATACTAGAGGATCAGAAAGAAAACAAATCAATTGATTGCTGTGCTAATAAAACTTGAAAAGATGTTGACGTCACATAAATTGCACAGAACACTTATTTCATGTGAAAATAAAGACTGTGTTTATAATAATGTCCTACCTATTCAACACTGTAAATTAAAATGTTTGAAATTCAGACACTTAAGTGTCTGAAACGGAGTGTTCAATTTTCAGACATTTTAAAATGTCTGAATTTTTTCAGACACTTTTTGCGTCTGAATTTCAGACACTTCAAACGTCTGAATCGCACCCATTTTTTGTAAGCATCATACGTAGCCATGTTTGACCACGTTGAATCCTTGAAAAATATTTGGCTATGGTCCTGCCCCCTCCATCCCCATACAGCCTGATGTTTTTCGGTGCTCCCAATTTTGGTATGCAATTTTCGTTAAGATGATAATTTAAATCTTTTACGACATTGTATTGATTATAATCAATATTTTGAACTTCAGGAGTAGAACAAAATTAAAAACAAAAAATATTTATTTAAATATTAGATTTTTTAAAT
Source organism: Maratus speciosus (assembly GCA_963932465.1). Classification (NCBI taxonomy): domain Eukaryota; kingdom Metazoa; phylum Arthropoda; class Arachnida; order Araneae; family Salticidae; genus Maratus; species Maratus speciosus. Next base: position 609,551,898 of record OZ010790.1, read on the forward strand.
CTTATTTTACTTTAAAAGGTCACAATATTGATTATAATCAGTACAATTTCGGAACAGATTTAAAATATAAGCTTTACGAATATTGCACATCAAATTTGGGGGCACTAAAATCGTAGGGGGGGGGGGCACTACCTATGCCCACGCTTTAATCAAGAAGCTCTTTAAAAAAAAAATGCAACCCTGCATTATGGTTATCTAAATTGAGATGTCCGGTATTCGGGAGTATCCGTTGTGGATGTTAATAGACATTCCTGAATAGCGAACACCTCTTTTTAGCGAATACTTTTTTAATCCGCAAGGCATAGATATTTGTATATTGTTTACCTCACAAAAGCAGACATCTCCGATTATCGGGCAAATTCCGCATCCCCGCAGTGTCCCTATTAGGGTACATGGATAAATATATGCATATATATTTTATAATCTTGTCCCACTCTAAAAGTTCAAAATATTTAATATACTCGGCGGTTGAAGGTCGAAAAACATTTAAAATATCAGTTGTACGAAAATTGCAAGTAAATTCCTCCCCCCCCCCTCCCCCCCCCCAAAAAATGAAAATTCATATAATTTTAAAATTAGATTTTTTATAAATTATATTGCCACATAGGCAATTTTACATATATATCAGATGATAATCACAACAGCTACTTAACTATGAATAAAAAAATAAATATTCTACTTTAATAACATTGAGAAAAAAATTACTTCTGTATTTTGTTAAATATATATTGGGTTTTTAATCTTGTCCTACTCTAAAACTTCAAAACTTTAATTATAATCAGTGCAAGATTTAAGATTACAAAAATTTCATACAAATTCCGACCCCCTCACCGAAAAAAAAAATAAATAAAATAAAATCCTTATCATTTAAAAATTAGATTTTTTAAAAATTTATATTGCCACATGGGCAAATTTTTATGTAGATCAGAGGGTAATCACAAAAGCTATTCAACTATCAATAAAAATAAATAAATAAATATTCTATATTAATAACATGAAGAAAAAATAACTTATCGTCTCCAAACTTCTTTTGTTTTAAATATATATCTTAACATCTGTCATTTTTGTATTTTTCGTATAAGTTTATGTTTCATTTTCTACATACTTCCTTTTATTTCCTGCTAAACAAGTTTTTGAATGACTTAATATTTACAATATTAAAAAGTAATTATTATGACAAATTAAATTTTACATTATTCTCATAACCATGTAATTAAAGATTACAATTCTGGGATACAAAATCCTTTTCATTAGACATCTATGAAAAGAAACAAACGCTTATCAGTAAATGTTAATTTGAAAATGAGTTACGGAATGGAAGATACACACACGCAGCGAAATCCTTCTATATATAAAAAAAAGTTTTGATTTGAAAATGGACCAATGAAAATCGGCGTAGATATTCCGGGTAGATCCACATCCAATTTGAATGCTTAAGCATGGCCTTTCATCGTTAATATTAAAAAAACTGTTGCATACAAAAATATGAAAATCGGTGGTATTATAGAGAAATGTTTGATAAACACGCTGACGCAGACAGTTTTCAAATCGAAGAATTATTTTAAGAGATATTTAATGCTAAAGTTGGACAAAATCGTTCCATTAAAAAAGTTTTATTGGAGCAAAAACTATATATGAGAATTTAATCATTTTTAGATCATTTTATACGTTATAAGTTCCCGGTGTGCAGATTGTATTTATTTTTCTTTTTTGACTCGTTTTTTGAGGTTTTATTTCTATTTTAAATTAAAATTTTCAGCATTTCGAGAGATATTTTTTACAAATTTTAGAAAATGTTATTAATTTAAACTGTTGCCAGTTGTATAAACAGCGCAAACAATGATGTTTACTTCAAATTAAAAATTTATTTTACACGTGACTATTATAAACAGAAAATATAAAAAGCAGGAACTCATTGAAAATTACGTCATAAAAACTATAATTACACGTGAATTTTAAAAGAGACAGGATATTGTAAAATAATAAATTCATAAACATGCGTTAGAAGTCTTAAATAGGGGAATTTACGTCACATTTACGTCACATTACACTTATTATATAAAATGAACAAAAAATAATATTGCAAAACAGTTTAAATTTAAAAATTGCTCGAGACATTTATTTGATATTTTAAGATGATCATAATATTTCATTTCTAACAAAAGTATTTTTACGTGAATATTAAAAAGAAAAAGAAACGTTTGGTGAAAATTACGTCAGATTATAATTCTCAGATTCAAATTATAATTCAATCTTCCGAAATCTTTTTAAAGCCGACCAAATTGTCGTGCTGTTAGAGTCTGCGGTGTCTGAACGGGGGTTGACGAGCGTAGCTCGTAGGGGGTAGAGCCCCCTAGTCGAAATAAACAAATGATTTCGTTTTTCTTGGCTGATCGTTGTGACGTCTGCCTGCAGGTCAAAAGATTTACGCGTTAAAATGTTTAATCGCTTATATGTAAAAAATACTTGAGATATATATCCTTTTTCAATGATATATATACATAAATTTATAAAAATTAATTGATTTTTATTCAAAAGCAAAAGTTTAAAAATATATTTTTTGATTTCAGTTGAATATTGTTCTGTTAAAAAGAAAGACAACCCGAAAATCCCGGGATTTGACAGATAAAATCCCGAGATTTTCGGGATTAAAGATAGAGCGGGATCCAGGAATCCCAGGATACGGGATTGTAATCCCTAGGTAGGAAGTAAGAAAGAATTAGGAAATCTTTCAAAGCTTTTTTTTCTTCTTTATATCATTGTGGTCTTTTAGGTGAGATAAGAATTAGAATTGAAACAGATAAGAAATGAAACTAAGGACTCCCATGGAAAACAAGAGAATGAATTTAACTTAAAATGTAATATTATTACTTTAAATTAGGGAAAAAATATGAGAATTTAAAATATATAATTTGTAATAAAAGGCAACGTCATAAGTTTAAAAATATATACTTCTAGAATTAACGGGCTTTTTGCAAACAGATTCAAAACTAATACCATTTTATGCAAGATTTTGATCAGTGCTATTTGGAAAATCATAAATAAAACACTAATTTTAGTACTAAAAAGAAAAATTGTGACACTTACTTTAATCCTGTTGTAAGAAGTAAGATAAATTCCTCGATTTGAAAATTTAAAAACTATTACAGTGAGGAACAAAGACCAGCATCTTTTTAGAAGCAAATCCCTTAATACATCCGGCTAAGCATACTTAGAGAATGAAATGCTTCATCCTCAAAATATATAATAATATATATAATACATAATACATAATATATATAATGCATAAATAAACTAAGTGAATACGAATTAAAATCACATAGCTTCAAATTTCGCAAAAAACGAAATACGCATACATAAAACCACCTTTCAGTTACAACGTACGTTCCAACGAAAGACATTTAAAACGCATGCACAACTGAGAGTGCCCCCTGGTGGATACATTCCAGAAGATACATTCTCCCTCCCGGTATAGTGAAATTTCATCAATTATGTTTTCTTTATGTCTGATAATTAAAAATAAATGATATTTCTTTTCTTATAAATGGCTAATAACTTTACGTAAAGGGAAAATGTTACTAAGAATTTTACTTCAGAGAAACCCACCTTCCTTTGAACACTTCGTAGAAGACAATTTTAATTCTTTCTTTTCTTCTTTTGATATTCATATATTTCAAATTTATCTCAAAACGCTGTGTGTGTGGGGGGAGGGGGGAGGGGAAGAGTCCATTGAGAAAAAAAAGAGTTCTCTATTTTTAAAAATGTCGTTTAAAACTTATTTTTGAACGATTAATTTTTATATTTATATTTTTATGTTTGTATCTTTAAAAATTTCTTGCACGAGGAGTTCTATCAAAATATTCTTAGTTTGCCTATTTCATGTTTATGTTCTGCATTTTAGAAAAGTGGATTACGCTGTTGACCCCAGACACAACTGTTCCAAAATCTTGTCCCTCCCTAAATTTATTTCTACCGATACATCTCTTAGTATTTAGGGGGAGGGTGTGGCTCTTCCTTCTACATACTTGCGTACATCTATGATTGCGAGTAATTTTTGAAAATAAATATATTTTATGAAAAGCAATTACTGATTTATTTATTGCGCCAAAAATAACTAAGTCCCAAAACTTTAGTAAGCTAACTATTTCAATTTTCCACACCCATAATCTAAACAAATTACTTTTTTTTATGTATATAAAATACCAAATTTAATGGATAAAAATGTTTTAAACATCTGTTATCCATTCGAAAACAATTTTCTGGTGGTGCTGGCATACATATTGCAATCATGGAAGACGGTAGTATTTCGAGTGACGCAGCCTTAAGCCTAAAATCGTATCGTATCGTATCGTTAAAATCGTATCGTATCGTATCGTAGAATTCGTAGATGGCGGAACTCATATATACAGCTAACTCGACATCAAAGAAAACGCGAAAAGCCGCCTTTTAATAACTCAGCAGATATATGTCTTATTGTTCTGAATTTTCTAGAACAGTCTTATATCTGCAGTCTAATCGTATACTGAAATTTTTGCATTTCTACGTGCAGTATATTTTGAGATCTAAATAGCCATTTTTAAAGTGAAAACGTTGGTATAATATCGAGGAAGTTCCTAATTTGAAAATCTCGAAAACGGTTCTAACGATTATTTTTAAATTGATACATAATATAAATGTGATTAAGGCGAGGTGAATAACACTTTTCTTTTTTCTGGGAAAACTCTCGTTGGTTAAATAATTCGATTTTTTTTTCTCTCGAAAATGACACGGGCGATTTTTTAAAAATCAAATAAATATGTTTCAGATGAACCAAATAACAATTTACTTGTTTCCAGCAAGACTCTTGTTCGTTTTATAATGCGCATGAAAAATCGGACTATATTTCTTCGCCGTTCTATGGAAATTTCACCGAAAATGCATGACACTGTATTCATACACATGCTTTCTTTTTAACCACTTTTGGGGAGAAAAATTTTGTCTTCCCACTGGCTGAGTGGCTAAGGGCCATCGTTTACTGACCTTAAGATAGGCAGTTCGATACTCGCTGGTACGTGTTTTCACATGTGAATGTTTTTTTTTTTTTTTAAGTCTGCTAGTTGACCATTATTCTCAGTTCCTTTGTAATTTTTTTAATTGCTATTAAGTTAAATAAAATTACAATTATAATGACGCCAATTTGATGATGATTATTTCTTGGCAATTTTTCAACAATAAAAATATTACCATAAATTTTATAAATATATTTAATTTCAATCACTTTACAAAAAATATACATTAATAATTATTATTTGAATATAAATCACACGATCAGAAACGTAAAAAAATAATTCATTTCAGCTCTTCTTTTTATAATATCATTTTTTATTATTATGACGGTCAATCAATATATAATCACTGACATCCATAATATTATTATTATTATTATTATTATTTTCCTTGCATAAAAGCTATTGTGATGTAATAATTCTTTTATAATAAATAATTTAGTTGAAATATTTTATTTATAAATATCAATGAAGTTTAATAACCCCGAGACAATTCTTTTTATTTAACTTTGCAATATTTACAGTTTACATAATAAGCATATCAGAATTCTGGTGTCGCCATCTTTTGACGCAATTGCGTAGTATTATAGAGAAATGTTTGATAAAAACGTTGAAGTAGACAGTTTTTAAATCGAAGAATTATTTAAAGAGATATTTAATGTTAAATCTGGATAAAATTGTCTCATTAAAAAAGTCTCATAGGAAAAAAAAAATATACATGGGAATTTAATCATTTCCATTCAATTTAATCATTCAATAGAAACTCGAAGTTTGCAGAGTGCATTTATTATTTTTAACTTGCCTAATTTTTTGACGGTTTATTTCAATTTTAAATTAAAATTTTCAGAATTTCCAGAGATATTTTTTACATATTTTAGAAAAGGTTATTTTAAATTGTTGCCAAATGTTAAAACAGCGCAAAGAATAATATAACCTTTAAATTAAAAATTTATTCACACGTGACTATTATAAACAGAAAAAAATCCTTTTAAATTAGAATTAAATGATAACGTGTTAAAAGCAGGAAAATATTAAACATTACGTCATAAAAATTGTTTTTACACATGCTTACTTAAAATGAAAGAAAATTATAAAATAATCAATTATTTTCAAATTAGAATTAAATGATTACGCATTAAAAGAAGGAAAACATTGAAAATTACGTCATAAAAATTATATTTACACGTGAATATTAAAAGAAAAAGAAAATTTTTAAATAATAAATTCATTGATATGTGTTAAAAGTCGTAAATGGAGGAAATTACGTCATATTGGCCAAAGTGGCCAAAACAGTTTACAAAACACATTGCAAAACATATTGCAAAACAGTGTAAATTAAAAAATATATTTATATGAGAGATTTATTTCAAATTTCGAGATGATATTTTTAACTATAGTTGCTAATTTTAAGGTAGTGCAAATAATAATATTATCTTTCTAATAATAAAAATATTTTCAGTTGAATGTTACAAAGAGAAAGGAAAGTTTGGTGAAAATTATGTCAGATTTAAAACGTTACATTTAAAATCTCTTATTTAAAATCATTTTCTTATAGCGTTGTTAAAAAATACCATAAAGCAAAGACTCTGTTGACTTAGTTCCTTTTATATTTGGTAATTTTCAAATGTTTAACTAATCTTATTTAATCAAGCAGGGAAACAGCAACTAACATCAGCTGATTCGGTTTTGAAATCCCTCAGTAAAAGGGAAACCCGTTTACAGTAAGATCGCCATTGATTTTTTAATTATACAGAGCAGCCTCGATTATCCGAGCTAATTGGGACTGTTAGTAAATCGGAATCGGAAATCTCGGTTAATAGAAACTGTGTGTAAAAACTCGCCGTGCTTGCGAATTTAACATCTCTTTTAAAAAAATATATAGAACGTTTTTTAAATAATCAAAGTAAATATATGTAAAGTTCTGTTTCACAGCTTAACAAATTTAAAAAGAAAATCAACTACCAGTAGTAAATTTTAAAATGCAAATTGAAAAATTTACGAAAGTTCACGCAGCCACTGGAAACAAAGCATTGTTCGCTATTGACTTCTCAGGGTCCAATGTTTCTTTGGAGTTGAGGGCTTTTGGGGGCAGAAGGGCCTGTATAGCACGGACAGTGAGCTAAAGAGTGTGGTTATTTTTAAGGCTCATTCAAAAGGAAAAAAAAATCAGACTTTGTTATCGGCTCGGTTAACAGAAACCTCGATTAATCGAAGCTCGGTTAATCCAGGTTCTACTATAATTCAATCTTCCGTAATCTTTTTAAAGCAGATCAAATTAATGGACTTTAGCACAAAGTCACATAGCTGATAACTGCCATGCTTGTTGGCCACCTTTTTTTCAAAAAGTTTGCTTCACCTTATTCAATTAATGAGATATCTCCGATAAAATAAGTCACATTTTCCCGTTCTAAAATACTGGTATCCAAAAATCGTAGCATGTAACTGACACTACAAGTACTCATGGAACTAGACTATTTTAAGTCTGATTTTTATTATAGACTATATAAAATTATTAAAAATATATATTATGATAGGAACTAGCGGGCTTCGTCCGCTATTTACGTTACGGATATAAAAATCATGTTTTTTTTAGGGAAAAAGAAATAAAAACCTATTTAACGATAGGTTTATAAAGACACATTTTATATTTGTTATATTTCCGGGGATGAGGAGGGGGGGGGGGGCTATTTTGATTAAATATCGCAATTAGTCTACATGGCAGATATAATTATGATAGACACTAGCGGGCTTCGCCCCTCTATGGCGCCTTATGGGTCCAGCTTCCATAACTCAGAAACTACCTTTCGGACATCAATGCAACAGATTCCAAACGTTATAATTAACTTAATAATCACCCTATATAGCATTAAAGTAAATTTATGAGTACTGCATACTATTTTTTTATCGTAATTTCTGAAGAGAAAAAATTATTTCGGTTCCATTCTTAGGTACTGGTCTGAAAAATTTTGAAAAAGGGGGGAAGGAGGGGACATGAAACTGCTGTTTGTCAAACAACACAACGGGCTCTGGCTTATTCAACTTGGTTTTTGATGACTTCAATTGGAAGGTGGTTTGTTTAAAAGAGTGCGTTCCCTGCCCCATGAAAATTGGAACTATTGGTGCTACATCTATGTAAGGATTTAATAATTATAAATTAACATTTTGGATTTATTAATTTAAGGATAAAGTGTTTTTAAAGGAATATCAAATGAAACCCTCTGTGCGATCTGCGATTATACTTACCCAGTTGTTTTTATATACAAACTGCTATAAGGAAAATTGTAATAAAATAGTAAAAATAAAATCTGCATTAAATTCCATAAGTATCTTTTTTTTAAATCATTTTATCACTAACCTCAAAAAAGTAATGATATCAATGCAAAAACCCTTGACGGGTTAAAAGTTTCTGACGCAGCACTTTATCTTATGCTCTAAGAATTTTAAATATGGAACTTAAAAATACTGATATCAAATTTTGAGTGACGTTATGCTATTTCTTAAAAAATATATTTGTATTTATTTCACCATTTTATTTTTGTTTTATTTATAATCGCATGTGCAAAAGTTATGTTCAACATGAAAAGCTGCATAAAATTTTATTCGCTGTTGCTTTATCATTTACATCTCTCATAAATTCAAAATATGTGTTTTAAAAGATATGATATAAAATTTAAGTGACGCCTTGATGTGACTTTAAAAGGTTTGTTTTTTAAAATTCAATTTAAATTATTTTTGACTTGGTTAAAATATTTTTTTTACATCTACACAATACTTTTAATTTTCCAATTCACTGTTAAATATATCACTTTCATTGAATCTATACTATGCATTGAAATGTATTTATTTCAATAAATTGATTTATCTTTTGTGTCACGCTATTCAAAATTGTGAGTAAGATTTATGTAAATGGTTTCTTTGCGTCATTGTGTCCAAACTACATGAAATGTATGAAAAAGGATAGTTTGACGCAAATAAACCATTTACACAAATCTTACTCACAATTTTGAATAGCGTGACACAAAAGATAAATCAATTTATTGAAATAAATAATGCATAATATAGATTCAATGAAAGTGATATATTTAACAGTGAATTGGAAAATTAAAAGTATTGTGTAGATGTAAAAAAAATATTTTAACCAAGTCAAAAATAATTTAAATTGAATTTTAAAAAACAAACCTTTTAAAGTCACATCAAGGCGTCACTTAAATTTTATATCATATCTTTTAAAACACATATTTTGAATTTATGAGAGATGTAAATGATAAAGCAACAGCGAATAAAATTTTATGCAGCTTTTCATGTTGAACATAACTTTTGCACATGCGATTATAAATAAAACAAAAATAAAATGGTGAAATAAATACAAATATATTTTTTAAGAAATAGCATAACGTCACTCAAAATTTGATATCAGTATTTTTAAGTTCCATATTTAAAATTCTTAGAGCATAAGATAAAGTGCTGCGTCAGAAACTTTTAACCCGTCAAGGGTTTTTGCATTGATACAGTTATACATGCAGTCATCACACATATGATACAATTGTATCGCATTTAGACACTTAAGTGTCTAAATTTCTAAATGTCTTAATTTCAGACATATCACCATTTTTCAGACATTTTTATAAGTTCATTTATGCCATGATCATAGTAAGACACTTATGTGTCTTAAATTTAGACACCTGTGATGTCTGAAATTTCAAATTTAGACACTTAAGTGTCTGAATAACTTTTTCAGTCACATATGTGTCTTAATTTAAGACGCCTCTATTTGTAGTGAACTAAACATTTTTATGACACATACTGTAGCATGGCTGATTGCTAGGAATGACTTGTGTTATAATAAAAAGAATTTTTACAGTACATTTTTATCAGTAACAGACAGGGATGCGGAGTCGGAGTCAGGCCTATTTTTGAGCGAAAGAATCGGAGTCGGATCTGTTAATATTCCCAGTGTCGGAGTCGGTGTCGTCCATTTTTCCCACTGACTCGCAGCCCTGGTAACAGAAAACTTTAACCTCTTCAGTTTCGAAGCTAAAATAATAATACAAATGCTCATTCATTGTTTTTTTTTCAAACAAAATGACATCGTAAATGACCGAAAAAATATCTTTTCTGAAATGGATCCTTTAGGTGCTTAGTCATTTAGGTTCAAAAATAAGGATCTAAAATACAATCCCCCTTAAAAAGACCAATTTAATAATCATCAACCTAAACGAACCCAATCACAAATTTAAGAGCTTTAAACAAGTCAATAATCAACAAATCCTCAAAAATTTTTATTGAAAAAGATTTAAGTTAAATACTTATCAAAATTTCTCACTTTCTGGGTCGCACTGTCTTTTGGGCATTTTGAGGTATTTTGCAAACTCAGATGAAAATAACATTTATTTTATGTGGGGATCAGCTTAAAGGCTGCCATTGATTCGTTTGCTTTGAACGCAAAAAAACATTCAGCTATTAAGAAGTGATGTGAAAATGCAAAAAAATCGGACATTTTAGTTTTTATAAGGAAAAGGACAGAGGTCCCCGTATGGGGACCCAGGGACCGAAGAGGATAAGTTAAGAACAAACGTTACAATTATTCCCACAGTGAACTAATCTTTCTGGGGTGTTTTGAATAGCATATAGTTACAGTGGCAAAAAAATGCGATAACCCGTTTAGTTGTTTAGACATAGTGTTAATACATGCATGAAAACATGTAGAAGAAAGGGATGCATGAAATGATGTAGAAGGAATTCGTATTTACTTGAAGGAAAACATTGACATACTGTAAAAAGATATGATTCAAGAATATGACCAGAGAATGAACAACATGGAGCAAATTTTACAATTTCACGTGCGGTAAACAAATCCGTATTTTTGTCACGTGACCACTTTATCTGTCTCGCAGATGCTTTGAACGTCGCTGTTTAATCCTCGCCAAATCTGTTTTTCCATTGGATCCCGATCACTGAAAAGGGGGCGATTAGAGAGAATTCAATAAAAACAGGCCTACGGCAACCCTATACTATGAAAAGACTGGAAAAAATGTAGCAGCCTATGGGTACAATACAGGGCTAGGACCATCTGTGTGTTTCCAAAAGAGGAGAATATGGCGACCCCCTTCGTCGAAGAGCAGAATGAGATGTCAAAGGAATAGCCGCGGATTCACACCATCTCTCTCCCCCCCCCCCAATTTCGATATCCCCCCCCCCTACGAACATTCTTTGGGGGCTTCAGTAAACCCTATTTATGACTCTATTAGAAAAGCAAAAGAGCAGTGTTGTCGACGTATAGACGGGTTAAAATTTATTGCGGCACATGGCATTATGAGAGGAGGGAGTTCTCTTTTGTTGCTGAATTTAGATGATATGTTATGATTACATCTAGCGCAGGTACAAGCTGCAACTGCTGAAATGGAATTTTGGGTTCATAAAGTTATGTTCTGTGTGAAATTCATTACTCAATTGACGACAAAATCATTTTCTTAGGGGATAGATGGTTTGTTAAGAGCAAGATGCCTTTCCCCATTCTTCATCCTAATTTTGTTGACATTAAATTTTTATTTTTCAAATGAAAGAAATTGTTATGTATAAGATTGAATAGAGTGAAAAAAGTTTTTAAGCATCAGCTTTTTCTTTTTTTTTCTTTTAGCAGGAGTTTTAAAATTGTTTTGCTGTTGCCGATTTTGCCGTTTCAAAAACAGCTAGTTATTGTTCTGTAACCTTACTGAAAGTGGATAGCTGAAATGATACAGAGAAAAGGAAAATATCACCTCAAAACTTTTCAAAATAAAAAATTGATATTCCAAGTCAATTCGTTAACAATGATTAGTGTAACTTCAAAAATAAAAAATGATCATAAATAAACGTGGTACAACAATGTGAATTAACATGCAGCATAACTTCAAAAGAACGGGGTGGTTAAAATAGGGCAGATTTTCTAACAATTGTTTCTTAGAATATATGCTGTTTCAACCGTTCCCCCCCATTTGCAGTGGGAAAAAAAGAAAACAGCCAATCCGACTGGATTCAAGAGCTTATATAGCAAAAGTATATCAAAAATATATACTTACTAATTAATTTCATGTAAAGAGTAAAAATTTTCCTCAGAGCTCGACAGCTTCTCTAAGATTTGAACACGTAAAATACAAAATGAAGCATATAGTATATAGTTTAGGAATGTTTTGTCAAAAAAAAAAAAAAAAAAAAAAAAAAAAAGAAACACAGAGGTTCCAAGTTTCTGCTAATATTCCGTAATATGTGGGTTAATTTGACCCAGGTTTAATACGTTTCGCACGAGAAATTTTATTAAGAAATGAAATTAATGGAATCCCACGTAGAAACCTCAAATTAAAAAAAAAGGAAAGATTCCTCAAATAAATTTTCTGGTTCGAAACGTTGTTAAACTGGGTCAAATTAATCCACATATTACGGAAGATTTAGCGAGGCACTTCTGGAGACATCCTCTGAGAAGAGTACATAGGAAAAAGAAAATATGAATTTTCTGAGGAGAAATTTGAAAAATACAGATTCATTTCAAGCGCCGCCCCTCATTAGAGGTTTGAGGTTTGTCTGATAACAAGTTTTAAGATAAGTTATCGTTATTCAGAGGATCTTTACTTCCTCATCACGGAATAAAAATAAAAATAAAAATCCATGTAATTAAATATTAATTAATTTTGCGGACCATTGAAAACTTTTAACCCTTTCCGACGCGGTGTCCTTAAAAAAGGACACCTAATTTTAATTCCAAAACTGACAAACGACACCAAGAATATTTAACTAATATTTTGCTGTTATAATGTACATGAAAATAAGCAATTTCGTATTTTCTAATAAATTCGTTTAGAAATTGTGGTGTCAGTCCATTATTTCATCAGTTTATAAACAGAATTACTCCGCGCCGGTAAGGGTTAAAATATTCCTGTTGAGATCTATTGGACACCCCTTTCGACCCATGATGTTGAGTGTTATTTATTACATCAGTCAATTCCCCGACCTTGTACACGTAAGACACTCCCAAAAAATATTTATTACAGAAAATATATTTATTTTCATCTGGGATGGTCTCTACAGCTTACAGATGGTTGGCAATTTTAGTTGATACACTTGGCTGTATTATTATGATTATTATTGGACGATTTCGATTCTTGACACTTTTTCTAGACAGTTATTTTCTCGAATCCTGAAATGTTGTAACACAGCAGACTAACTGCAAGAAGGTGGTAAGTACAACTTTTCTTGGGGATTTGGACACTTCTGTCTAGTCATTGTTTGTCACATTGATGACCCTTTATCTCAGGAACTGTTCGAAGGAATCAACTGAAATTTTCAAAGTTTATTCCCTATATATTTTTACATACTTTAATACAGGGATTTCTTGAAATTGACTATAAATATAATGTTATGATTTTTACTGCAAACTACTAAAAAACAACAACAACAAAAAAATAAATAAATAAAAAAAAAAAAACTGCCTAAATGACCATTTTATCTCATAAACTTTGCAATATACACCTTTGAAATTTTAAGCATATGTTTTTCTCTCATATATAAGTAGTTTAGCATAACAATTTTGTAATTTGAAGTTTTGTTATTTTTTAATGAATTTTTAAATTTTAATTCTTTTAAATTTCTCGATAGTTTGCAATAAAAATCATAAAGTTACAATTTCAGCTAATTTCCAGAAATTCCTAAGCTAAAGCATGTAAAAATATATATAGGAAATCAGCTTTGAAAATTTTAGCTGAATCCTTGGAACAGTTCCTGAGATAAAGGGTCATCAATGTGACAAATTTAAGATTGACTTGATACTGATTATGATTGAATCCCCCTTTTAACCTTTACACCGTAATCATGGGCCGTTACATAGGATACAAAGACTAGTTACCAATTATAGTTATATTAATATTAATAATTATATTAATAGTTTATCAATTAAAGGTACTTTCGATTTCCAAAACCTCTTCTCATCTGCCTTGCTTATTGAAACTACGAAAAAGTTCAAAAATTTGTGGCAGTCTTATGGATATAATATAGACTTAGGACCATCTGTGTGTATCCAAGAAAGAAGAACATGGCAAACACATAGATATGCCAAAGAAATAGCCGCGGATTCATATTCAAACCAAATCTTCCTCCCCCCCCCCCCTCGTCTCCGCTTTTTTAATATCTCCAATCAATCCCCGTTTATCTATACTGCAATGATTCTCTCTTTTCTTTCTTTATGCTATATAAAACTGTATATATAATAGCACTTTCTTCGACTGCATGTCGTTAGCTGATATATTCGTTTTTCTAATAATAATAATAATAATAAAAACTAGTTTTTCGATAGTGCATAATCACCACACCAACAGCTTTCAGTTGATAAATCATGGTCTAACGGTTAATGATTACGTATCACGATCGGCAATTCATCCCCACATTTATCCTGAGATTGTTTTCTCGCATCTTGAAAACACTGTTGAGTTTCGATCAAGTACAAGGTGTCGATGGCTGATTCGATTACTGTCGATTTGACTGGGCATCAATCAATTATTCATTCAATCTATTTATTTATATTATTAACACATATAGTTTACTGTTTCACAACTAAATTTTTCAAGTTTTCTCAATCTTGAACAGTTCAGTTTTTAAATTACTGTTCATACAGATGCAATTTGCAATTTTCATGTATAGATTTTTGTGAAAACATCCTTATATTCTAAATAAAGACACAATCTTGCTTAATGGTACACAAAACACGAGCTTTAATAAGCTAAAAGTTAACTTCTACGTTTCGAGCTGTTTCTACAGCCGTCTTCAGGAAAATAGGATGGTAATAAAAAGGCTCAAAGTTCAGAGACGAAAGCTTCCTGTGCAAGAGATAATGAGTCGAAACTGGACCAATGATTTGAATACAAAAATGTAGTGTTGCCATCTAGTGAAAATAAATAGTATTAATAATAAATAAATAATAAATTATTTTCAGTAGATTGCAACACTACATTTTTGTATTCAAATCATTGGTCAAGCTTCGACTCATTATCTCTTGCACAGGAAGCTTTCGTCTCTGAACTTTGAGTCTTTTTACCCTCCTATTTTCCTGAAGACGGCTGTAGAAACAGCTCGAAACGTAGAAGTTAACTTTTAGCTTATTAAGGGTGTATTCGAAAAAATATTTTTCCACCCTCAACAGCTTGAAATTTTCTGAGACATTTTCAGATTCATTTTTAAAAGTAAAAACATGAAACTTGCTGGAGTGATTTTTGAAGAGTTGTATAAGGTGCCGTGTGATTTCATTTTTCGCTCAATTAATTAGAATTTGATTTTTAAGCAATTATTTTCTCAGTATGACCATCTTTTTCATCCCCAGATCTCCCGCTTCCGGAAATTTCGGTTCAAAACGCCGATTTTGACAGCATTTTTTATAATATTTTCTGCATTTATCAAAAAATCGAGAAACACGGCACATTATGTAGTTTCTAAATAAGGGAATTTCTTAGTTTGATGCGTTTGAGAGCAAAAATGAATTTAAAAATGAATCAGAAAATAAGCAGTTTGGATCGGAATACACCCTTAAAGCTCGTGTTTTGTGTACCATTAAGCAAGATTGTGTCTTTATTTATTATATTTTATGGTGCAATTGTCCAATATGTGTTATCCTTATATTCATTTACGTATGGGATTGCATCATTTATAAGGAAAATAAAAATAAAAAATAAAAAATGAAATATTTTTGTCATCATTAAAACAAAATACTTAGATTTCGTACTGCATCTAATACTTGAAATATCCGCATTACCGAAACACGAGTTTATCATTTCAGTTTATATATCAATTTGTTATTTACATTACTACACATTTTATGAGGAATAATCTGACTTTTGACTTACTCCCTATTTTGAATTATCCATTAATTCGATTTAAAAAGTGCCGATAGTATATTATACAGCTAATTTACATGCATACCCTCGGATGATTTTATATACCAACAAAAGCATTTTTTTATGTACCTCTATATCGATAATTTTACAGAAAAAAAAGTGAGGAATTTTTCATTTCTTCTCCCCTCCCTAACCTCATAGCGTTCCGCTTTACCACCTCAAATAAGGGACTTCTCCTCCTCCCTCTATTCAGCTGGATACAGGATTAAAGTGGTTTGGGTGTCGATTTTCGGCGCCCCCCTTCTTTTCCTTTTGAACGTATTCTGCCACGTCAATCCAATGGCAGAAAGACAGGTATCATTACCAGGAAGATCGTCTTTCGAAGTCCATACATCGAACCGACTTTTCGAATCCAAAGACGGAAGTACCGAAATAACTCGGCTCGATGCTTTCGATTGTTCTGATATTTTGATCCACAAGCGTGGAAAAACTGCAAAACAGCAAACCACCTTTTCTAAAAAAATATCGGAGTATTCTACGTGAATCTTTAAAAAAAATTGTAAATATTATTTCATTGGCTCTGTAAATCCATTAAAAGGTTCGTAATGAGTACAATAGGTACGATGTCATCTCCAAAAATCTAGGATAGCATTTTAATTATACCAACTTATTATTACTTTCTTCTATCTTCAATAGAAGAAAGTATTGTAATCGAAATTTTTTTCGACTTCCGGTTTTCGCCGGATTGACACGTTTTAGGGGTCAGAGATCCAAAAAACATGTTTATAGAAAATGTCTGTCTGTCCGTGTGTCTGTCGCCCTTGTACCATCAAAAAGTGTATGAAGTTATGCATAGAATTGAACGAAAAATTTATTTTTTTTTTTAAGTTTTTGGCAATGACAAACAGGCCCTTTCTTCATTTGGAAAAAATCCGCCGGATGGGGGCGCTAGTAATAGCGATTTTTGTGCGATTTTGAATATTGTACCATCGAAAAGTGTATGAAGTTATGCATAGAATTGAACCAATCTTTTTTACGTTCTTGGCTATGGTAAGCAGGTCCTTTCTTAATTTAGAAAAAATCCAGTGGTAGGAGGTGCTGTAATAGCGATTTTTGTGTCATTTTGAATACTGTACCATCGAAAAGTGTATGAAGTTATGCATAGAATTGAACCAAATTTTTTGTGTATGTTTTTGGCTATGGCAAAAAGGCCCTCCTCAATTTGGAAAAAAATAGCCGGAAGGGGGCGCTGTAATAGCGATTTTTGTGCGATTTTGAATATTCTACCATCGAAAAGTGTATAAAGTTATGCATAGAATTGAACCATTTTTTCTTTTTAAGTTATTCGCTATGGCAAGCAGGTCCTCCCTTAATTTGGAAAAAATTAGCCGGAAGGGGGTGCTGTAATAGCAGTTTTTGTGCGATTTTGAATATTGTACCACCGAAAAGTGTATGAAGTTATGCATAGAGTTGAACCAAATTTTTTGTGTATGTTTTTAATCATGGCAAGAAGGTCCTCCCTGAATTTGGAAAGATTCCTCGGGAAAGGGCCGCTGTAATAGCGATTTTTGTGTAATCTTCTTAATTTTTCGTAGTTCTATTGTACACCAGTGGCTTGTGAAACGACTGGAGCTTCCAATCCTGATAAGCCGACTATTCGCGATTATTCGTGATTTTAATAAATATCATTATCGAGATTAACTCGTTCTTACTCTGATTAATTGACTGAAGACATTTAAGATTTACATTTACACTGATTTACATTTAAGATGAAAGTCAAAGTTGATATAGTATTGAACTAATAAAACTGAAATATTGACATCTGTAGCAACATTTTGAAATATTAAAATATATGAGATAGAAGAAAGTTTTGGGATTGGCACATCCAACATTTTTTTTTTTTTTTTTTTTTTGAATGATTCGTGGGCGAGCGGTATAATGTTTGTTTTACCGCATCTATACTCTCGCGATAAGTAAAACATATCTATAGACAACAAAGAGAGAAAAAAAGACCTAATGAAGTCATGAAATGACACAGAGAAGACGAAATGCACACAAAATGGAAAAAAGTAAATAAAAATAAAAATATTGATTAAGAAATTTAATAAAATATCCTTTTGTGAAGGTTTATTTTTAAGGGGACCGGGAAAGCAAAATTCAACCCAAAAATCGATTTATACTTTTTTATATCAGTTTAAACTTTTATCTTTCCAACGATGTGTCACACATGTTTATACATAAAAAAAATAAGGGTTGAAATTATTCATTCTTTTCTAAGAGTACTTCACAGCTTAATGGCCATTTAATGACTTTTTCTCAAAACTTGGATTTTTCATGTTTATGTTCCTTTTTTTTTCAATATCTATTAAACTTAAGAACTCTGATTTTTTTTTTTTTTTTTTTTTTTTTTTTAATACTTATATTATTAGTTATCACCAACCAGTTATCAGGAGTATACGAAATACCTTTCACCAAAGAAGATGGAAGAAAGCAGTTTTATATAGGTATGACAAGTAGAAAACTTAAAACAAGAATCAAAGAACATATAGCAGACATCAAATACAACAGAAGAACCACAGCTTTGGCCAGATTATGCAACGAAGAACCGTTACGGATCGATTTTAAAAATAGCAAGTTAATTTACACATCAAGATTTTATTTACCATCCATAATCCGAGAATCAATAGAGATATTTTTACGCAACAAGAATATTTGCAATGATTCAGTGTCCCTAGATTTACCTAAAATTTGGAAAGAGATGCTATATAATTTTAGTACCAATAGTAAAAATTAATCCACGCTCGCAAATAGCCAAGATAATTTTATATTTTGTTTTATGTTTTGCAATATTTTTCATTATGCATGTTGTATCGTGACATTACCATGTTATTGTTTTGTTAAATTATATGAAAACTAATCCACGTTCACAAATAACTAATTTAATTTTAATTTATTTTATGTTTGCAATATTTCATTATGCATCATGTCTCGTGACATTATTTACTATGTTCATTATTTTTAAATTATGTGAAAATATTTTCTATCGTGTATGATTTTGAAAATGTCGCCGTTGGTGCGACGAAACGATCGTCAATCTTAATAAATGATATTTTATCACTTTATATAGCATTATTTTACTTAATCTGTTTATAAGTGATCATTATACATGTTTTTATTACTTATGTTATATTGCATACTTTAACACGGGGATTTCATGATTTGTTGAGAATTATTTATTTTAGGCTGTGAAATCTTACCAAAAATGCTAATTTAAAAATGACTTTCAATAAATAATTAATAATAAATTTTAAGTTTCACTTAGAAAGAAAATGGTCTGTTAAAATACGTAAATGATGTTATTCTAACTACTCTAAAAATGTTCTCGTTAAAATGTTAATCCTTTAGCATAACAAGTTGGAAATTGCGCGTCAAACATGGCAAATGAGGTGCGTTCGTACTATAATTAGTTTTATAAATATTTTTTGCACCGCATAGTGTACTGAATGTATATTTTAGTGCACTTTATAAGTTTCTTGTCAATTTCATTCTGTTCAAAAGGCTGAAACATCATTAAAATGCACTTGGAATATTTTTTTTAATGTAACGGAAAAGTTCTGACAAACTTTTGACTGTCCCTGTCATTAAACTATGCATCCGATTTTCATAAAATTTGAAATGACGCGACAAAATTTTGCAACAATAATTTAAAATTTAAAATTTCAGACCATTCAAGAATATGCGAAATTTAAAATTTCAGACCATTCGGTTGAGTAGTTTTTGCTCTGTTATATGCGGACGGACGGACAGACAGACAGACGGACCGAACAACGACTATAGGTGCTACGTATTTATATAATTACAAACGGACCTAAAAACAACAAAAGGTGTATCCGAACCAATAGAATTTAGTTTTAAATTGGGGGTAATCGTTAAATCAGGGTATTTCTGTAATTATTTAGAATTCGCAAATATTACATTGCAATACTTTCCACTAAAATACTTTCCTTTCTTTGAATAGTTCAATGATTTTACTAATATGCACTTTTGGATTAATACTCTATTTCACCTATGGCTGCTAAATCTCCCCTTCGCCTCCTAACCATCACAACACTTGAAAACTGATCCCTCTAAAGTCCGGCATTAAGTATTGGACGAACGTTTAATGTTTGTTTTATGGCATTTGTAATTCACTATCAGAAAATAACATGTACAGGCGTTAGAGAAAGATAAAAGTTTGGGGAGGAGATTCATAATATCATTCAATAAAATAATTGATAATAATAATTAAAAAAAAATCACTTGTAAATAAACATTAAAATATTTTCCATTAAACGTTAATTATTTAGTGGAATGTATTGTAGCGCTAATTTACGAGTTTCTGTCCTTGGATAATCAATTCGTAATAATTTAATCTGAGTTGCAGCTGCTTTTACTTTCTTCTATCTTTACAAGAAGAAAGTATTGGATTCATGAAAATTTTCGAATTCCGGTTTTCGACGGATTGACATGTTTTGGGGGTCATAGAACACAAAAAACATGTTTTTACAAAATGTCTGTCTGTCTGTGTGTGCTTGTGTGACACAAATTTTGTGGGCGCTCTATTTCAAGAACTAATGCACGGAATTTCATAAAACTTCAGATTCAGTTAGTCCTTGATATAATTTGGTGCTGATTACTTTTTTGCGAAAATCGCCCAAAAGGTGGCGCTGCTATGGTGCATTATTCATGATGATCGCAAGAGCTCTGTCTCAAGAACTAATGCCCGAATTTTCACCAAACTTCAGATTCAGTGAGTCGCTGATATAAATTAGAGCTGTTTAGTTTTTAGTGCAAATCGCCCAACAGGTGGCGCTGCTAGGCTCCATTTATCACGATTTCCGCAAGAACTGTATCTCAAGGACTCATGCATGAATTTTACTGAAACTTCAGATTCAGTGAGTCCCTCATACAAATGGGTCCCGATTAGCTTTTGGAGTAAATCGACCCACAGGTGGCGCTGCTATGTTGATTTTTGCAAAAATCAAATAATGTGATTTAAACGGAAAAATGATTTTTTTAAATATATGCTGGAAGTAAAGTCGGCAAAAAGGAGAAAAAAAAAATCCGTCTTACACATTTTAATCGCCAAATTGGCCCAGAAAAGAATGGAAATGGCCATTCGACTAGAAATTATGTCTTTTTTCATGTTAAGGAAAGTAAGATAAGGGGGTCGTATTTATACTGAAATTGCATCAAACTCTGAAATTTCCACCAATAACTAAAACCTAATTTTGTCATCATAATTGGATTTTTTTGGTAAATTTTACTTTAGGATACCAGATGCGAAGTCATTGGGTCAAAAAGTTTAGGAATTACGAAAGTTTAAAGTTTGGAGCTCCTAATTTTAAATTCATTTGTAATCACTGTAATAAAGATTGCACTGCGAGTAGTATTTTTTTAATCATAACCCAAGAACTATTTGACAGAATCAGCTGTCATTTTAGATTCGGGTATTTATAACCTTTAAAAGCCGATTTCTGCTTTGAAAAATTATATATTTTTATTTTATTTTATTTATTTATTTTTAGAAAATCAATTAATATACATTTATATATACATATTATGTTCGAAATAAATTATTGAAAAAAAAATAGTAATGTAATAACTTATGATTTTTAAAAAACAAAAATCAATATCTTGAATCTTCAAATAGGCGAATCCAAGATGATAGCTCATTCCGTTAAATCTTTCGTGAGACATGCTTAAAAAACTACCCACGCATTCGAGCCTGTTTTGCAGCGATTACAAATGAATTTAACCCTTAAGGGTGTATTCCGATCCAAACTGCTTACTTTCTGATTCATTTTAAGTAGATTTCGTATGAAATACTACCTATTGGGATCGTTCCTATGTTGGAATTTCTGAAAAAATTTTTGCAGTTCTACACCAATTATGACCTCTAGAACCCCAAACCACCCTCAGTAAAAAACTTTATCTATCTATCTATCTATCTATATCACTTTCTTCTGGACACGATAACTTTCGTAATTCTGCACCAATCTCTTCCAAACTGATACATAAAATCAAGGGGCATAAGATCTCGGTCAAGTTCGTTAATGGGCAAAATCAGACCAAGGGGATGGAAATAGGGAGGGGTTTTGTGAAAACAGAAAACCCCCCATAACTTCTTAATTTTTGTACATATCAAATCAGTTTAAAGTTTTTATTACTTCTAAAAATAGGGCCAAAAATTTATGTATCACAGATTTTTGATAAAGTTAAAAATGGGCGCAAGGGGCGCAAAAAATAGGGTTTTTGGGAGAAAAAAATTCATAACTTCGTCAATTCTCAAGATATCAAATCCAATTAATTTTATTATAAATCTCCTTAAAATTATCTAAAACTTTTATATTCACAAGTTTTTGATAGGAGCAATTTGTACCGCAAAAAAAAAAAAAAAAAATTAAAAACGAAAACAAAAAGGGTGTTTGAAGAAGAAAAAAATCCATAACTTCGTCAATTCAAAAGATATAAAATCCCCATGAATTTATCATGTATCTTCTTAATATTGTCTACAACATCTATATCGACAAGTTTTGGATAGGACCAATTCTTACAGCAAAAACAAATTAAAAATACATAGCGGTTGAAGAAAAAAATCATCTTAGTAAGGGTGTATTCAAATCCAAACTGCTTATTTTCTGACTCATTTTACGATTCATTTTTGCTCTCAAAGGCTTCCAAATGGTACGTTTTCTTACTCAGAAACTATATAATGTACCGTAATGGTCGATTTTTTGATAGAGGCAGAATATATTTTTAAAAATGCTGTTAAAAAGGGCATTTCGAACCGAATTTACCGAAGCGGATTGTGTTGGAAAAATCATTGTATTAAGAATGCACTCAAATCCAAACTGCTTATTTTCTGACTCATTTTTAAATTCATTTTTGCTCTCAAACGCATTTAATTGGTACATTCGCTTATTCAGAAACTATATAATGTACCGTAATGATCGAATTTTTGATAGAGGCAGAATATATTTCAAAAAATTATGTCAAAGTGGGCATTTTGAACGGAATTTGCCGAAGCGATTGTGTTAGAAACGAAAAATATTGTCCTTCTGAGAAAATGATTGTTTATATATCAAGTTTTAATTAATTGAACAAAAAATAAAAACACAGGTCTCTTAAAAATCTCTTCAAAAATCACGTCAGCAAGTTTCATATATTTTTTTATTAAAAATGAATCTGGAATTATGCCAGAAAATTTCGAGTTGTTGAGCGTGGAAAAGTTTTTTTTTTAATACCGCCCTAACATGATTCTGATAAAACCAGCTATTATATGAAAATGAAATAAAAACTCGTCAAAAGCGGCCAGATAAAATTGTTAAAGTGTATTTATCTCTAATCATGATTTAGTTTTTGTTTGTGAAATTAGTATATTTGACTTCGAAATGTACCTCTGCCTGTAGGCCGGGCCGGCAGGGATTTTTTAAATTCATTTTTACTCTCAAACGCATCAAACTGGGAAATTCTCTTATTTAGAAATTATATAATGTGCCGTGCTTCTCTATTATTTGATAAATTCAGAAAATATTGTAAAAATTGCTGTCAAAGTAGGCGTTTTGAACCGAATTTTCCGAAGCGGGCGATCTGGGAATGAAAAAAATGGTCATACTGAGCAAATAATTGCTTAAAAATCAAATTCTAATTAATTGAGCGAAAAATGAAATCACACGGCCTCTCATCAAAAATCACCTCAGCTAGTTTCATGTTTTTACTTTTAAAAATGAGTCTGAAAATGTCTCAAAAAATTTCGAGCTGTTGAAGGTAGAAAAATATTTTTTCGAATACACCCTTAATCTGACTTTAGCTCTCATTTTTTCTCAAATTGAGAAATTACAAATTCAAACCAGAAATACCTATTAGTAATTTTTATTTAATTTAATGGCAGATATTCCGAGATTAAATAAAGCGAAAAATACGATTCAAAATTTCTGCCATGAATTCGAAATTTCTGAATAAATAAAATCCGCTAAAATGAAAAGCAGTAATTGCCACATTGCTATTTTATTACGATTTGTCTTTGAGTAACCTAGCCCTCCCAGAAGTTTGTGCACGCAAGTAGCCAATCAATTTGTACGTATATATCTGTGTAAATTATTTGTATGAATAAAATTTTAACTCAAATGAGAGATGTACTGTACGGGCAAAGTTGACTTCCTTGAACGAAGAAAATTGTTATTCAATAATGATATAATAATGTAAATACAGTAAACTCTCGACTATCCGGTTCGCGACTATCCGACCCTCCGTACTATCCGGCCTAGTAAAAAGTTGAAAGTACTACTATCAGTTGCAAGTGCAATAGCAGAGAATTCGAAACATAGTAATAGGAAGTGCTTGAAACATTCTTTGGACCATAAAGGTGGACATAAACCCGTGTGGGAAACTGAAGTGGAAGATGAGAAGCATAAACTTCTTTCGTTGCTGAAAAATATACCGGGCTCTGACGATGTCAATGCAGGGGACATTACAGAATGTATGGCACGCGACGAAGTCAACGAATTAAAAGACAACAACATTGTAGAAAAGTTGACAGAGGGAGAAGTAACAGAAGAAAAACAGGAGGAGGATTGCAGGAAAAATCTCATCCCACATTCGGAAGTGTTCAAGACGATTGAGGCAGCACTGCATTACATTAGTCAGCAGAAGGAAGCGACGCCAGCTGATATCATCTGCTTGCGTAAATGGAGATATATTGCTTCGCGGAAGAGGGCTAACAGAGAGAGGCAAAAAAAGAAAAAAAACTAAACGCTTTTTCAAAAAATAAAAACTGTAACTTTTGACTCTTTTGTCGTATGCATATCATTTATAAATAAACAATAGAATAAGATTTACTCATTTTTTACGAATTAGTTTTGCGTTAATGTTTTGCTTATTCTAAAACTGTATGTACTGTATAATATGAAATTTTTCTTAAAATGTGTATCTAATATCATGTGTAATATGTTTCTAATATCATGGCGAAGCGAGGGGGGGGGGGGGGGAGGAGTAAGCATTTATAGAACTCCGGCCTATCCGGCTTTTTCGTTATCCGGCCTACCCTTCCGCCACATTAGGCCGGATAGTCGGGAGTTTACTGTATATGAACCGTTCAGTGCACAAATCGATTCACTCCGCCAAATGAAAATTTTCAGTATAAACAGTTAAAGTTATTGTAACTGTAAAAATATTGTATCTATACAATATTTTTTCCGGGATATTTTGATTGAACTCATTCATTTTCTTTTAATCAAGAGTAACTTTTTTCCAAAGAGAGAGACGTTATCTGTAATTCAGATTATGATTTAATATATTTAGGGTATATTTATATCGATTTCTTCATCCTCTTCCTTTCTATTATTATTAACATAAAAGTAATGAAAACTGATATAAAAATTAACAGGAGAAACGACACTTAAAGGAAGATGTTTACCTTGCAATTACAAGCAAAATCTCACACCACTAAAACAAACTAGACGGATGGGCCAATCCCAAAAATCTATCTCATATACATGTTAATACTTCAAAATTCGCAGTACCAAAATTAAGTGACAATCTATGCCCTTCATCAGATTCGAAAGATATGAAATTCCATGCATGAGTTCTTGAGATAAGGACTATCGCTGAAACCGTGTGTCAATCCTGCAAACTGCAATATAGGAGCCCCATCTGCTGTGCGATTGACACCAAAACCTAATCAGAAACAAGTTATGTCAACGTCTAATTGAATCGGCAGCTTGATAATCGTGAAAAATGCAGCATAGTAGCACCGCCTATTGGGAGATGAACACCAAAACCTAATAAGCAACAACATGTGCCAACGTCTAACTGAATATGAAGTTAGATGAAAATGGGTGCATCCGTTCTTGAGATAGAGCTACTGCGATAATCGTGAAAAATGTAGCATAACAGCGCCACCTGTTGTGGGATTGACACCAAAACCTAATCAGAAACAGCACCCATTTAGATCAGGGACAAACTGAATATAAATTTTTATTAAATTCCGTGCATTATTTCTTAAGATAGAGCACCCACAAACTTTATGTCACATACAGGCAGACATAGGGCCAAGTGTGCCTATATTTCGTCCCCTCTCCTAATTTCGTCCCTCTTAACTTCTCCGCTTCTGCGAAAGTGCCGCCACTTATGACGCAAGGCACAGGGGACGGAAGGTAAAAGGGGTCAGTGTTGAAAGTTTCGTTCGCCAAGACGCATACGTAAATTAAAGACGGCGAATTTCCTATTTTTAGAAGACCTGAGTTCTTATTACTGTTGGAAATGCTAATCTCTCCAGAAATAGATAAAACTTATCATTTATCAAGTTAATTACTTTTCAAAAACACTTAATGCCTGCAATAAATAAGACTGTTTACTTTTTCCACACATCATGTTATAAAATTAGAACTTTGCTTCCTGTTTCATCTGTTGAACTGTCAATCAAATGTTAATAAACATTTACATTATAAAGCTGCAATTTTGACAGTATAAAAAACTATACCAATAATTTATAGACTTTAAATGAAAATGAGTGTTTTATTAATACATATAACTTTGAATTTATTTATGCTATTAATAAAGACTAAATAATGTTATGTATTATTTTCTTTCTTTCAGTGTCTGTAAAAATTTAACCGAGTAAGGAGCAAAACTAAATGCTCCAATATGCATGTTTGGAAATATTTTAGTTTTAAACCAAAAATTCTGCAAAATTCCTGGAATACACATAAGTAAAAAAATACACATTTTAATAAACAAAATCACAAGTTCTTTACAGGTGAAACAACACTGGATATTTCAGATATCTAATGGATTAAACCAAGTTTTTCCTGGATATGCAGAAGGTTACCGTGGACGATCATAAAGAAGAAGGTAAGCAGATTTACCTTACCTTTATTACATGATTTAAATGTGATTATTGTTATATCACATTAGTCTCATTTTTAATAATCTAACAATTACGTCGTTTGAGGAACGTTATTTACTGTACTGTAAGTATTTATTTCTTATTCATTGCATCTCTTTTACGTTGGTAAGAGGCTGGCAGTAGCATACAGTGTTTTAGGACGCTCAGTTCATCTTACGAGAACTGAAGCTCCGTCCTATTGGGAAGTAGCGTGGTCCCAATTTCGTCCCCCTTGCAGTTCTTATTTTCGCCCCGAGGACGAAATTAGGAATGCTTTTTCATGACTTTTTTTCAAATTTTTTTCCTCATGTTTGGAAGGCTAATGTTTCGTTATGTTCGTCTTCCACTGATATTTAGTACATTTCTTTGTGCCTTACTTTATTATAAATTAAATTACTTACGAATTTAAAAATAAATTTTGATTGAGTTATAAGTTAAGCCTCGGCGTATTGGATTTTTTGGGTGGACGAAATTGGGACCATTTTTTTTCTTTCGCATTTTTTAGATACTTTTGAAAAAACAATTTTTCGCATTGTTAAAATATTTTTGTACGATATTTTCCTATGTTTCTATATGCGTGGGGTAGTTAGTCTATGTAAAACCCAAATTTGGTAGATTTTCACGGAAAATTACAACTTCAAAGGGCCTAAAAGTAACTGGGGGACGATAATAGGACACCTTACCCTATATTTTGTAAAAAAGTGTTTTTCGGGATCTCTGACTCCTAAAACGTGTCAATCCGTCGAAAACCGGAAGTAAAAAATTTTCAGGAATCCAATATTTTCTTCTTGTAAAGATAGAAGAAAGTAAAAAGCATAGCTCTGAACTACAAAGAAATTGCGCATATATATATATATATATTAATTTATTGAATTAATTATTGTAATTGGAAATAGATTATGATTTGTAATTACCGTGTTTACTCGCTTAATAGTCGCACTTTTTTGCCAATTTTTCATTGCGAAAGTCTAGGTGCGACTATTATGCGGGGAAATCTACTACACAGTACTGTACACTCTAATGCTAAAACATTACTGGTATATAAAAAGAACACATTATAATGAAATTAGTAACTTACCAAATGTTTCCAGATTATGTGTTGTTTATTAAATACCATTTTTCTTTCAATGGTAACATTTATATAGACGTAAAATTTACAAATAATCTTTGTGATAATTTCGACAAAAAATTCTCATAATAAATCACTTTCACTGAAAGTATCAGTATTACTATTGTAATGTGAATCGGTATCTGAAGAATCTTCGTCATCTCATAAAATCTCATCTTCGTTTCCGTCCAAAGCGTCGGAGATAC
This sequence comes from Maratus speciosus, assembly GCA_963932465.1. Classification (NCBI taxonomy): domain Eukaryota; kingdom Metazoa; phylum Arthropoda; class Arachnida; order Araneae; family Salticidae; genus Maratus; species Maratus speciosus. The sequence continues at coordinate 609,580,037 of OZ010790.1, forward strand.
CCGTCTTCTTAAAACTATTTGAAATTATATTGCTTGTTATTAAAGTCAAGCATTATAATATCCAACTACACATTAGTTCCAGCGATGGAAGCCTTACTTTTCCTCTGGCAGTTTTTTCTTTGTTCCCATTGGTCATCCAATATCCATATACTCGTCTTATATTGTCTTTAAACGGTTTGCTAAACGATACAACCAACGGTTGCAGAATCGATGAGAGTCCGCCAGGAATTATCACACGATCTGTTTTGCCTTCTGAAAGTTCCTGCTTTACATCATCAACATGATGTCCTCGGAAGCTATCGAGTACCAGCATGGTTGGTTTTTTAAGCAATGATCTAGACCTTTTCTTCAAAATATTGTGAACCCAATCTTTCATAATTTTTTGATCCATTCAATTTATGCGCAGAAAATATTTTGGCGATGTTTTCTGCTTCAAATCGCAGGTGCGACTATTACGCGAGTAAACACGGTATATTATGGCTATATATAATGAATTTGAAATCACAAATATATGAATAAATTGGTAAAGTTCTAAAGATGAATTAGAAATGAACATAGGAAACCAGTATGTAAAATAAGAAACTATGAATAACCCACATAATCTTCAGAGGAGCTTGTGAGTTCATTCATAGAAGATGCGTTATTTCATCCTATTTTGTCGGCATTAAGCCTAAAATGACAAAATTTAGCTCCTTATAACGCAAACATAACAGAAAATACATAATAAAAATCCAAGAGATCTAAAAAAGATACACCTCACACAGGATAATAAAAATTAATAGAGCAAAATACCTAAATTACATACTAGGAAGCAAAACTGCAGCATGTCTGGATGGAAAAACAGAGTTAGGATTATTTTAACATGTGGACCTACAGTTGAGTATCTGACTGAAACCCATAACTTTGCAGCCATCTGGTGTGAGAAAGGAAAAAATGTAAATTGGAACTGGATTATTAACATTAATGTTTGGTGCTGCCATCTTTACCCAAAAAAGGAATGCAATTGTTTGAAGAAATAAAGAAATGACTTAGATTAACATTTAGTTAAAGTGGAATGAAAAAATAGGAATAAACTTGATAATTACTGAGTAAATACAAAAATAAAATAAAGAATAGGAATAAATTAATAAAAAATAAAATAAAGAATTATATAAAAATAAATAAATAGAAAGGCAATTGATTAAATTAACTAATTATATATATAACTTCCTGAAAAGAAACCTCGCTAACGATTCTTCAACACTGATACAACACGAGTTAGTTTGTGGCAGCTGATTTAGTGGCAGTTATCTTCATCAGCCAACAACAATCTGTCATCTTGTTTTCGGAAACTTCGTTGGACCTTTACGAACCGTGCAGACCGAAACCGTCAACTACTCAAAGAAACACCTGTTAAATTACAACCTCTTTTCCGCCCATGCTGCTTCGAAAATCACGTTCGCCGGGAACTCAGCAACTGACCCCTTGCGAACGAAATCTCCCCGACCGGAGGATGTGCAGCTATTAACCTTGTCGGTATCGGCTTGGTGTGTGAGTGTCACCTCGTTTGCTGGTCGTTTGTGGGTTAATTAGGGAGCGAGTCGGTCCGTTTTTGTGTGTACCTTGGCTGTTATTTATGTGGCGTGAAACACACTCGGGACGGAGAGATAAATCAAGCTGCAAAATGGGTGGGCGGAGGATAACAACTGTGCAGTCTGTCGCTATCATCCATGGACATACAAAACTTCTTCATGTTGCAGATGAATTAAGGATGTTCTTAAATCCAAAAGAGCAACTTTCTGGCATAAGTTTTAAGGGTGTATTCCAATCCAAACTGCTTATTTTCTGATTTATTTTTAAATTCTTTTTTCCTCTCAAACGCATCAAACTGGTAAATTCTCTTATTTAGAAACTACATAATGTGCCGTGCTTCTCGATTTTTGGATAAATGCAGAAAATATTGTTAAAAATGCTGTCAAAGTGGGCGTTTCGAACCGAATTTTCCGAAGCGGGAGATCTGGGAATGAAAAATAAGGCATACTGAGAAAATAATTGTTTAAAACTGAAATTCTAATGAATTGAGCAAAAAATGAAATGATACGGCCTCTTATACATCTCTTCAAAAATCACCTCAGCCAGTTTCATGTTTTTACTTTTAAAAAAGAGTCTGAAAATGTCTCAGAAAATTTCGAGCTGTTGAGGGTGGAAAAACATTTTTTCGAATACACCCTTAATCTGATTTTTGTTCGAAAATGCATGAAACTAGCAGGTGTTGTTGTTCAGAAACTGTGTAACCGAGCTGTTTTTTCCATTTATTTTCAAACGCAATAGATCTTTCAGAAAATAGTGTCAAAGTGGTCGTTTTGAAGGGAGAAAGAGCACTCAAGAGCGGGCGAAAATGTGTTTGTCACGTGATCGAATTCACTTATAACTCAATAGGTAATGGATGGATCAAAAAACGGAAAAAACAGTTCCATTCCAAATCGCTTCCATGCCCAGAATTACCAATTTTATATCTTTCCGTTAAAAAATGAATTTGTAAATATGTCAAAACGTTTTGCGTTTGTTGAGCACAGCAGTTAAGAACAGCCTTAAAAATGTTCTCCCATGTCATCAAATTTTCAACGACAATCTTTGTAAAACATTCAGGAAATTATTTTTTATTCTTACATTTACAAAATTAGGAATTCTCATTTAGGTGTAAAATTTTTGGAGCGGTTTTATTTATTGATGTATTTCTTCTACAATAAGAAAGTTCCTTAGTAGCAAAAAATATTGGCTGCTGGCTATTGGTTGAATAGCGGATGTTTACATTTTGCCAAAATTTCCCCAACATTGGTAAGAAAATTTCTCCGATGTAAAACCAACATTTCTGTAAAATTGGGGTTTCATATCAAAATTTGTGTTTGGCTGTTTGTGGGTTAGTTAAAGAATGAATCGGACTGTATTTGTGTGCACCTTAGCTGTTATTTATGTGGCGTGAATCAATCTCGGGACGGAGTGATAAATCAAGGAATGGTCGAAAGATAACAACTGTTCAGTCTATCACTACAAGAGAATATCATCTATGTAAAAAACATTGTCATTCAACGGAAAATTATCTTTTCTAATCATAAAATTAATTTTATTCTTAACGGCTGTAAATTTTCAGTTACTCAGTTTTCGACCAAAATTTTAGAAGGGATGCTTCATTGTAATGGATTGTAAGAAGGATGAAGATGGGGGGGGGGGGGGGGGGGTCAATACATATATAAAGTTTTGTGACATTAGCGTATTCAGACTTACGGGGAGAAATAGGCAGGGGAGATACAGTAAAACCTGTTAATGCGGAATCTAACAGATAGAAAATTGCTTTAAGCACGTTTTTGGTCTTGCTAAAACAGTACCTTGGTAACAGGTATCCGTGTTTCTTATGCAGAAAAACCCGTGAAAACGAAATCAGTTTGTATAATCGAATCCTGCCTATTCAATTGCCACAAATAGTATACCTGCTAAAAAGGAAACTTAACTAAAACGGAATTTTGTTCCGATCCCAGCTTAGTATGCCTTACTGCACTTGTATTACATTTTTTAGTTAGGGTAAGGACATTTTTCATTTTAGCCAGTTTGCCGAAGATCCATTTTTCTGTTTTGGGATTTTACTGAAATAAGCGATTGTATCTTCGTATGACAAAAACCTGTTTACAACGTAATTACTCTTTCATTTCTTAGCAATTCTCTTATTTCTTTCTTTTTCTTTCATTTCTTTTCTTTCCGTCTTAGCAAGTTTTGTTGTATTTTGTAATACTATCACGGTGAAACTCAATATTTTCTTCTAATTTCAGGGTGGGGGGAGGGTACGGCCCCATCATCGCCCTTCCCCTCACCCCTCTCTGGATGTTTTTTATCATGTTGTTAGTCCTTCAAAAAAAAAAAAAAAAACTGTTATTTTTAACAATTTTGAATTAAAAAAGAAATCGTTTCATTTTAAATGAACCATTATATTTTAAATCCGTGATTTTGTGAAAAATAATGAAATTAAAATGTTTCGAACTTTTTTCAAAAAAGTATTGCATTTTGTTTTATCAAACATAAAAGTACATCTACCGTATTTTATGGAAGAAACGCCGCACTCCTCAAATTGGCCTGAATAAGCTTAGAAATATCCTAATCGCCGCACCCGTTGTAAACGCCGCATCCATCGGAGCGCTACTTTTGTCGACAGTGTCACATTGACCGAACTTTAATCAAAGTTTTCTGAGCAGTGTAGGATGCCTGGTTTTTAATATTTTAAGATGTCTGAAGTTTTATTTAAAATATTTAAATCCGATTTTAAATATTTTTATGAATTTTTAAATTAAGGAACCTCAGTTGGTATTTAAAAAAAAATCCTAAACGACGCACAGGAGTAGTGGGGAAAAGGGTGTTCGATTCCGAGGGTGGGTGGTGTGTGGTGGGTGGAACTGGAAATCGTACTATAGTACGAGAGGGTTTGAGAGATATGTGTGTTAAGTTCTTATCAGTCGGAAAGGAGATAAGAAATGATAATCTGATAAGAGTATGTTTATAGAGAGATAAAGTGTGGAAGCTGATTGTCGAACATACAGGTTAAGATAGGTTTCAAACGTAAGGAGTCGATCTAGATTATACTATAGTATGATGGGGTAGGAAGATTGTAAAATTTTTAGACGGGGTTTAATTTTTCGCAGCATCTTAGGGTTTGAATGAATGTCCATATAAGGTAATGTTATACTATGACGTATGGGGTTAGGTCTTTTTGAGAGGGAGCTTATTTATTTTTTGAATCGACTTAGGGTTTGAACATGAAACGGAACTGAAAATAGTAGGTGGCGCCCTCTATCGGCAGGAAATGGAAAGTATTACAATCAGGTTTTTTTTGTAAAAATTTCACTTGGAATCGAACCTGTGACAAAATGGTCTCTTGACTTGATAATTTGAAGTAGGTTTAACTGATCAAGCCAAGAAACTATACCTGTGAGTCGAGATTTTAGATGTTTCAAGGCAAAAAATTGTGTTCCTCTCATTTATATGTGTTCGTTTGTCGGTTATTTGGGATAAGTCAACAGTACCTATTTCAACTACTACTACACTTTGAGAATTACTTTAATGTATACGACTTTATCGATTTTGCATATGGGAGTATGATCATTCTACCATACCTTAGTTTCGAACTCGCGAACTGCGTATCAAATCTCATTTTTTGTAACTGATATGCTATCCACTATTTGAGAATTACTTTAATGTATACGATTTTCATTTTTAGTTTAACTTATTTTATCGAATCTGCGCGTGAGAGTAGGTTCATTTTACCAAACCCTGGTTTCGAACCTATGAACTATGAGTCAAATTTCATTTTTTGTGGGTGATATGCTATCGACTGGGCAAACCGTGCCCTAACATTTACTAACATACATTTGAACACTATCTTTTCTAAATACTTATCATTTTATTATGCTTTCGTTTAATATTAATTTAACTTAACGGGAGTTATAATTGCATCACAACATTTAACATTCTAATAGTTTTTATTTTTTTAATTTTCTATTTTAATGTCCTTGTAGCGCAATTGGATAGCACATATGGCTATTAACCATGGGGTTACCGGTTCGAGTCCGGTCAAGGGCGAATTATTATTTTTTCTTAATAAGTTTAGGGATTTCAAGGACCCATTTTGAGAGAAAGTTATACAATAAGCAATTATTATAAATTAAATCACCTCCTAGTTCGTTAGTGCAATAGATAATTATTTAATGATTCTACATCAGTTCTAATGAATTTTAAAACTAATGCTACACTTCAACTCATTCTTTTGTAGAGTTTAATAAAATTTAGTACCAGTTTAAGCATTGGTTTAACATATATTTCACTGAAATAATAAAATTAACTTGTAAAACGTTAGAACGATGAATTCAAACTCGTAATTCGAATAATCATATACTTTCTAGACATCACAAAAGTATCTTTCAATATCTGATTGATCCACTTCCCGTGAACTTTATACTTTATGTCACGTGTTATTCTCACATTTATGCACCAATCATTAAATTTTTTTAATATGCGCCCCCTATGATTATATGAAATTGAATGGAACGAGACTTTTTTTATTTGTGTTTGCTTTTCTTTGAATGTGTGAAGACATTTTTACACTTAAGATAATATGGCTGGATCTCAAGATGGATATTCTACTATGTTAAACGATGATGTATCAAGATTAAATGATCAAGACATGATATTAACAGTACAACCTAAAGTAGAACCCGTTTCAGATAATGAAGTGGAATCCTCTGTATCAGAACTGAAGTCATCTTATATATGTACTATTTGCAGCAAATCTTTTAGGTAGATTTCGTATGAAATACTACCTATTGGCGCCGTTCCTATGTTGGAATTTCTGAAACATTTTTGCAGATCTACACCGATCATGACCCCTAGAGCACAAAACCACCCTCAGTAAAAAAACTTTATCTATTTATCTATCTATGTATGTATCTATCTATGTATATATATCACTTTCTTCTGGACACGATAACTTCCACAATTCTGCACCAATCTCTTCCAAACTGATACATAAAATCAAGGGGCATAAAATCTCGGTCAAGTTCGTTAATGGGCAAAATCGGACCAAGGGGATGGAAATAGGGAGGGGTTTTGTGAAAACCGAAAACCCCCATAACTTCTTAATTTTTGTACATATCAAATCAGTTTAAAGTTTTTATTACTTCTCAAAATAGGGCCAAAAATTTATGTATCACAGATTTTTGATAAAGTTAAAAATGGGCTCAAGGGGCGCAAAAAATAGGGTTTTGGGGAGAAAAAAATTCCTAACTTCGTCAATTCTCAAGATATCAAATCCAATTAATTTTATCATGAATCTCCTTAACATTATCTAGAACTTATATATTCACAAGTTTTTGATAGGACCAATTCGTACCCCAAAAAAAAAAAAAAAAAAAAAAAAAAAAAAAAAAAAAAAAATTAAAAACGAAAACAAAAAAGGCGTTTGAAGAAGAAAAAAATCCATAACTCCCTCAATTCAAAAGATATAAAATCCCCATGAATTTATCATATATCTTCTTAATATTGTCTACAACATCTATATAGACACGTTTTGGATAGGACCAATTCTTACAGCAAAAACAAATTAAAAATACATAGCGGTTGAAGAAAAAAATCATCTTATTCAGGGTGTATTCAAATCCAAACTGCTTATTTTCTGACTCATTTTACAATTCATTTTAGCTCTCAAACGCATCCAATTGGTAGATTCGCTTATTCAGAAACTATATAATGTACCGTAATGATCGATATTTTGACAGAGGCAGAATATATTTTAAAAAATGATGTCAAAGTGGGCATTTTGAACGGAATTTCCCAAAGCGGTTGTGTTAGAAAAGAAAAATATTGTCTTACTGAGAAAATAATTGTTTATATATCAAGTTTTAATTAACTGAACGAAAGTTAAAAACACAAGTCGCTTATAAATCTCTTCAAAAATCACGTCAACAAGTTTCATATTTTTCCCATTAAAAATGAATCTGGAGTTATGCCAGAAAATTTCGAGTTGTTGAGCATGGAAAAGTATTTTTTTGAATACCACCCTAACATGATTCTGATAAAACCAGTTAATATAAAAATGAAGTAAAAACTCGTCGAAAGAAGCCAGATAAAATTGTTAAAATGGGTTTATCTCAAATCATGATTTGGTTTTTGTTTGTGAAGTTAGTATACTTAACTTCGAAATCTACCTCCGCCTGTAGGCCTCGCCGGCATAGGATTTTTTTTACGAAAAAACAGTTTAAAACGACATTTGATCATACATTCAGGAGAACAGAGCCCGTCTTACATGTGTACTATTTGCGGCATATCTTTTTTACGAAAAGACACTTTAAAACGCCGTTTTATGATTCATTCACGAAAATTAATTAAAATAAACTAAAATATTAAATTTTTGATACATTTTTAAGATATATATAACTTGAATTCTACTTTTAAAATATTATAAACATATGTCATATCATTGAATTTCGAATTATTATATCCAATCATATTCCCCTCCTTTCAAACATAATTCATATTTTAATTTCTTATACAAGATAAGTTATCAAAATTAAAAAATATTTAAAAAAACTTCATAAATTAAGTTTGCAAAAGCAAGTTTACCCGCCTGTACATGTATATGACTTTCATTATGTTATAGTTTAATAATATGCATCCTCTTTTTATTATATAAAAGTATTAGATTAATATATATATGTAAATAATAAAAAAATTTATAAGTAAAAAGAAAAAAAATAACTTTATAAAATTAAAAAATTAAAACTTTGAAAAAAAAATAAATAAAAAAGTAAATAAATTTAAATTAAAAAAATTAAATATAAAAAAATTTAAATAAAAAAATAATAATTAAAAAAAATAATAATAAATAAATAAATAATAATAATAATTAAAAAAATTTTAATAAAAAAATAATAATAATAAAAAAGAAATAAAAAGTTTACAAAATTAAAGAATTAAAACTTTGAAAAAAGTTTAAAACAAAATAAGTTAGCAAAATTAAAAAAAATATTTAAGAAAACTTCATAAATTAAGTTTGCAAAAGTAAGTTTACCTGCATATACATGTAAATGACTTTCACTCGACTAGTTTATACACCATCATATCAACATGCATAAATGAAAACTTTGTCTAAACATATAAATTGGTTTGAATATCTATACCTTTTTTAAACTATTTGTCTTTATATAACTATTGAAAATGATTAATAAATATTATGTAAGTGAAACATCTTTTGTCTTTTTTATTTTTGCTCTAACAACATTTTAAATTTTATCTAAAAAATTGTATTCAATTAAGTAAATAGTTACTAGGTATTCAGCTAATATTATACTAAAAAAGAAAAAATAAATATCATATTTCAAATTTTGTTTAAGTAATTGCAAAATATTTAAAAACATTTAAATAATATTACTATATAATATATACTAAGTTTTCATATAATATTTTAGTAATAAGGAAAATAAATATCATATCTCAAATTTTGTCTAAGTAATTATATGCAGTTAAATAATAGTTACTAAGTATTCAACAAATATTGTCTAAGTATTCAACTAATATTGTACTTAACAAATATATAAATAATATTTACAATTTTGTCTAAGCAATTATATTCAATTAAGTAAATAGTTACTAAGTATTCAACAAATATTATACTATAAAGAAAAAATAAATATCATATTTTAAATTTTATTTAAGTTATTGCAAAATATTTAAAAACATTTAATAATAATTACTATATGATATCTACTAAGTATTCATATAATATCTTACTAAAAAGAAAAATAAATATCATATTTCAAATTTTGTATAAATAATTATAAGCAATTACATAATAGTTACTAAGTATTCAACTAATATTGTCTAAGTATTCAACTAATATTGTACTAAAAAGGAAAAAAAATTATAATATTTCAAATTTTGTCTAAGTAATTGTGTTCAATTAAGTAAATAGTTACTAAGTATTCAACTAATATTATACTAAAAAAATAAAAAATAAAATACAATATTTCAAATTCTGTCTAAGAAATTGTATTCAATTAAGTAAATATTTACTAAGTATTCATATAATATTATACTAAAAAGAAAAAAATATATAATATTTCAAATTTTATCTAAGTAATTGTGTTCAATTAAATAATATTTTCATATTTCAAATTTTGTTTAAGAAATTGTATTCAATTAAAAAATTAGTTACTATGTATTCATATAATATTTTACTAAAAAGAAAATACTCTTTGGTTATTAAACAGCATTTTATACATATCCATACTATAAAGAGGGTGCAAGCAAAATTAGTCGCCGAAAGAGACGCCAACTTGGCGATATCTCTTATATTCCGCCAAATTCCTGCAGACATTCATTGTGAACCAGTAGGGATTACTTGCTTACAGAGAATCAACAAATTGAGATATCTTAATGCAACAAAACCTAATATTTGCTTAAGGGAATTATATTAATTATATTTAAGAGAGTCCAAACAGATTAAATTATGGATAAAAGTAACATGATACAAAATGTTTTCCCAAACATAAATTTTTAGGGAGACCAAACTGGTCGCCAAGGATGGCTAATATTTCAAATTTTGTCTAAGAAATTGTATTCAATTAAGTAAATATTTATTAAGTATTCATATAATATTATACTAAAAAGAAAAAATTGTATAATATTTCAAATTTTATCTAAGTAATTGCATTCAATTAAATAATATTTAGTAAGTATTCATATAATACTATACTAAAAAAGAAAAAAATATATATTTCAAATTTTCCCTAAGTAATGGTACTCAATTAAATAATATTTACTGAGTATTCATATAATATTATACTAAAAAGAAAAAATATATATAATATTTCAAATTTTGTCTAAGTACTTGTGTTCAATTAAATAATATTTACTAAGTATTCATATAACATTTTACTAAAATTTGTATTCAATTAAGTAAACAATTACTAAGTATCCATATAAAATTATACTAAAAAGAAAAAAATATAACATATTTCAAATTTTGTTTAAGTAATTGTATCCAATTAAATAATATTTACCAAGTATTCATATAACATTCTACTAAAAATTGTATTCAATTAAGTAAACAATTACTAAGTATTCATATAATACTATACTGAAAAAGAAAAATACATAATATTTCAAATTTTATCCAAGTAATGCTATTCAATTAAATAATATTTACTTATCATTCACCCTGTATATAAAAACTGTTACCATACAATTCTTCAAAAAGGATAAAAACCACCACTCAAAATGAATTGTTTAAAACAAAATGTATTCCTACCCTCTTTAACCTGTGTGTTTATTTTTTCAAAGTGTTCGAGTATGGTACCCCTATTGCAACTTTTAATGGAATGTTATAATTTGTACATGTATAAGTAAAGAAATACACAATCCTATAATAATTAAAAATGTATAACATATCTATAAAATATCCTACTAAAAATCTTAATACTATGATTCATACTTTTCAAAAATTAAAAAAGTTAATACTATTCTTCGAAAAAGAATAAAACCATTAGCATAATATATATTAATCAATCATTTAATCAATCAGTGATATCAATCAATCAATCATATCATTACTAATATGTATGTTTATTTTGCTATACCTTTTAGAACTTTTAATAGAGTGTTAGAGTATAATTTGCATATGTATAACTTAAGAAATCAACAATTCTTTAATAATTAAAAAATATAATATAAGTTTAATATTTTTAAACTAATAATCTTAATACTATAATTTATACTTGTTTTAAAATTAAAAAGTTTAAAAAACTTTATAAAACTCAAAAATTAAAACCTTGAAAAAAAAACCTTTATAAAATTTAAAAATTAGAACTTTGAAAAAAAAAAACTTTATAAAATTTAAAATTAGAACTTTGAAAAAAAAATTATAAAATTTAAAAATTAAAACTTTGAAAAAAAACTTTATAAAATTTAAAATTAAAACTTTGAAAAAAAAATTATAAAGTTTACAAAATTAAAAAAATTAAAACTTTGAAAAAAGTTAAAAAAAATATGTTATCAAAATTAAAATAATATTTAAAAACTTCATAAATTAAGTTTGCAAAAGCGAGTTTACCAGCCTCTACATGCACATGACTTTCAAAATGTTATAGTTTAATAATATACATCTTCTTTTTTTATCGTATAAAAACAATAGATTAATATATATATATATATATATATACATATACACACACATGCATATATATATACTTAATAAAAAATATTTGTAAGTAAAAAGAAAAAAAAAAGTTATCGTAATTAATTAAAAAATAAAAATTTAGTTTTTAAAAAATTAAAAAATAATTTGTTAAATTAAAAAAAAATCAAAAATGTTTTTAAAAAGTTCAATTAGATTTCAAATAAAAGTATTCAATCATATCAAGCAATCAAGCAATCAATCAAGATTTCAAATACAAGTAATCAATCAATCATATTAATTCAAATTCAAGCCAATTCAAGTATTACAAGTTAGCAGAAAAATTACAATTTATCAAAAGTGAGTTTGCGTATCTATCTGTATATAAGACTTTAAAACTTTCACTATGTTTTCGTTTAGTTTATATGTATGTAACTTTCACTACGCTTTAGTTAAATAATTCTAAATCTTCTTTATGTTTTATCACCCTACCATCATTATATCCTATAATTATACACTTCGAAACGTTAAAAGCAATATATTAATAAATTCTTCAGTTTAAAAAATTAAAAATATTTTAAAAATGAACTTAATAAATTATTCAAAATATTATAATATAGCAAAAATTTGATATATGCATACCAAAAAATAATAAATTTACCATGCCTGAACTGAGAAAAGAAGCATTTAACTTATCGCATTGCACATAGTGACGTAATCGGCATTACGTGCCCCCTTCATACTTTCTGAATGATCTATCTACAATAAGGTTGTATTATCAGTCATGTGATCATCTATCTAATATGAGTTATTAACAAGACACTAATCCTCTTCATTTCACTCTGCGGATATTTTCTTCAAAGTCTATTATTTTGTAAAATCTCAAGTAACATGTTATTATATATTTGCAAACAAAATCCTATTAAATAACTTTCTTACTCTAGTGAACAAGGATTGATTTTTATACTGCCAAAGTATAATCATTCATTGTTTAACTGGATAATAATATATTTAGAAGTAACTTAAATTTCCTATAAAAGCGAAGGTTTTTATTACATCATTCATAGAATTCGAGTATGAGTATTAAACAAGTTTTATATATTATAATATACTATACCATCCCTATACTAACATTACAAAACATTTAATAAATCTATACTTAAACATTGATATAAAGGCAACAAATTATATATTCATATAACATATTATTATTCGATTTATGCATATTGAAAAATAGTGGGACTTACCGTACTTAGAGTCAGAAAAGAAATACTTAATTTATCACATTGTAGATCATGACGAAATCGATAACATATCATGTGCTTCCAGCATGCCTTCTGGAATGTTCAATGTACAATTAGATTATCATGTCACGAGGTCTAACTGATATGAGTTGTTAACACGACGTCAGCCATTTATATTATTTATACTATTTATATACTAATATACTAGTATATATTCTAGTATAAATAGTTTTTATAAGTATATAAAACTTGGTTAATATTCAAACGTGAATTCTATGAATGATGCAATAAAAGCATCAGCTTTTATATTTAATATTAATAATATTAATAATAATATTAATAATAATATTAATAACGGTTAAACAATCATTCAAATATTATCAATGATTATACTTTAATACTATAAAAATCAATCTTTGTTCACAATAGCGAGAAAGTTTTTAATAGGATTTTGTTTGCAAATATGTGATATCCTGGTACTTAAGATTTCACAAAATAAGACTGAAGAAAATATCCAGTCTACATATTCAAATACTAAATTGAAAATGGCTGACGTCGTGTTAACAACTCATATCAGTTAGACCTCGTGACATGATAAGATAATCTGATTGTACATTGAACATTCCAGAAGGCATGCTAGAAGCACGTGATATGTTATCGATTTCGTCATGATCTACAATGTGATAAATAAAGTATTTCTTTTCTGACTCTAAGTACGGTAAGTCCCACTATTTTTCAATATGTATATATCGAATAATAATATGTTATATGAATATATAATTTGTTGCCTTTATATCAATGTTTAAGTATAGATTTATTAATTGTTTTGTAATGTTAGTATAGGGATGGTATAGTATATTATAATATATAAAACTTGTTTAATACTCATACTTGAATTCTATGAATGATGTAATAAAAACCTTCGCTTTTATAGGAAATTTAAGTTACTTCTAAATATATTATTATCCAGTTAAACAATGAATGATTATACTTTAGCAGTATAAAAATCAATCCTTGTTCACTAGAGTAAGAAAGTTATTTAATAGAATTTTGATTGCAAATATATAATAACATGTTACTTGAGATTTTACAAAATAATAGACTTTGAAGAAAATATCCGCAGAGTGAAATGAAGAGGATTAGTGTCTTGTTAATAACTCATATTATTTAGATGATCACATGACTGATAGATTGATGACATTGTAGATAGATCATTCAGAAGGTATGAAGGGGGGCACGTAATGCCGATTACGTCACTATGTGCAATGCGATAAGTTAAATGCTTCTTTTCTCAGTTCAGGCATGGTAAATTTATTATTTTTTGGTATGCATATATCAATTTTTTGCTATATTATAATATTTTGAATAATTTATTAAGTTCATTTTTAAAATATTTTTAATTTTTTAAACTGAAGAATTTATTAATATATTGCTTTTAACGTTTCGAAGTGTATAATTATAGGATATAATGATGGTAGGGTGATAAAACATAAAGAAGATTTAGAATTATTTAACTAAAGCGTAGTGAAAGTTACATACATATAAACTAAACGAAAACATAGTGAAAGTTTTAAAGTCTTATATACAGATAGATACGCAAACTCACTTTTGATAAATTGTAATTTTTTCTGCTAACTTGTAATACTTGAATTGGCTTGAATTTGAATTAATATGATTGATTGATTACTTGTATTTGAAATCTTGATTGATTGCTTGATTGCTTGATATGATTGAATACTTTTATTTGAAATCTAATTGAACTTTTTAAAAACATTTTTGAAATTTTTTTTAATTTAACAAATTATTTTTTAATTTTTTAAAAATTAAATTTTTATTTTTTAATTAATTATGATAACATTTTTTTTCTTTTTACTTACAAATATTTTTTATTAAGTATATATATGCATGTGTGTGTGTGTATATATATATATATATTAATCTATTGCTTTTATACGATAAAAAAGAAGATGTATATTATTAAACTATAACATTTTGAAAGTCATGTACATGTAAAGGCTGGTAAACTCGCTTTTGCAAACTTACTTTATGAAGTTTTTAAATATTATTTTAATTTTCATAATTTAATTTTTTAAACTTTTTTCAAAGTTTTAATTTTTTTAATTTTGTAAAATTTTAATTTTTTTTCAAAGTTTTAATTTTAAATTTTATAAAGTTTTTTTCAAAGTTTTAATTTTTAAATTTTATAAAGTTTTTTTTCAAAGTTCCAATTTTTTAATTTTATAAAGGTTTTTTTTTTCAAGGTTTTAATTTTTGAATTTTATAAAGTTTTTTTAACTTTTTAATTTTAGAACAAGTATAAATTATAGTATTCAGATTATTAGTTTAATAATATTAAACTTATATTTTTTAATTATTAAAGAATTGTTGATTTCTTAAGTTATACATATGCAAATTATACTCTAACACTCTATTAAAATTTCTAAAAGGTATAGCAAAATAAACATACATATTAGTAATGATATGATTGATTGATTGATATGACTGATTGATTAAATGATTGATTAATATATATTATGTTAATGGTTTTATTCTTTTTCGAAGAATAGTATTAACTTTTTTAATTTTTTAAAAGTATGAATCATAGTATTAAGATTTTTAGTAGGATATTTTATAGATATGTTATACATTTTTAATTATTATAGGATTGTGTATTTCTTTACTTATACATGTACAAATTATAACATTCCATTAAAAGTTGCAATAGGGGTACCATACTCGAACATACTTTGAAAAAATAAACACACAGGTTAAAGAGGGTAGGAATACATTTTGTTTTAAACAATTCATTTTGAGTGGTGGTTTTATCCTTTTTGAAGAATTGTATGGTAACAGTTTTTATATACAGGGTGAATGATAAGTAAATATTATTTAATTGAATAGCATTACTTGGATAAAATTTGAAATATTATGTATTTTTCTTTTTCAGTATAGTATTATATGAATACTTAGTAATTGGTTACTTAATTGAATACAATTTTTAGTAGAATGTTATATGAATACTTAGTAAATATTATTTAATTGGATACAATTACTTCAACAAAATTTGAAATATGTTATATTTTTTTCTTTTAAGTATAATATTATATGAATACTTAGTAATTGTTTACTTAATTGAATACAAGTTTTAGTAAAATGTTATATGAATACTTAGTAAATATTATTTAATTGAACACAATTACTTAGACAAAATTTGAAATATTATATATATTTTTTCTTTTTAGTATAATATTATATCAATACTCAGTAAATATTATTTAATTGAGCACCATTACTTAGAGAAAATTTGAAATATATATTTTTTTCTTTTTTAGTATAGTATTATATGAATACTTAGTAAATGTTTACTTAATTGAATACAATTTTTAGTAAAATGTTATATGAATACTTACTAAATATTATTTAATTGAATGCAATTACTTAGATAAAATTTGAAATATTATACATTTTTTTTTAGTATAATATTATATGAATACTTAATAAATATTTACTTAATTGAATACAATTCCTTAGACAAAATTTGAAATACTAGCCATCCTTGGTGACCAGTTTGGTCTCTCTAAAAATTTATGTTTGAGAATACATTTCGTATCATGTTACTTTTATTCATAATTTAATCTGTTTGGACTCTCTTAAATATAATTAATATAATTACCTTAAGCAAATATTAGGTTTTGTTGCATTAAGATATCTCAATTTGTTGATTCTCTGTAAGCAAGTAATCCCTATTGGTTCACAGTGAATGTCTGCAGGAATTTGGCGGAATATTAGAGATATCGCCAAGTTGGCGTCCCTTTCGGCGACTAATTTTGCTTGCACCTTCTTTATAGTATGGATATGTATAAAATGCTGTTTAATAACCGAGTATTTTCTTTTTAGTAAATTATTATATGAATACATAGTAACTAATTTTTTAATTGAATACAATTTCCTAAACAAAATTTGAAATATAAAAATATTATTTAATTGAACACAATTACTTAGATAAAATTTGAAATATTATATATATTTTTTCTTTTTAGTATAATATTATATGAATACTTAGTAAATATTTACTTAATTGAATACAATTTCTTAGACAGAATTTGAAATATTGTATTTTATTTTTTAGTATAATATTAGTTGAATACTTAGTAACTATTTACTTAATTGAACACAATTACTTCGACAAAATTTGAAATATTATAATTTTTTTCCTTTTTAGTACAATATTAGTTGAATACTTAGACAATATTAGTTGAATACTTAGTAACTATTATTTAATTGCTTATAATTATTTATACAAAATTTGAAATATGATATTTATTTTTCTTTTTAGTAAGATATTATATGAATACTTAGTAGATATCATATAATAATTATTATTAAATGTTTTTAAATATTTTGCAATAACTTAAATAAAATTTAAAATATGATATTTATTTTTTCTTTATAGTATAATATTTGTTGAATACTTAGTAACTATTTACTTAATTGAATATAATTGCTTAGACAAAATTTTAAATATTATATATATATATTTTTTTTAAGTACAATATTAGTTGAATACTTAGACAATATTTGTTGAATACTTAGTAACTATTATTTAACTGCATATAATTACTTAGACAAAATTTGAGATATGATATTTATTTTCCTTATTACTAAAATATTATATGAAAACTTAGTATATATTATATAGTAATATTATTTAAATGTTTTTAAATATTTTGCAATTACTTAAACAAAATTTGAAATATGATATTTATTTTTTCTTTTTTAGTATAATGTTAGCTGAATACCTAGTAATTATTTACTTAATTGAATACAATTTCTTAGATAAAATTTAAAATGTTGTTAGAGCAAAAATAAAAAAGACAAAAGATGTTTCACTTACATAATATTTATTAATCATTTTCAATAGTTATATAAAGACAAATAATTTAAAAAAGGTATAGATATTCAAATCAATTTATATGTTTAGACAAAGTTTTCATTTATGCATGTTGATATGATGGTGTATAAACTAGTCGAGTGAAAGTCATTTACATGTACATGCAGGTAAACTTACTTTTGCAAACTTAATTTATGAAGTTTTCTTAAATATTTTTTTTAATTTTGCTAACTTATTTTTTTTAAACTTTTTTCAAAGTTTTAATTCTTTAATTTTGTAAACTTTTTATTCATTTTTTATTATTATTATTTTTTTATTTAAATTTTTTTAAAATTATTATTATTTATTTTTTATTTTTTTTATTTAAAATTGTTTATATTTAATTTTTTTTATTTAAATTTATTTACTTATTTATTTATTTATTTATTTTTTCAAAGTTTTAATTTTTAAATTTTATAAAGTTATTTTTTTTCCTTTTTACTTATAAATATTTTTATTAAGTATATATATATATTAATCTAATACTTTTATATAATAAAAAGAGGAGGCATATTATTAAACTATAACATAATGAAAGTTATATACATGTACAGGCGGGTAAACTTGCTTTTGCAAACTTAATTTATGAAGTTTTTTAAATATTTTTTAATTTTGATAACTTATCTTATATAAGAAATTAAAATATGAATTATGTTTGATAGGAGGGGAATATGATTGGATATAATAATTCGAAATTCAATTATATGACATATGTTTATAATATTTTAAAAGTAGAATTCAAGTTATATATTTCTTAAAAATGTATCAAAAATTTAATATTTTAGTTTATTTTAATTAATTTTCGTGAATGAATCATAAAATGGCGTTTTAAAGTGTCTTTTCGTAAAAAAGATATGCTGCAAATAGTACACATGTAAGACGGACTCTGTTCTCTGAATGTATGATCAAATGTCGTTTTAAAGTGTCTTTTCGTAAAAAATTTTTGCTGCAAATAGTACACATGTAAGACGGGCTATGTTCTCCTGAATATATGATCAAATGTCGTTTTAAACTGTCTTTTCGTAAAAAAGATTTGTTGCAAATAGTACATATATAAGATGACTTCAGTTCTGATACAGAGGATTACACTTCATTTTCCGAAACGGGTTCTACTTTAGGTTGTACTGTTAATATCATGTCTTGATCATTTAATCTTGATACATCATCGTTTAACATAGTAGAATATTCATCTTGAGAACGAGCCAAATTATCTTAAGTGTAAAAACGTCTTCACACATTCAAAGAAAAGCAAACACTAATGAAAAAAGTCTCGTTCCATTCAATTTCATATAATCATAGGGGGCGCATGTTAAAAAAATTTAACGATTGGTGCATAAATGTGAGAATAACACGTGACATAAAGTATAAAGTTCACGGGAAGTGGATCAATCAGATATTGAAAGATACTTTTGTAATGTCTAGAAAGTATATGATTATTCGAATTACGAGTTTGAATTCATCGTTCTAATGTTTTACAAGTTAATTTTATTATTTCAGTGAAATATATGTTAAACCAATGCTTAAACTGGTACTAAATTTTATTAAACTCTACAAAAGAATGAGTTGAAGTGTAGCATTAGTTTTAAAATTCATTAGAACTAATGTAGAATCATTAAATAATTATCTATTGCACTAACGAACTAGGAGGTGATTTAATTTATAATAATTGCTTACTGTATAACTTTCTCTCAAAATGGGTCCTTGAAATCTCTAAATTTATTAAGAAAAAATAATAGTTCGCCCTTGACCGGACTCGAACCGGTAACCCCATGGTTAACAGACATATGCGCTATCCAATTCCGCTGCAAGGACATTAAAATAGAAAATTAAAAAAAATAAAAACTATCAGAATGTTAAATGTTGTGATGCAATTATAACTCCCGTTAAGTTAAATTAATATTAAACGAAAGCATAATAAAATGATATGTATTTAGTAAAGATAGTGTTCAAATGTATGTTAGTAAATGTTAGGGCACGGTTTGCCCAGTGGATAGCGAATCACCCACAAAAAATGAAATTTGACTCATAGTTCATAGGTTCGAAACCAGGGTTTGGTAAAATGAACCCACTCTCACGCGCAGATTCGATAAAATAAGTTAAACTAAAAATGAAAATCGTATACATTAAAGTAATTCTCAAATAGTGGATAGCATATCAGTTACAAAAAAATGAGATTTGATACGAAGTTCGCGAGTTCGAAACTAAGGTATGGTAGAATGATCATACTCCCATATGCAAAATCGATAAAGTCGTATACATTAAAGTAATTCTCAAAGTGTAGTAGTAGTTGAAATAGGTACTGTTGACTTATCCCAAATAACCGACAAACGAACACATATAAATGAGAGAAACACAATTTTTTGCCTTGAAACATCTAAAATCTCGACTCACAGGTATAGTTTCTTGGCTTGATCAGTTAAACCTACTTCAAATTATCAAGTCAAGAGACTGTTTTGTCACAGGTTCGATTCCAAGTGAAATTTTTACAAAAAAACCTGATTGCAATACTTTCCATTTCCTGCCGATAGAGGGCGCCACCTACTATTTTCAGTTCCGTTTCATGTTCAAACCCTAAGTCGATTCAAAAAATAAATAAGCTCCCTCTCAAAAAGACCTAACCCCATACGTCATAGTATAACATTACCTTATATGGACATTCATTCAAACCCTAAGATGCTGCGAAAAATTAAACCCCGTCTAAAAATTTTACAATCTTCCTACCCCATCATACTATAGTATAATCTAGATCGACTCCTTACGTTTGAAGCCTATCTTAACCTGTATGTTCGACAATCAGCTTCCACACTTTATCTCTCTATAAACATACTCTTATCAGATTATCATTTCTTATCTCCTTTCCGACTGATAAGAACTTAACACACATATCTCTCAAACCCTCTCGTACTATAGTACGATTTCCAGTTCCACCCACCACACACCATCCACCCTCGGAATCGAATACCCTTTTCCCCACTACTCACATGGCGTAAACGCCGCACTTGGAAAAAAATTAACTTTTAAACTCGTAAACGCCGCGGCGTTTCTTCCATAAAATACGGTACTTATTTTTTACATTTTCCAATTTAAAATGTTTATTCTTATTTAAAAATTTAACACTTCAATAAACAAAGTCGTGGGATAAACGGGAAATGATCGTCCATTAACGCGCACGCTCCAAAAATAAGCCAAGCATCCCAAAAGGGGTAGGAGCATCGGAGGCGGGACACATTTTCGTTTTTCGGAATTTTACTGGAATAAGCAACTGAATCTTGGTATAATAAGAACCTGCTTAAAACGTAATTACTTCTTTAATTCCCCTCGCTTCCGTCTTAGCAAGTTTTATTGCATTTTGTCACAGTGTCGTAAAAAAAAAAAAAAAAAAACAGAGGGTATACGTTCTAAGCAGAGGGTATACGCTCAAGGCAGAGGGTATACGCTCAAGGCAGAGAGTATACCCTAGTGTATATATACTATAGCTTTCTTGAGAAACAGAAGGTATACGGTATTCCTTAAAAAAATCCAGAGGGTATACGGCGTATACCCCCTTATACCCTCCACTAAATCCGAGATTTTGTAAAACTATTACGATGAAACTCAATATTTTCTTCTAATTTCAGGGTGTGTGTGGGCGGGGGAAGGGCTACAACCCCATTATTTCATCCCCCCCCCCCCCATTTGGTTGGTTTTCATCCTGTTTGTCATTTATGTTTTTAGTATATTTTTTTAGAAACTATTTGCAAAATAAACAAAACAAAATTATTATTTTTAACGATTTTGAATTTAAAAAGAAATCTTTTCATTTTAAATGAACCATTATATATTAAATCCGTGATTTTGCGAAAAATAATGAACTTAAAATGTTTTTAACTTCTAAAAGTATAGCATTTTTTAACCAAAGATAAAAGTATATGTACATATATTTATTTTTTACATTTTCCAGTTTAACCTTTTAGTGCGCACAGCTTTGCATATATGCAAACAACAGTGTTTTGAATTTAATAGATTATTTTACTGGTATATACCTAATTCACACCAGAAAATTAAAATTGCAATATTTGCTTTCATTAATAACAGACATTCCGTATTTTAAAAAAAAGCGAAATTAACCGTTGAAACCTTTGGTATAAAGTCAGATTCTCTGAACTACGTAATTTCTAGAATGTATTCTATTATGAGAATTAAAGGGTTATAGGTGAGTTTTATAAAATAAATAATTATATAAAATAAGATATTTGGAGTCATTCTTATTAAAATATTTACTAATTTGCAATATTTTAGCCTAAAACAGCCATACGACCGTAGTTTTTATTTATATTGCAGATGTGCAATAGAAGAAAAGATGGACGTATTATATGAAAAATGTATCTCTGATTTTTTTGTTTTTTCATAATTTTTCCTGTGTAATAAACCTATCATATATGATTTTTTCGAAACAAAATAAGGCATTTAAGGGTTAAAATGTTTATTTTTATTTAAAAATTTAACACTTCAATAAACAAAGTCGTGTGATAAACGGGTAATGATCGCCCATTAACGCGCACGCTCCAAAAATAAGCCAAGCATCCCAAAAGGGGTAGGAGCATCGGAGGCGGGACAGATTTTCGTTTTTTTGGGATTTTACTGAAATAAGCAACTGTATCTTGATATAATATGAACCTGCTTAAAACATAATTACTTCTTTAATTTCCCTCGATTCCGTCCTAGTAAGTTTTATTGCCTTTTGTTTTTACAGTGGTGTAGTCGTAACAAAAACAGAGGATATACGTTCTAAGCAAAGGGTATGCGCTCAAGGCAGAGGGTATACCCTAGTGCATATATACTATAGCTTTCTTGAGAAAGAGAGGGTATATGGTGCTCCTTAAAAAATCCAGAGGGTATACGGCGTATACCCCCGTATATCCTCCACTTTATCCAAGATTTTGTAAAACTATCACGATGAAACTCAATATTTTCTTCTAATTTCAGTGTGTGTACGGGCGGGGGAAGGGCTACAACCCCATCATCTCACCCCACCCCCCCACCCCCTCTGGATGTTTTTCATCATGTTTGTCATTAATGTTTTTAGTATACTTTTTAAAAAAATTATGTGAAGAAAAAAAATATTATTTTTAACAATTTTGAATTTAAAAAGAAATCGTGTTACATTTTAAATGAACCACCATTATATTTCAAATCCGTGATTTTGTGAAAAATAATGTTGTTTTGAACTTCTTTCAGAATAGTATAACATTTTTTTAATTAAACATAAAAGTACATCTACTTATTTTTTACATTTTCCAATTTAAAATGTTTATTTTTATTTAAAAATTTAACACTTCAATAAACAAAGTCGTGTGATAAACGGGAAATGATCGCCCATTAACGCGCACGCTCCAAAAATAAGCCAAGCATCCCAAAAGGGGTAGGAGCATCGGATGCGAGAAGGAGGAGGGGGGGGGGGGCATGAATGAAATGACAAGAACTCAATACGATGTTCGATACTCCATAATATGAAGCTGAGAATCTAAATGCATCATCCCAACCTACCTATCATTGGGTAAGGAAACTTTTCCGGTGACAGCCACCAATGGAGGTCGGACTTTATACGTGACGTCACACTTCTCTGCCGCCCCTCCATGGTGACGAAAGCAATAGCGGAAAATTTTTCCCTACGGCGTATCTGTTTGTTTCCCTAACCCAGTGGGACAAGATCTTATTGACAATAACTCCCGGCGTTTGTTTTGATAAAAGTGCTTTATTATTAAATATTTGTTGTTGTTTTGTTTATTAGTATTTTTTATTCGCTGTACGTTTTTGAATATGCTGTGGAATTATTCATCGGGAGCGGAGCTGAGGACTATTTTGAAAGTAATGCTGCACAATATTTTTGTATGAAGAAATTCGAAGTCGCACCACTCTCATGTGAGTGTTATTTTTTATTATTTTTTCTAATTTTATGATTCTTTATGATGATATATAATATGCCCCACTCCTGTCATCTATAAAAATGATTTTAAAACTATTCACTAATTTGTTTTGATGCTTTGTTTTGATTATTAATATATTCATGGAGAGATAACTAAATATTTGAAAAGCATATCAGTGGTTGAAACAAATTATTTTTTGCAATTACTTAATTTAGTAGGAAAGAATCATTTAATTTATTGCAAAAGTACTTTTTATATAAACACAATTTTAGAAGAAACAGGGGGAAATAAACTGTGCACGTGTTCTCTTTTAAAGCACAATTGCCAATTACAAAAATGAATCAATAAAAACAAAGGAAAATAATAAAATTTAATTTACTACGACTTATTATTTTTTTT
Organism: Maratus speciosus; assembly: GCA_963932465.1. Classification (NCBI taxonomy): domain Eukaryota; kingdom Metazoa; phylum Arthropoda; class Arachnida; order Araneae; family Salticidae; genus Maratus; species Maratus speciosus. Next base: position 609,604,205 of record OZ010790.1, read on the forward strand.
ATATTGTGGTGATCTATACAGAATTAGAATAAACATTTTTAGTTAAATATTTATAATTAAAATTCAATAGTTAATGCAATAAATAATTGAATTTCCTGTAATTTTGATGAGTCATTTCAATGCATAAGGATAATTTAGCTTCTATAGAAATGTTGATTTAATCAAGTTTATTGCATATATAATCATAAATAAATTTTGAAACGCAAATGTTTGATTGAAATCATATAAAATTCTATTAACTTTGGAAATTATATATTTATGCATATGATACAATCATAAATTATTTAAAAAAATTAAAAAGAAGTATGTCGTAAATACTTCTAACAATGCATAGCTGTAATAATACATTCAAGAAAAATTACGGTCGAAAAAATATCTCTATGCACTTTTTAATCAAATCTATAACATTTTTAGTTTTTCTTTTAGAAAATATTAATTTCTGAAATGTTCAATAATTTATGAAAATCATAACCTCACAAATTAATCGTATAGAAGGTAGTTTAAGATTCGAGCATTTAAGTTTATATTACCATATTGACAGCAGAATTTAAAGGAAAATTATGAATGAATATATTTAATTGAGTTATAAACTAAGCTTTCAAGACAGGTTTGCTTTAGTAAGTTTAAAAAGAAGAGGGAGAGAGAGAGAGGGGGGGGGGTAGAGTAGGCAAACCTGTTATGCATTTAAGACTGAAATACAAAGACTTAAGATTAAAAACCATTTTTTTTTAGACCCACGAGACTCCTGAATGATTGAATTACTTTTTAATTTCATTAATTAGATAAATGCTCGTTAAATTAAAAGAAACTGCTTACTTTAACATATTTTAAATAAAATTTTAAGACCTTTAAAACACTTATCACTTAATTTTTCCATTTGTGATTACATTGATGGACTAACTATATTAGTTATTATATATAACATATATTAACTATATAAATATTATGTATAACAATAAGTTAAAATAAAATAGGTATGAGTAGTTAAAAGATATATTAATAAGTTAATATATAATATATATTATTCTATATATTACATATTAACTATATTTGTTATAAATTTTATCAAGAGAAAATAATATGGAATTTGAAAACTGATTTTCTTTATACCTGTATCTGATATTTTGGTAGAAATGTTGACTTAACATTTCATACGACAATCATCTTGATAATTCAGATCTACGTTTAGATGCGATGCTGGAAAAACCATTTACATTTTGTTTGCCCTTTGATGTTCGATTAAAAGAACTTTGTTATAAAGAGCAAAGAGAAAAATACATTTATTATGAATTACCATCATATCTAATCTGTATTTTTAATGAGCAAGTTTTATTATTAAAGCTTTACACGGAACAAAACAATTTCTATGCAAATGAAATTAAATTTCACAGAAAAAAGTTTTCCCCTACAATTATCTCAGTTCTGTAAAATATATTTATTGTTTATTTTCAGTTGATAACAAGATTAGTTGTTCACAATTGATTTACATTGGTTTCAAGACTATGGATATTTACTTAGTATTTCACGTATTTAATTAAAAGATATTTATCGTTCTAATACAGAAATGGAAATTTTTTTAAGTAAAAAATGTAAAACAAAAATAAAAAGACAGAAAAATATCTAAAACCTTAAAATAAATGTAACAAGCACGTTTTTTCGTTGTTGTTAATTTATCTTTCATGTATATAAATAAAATGGTTTTAGTTGTGTGAGATTATATGAAGATTTCATTTATATTCGAAGTTAAATAAGAGTTTTCTTTTAATTGGTTAATTAAGTTTTTTATGACGCTTTTCACTTTTGTGGAGTAATATTTATTTTGGTAATATTTATTATTGCAACAGAATTTTATTTTTTTTATTTAATGGATTTTCCACAAAAAATGACACAAATTTTTTTTTATTTTAATTGATGGATTAAGTTTTTGATACATCGCTTTTCACTTTTGTGGAGTAAGATTTATTTTGGTTATATTTATTATTGTAATATGAATTTTATTTCTTGAATGGATTTTCCACAAAAGAAAAATGTCTCTTTAAATATGTTTTCAAAAGTTACTGCATACCATGAAGCTTTAATTATTTCTATTATTTTTCATTTACAAATAATAATAGTAGTAATAGCAATAGTAATAGTAATAATATTAATAACTACGCCATCGCCTAATAATATGCATTTCTGAATTGGCACACTGAAAAACTCTTTTAAAGCACGAATTCTTTTAAATTAAACAATTTTATGGTCCAAAGATCTGTTAATATTCCTTGAAAAAATGATCATTAATAATGAACAGGCTAAAAAATGTTTATTTCAAGTTCAATTCACTTTTTAAAACGTTACTACTATTCTTCAAAAGTATGCCACAAAGGAAAAAAGAATCATTGTTCCTTTTTAGATGTTAAATAATTTTGTATTTTTTACTAAAATTTTACATTAACTTTCTTTATTAATTATTGTTCTGTTGGTAGTTAACAAAACGTGTGAAAAGGGGAATTTTTAAATTATTCATAAATATTATATGTATAGATTTTTTTTAGTGTAAGCATTACCTGAATTTTCGTATTGAGTAAAATACATCATGACTGATATAAACATATATCTAAAACATTTCTTCCCCAAAATATATTTTTCGTATTATTTTTTTTTTCAAATTTATGCTGTTATTTTTTAATTATTTATAGATGCTTATAAATAATTTATAAACACTAACTTTATTTCCCTTTACGAAGTTTTAGTTGGGGTATAATTGGCATACGAATTTTTTGAAGGATAAATTTCAAAAGAATCCATACTGATAATAAAATCCATACTGAAAATAATTTATAAACACTAACTTTATTTTCCTTTACGAAGTTTTAGTTGGGGTATAATTGGCATACGAATTTTTTGAAGGATAAATTTCAAAAGAATCCATACTGATATTTAAATGCGATTATTTTTTTTAATTTAACAAATGTCATGTATAGCATCTAGTTAAACATAACACAATGTTTAAACATCAACATCATTTTTCAAATAATCAATAACTGATTGTATACCATTTAATGAAAAACTAGAAAAGAATAAATAACATTTTTTTCTAATAATGACAAGACAATCTACAATATTAAGAGCTTATATTAAAAAAAAATATTATAAGTAGAACTGCAATAAATCTGCAGAATTTTCTAAAATAATCTTTTTTCATTTAACAAATATTTTCCTTTTATATTAAAATGATGTAAAAATTCATTGATAAAAAAAAAAAAAAAAAAAAAAAAAAATATATTCCTTTAAGAAATAGTAGAATATTCAAATGCACATTATTACGTATATCAGATTTCATATGTATTAGTAAAGTTGGAATGAATGTTTTTTTAAAAATATTAGTAGGTATAATTGCACATTATCTTTATAAAACCAGATAATAAATTTAATTGTTCATAAAGTTAAATGTATATTAAAATTTTAATTCTTAAAATGTCCGATAATCAAGCGCATGACTCTGATATTTTTCATTAAATGAATAATTTATTTAGTGATGATTGCATACTGAAGAGAAAAAAAATAAATATTAAATAAGTTATTTTAAAATTTTCAGATAGCATACGAAAGTACAAGTTATGTCAGAATTACGATAAAATATCTCATATCCCCTTTATAATTTACTTTACTCCAATGCACGCAACTTGAATTGAATGCCTTTTCATCAAAGCTTTTGTTTGTTTGTTTGTTTGTTTTAACAGAGCAAACTCTCAAATGATTTTCCAGTTCTTTGTACCAAGAAAGAAGATGTGATGTGAGCAGAATAAACAATTATCAAATGGATATACCGGGTGTTTTCACCAAAAGTTCTGCAAATTAAAAAACAAATAATTATTATTTAATATTTTTATTAAAGACACTTTTCAAGGGGATTTATTGCAGAGATAAATTAAATTTGAAACAATATAAACTAAATTAATAAAAATAAAATTTCTTAAATATTCCATATTAAGCTTAAAGAAATTAAGTTTTTACTGCTGTTCTCCTCATTCAGCCTTTTAATAGGATATACTGAAAAAACATTCTTGGTTTAAAAAAATATTTTAACAAATTTTGGGCGTAAGTGCTGAAAATTTTGTTTAAAAACTACAGTACAAAAAAAAAAAAAAAAAAAAACTTTGCACTTATTTTTGCCGTGAACTGCTTTAATATCACATGAAATACAAACTTATTGAATGAAAGTGCTTAAAATTTTGTAACGAAACTCCATAATTTGTAAAAAATAAAACTATCTATCGAGTGTTTTATTATCGTCTCGATTAAAAATGTATTGATTAAAAAAAAAAAAATTATACTCTCACAACATTTGTGCAAAATTACTTAAAATTTTGTTAAAATTTACAAAATTATTACATAAAATCTTGTTGCTTCATCGTAGTCTACGGCGCTGATTGATTTAACATATATATACCTTTGGAATAAAAAAATCACTTACATGTTCGTAAAACAAAAATGACCAACATCTTTTATTTAGAGATGGTATTATGTAATAATTTTTTATATTAATTTTTTATAGTAAAATGTTATATAACATCTTAATAAATTATATATAATAGAATCCTGATTAATGGGACACATCGGTTAAAGTCAGTTTGCCCCGATAAAGCGGATGCACCCATTATCAGAAGTAAAGTTGATGATGTTTTTCGGTTTGTTCTTGAAACTCTGTTCCAAATTAAACGGCTGCATCATTTTAACAGTGTCCCATATAACAGAAATCTACTGTTATGATTTACTGATTTAAAAAAAAATTATATATATAATTTGTTGATTTCAATAATATATATCTTGCAAAATTAGGTTGAAATTACTTAAAATTTTGTTAAAAAATACAAAATGTTTATTAAAAATCTCGTTGCATCATTAAGTTTTATAGCTTAACACTATTTCAAAAAGAAGTCTATCATCGTTTATGCATAATAAGTTCCAACCATACCATCTGTGTCTCACTCCCTCTTGAAAAGCGGCCGATGACAACTAAAATAGCTACAGTTACTCATTGTTTCCTATGGTGGGGGAGTCTCAATCATCTGTAATTCGATCCAAAACCTGCGGTAGCTTTGATTCCTCTGCCGCAGAAGTGGCGAAAATGTCCGCCGAGGTTTAATCCCCAGGTGTCCGTCGCCGCTTCGGCACGGTGGCCGACGGTTTCCCGTAATCTAATCAGTTGGTAATAGGAACAGAGCAGGGGTGGTAGTGCAGGGGTGTAAAATCTGAGAACAGAACATCTCTTGTAGGAAGTATGTACTGTTGCTGCAGTACACTGAGTTGAAATGTTTATAGGGTATATGGTAATGTGTAAGATATTTAAATAAAAGTTTTTATATTTATTTTGATAAAAGTGTAAAAATATTACTTATGCTGAAGAGTCTAAGATCTTATTTTATTTTTTAAATTGGATAATTGTTGAGTATAGTCATATTCTAACTTCACTTATATGTAAGGTTTTTAGCACTTTCATATAAAAATTTTAAACTCTTCTAACCTTATAAACTATTACCAGAACATTTGTTGTATAGAAGTTTTTCTGATAGATTTGATGGAATAGTTTACAAGGTATAAGATAAATGTAAATACATAGATTATACATAAGATATGGATTTTTAAACGACCATTTTATAACATTATCTTTAAACTGAATAATTAATTTTTTATTCTTTCTTAAAAACACCTTTTTGTAATATGTGAGGAGATTAGGCGTAGCTGTATTTTTTTGTTCTAAATCTAAACTATAATCTATCAAAATTACTAGATACAAACAAACACACAAATAAATAAAAATATAAATTTTGTTTTTCGTATATAATAATGTTTTTAATACACAATATATCTTTCAATAACTGTTATTTTATTTTATTTAATTCCAATAATATTGTGGTGTTAGAATTTATTTATGATTTATAAATTTTATCGAACATATCATTTAAGGGTAAAATATAATAATGACATTTTTTATTGTGAACTTAATTAATTAATTAAGAAAGTAAAGAGAAGATATTATGGAAAACATAATACCATAATTTATGACAAATGTTTTCACAATGATGCTTTCTAAATTAACAGTAACAATAAAGGGACAGCGTCTCCACATCAAAATTTCTAAAAAATAAATGGACTAATAAAATTGAAAATGTATAGCATAAATAAAAAGGGAAGAAGTTTAAAATAACTAAGGGAAATAAAAGGAATTATTTCAGAATTGTTGACTTTTGGATAATTTCAAGAAAATTGTTTAACATGAAACACTTAAAAAAATAAAAATAAAAATAAATGAGAGGGAAAGAGAGAGAGAAAATTTTATGAATGTGCCAGAAATGCGAATTAATAAAAAAAGATTAGTTTTTTGATTAGTTATATATTTTAATACTTTTTATTTCAATACTGGCATACGCTTTTACTTACATACTTATACATACTTGTATACAATAATTTACAAAACATACATCATACTTACAATATTTAAAATACTTACAATACACACACGAACGCTTTTACAACTATATGTAATAGCGATTACTTTGACATGAATGAAAAATCTTCCATAATCCTGATGCAACTGCAACTTAATAAATATCCATTTAAATCGTGAAATCTTTCCTAATCCTTAAAAAAATAATCAAATTATACTGACAATAAGCAGCCATGGAAATTACTTTACGCTCTATTAAAAGTTTATTATAGTTATTTAACGATTTTCAATTTTCATAGCGATGTATTATCTACTTTTCTAGATTTTTATATGCTTCATAGCTTATCTTATCTGATGTGTATCATATGGAAATATGAGACTGCTCGTAACGCTTTGCCAATTTTTTGAAATAGATACAGTACAGCTGTTGTTTTCCCGTTCTTATTTAAGATTCATATTACTTATTTATTTATTTATTAATATCTACACTTCCTTTTTTCATTGATAGACACTACTTTAATAAATAAAATACAAAAATAATTTCACAGGTTGATGTTGAAAAAATTGACATTGAGTCAGAAATCTATTTCATTTTAGCTAGAAAGTGTCATGCTTAAATTATCATCTAATTGTGCCCTATTAGATTTTGATCAAACAAAGTATATTAATTCAATACCAATTATAATATACATATATGTATATTATAATTGGTATTGAATTAATGTGATTGAATTAATGATATTGAATTAATGAACAAAACGAAAACCATGTTATCATTTTCCTATAGGAAAATGATAACATGGTTTTCGTTTTGTTTTCAAAAATTTTAATCATATAGACATTCGATTAACCAGCGATTTTTGTAATTTGTGATTCGTGTAGCCATATCAGTGATGAATAACAAAGAAAATAACAAATGATAGGGTCACTGCAAATGCGTTGAATAAGGAAAAAGGGGATTTGATAATATAATAATAATAATAATAATAATAATGAAATAAATATATACGATAATCGGCATATAAATAAAAGCAGTTGATCCTAATAGACAGCGTCGTGCTTTATATTTTGTTTTATGGATTGATTTCGTTAAAATGCTTTTTTTTTTTTTTTAAGTTGCACTCTTTTTTTTTTTTTTTTTCTTTTTGTACAATTTCGTTTTCTTTCCTTTTATCTTTACAAAAATCAATATGCTCACTGAACGGGCTGGTTGTTACTTATAGCAAATTAACACCTTGTAATAATATACTAATTTTAATTGTTACTTTTCTGGTTTTTTTTTTTTTTTTTTCAAGAAAAGATTGCTTTTTATTTTTAAGTAAATCGGAAAAATCCGAAAGACTATAAGGAATTAAATTTCCTAATTTAAATAATTTAGTTTCATATTTTACGTAAGTATACTCATTGCTTTTAATCGCAAAAAGTCCTGTCATTAAGGGTGTATTCGAAAAAATATTTTTCCACCCTCAACAGCTTGAAATTTTCTGAGACATTTTCAGACTCATTTTTAAAAGTAAAAACATGAAACTTGCTGGAGTGATTTTTGAAGAGTTGTATAAGGTGCCGTGTGATTTCATTTTTCGCTCAATTAATTAGAATTTGATTTTTAAGCAATTATTTTCTCAGTATGACCATCTTTTTCATCCCCAGATCTCCCGCTTCCGGAAATTTCGGTTCAAAACGCCGATTTTGACAGCATTTTTTATAATATTTTCTGCATTTATCAAAAAATCGAGAAACACGGCACATTATGTAGTTTCTAAATAAGGGAATTTCTTAGTTTGATGCGTTTGAGAGCAAAAATGAATTTAAAAATGAATCAGAAAATAAGCAGTTTGGATCGGAATACACCCTTAAAAGACTTCCTCCCTCGATCATGGAAATAAACCCTATTTCAGCGATTATTGAGTTGTGAAACATGGAAGATTCTTACTCAGTCTCTATATTTTTCTCATTTGTTGAAAAAAAAAAAAGTGGTTATTGCATGTCGAAATTTATTTTAAATACATGTGCGTAATCCTACGAGTACGGAAAAAATGTATATGCAAGGATGACACATTCACAATAAGATAATTTTTTAAAGTATTTATTTATCTTAACTACTTTGACATACAAATAAAATCTTATAATAATAATAATTAGGTTGTTAAAAATGTCATAAAAAATAGCATTTCTAAATTAGAGAAGCAAAACAAAATTCAATTACATTGCACTCACTTGTGGAATTACATTTTATTGAATTTTTAAACGAGGTGGTCATGCAAACAGAGATTTCTGGCATTGTTGATTCGGGTAAAGATGAGACAGGGTACCCAAATGATCTGCTTTTTGAGTATCAATATTTTCTACGAAAAATTTTCTTGGCATGTTTCTACAGCATTTGCAATAGATATAACCAATAATAATAGTTGCAATAAAAAAGTTGTTTTCAACAAAACGTATTTGAAAACGTAATTCTATAATAATAATAATAATAATAATAATAATAATAATTATTATTATTATTAATTATTATTATTATTATTAATTATTATTATTATTTATTATTATTATTATTATTATATATATTATTATTAAGCGGATCGTTTGGAAGCCCTGGAAATATTATTTTAGCTTTATGGACACGAGTTTAACTCAAAAACAAACTCCCTTGAGTTGTCACTGCGACAGTGTCTTTATAAGAGCACTCATGAACATAATATATAATCTGTAGTCACTGGCGCATCAAAGAGGGGGGAGGGGGAATTCGGGGTTAAGACCCCTCTTAGAGCATTTAAAAGACTCTTACAAAAGATGCATACAAAACCAGTTGTGTTAAGATAAAAATATAATGCGTAAAAACCAAAGTAAAGAAAAACATAAAAAACTTACAATTTTTAACATTCAACTGTTTCAAGGCTTCATAATAGAAGGCTCTATCTGAACACAAAATTAATTAACGAAAAAAGTTAGGAGCAATAACAGCAAAGTGGTATGTTACTGTTACTGCTCCTCCCCCCCCCCCTTTCTTTTCTTCTTCTTCTTCTCTGTTTCCTGAAAATTAAAGGAGATGCACTTTTATGAAAATTTTTAACACATGAATACTAAATTTATTAGGGTTATTTGTACTTTGCATTCCGTTGGTTTTCGTGTGTCATTCATATATTTCCTAAACACTAGGGGAGGTAGGGGAGGTATGATACACTTTTTTTTTTACTAATTTTTTACAACCCTTAGAAACCTATTTTTTAAAAAAATTTCGTGTTTTCTTATAAGGTGACCTTTTATTCATTTATTAAAAATATTGTGAATTTAAAAAATAATCATTCAAATAATATATTCCAATTATTGTGAATGGTTACTACTGTATCAAATCTCCCCATTGCTGGGGAGGATTGATACACTAGCAAGGGAGGTTTGATACATTTTTATGTAAACTGAAAAAAAAAAAAAATGCAGACAATTCAATTTATGTGTCATACAATTTTTTATGATAAATCTTGAAATATTTAAGTAAAATTTAAAAAGAAATGACATTGACATATTTTTGTTTCAGAAATGTTTTTTACAAAAATATTTAAACAATTGCTATTATTTAAACACACTTTTTAGAAAATAAATAATGAAAAAAAAAATCCTAGAGATCTTGCTATGCAAGAAAAAATGAAGTGAACAATGCTGATTTGCAAACAATTTAACATAAATTTAGCACATTTAAGATTTCTTTAACCCTTTCAGGTCATAGCATTTTCAATGCTAAAGTGTTGAATAAATGAATGGAACCGGAGTTTACCAACAAATTTAATTGGGAATAAGAAAAGGGCTATATTTGACTTTCATATTAAATGAAAAATATTTTGCAAAATGCTGGTGCCAATGTGGCGTTTGGGAATTAAAATTAAGTGGTTTCATAAACATATTACCACCCCTGAAATGGTTAGAAGAAAAACTAATAACTCTATCATTTTGGTAAGTAAAATCGGGTGGATTTAATGTTTTTTTTTTTAAATTTGCCCTTTGTCAATTATAGAAACATCTTGCTTTTAAGGCCATTTAAACTTTTTCCCTTCTACATGACGAGCAAAACGAACTAACTATATCATCGCACTGCTTTTGTATGTAACCACATAATGCCTATGAATATTCTCTTGGTTCTTCCTTACCAATTTCAGTAGCTCTTGCTGTAAAACAATAATGAATATTACAGTCCTATATTAGTTTACAACTTTAAAAAACTATTAAATTTCAAATATACCCCCCAGCACTAATGTATCATTTCTCCCTATCATGCTTTATTGGATTTTCAATCACTTTGTATAAACGCAGTCGCAAAATGCCAATCTGCTTTCTGGTAAAACTCACCCTAACAATGTGCGTTACAAATAAAAAAAAATCACAAGATATTATCTTCACAATAATAAGAGTTATGAAAGGAAATCAATATTTAAAAAAATTTACATTGACATTCCAAAAGTCTTCAAAATTAAAAGAAAAAAAACGTTGTCAGTTCTTCCCTGCTAAGTCCAGCTAATGATGACCTCTGCTAATACAAGAAGACTTTACATCTGTTACAATGGCTGTTAATGCCATTTGTTGAGAAAAATTGTCAATGTATCAAACCTCCCCTACCTCCCCTACTTTATGGACATGCAACACAACCAAACTTTTCATTTTATGAGTAACAATAATTCAAACCCGCTGCCAGTTGAACCTCTGTGTTAGCATCTATCTTTATGATAAAATTATCTCAAAATAAATTTTCAATAGCAGGTAAATTAATGCATGTATAATTTGAAACAAAACCTTGAAAATTGAACCAATAATATTTTCTGTGATATTTGTTACGCATATAACATATTCACATGCAAGATCCTTCAAAACAACGTGTTTTTCTAAATGAAGAGCAATGACCTTTTCAGCATCATTCTTTGCTTTGTATAATGTAATGATTTAATTAAAGGGGAGGTTGTGATAAACTAAAGGTGAGTGACCCCAGCTTTCGGGGGTAGAGATAAATGCTGGAAAAGAAGAAAGTTCTGATATGGAATGTCTGATTAAACACCACCAAAAGGATGCAAAACAAAAAGCTGTCGAGTATTTCGTAATTCTTTCATCTTATTTGATTTGCTTATCATCAACATTACGGAAAGAAATGACTAATGAATTCAGGCAAGATTAAGATTGAATGTTTTTTCCCAATGAAAATGTGTTTAATATTTGATATCTAAAAATGATAAAATATTTTTAGTAACTTTTTCGTAAGAGGAGTATTTCTATAATTACGTGGGACTTATAATATAAGTGTGTGTGTGTGGGGGGGGGGGGGGGACGTTGTGGAATTCCATGGCAGGAGGGGGAATTTTTTATTATGTGGGGGAGTTGCATTTTGGTCACCAGAACGACCAATATAATTATTTATCCCCATTTATATGTATTTATTTAAGCTTAAAATATGCACATACATAATATATGAAATAAATTCCTGAATATGTTTTAGGCGTTAGCTCTGTAATAAATACACAAATCCATGCATTTGAAACGTTATGAGAAGAAAAATAAATATAATGTTAAAAGACACTTATTTAAACTGAAAATATCAAATTATCGTCATTGCAATACATTTTGATGATCTTAATCTATGTTTTGACTTACAAATAAATTAAGCAATAAGTATCTTTATATATGACATTTGATTCATTTTAAAATAAATAAGATATAATTTGTATTTACCTATTATTTAGCTCTTTTAGATTTAGCCTAATAAATTTATGGAAACATTACATTTTCTAAAATATGTAAACAAATAGCATCGACATAATTATGTTTGCAGCGAAGCCTCATTTTCAGTAGAATAGTATGCATTGATTTTTTCATTCAATAAAAGAAAAAATTAGTCCCTAAATCCCCCCTCCCACTTACAAAAAATAAATGCCAAAATAGTTTAAGAACTTTAAAATATTTTAAACTTTTATTTACATGAAATATGAAGGCCACATACGTGGATAATAGTACTAACTCATAATGAATGCTATATCTAAAGTAATTAGAGAGTAAAATTTGAGAAAATGTCTATTTTATTTTAAATCAATTGATAAATTCATAATTTTAAAGCAAAATGCTTTAATAATATGTAGTTTCATTTTCTTATTCAGTTTGTTTTATTCCCTTTTGTTTCTCTTTTTTCTATATCTTCTTTGACTTTGAGTGCATAAGACCTAACAAAAAACAAAAAAATAAATAAATAAAAGTAAGCAATCAATGAAAATGATAATATTCAAATTTATGTCTCTCAAAGAATCTCAGAGACGGATTTGTTTATATAAATACGAAAGTGTATTTCATTGTCATTCCTCACACGGATTTTATTTTTAAAAACATTGTCGAAAAACTCGTCTATATATATTAAATTATTCCTCATTTTTTAACAAATAATTTTCGTACTCCTAGAAAACAGGTTTTATCCGTGAATTATTCCCGAATGTCAAAAAAGAGGGAGAAATTCCGTTCACTCCTAGCACGCATGCGTATTGGCTCTATTAATGTTAAAATTCGAATTAATTTTAAAAACGAAAAACCAAAAATTCGATAAATTAAGATTTATAATTTAGTTAAAAATAAATAAAAATTAAAAAAAAACTAAACTAACAAGAAAGAAAAGAAACGTTTTCGAATTTAAAAATAAATAACTATTAATTTTCTCATTCATTTAAAAGTATTCACAATTTATTTCTAAAAGTTATAAAAAATATTCGTATTTAAAATATATTTTAAATGAACACATTTAAAACATATTTTAAATGAAAACATTTAAAACAGATAAATGAAAATGTTAAATGAAAAAAAAAATCGATTTTACTCAAAATTAATAAATAAATAAACTATCTCGTATAAAAATATATTACTCATATTTTACATCCAGCAATCGACATAAAAACATTTATCATTCATATTTCTATCCTATTTTAAAACTAAAGTATTAAAACCTCAGCCACAATCTTACTCAAGACGAAATTTTCCCAAAATTAACTTCAAAATTCAAAACTTTTTAAAGAAATGAATCAAGTCACACCCGTCTGAGGCAAACCTATTTACTTCAAACTGTTTTATTACTGTACAACTGTAACCGAGTGGTTAGAGTAGTGGTCTCGAAACACTAAGGTACCTGGTTCAACTCCAAGGGCAGCAATTTTTATTTTATCCCCATTTTCTTCAATTGACGTGTATTATTTTACCTCCTGTAACGGAGATAAAAAGAAACGGATATTCGTCTATTAACGGAAAAATCCTGGTAGCACTGCTGCCAGGAAGATTTCCGTGAATTGAAGAAACATTTCTGAGAATGAAGAGTGAAAAGGAAGAAAATGTATTTTTCAAAAGAATATGAGTATCCAAAAACTTATCCATATTAACTTAACCCTTTATGTACTGAAATGTGAATTCATGAAAATTTTATCTTCTAAAGCATTTTTCGTGAATTGTTTAAACTGATTTCATGAAAATTAATAAATTTTAGAAGGATTTTAGAAGAACTGAAGGATTTAGAAGGATTCACTAAATTTGAATTGATAGGGATTTTGTGCACTATTGATAACCCCCACTCAAATCTTTTATTTGAAATGTTTTTCTTTGTATTTTGTGGAATTAGGAAATTTACCAATAGAATGTTCCTACAATAGAAATATTTCCGAATTAAAAAATTCCCCAACGCCACGAAAGCTGAAAAGATGCAAAGGCAAAAGAAATCATCCTTTTAAAAATATTTTTGTTTTGTGCAACCCATAATGCTTTTTGAATAAGATAAAGTAAATGTATCTATAACTCATTCCAAACTGTATTACAACTAATCAAATGTATTAAGTGAATTTTATAACAAGTTATTTTAATAGTACTTATAAGTACCGTCAGTAGATAAAAGGTTAATATCTATGTCTACTTACTGATGACACTCTTTAGTGTAATGCAAAACTCTCAGTATTTTTTTTTTTACTTTTTTCTAAAATAAAAAGATATCCTCTTTGAATCTGCCATTTCAACCTCTGTTTTCAAGTGTCCAGCGTCTTTTACAAGCAGTGCTTTGTCGGTGGCTGTCATTAAAGAAGACTCCAAAATTCTGCTTTCTTTTTCAGCGTTTTTTTCCGAGAGAACGGGGGGAAAAAAATGAAACCAACTCTCGAGATGTGGGACATTTAATATCCGCACGCGCTTCCACGAGGTACACAGATCTACGTCTTATTAGAGAGAATAAAAGACAGTATGGTCTCATCCGAAAACCAGGATATATATCTAGCTTGCAACTAACTCTTCATCTCCAAGGAATGGAAGAAAAAAGAAGCCTTGATTGAAGTGTGTTTCGGTAGAGAGACACGATATTAAAAAGCGGTCGTTATGTAAGATATGTTTTTATGCTCGTTTATTTTCGAGTAGTAGTTATTTAGGGATGATGAGTAATTACGGAAGGTTTTATGTGTCCATCAACAGATACAGATTTAGAAAATATGGCTTTTAAAACGGGCACTGTTTTCGCCATGAGGACGCAAGTTTCGGAACTTCTTTGGTACTTTTCGGTTAGCCATTTGCCAGTGTTATATATACATATATATGTATTTTGACATGTATATGTATAAATATATATACTACATATATGTGGATATATAGGTATATATGTGATATATACAAAATATGTATATATGTATATATGCACTGCAAATCTTAATACACTTTTCAGAACACTTTTTAGAACACTTATTTTGTCACCTTTTTTAGAATACTTCAAAGAACATTAATTTGTTTAGCACACTTTCTAGAACACTTTTGGGAACGCGTTATTTCACAAATGCACCCAAATGTATTCTCAATCTGTTTTCAAATATGTTCCCAAGTTTAGATTTAAGAAATATCCTGAGCAGAACACTTTCGGTATACTTTCGGTACACATTCGGAACACTTTCTTTATAGCGGAGCTTATTCGGAACACATTTCAATACATATTAAGGTAACTTGAACACTTTTTTTTTTAAATCAAAGTGTTTCAAGTGTGTTCTGAATGTGTGCTTGGAATTTGCAATGTATATATGTGTATTATACATATATATGTATGCATATATAACACTGGCGCCCGAAAAGTACCCTTTTTTCATTACTTAACTTATTGAATATTCAAAAGCATGTATTGAAAGTTTCATCAATTACGTCTCAATAATGACATCAGTATAACAATATTCACAATATTAATTCAAGCCACTGAAGTCTAATATGTTTTAAAACATTAGCATCCGATGAATCAAATCTGGATCCTTAAAATTGTAGGTGATGATCGTTTTTCGAGAAATTTTCATTTTAGACAAAAAGTATGGATTCGATTATATTTTATATTATTACTTTTTTCAAACATATGAATGTTGTGATAAGCTTTTTCACCACCTTCTTGGTCTATAGGAGTGGATTTGACACGTCCACCTCCTAGAAAAAGGCGAGCTGATGTGTTTTAGGTGTCACGCTATTATTATTTTTTTTTTTAAATATTCATTTTGGGTATCTCAATCGCCTCAGTATTAAGTTAAAAAGTAACATTATAGCTGCTTTCATAACTTTAGACAGTTCTAAAGAAGCAAATTAGCTATGCTGTAATAAGTGAAGTTTCAAATTCTTAGTTTTAAGGCTGTCCAAATCCAAACTGGCTACTTTTTGATAAATTTATTAATTTATTTTTGTTTGCAAACACATCCATTTGGCAGAAGAAACTATATAACTGAACAGTTTTTTTTATTTTTCGATAAAGGCAGAAGATTTTTCAGTAAATGCTCTCAAAATTAGCGTTTTGAATCGAATTTCCAGACGCGAAACCGCAGTAAAGAAAAAAAAGCTGTCATCATGAAACAACAATCGTTTATAACTCAAGATGTAATTCCTTTATCGAAAAAAAAAATAGTTTTTAAATAACTTTAATAAACATGCTTACCAGTGTCATGTTTTGATATTTGAAAATGAATATCTAAATGTGTCAGAAAATTCGGGCTATTGAGTCGGGGAGGGGGGAGGGGTGGAGGATATATATATTTTTTTAAACCGCGCTAAGAGATCTTATAAAAATGTACGTACGTAAAATATGTATTCTGATAATAAGTAAAATAAGCATTCTTATAAACAAATAATTGCGCACACACATGAGAGGCATTGTTTGTTTAAATCTTAAAGGCAGAGTTTTAGAGGTTTATATAATGTGAAACCATATTAATTATATTTTTCTGTAATCGTGTTTAAGTGTAGAATTGAAAATTCAAAAATTTTAAGTATTTGACATCATCTATGTCCATAAAGGAAAATGGTCTCATTTTTTCTCCCCAACGCAGCAACGCGAAACTTTCTGATTTATTTTTAAGTGTAAAAGCATCACACTTGCAGGCATGATTATTGAAGTGATCGGTCATCGAAGTGTTTTGTTTTTCAATAAAGGAATTACATCTTGTTACGATTGTAGTTTTATGCTGTGTGATTGTGTTATACGATTGTAGTTTTATGATTACAGCTTTTCCCTCTCTCGCGTCCTGATATATGGTTCAAAATGCCAACTTTGACAGCATTTTTGAAAAATCTTCTGCCTTTACCGGAAAACGGAAACCGATTCGATTACATATTCTGAATAAGAACGCCTGCTAATTTCATGCTTTTCAGATCAAAAAATGAAAAATGTGTCAGAAACTATCGAAATTGGATTTGAAAACAGCCTTTACTTATTTTCTGAATAAGAACGCCTGCTAATTTCATGCTTTTCAGATCAAAAAATGAAAAATGTGTCAGAAACTATCGAAATTGGATTTGAAAACAGCCTTTACTTATTTTAATCAATATTGAAATCTGAAGATGGAAAAGTTTGCCTGTCAGGCAAAGAATTGAAAGAAAAGAAATATATAACTAACGATGTACAAATAATTTCCTTCATCGCGTATCAAACAGAAGATAATATAAAAGTCTTTCAGCGATAAGTCTTGTATTTTTAAGAAAGTTTCTTTGCATTTTCCAAAGCGAGTTCAGCAAACAGTTACATCTTATCATCTTATCCCCAATAGTTTGTCGAAAATATGTCTCCAAAAGAGTCTGCGACCTTTGAAATTGTCATACCAACCCCTTGTCGGTCAAATAGAAGGTCGGAGTTCATCCTTTCTGGGTGTATGTTCAGCCATTTTTGTTGACGCGTCGAACGC
This sequence comes from Maratus speciosus, assembly GCA_963932465.1. Lineage (NCBI taxonomy): Eukaryota > Metazoa > Arthropoda > Arachnida > Araneae > Salticidae > Maratus > Maratus speciosus. The sequence continues at coordinate 609,621,818 of OZ010790.1, forward strand.
TGACCCTGGATGGAGGATAAACAAGTCTTCAGATAGTTTAGGAACCCCCTGTAGGTATACCACCCCCGCTGACCGGAAAAGAGGCAGCACAAAAAGTACTGTTCAAATTTCAAGAGTCTGTTTAAACAAATAGGTTGTATATTATAGCTATCTTCGGAGATAATTTTTGGAGTTTGATAGAATGATGTGGAGATGAACATACAGTTTGACAGAAGGATATGGGATGAAATGAAGGATATATATACAGAGGGAAGAATTGAGAGATAAGGTGCTAGTTAAACAGTTTTCGAAGGGGAAAATACTATGGAATAGGTCACTCATTTTCTTATTTGTATTTACCGAATACATTGTAAGCATAAGAATATTATCTGATATTTAATAGGATTTGAACGGCAGAAATTCTTTTTTAACTATATCAAACAATCTCTGAGTTTTTAGCATATGAAACATATAAATGGGAGCATTAGATTTTATGATAGTTAAAAGATCTAGAAAGAAAAAAAAAATGGGTTAATTATCAAATAATTTCTTCGTTTTTAGATCTTTTAGTCGTTATATAGAGAATTAAGAGGTAATAAAAAAAAAGAAAGAAAGGAAATTCTCTTTGATTACATTGGTGCACCCACGGGAGAAGCTAAGGGGGCTGCAGCCCCTCCCAGACACCGAGACTAGACTAGATATTTAAATTTTTAAAAAATTATGAAAGAATGTTATTCTTTTTTTATGTCCTTAAAAAAATCAGAATTTTTGAAAAAATATTGATTTTGCCACACAGTTTTTTCTCTTTTATAAATTTTATTATGAAATTCTAAGTATTATAAAATATCCTAAATATTAGCACGTTTAAAATTTACTAATTAAAATTTTAAGACCCCGTGCAACCTCTTGCTCTCTGTAACCTTTACAATATTTTGATAATTTAATAATAAATTTTTAAATCGTTTGACTGCAAACACACTTTAAAATTATCCAAATACGGAAAAACACTAAAAAATCGCAAAAACTAAGATATATTTTAGTACAGTATTTCATTATTAAACTAAACATGCTAAAAGCATTCAGAATTAGCCCCACAAAAACTTTTCAAAGCTTTCTCTGGCTTCTCTGACAGTTTACGGCTCTGCTCAAGTTAGCAAAAAAAAAAAAAAAAAAAAAAAATGTAAGTCAGGACTCAATCCGGCACGTCCCATCGAGTCAAATGAAAGAAAATTAGATAGAGCTCGGCCACGCACCGGGCCAGATCTGGGGATATGTAGACCTCTAAAATAGGGAGCCCCTCCAAAGCATAATCTTGGACGTGCCACTGCTTGGTTACCAGATGATCTGTCAACTTTTAAAACTTAACAATTAACAATAACTACAATTAATTTGAAATTCAATTTTCAATAATGCGTATTTTGAATGTTCACTTGATGGTTCTTTTACGAATCATTGGACAACCTAATTAGCAAGTTTCATTAATTAGTTCACTGAGAAAAAAGCACTCTTCTTTCGTTTTAGTCATTATTTATGCACCAAAATTTATATAACATACGCAATTTCAATTCAGTGGCTGTTACTATATTTGTTTAATATCGATTTCGCAAAATTATGGTACATAAAGGTGTAGCAGATGTTAGCAAGTTATTATTTTTTTTTATTTCTCTAGAAATCACGCATTGCAGTTTTGTTACACAACAAATTCACAATAGAACATGTTTGGAAGAATAAAACTTTTCTATTTGGTGTCATGACACTTAACAACTATTAGGATTTTTCCTTTTTCCGCCTCTTCTAATTCGTTTTTATGCACTCAATCGCCTTTAGACGACGATGGCCTACAAATGTGTGGTTCGCTTCATGTACTATCTTTGGACAGGGACTTGTCAGCGAGTATAAAACGCTTCCCTTTGTTCTTGACGCGTGAGTCAAGAAAAATGCATCACAAAGAACAAATTGTGCTCGAAGACACTGTACAGCGGTAGGATGGCACACGGCGCCTCACAGCAGACATCCTTCTCTTCTGGATCTTGCTCTTCTTGGATATAAAACAGCATTTATGAGTGTCATGAGATGGAATTCATCATTGTATCATGGGACAAAAAAAAATCTATCTGTCCGCTTTGTCACTGATGCAACAAAATCTGCACTGGCTTTCAGTAACTTAAATTGAAACTTGAATACAACGGATAATGTCCATGTGTTTTAACTTAAAAATCTCTTTGAACTTAAAAATGCTCCTAAAGAAGAAGCATTTGAAGTTTAACTCCTGCAGATAATATTGAATATCTTACTATAATGTTTAAAATATAAACTGCATGCTATTTGGTGGATATCGACTCAATTTTAAACGCTGAAACATGCACTTGCTGGCGAATTGGAGATATTTGGAATCGAATGGATGTTTTTCATTTTTTAATAAATGGATTACTTATAAAGTTATAAGCGATTGTTGACACGTGACGACCGTTTTTTTTTCTCCGTTCCGGTACTGTCGCGTTCGGAAATGTCGATCAAAACGCTTGTTTTGACAGCTTTGACAGTATTTTCTGAAAGATTTTCTTCCTTTACCAAAAAACTGGAAACCACCATTCGATTACATAGTTTTGGAATAAGCACGCTTGCAAATTTCATGCGTTTCAGAACAAAAATACATTCAGAAACGTGTCGGAAAATAATTCCTTTGGATTCCAGAACAGTCTTAAACATACTTATTTTTGTACTTTAAGCCTAGCATTCTTATTTTGTTAACACCAAGACGCTTTTTCACATATCTCTTGCTAGATCTATATTTTTGCTATATTCTATATTTTGAGATGTAAATTTCTAACTGGGCGAAAAATGCCCACACCAGGATTCGAACCAGGGAACTCTTGGCTGAAGCCGCTTATGCTCTACCATCTGAGCTATCCCGGACGCATCTGTTGGATCTCATTCACCCAGCTAACCTTATTGATTATAGCATCTGATCTGATATCTGAATCAGCACAACAGAATAAATCGCAGGTAGTGAAACTCCATAAAACGCTGGATACGTAAATTACACTAGATTAATTTGAACACAATTATTTGTGTTTTTTACACAATTATTAATTGTGTTAAAATTAATCTAGAGTTATTGCGTATCCAGCGTTTTCTGGAGTTCTATTACCTGCGATTGTTAGCTGGATGAATTAGATCCATCAAATTCGTCTAGGGTAGCTCAGATGGTAGAGAATTGGCGGCTTCAGCCAACAGATCTCTGGTTCGAATCATGGTTTAGACATTTTTCGCCCAGTTGGAAATTTACATCTCATATGATTTTTTTTATTAATTGTGTTAAAATGAAACTAGTATATTCTATATATTCTTGAATTATTCTTCAAAAATACTTGTATTTGAATAATAAAACTATATATAACTATATATAAATATGAAAGCGATGCTTTTGCTAACATAATTTTATTTATTTGATTTTCCTAAATAGCGCAAGCTAAATATAAGCGAACCATATACCAAGTAAAAGTCGTTTATCTTTCTTTACTTGCATCTTAATTAGTTTTTCTTTCCTTCCATCCCTCTGTCATTCAAAACATTTTAATAAGTAAAAATAAATAAATAATCTCGGATCTCGAAATTAAACGACTTCTGACAAAATCGGAAATTTTTGACTCATTTTTGCATTTTTTGATGTGCCGCTTTAGCTTCGGTCATCTGCGACTGAAGAACTCTTAATTTCTTCCACTTTTTTTTTTGTTTCTTTTCATTTCGCCGTTGCCATATTTTTTTGTTTAATATATTTGTCTGGAGTTATATTCTAATCGTGGAGGAAAAGTCATTTTTAACACTACCCCATCTGGAGTTGAGATTAAAATGTTCCTTGATAGTGGTGTAAGTCAGATGGCTGCGCAGTTGCAATTCTTTAATGTACTGCTCTTCTTTTATATTTTTTTTTTTCATTTTTTGACATTTATCAAATAATAATAAAAAAGGAATATATTTTAATTTGAAAATTTGTCAACACTCCAGTAATAATGTTTGTGAGATTTTTAGAATAGGAAATGAGATTCATTTCGCAATTAATGGAAAATATTTTCCAAAAAGTTTAATTCTTTAATGTTCCACTTTCATTGATTTCTTTACAAAAGACAATTTTAAGTAAGTTATATATTATTTAAATGATAGTAATCCATACATTTAAATGATAAGGTTCTCAAAATATTTATTAATAATATTTATTATGTTAAACTGCTAAAAATATGAATGTTTATTTATTTATTTATTAACCATTTGAAAAAATGGTTATTGTCCTCGTCAGGGTAGGAAATCAAAGACATATCTGTAGCTTTTTATTGGTTGAATCCGCATTTTATTCGTTTTCTGATGGGTCTATACAGTAATCTGTTTTTTCCCTTTACTTTCAATAGAGATGGATGCTTCTGTTGCCACTATGACATAAAAGTAATAAAAAGTACAAAAAAAAAAAAAAAAAAAAAAAAAAAAAAAAAAAAAAAAAACCTCAGAAACAAATTGAGATATAGCTTTCAAACAAATTGCATTTAAAAGTACATTTTTTTTCTCTATACGACGGTGTAAAAAGTGATATTGTGGGATGTTTAGAAGTTTAAGAATGAGATTTCATTTAAAATGGGTCGTCAGATTTCTTGGAAATCTGACGATGGAAAAGCCTTTTCCCGAACAGCCAATGAAATGCTTGGCTGAAGGAAATCTGACGAGTCACAGGCGATTTCTGTCGCTTGCAATTTTTACGTGTCATAACACTATTAATGTTTAATTCATGGCGTACGTAATGTAGGATCAACTCCGTGCGATTTTTTTATGTCTTAAATTTTAGTCTTTGAAAAAAATCATTATCCAAATGGTCGTTATAATTTGTTAAATTGCTTTTTTTTTTATGATCATTTCAAATTAATTATATCTTAAATATATTTTGACATATTCATTTTAGATTTGAAAATTTTGAGAAAATACGTCGTTTATCTGAAACTCGCAGCGGTTTTAGAATTAATGACTCATTTTGTAGATATTATTTAAAAATATATACATATTGTTCTATTCCTTTTTTCTATGAATTTGTTTGTCAGTTTTTATTGTAATCAGAATATGCGGATATACGAAATCCGGATGTTTCAGAATTAAATTTTAATGTAAAAAATTATCTTTAAAAATAAAAATTTTTATATAGTTATACTATTTACAATTCTCCAATAAAAGCCTTTATAATTAATTTTCTTTTCGTTATTAATGTTATTTTTGATTTATTTTGATAAATATATACTGATTATATGCTTATATGCCAGGTTTATGATTATATGCTTATATACTGATTATATTCCAACTAAATGTATGTTTATTTAGTTATATAACAATGACTCTTATTAGGAGAAAACATTTTCTTTCTTGTTTATTTGGAAAATATTGATGGGTTTTTTTTCGGGGGAGGGGACGGGAAGGGGGGAGGAAAATGAAATTGCTTTTTTTTTTCCTTTTTGTTATGCGAGGTGGAATTTATATCAAAAATGTTTTTTATTGTAAGCCCAACAAGTTACTACTATAACAACTGTAAGTTTTTAACTAGATACGTCTAATGCATCTTAAGTTATTGTAACGATTTTCGCTTTGCAGTAACTTCAGTTCAATACCCTTATTTTAAAAGTATTCATTATATTTTTTTACCTAAAGAATTTATTTTAAATCCCCTTAAGGAATTGAAATACTGAGAAAAATTACGATATGCTTCAGTTTTTGTTTATCTCTCTTTGTTATGGGCTTTTATAGACATTATTCTAATTAAATTTTTGTCATATGTCTACATTGCATAAAAGAAGTTACTGCCCGAATTTTTCATTTTACTCATGTGCATATTATTATAAAAATTTCAAGAATTTGAAATGATTTCTGTTTAACGAATTTTCTTCATAACGAAGTGTTTGAGTGTAACAACGAGACTTCGTTAAATAGAAGTTTCACTGTACGCCTAATTGTTACGATTTTGGTAATACACTAGACTCCCTCAAATCCGCAACCCTAAAATTCACAAACGCCTAAAATCCACACATCATCGCTGATGTAAACAATGGCACTTTCAGTTCAGATATAAGGCAAAATTTCCCACAGAATATTTCAGTTTGTATCATTTTGTATGTATTTTAATATAACTCGATAATATGACTGAATTCGTGGTTTTCCACAAAAAAAGTATAAATTTATTTCTGAAAAAAAAAAATCAAGATATTGCTGATATCACAAGTAATTACAATCTTTTTACCAAATATATTTATGTATTAATCAAACTTTTTTGGTTAATAAGACTGGCTAAACCTGAAATAAAACTTCCTTAATTTGTGATTTTGATGTGAATTAATAGGGTACATTTATGAAAAAGTTTCGTTGAATAATTCAAGGAAAATATATCTTAGCTTTATTATGCCCATTTATTTATACATTATTAATTATTTACTTGACCTTTATTTTTAATAATTTAATCATTAAAAAATTATCTTACTTTTTATCATTTATTACTTTACTTAATTATTTTAATATTTTACTATATTACAAGCATTCATTATAATTTTAATGCATTATTACATTCAAATTACTGTTTAACACTAAAACTACCGCAAGGGGTCAAATGGCCTTTTTTTTTTAATTTCTCACACTAAAACATTACGAAATTTCTTTATATTTCAGGACTTTTATTAAAATGTATGATTATATTATTCCTTAAAATGCCTCATCTCGGAACAACTTTTTTTGCCTATAAAAAATATTTTAGTCTTAACTACCGCAAGGGTCATTTGACCATTGAATAAATTTATGTTAAATCATAAAGGTATAAATGTTTTATTTTGTGACAACATTAGTAACTTGCTTATTTTTGCTATTACATCATTTATTCTACTGTATTACATCTTATTTGTTAACCCTTTCAAGGGCAAAGCATTTTCAATACTAAAGTGTTGAAGTAAATAATTCGCACCGGAATTGACCCACAAATTTATTTTGTAAATATGAAAAAGGCTATATTTCACATACATATTAAATGGAAAATATTTTCCCAAAATTCTGCTGCTATCGTGGCGTTTGAGAATTAAAATTAAGTGGTTTCATAAACATACCACCACCCCTGAAAGGGTTAATATGTTATGGTGCAATTAGAAATTGACTTTACTCCGAGTGAGATTCTAGTTTGAAAATTTCAGGTTATATCGGGAACGAAATAATCTAGTACAAATTAATAAACAAATTTGCACAATATTCGTTTATTAAATTTTCGAATTTCTTCAAATAATTGTTTTCTTATTTTTTTTTTTTTTCGTGATTATAATTTGTTTTTACTTTAATAAATAATTTGTAATAATTATTTGAAAAAAAAAATGTTTTATTCATACACCGAAGTGTATATTTTTCGCAAGACATCGTAAAATAGATAACTTTTTATATAGGGGTTATTTTGACCTCTTCCGATAGGAATAGGTTAAAAAAAAATATTGGTACATTTAGTGTTTAGTAAACAAAGCAATGACCAAAAATCCACAAAATTCTGAAATCTGCACAACCTCTGATCCCAAGCTGTGCGGATTTGAGGGAGTCCACTGTAATAGAAACTTCAATCTGATACCTTTATGCTATTAAAAATAAAATGAGACTCAGATCACTTTTCCCCAAAACAACTGACAAAAATTTTGAATTGCTTAATTTTCTCTTTGGAGCCATTTCTTGATTAAAACTCCAAGAAAATGACACCTCCTTATGCGAAAAATTAAACTTGCGCCAAATTGCAGAAATTTTCGTTGAGCGAGCCAAAAACTTTTAAAAACGAAGTGGGAAAAAGGGGGGTGAATGGCTAAGCAGAGAAGCAAAATGAAAAGGGAGGGGGAGGGGGGAGCAGAGCACTAATCGGATAATGTCGTGCAAGTAGAGTCGAGTTGTAATTAGCGCTACCAAACGATCCGTAATAACGGTCGCTTCCCCCCCCCCCTCCTTATTTTGAAATAGTTCAATCGTCTGTGTATTGGATAAAATTTGGGAGGGAATGTCCACATTCTGAGATATATTCGCAGAACGGGAAATTATTCTAAATTTAAATTGCGAGTCAGCTCATGCATTAATGCTGAACTCTTTTATTAAGTTCAATTCTTTTTCTGATTAATTCTGGCACTTAAGATTCCTGCAAGGCTTGTTATATGATAAGTGGTAATTGTTCGTGCTTTCTCTCCATTTTCCAATAATTGATTGGATGTTTTTAGGGACCTTTTTTAATGAAAATTTCGGGAATCATTTGTTACACACAACAACGATGATTATGTTAAATTAAATTTTTCTAATTCTTTGTCTCACATTATTATTATTTTTTTAGTGCAATGTGCTTTATTTTTGTAATTATTCTTTAGTGAAATTTATTTACATAATCATCGCACAAGGAAGGGATTGTCGATAATGGATATTTTGTGACTGGAGTTAATTCAAGTGAACTTTCATCAATAAGGATTAAAAAATGTGTGATAAAAGAAACTTCCTAAAACGGCAGGGGGTGCAACTGAGGCAAAAATTAACTTGACGTCGCAATTTGAATAATATGCATGCTTTCATTTAGAAAACGGAATGGAGTTGGATTTCATGGGTTCCAATTATGACCTTGTAAAAGGTGAAGCATCAGGGAGGAATTCTGGAATTAATTTCGAAGTGATCAGCATTTTGTTTTCGTGCATTGAAAATTCTGAAAACTTTGTACAGCTACCTTGCGAAGACCCCGCTGAATTGACCTCGCAAACTTTATCTCTAAATAATTTTTAGGTTTAAATCTCTGAGCTGGATGAGCTCCCAGCTCAACAAACGGAGAGCTTTTTTTTTTTTTTTTTTTTTTTTTTTTTTTTAACAATTGTATTGAAATGACAGTATTTTCCCTGAATATTATATTTTGTAGAAAGTGATATTATATACTGCTTAAAACAACTGGACTGAAGAGATTTTTTCTCTATCATATCATAACGAATAACAGATATTTTAAAAGTATGTCGAATGTTTAACAGAGATACTTTCTGATACGTATTCAAAGGTGATATACAACACGTACAAATTTTGAACTTTAAAAATTAACCTAAGATTTAAAAAAAAAAAAAAAGTGACTGATTATTATTCTAACAAATTAGTTTTGCCACATAAGCTGAAAATATTGACAAAAAGGACCAAATTTCCATTTTATGCAAAATATTATTGCAAAATTGGATTAAGGCCTTTAGGATCAAATTTAGAATAAACAAGCTTTTTGACAGCTCGTCTGTATATATCTGCTTACAAATAGGATAATCACAGGCGATAAAAAGCATGTATGTAAAGTTCTGTGTGTGATTAAAGACACAAAGCTTGTTCGCAGATTATTATTATTTTTTTTATGATTTTTAAGATGAATGTTTAATGAATACGACTATATTCGATGTTGATAAATGTCATTTAATTAAATTTCTAAAAGTTAACGGAACTAAAATTTAGACATGTAAGGTTCTAAAACAAAAGCAAGTCTATTCCCATCCAAAAGGTAGGATGACATTCAAGCTGGGATGTTTTCTTCCGGAACTAATCCAACGACCAGAGTGACAAAAAGAAAATGACAACTTGGTACAATAGGAAGAACCTCAAGACGGTAACGACACCCACTCCATCCACATATAACATCATGTAGAAAGGAGAAAAAAACGAGAAGGAAATAAATAGAGTGAACGGAAAAAAGGAACGGAAAGAGGATTCCCCACAAGTGCTGTTCTCCGATCACGTACAGATATCGTCGGAGACACCTCATTTCCTCTCATCCGGGGCTTCGCAGACACGATCCAAGATCATCCCGGCTTCCTCCACCCCCAACACACCACCGAGAGAACAAAGGGGGCAGGGGAGCGTCAACACGTGGAAAACCTGTTGAGTTTAGAGGAAGATTATTTGCAGCAAATATTGGCTAGATTTACAGAAATGAGTCAAAGAGGGTATCTTAGTGAAGTGTTTTCGATTCGAAACTGGAGAATGTTTAAGGGTGTTCTCAAATCCAAAAGGACAACTTTCTGACATAAGTTTTAATTTATTTTTGTTCGAAAATGCATGAAACTAGCTGGTGTTGTTGTTCATAAACTATGTCATTGAGCTGTTTTTTTTTCTTTTTTTTTTTGAAAACGCAATAGATCTTTCAGAAAATAGTGTCAAAGTAGGCGTTTTGAACTGAACTTCCGCGGGAAGGAAGAAAAAGCACCCAAGAGCGGGCGAAAAACGTGGTTGTCACGTGATCGAAATCGCTTATACCTCAATAGGTAATTGATTGATCAAAAAATGAAAAAAAGAGTTCAATTCCAAATCGCTTCCATGGCCAGGCTTTCCAATTTTATATCTTTCCGTTAAAAAGTGAATCTGTAAATGTGTAAAAACGTTTTTCGCTTGTTGAGCAGATCAGTTAAGAACAGCCTTAAATAAAGATGATAACAGTTTCGCGTTATACCATTAATTTTACTTAAGAATATTGTTTTGAAAAAATATTTTGGAACAAAATAAGTGTTTAGGAAGTCACATTTTAAGAAATGAATTGACAGGGTATTTTGATAAAATGTTCAAACTTTTTAAAGGAGTGGACTTTAATCTGTGGTTCGTAACCACTATTTTAAAATAGAAAAAATAACTTCATTTAATTTTAGAAATTTTGTGATTAAATAAGGTGAAGATTAGCTTTTGGAATTTATGGTGGCAAACGAGTTTCTGGAAAAAGTTGATGACCCTTATTTTAAACTATTAAATCTGTCAACACGTGAAAAATATATTGAGTTTAAAGGAAGATTATTTGCAGCAAATGTTGGCTAGCTTTACAGAAATGTGTCAACATGTTATTTTGGGGAAGTGTTTTCTATTCGAAATAAAAGAATAGGAGAATGCATGTTAGTTGAATGATTGAAAGTAAAATTATCATGTTTATATTATATTTATCGCCTTTTTATTTCATTAATATCTCTCAAAAGAAAAAAAAAACTTGATGAAGTAATGAATTTTAAGAAATGAGCCAACCGGGTGTTTTAGTATAATGTTTAAACCAACAATTTAAAGCTAGACAATGAATAATTATGTGAAAGGGTAATAATGAATTTTTATATAAATGGATAATAATAGAGTAATTATATAAGAAATAAGTATATAAACGTGTAACACGTGAATAACCTGTTTCGTTTAGAGGAAGATTATTTGCAGGAAATATTGGATGCTGCATTAGGATTTGATTGACAGATATGAGTCAGCAAGATGTTTGGTGAAATGTTTCTCTTTGAAACTGGAGAAGGTATATTCCTTGAATGTTCCTAGAATAATGAATATTATACGTTTAATTATGTTTATATTATAGTTATGTTTATATTAAAGGTGTCATTTGTTGTGGTAAGAGCAGGGTAATTGCCTCTCTGAAATTCAAGCTTTTTTGATTATTTATTTTTTCTTATTGTTGTTTTCACATGTTTTTACTGTTATATTTAAAAAAATGCTATAAATAAATAATAATAATAAATTATTGCTTTGAAAAATTAATGTGAGAAAAATAAAAGAAAATCTGAACTTACCATCTCCAACAAAAGAATTTTATCTCCTCAAAACAAGTTCTGAAATGATGTTCCAGGCTTTTATTATACTTTCCATTAATTGCGCTTAAAAATTAATAATTCGAAAATATTTTTAAGAAAAACTTTCTAGGGTAAAGAAAAAAATATTAGAAATTCTGATGCTCAAGCAAAGTTATATAGTTTTTATGATTCTTTAAAATCTAATACCATGTTAATTTTATGATGTAACCAGATATTATTATCATGAATATTAAAGTTGTTTTAAAATTATTAATAATAGTTTGGACCTTACAAGTTAAATCATAAAACGTAATAAAATTACTCACATTAATTTAAAAAATATTTTTTTTTAGTAATTACTTATTTATTTAGACAGTAGTTATTTTCATATTGCACTGGATATGAGTTTAGAATTACAATCATATTATATTTGATAACCTGGACTAATAATTCAAAATAACTTTTAATAAAAATATTCTATCAAAAAATAGCTACATGATTGTTTACAAAAGGAATGAAATTAAGTTTCACTTCCTTTTAGTAGGTTGGATTTTTTTTTTTTTTTTTTTTTTTGTGACGTAATGTTTCAATAAACAGTTTAAAAGTAAAATGTAAGGAACATTTTTTTGTTCCTTAAATTTTGTCCCCTCATATTTGTTTATTAATTTAATTTTAATTGATATGACTATTTTATTTGATATAATATAGTTTTCTGTATGTTTCCTGCACTGCGTGCAATTAATTTTGCAAATTTATATCTAATAAGTCGTTTGGTTTTCATTAATTAGTTTAGTTGTGACACATCAGGGAAGGTTTTCAATTCTTTAATTTCTAATACTTATGTATTTATTCATTTACCAATTCAATGTTAATCGATATTATTTTATACACTTTTATCTAGTTAATAATTTATTTTGGCTTTCAGATTATGGTTCCTTTCCTCCTGGTTCCTTTCAGAAAGCCTCGAGCACAGTGATTCTACAGCGACAGAATTAATGATACAAATTCTCTATTTCCAAATCTCGACTTTATTATTCCCTCGAGACGCAAATGTTGCCACAAAAAAAATTAAAAAGTAAAAATAAATAAGTGAGAGCTCAAAACATGCTCAGTCTTAGGGCGATAAGGTGCTCGCAGGCGCCGATGAGCGATCACGAAAACAGGGCATTTCAATTAAGCGCGGAAACATCTTTTGTCAATTAAAGAGCTAATGTTCGCACAAGCTGCTGCTCATGGAACTGGAATGATCCTTGCTAGCTCTCTTGTCATTAGAGAGCCGAAATCTAGAGGCATTGTCTAAACTCCCATTTAGCAATAGCTGCTGCAGCCTATTGATTAAATCCCACCCACCCCTGGTATATAACTACTGTTCCAACTGACTGATCATAGAGGGGGCGAAGAAGAGGGTGGGGGTGGTCTTATTGCTGTAGAACCCCACATTACGGACGGATCGGAAGATTTAATAAAGCGGCGAGTGAGTATGGATGTCGATTTGGAACATCGGGGATCATTGCCCGTCGCTTATTTTTAATACGTCATTTATAGGATTGTGACTTTTGTTTTGTTTTTATTGTAAAAGTGGGTGGAAAATTTTTTGGTGGCTCGTTGCGTTAGGTAGTAACTATAACAATATTTGATGATACAGTTTATAAAGTCGGACAGGGCAGTCAGTGCATACAAAAGCCTTGATGTACGACGTCAGCATAGTTCGAATGTTGTTGGTTGTATATATAAACCCCTGATGCAGTTTTAAAATTTGAATGGTTGTATTAATCGAAATACTAAATCTTTATGCTTAAGACTCCGCTGCACTGAAACTCCCCGATCGCGAAATCCCATGTTAGCCTATGGAAAAACTTTGAAGCGTGATGACTCATTACCTAATATAATTATTAAAATTCCGTTTTCATCATTTGTAAGTAGACGTCAGGTGCCGATGATGTGCGTTTTTTAAAAATATCTCCGTAAATTTTAAGTACATAAAAAGTCTCTATAAACTTTGAAATTTCCATTTGATTAAAATTTATTATCTTCTTAAAAATACTTAACATTTACGTAGACAATTTTTAAAAACGCACATCATCTGCATCTGACGTCTACTTTCTGATGGTGTAAACAGTACTTTAATAATTATACAGTCGGACCTCTATTTAACGAAGTCGCTAAATCCTGAAAAAAAGTTCGTTATGTGGAAAATTCGTTAAATAGAGGTGAACCTTTTTAAATACTTTAAACTACACAAAACAGATTTTTAATTCATAAACACTGAACATTATTAAAAAACTTAACCAATCACACTTTTTTTTATAAATCATCTTTTATTATTATTATTATTATTATTAATTTTACCCATCAAAAAGAAATTTGTAACGACAACAAGAATTAAAAAAATATATTGTCCAGAAATACACTGTATTTTCAGTTTTAAGAAAATATTTACATTAAAATTAATGAATTTTAATGACATTATCGTGTTCATTATAACAAGTAATTTTAAGCATTGTATTACTACATGCGTCCTTAAATTTAATTACTGAAACTTGTTTACTACAGAACAGCCCTTTTGAGTGTGAAAAGGGGGATATTGAAAGTTTGCATTTCCTGGATGAAATGTAAAGAATGACAAGGATTTTACTGCTCTCGTTGAGTTAGGCACCTGGTAAAACTAATTAAAGGTTATTGAGCATTATGAAATGTGTAAAAGAAAGAATAAGTTTGAAGTGTCCGGAAATTTTTTGAGAAATAGGGAGGAAAAAAAATTATATCAGAAGAAAAAGTTCGTTAAATAGAGAATTGCATTTCGTTATTTGGAGGTTATTTTACGAAGAAATTTGCAAAATGTTGTTGGTTCCCAGGAAAAGTTCGCAAAACAGAGAAATTCGCAAAATAGAGGTTCGTTAAATAGAGGTCCGACTGTATTAGGTAATGAGTAATCGTGCTTGAAAGTTTTCCCATAGGTTAACATGGGATTTCGAGTTCTGGGAGTTTCAGTGCAGCGGCCCCTTAAAGTCAGATCAGATGAATCAGATGAAAGAACGCAAATATCGGACTAATTTCCTCATCAGATTTAGTATAAGCTAACTTTCCTCTGCCACCCTTTATTCAAGATGTAGTCAGTTACAAGAATGTCAAAAATTGTAGAAAAGTTTCTTAGGTGATGAACACAAAAATTTAGGGTAAAAGGAAACTTTCCTCTCATCTTTAGAATTCGCAGGCGAAGAACCTTAAAAGCATATAAACTTTAAAAAATCGACAAGGCACGTAATTTTCGGAATGCTAAGAAATTTTTAGAATTCTGTTTCAGATGCACCTTTTAACTTATATTTTAACCCCCATGACTTCTACTATTGAAAGTTCCAATTTATTAGCAATCGAGGGAAGAATTGAGTTTTTTTTAAATGTCATTTAAGTCTGAGTAACAATTTCGCAATATAGGCAAAATCCCTCTTTTGGGGTTTGATTCGAAACTGAAAACAGCCACATTTTATTAAAAGAATTCTTTGCTTCTTTAAAGTAATGAAAGTGATTTCGCCTTTTAAAGCAGCGGAAATTGGTACACTTGTTATTCTGCTGGTGTTTATTGTTGTCTATACCGAGAGTGGTTAGTATCGTAAGAATTATCTGAAAATGATATATGTTGTTGAATACCTTCTGCCACATTTTTTTAAAGATTATGGTATTAAATAATGGCCTATTTATCACATTTTTCTATTTTTTCTTATTCATAATTTCATGAACTGCGAGGGTGTATCCATACGTTTTTGACCTCACATAGAAATAACTGAGTGAAATTTATGAAATGGCTACATTGTATGAGTCCTTTTCTATAGAGTCACCGTGCACAGTAACACATTTCTGCAAACGGTATTTCAAAGAGAGGGGAGAGGATGTATTCCAAGAGGCGTGATAGTAGACCCAAAGAGGGTCATTTTTCTAACTTTTTTCGATCCCCACATGTGACATAGTGTTGGAAAGACCTGTGACTACTTATCCATGCTATGCATCTCCGGAGCCCCTTCACCCAAATTTGCCAACCGGGGGGGGGGGGGCATGAATAATGTCCGCAAAATTTAGAAAAGTGCACCCCGGAAGGCAAATTTGGAGGGAGGGGCTCGGGAGGTGCATATCATGAATAAGGGATCACAGGTCTTTCCAACACTATGTCACATGTGGGGGTCGGTAAAAGTTAGAAAAATGACCCCCTTTGGGTCTACTATCGCGCCTCCTGGAATACATCCTCCCCCCCTCTCTTTGAAATACCGGTTGCACAAATGTGTTGCTGTGCACACTGACTCATAAATTTCCCTCAATTATTTCTATATGAGGGCAAAATCTTATTAATACACCCTCGTATCTTACTACTGAAATAAGGAGTACAATAAATATGTTTTCCTTTTTCAGTATCTCTGGCATACCATTTGGGAGCAACAAAAAGTTTGTCTACCTTTCCTACTGTCGTCCCCCTTTCTCCCTTCATAATAACAACAACGCTATTCGCAACTATAACAACAATAGTTGTTGAAACATTTCATTGACAGTTTCCGAATCGGAAATCGCGATGACATTTCCTCTTTTTTTTCCCTCTGGAATGGCCACCCACACCAAATTCCTGCTCCTTAGCAACTCCAGATAAACCATTGTCTGGAAGGGGAACATCTAATGAAGTGGTCGTTGGAGTTTATCAGCGAACCCCATAAGGTCCTTGATGAGGACTAGAAGATCCGAAGATCTCGGCCCGATCTTCCGATTTCCTTCCTTCCTTCTTTATAAAGCCGCGGAAGACACGGTTTCCGCTCATTAGTGGCCCAAGGAAGTCATTATGATGGGTCAAAACTTCGTTTTCGATAGCCTGTTTGTTTTGATTCAGGTTTCGCTTTCGCGCCAGACAGACGATTAAGTGTCATCTATTTAGATGTTTTCGAATGTATAGCGATGCTAGAGCAAAATAAAGAATGTATCAGTTTTCATGGATATATTCTGAAGATTTGTTTTGATACTGATATAAGATTTCCTTATTTTTGAGGCCAACAGGCTCATTACACTTGGTTGATAAAAGAAAAATATTATTCGTGATTTAGTATAGCTTTTTTAAACACTATTCCAAAAGTGTAAATTAGGTTCGTAAGTTGCGTGTTATTGAAATACCTTACAGCATGATGCATCACTGAATCACCCGAGGAAGTCATTATGATGGGTCAAACTTCGCCTTCGATAGCCTGTTTGTTTTGATTCAGGTTTCGCTTTCGCGTCAGACAGACGATTAAGTGTCATCTATTTAGATGTTTTCGAAAGTATAGCAATGCTAGAGCAAAATAAAGAATGTATCAGTTTTCCTGGATACATTCTGAAGATTTGTTATGATACTGATATAAGATTTGCTATATTTGAGGCCAACGTGCTCATTACACATGGAGAAGAGCACGAGAATAAGAGAAAATATTTTTCTTGAGTTAGTATCTTTTTAAACCAAATTTAATACAAAAATGTGTAACTTCGCTCGTAAGTTGAGTATAATAATATGTAGATCGCTCTGAATTTGATCTATGTTATCAGGTACCTTACAGCGTGTTAATTACTGAAAATGTTATGTGTAGTTAGTGCCCCGAGGGAGTCATTATGATGGGCCAAAACGTAACTATGGCTAACCTGCTTTCTTTAAATTTAAATTTTCGCTTTCCTAGACAGACGATTCATTGCCACTGTGATGTCGGCACTCGACTTGATAGCGATGATTTTCGTATCGATCACCGCATCTCATAAAATAATTGAATTCAAACTCAATTCAGTTAAAAACAAATTATATTTAATTAAATAACAAAAAGAAAATTATATACATTGTGGCCGATTACAATCAGTTCTCTACACAAGAACACAAAAAGCCAAACTTCTGGCTTTAGCACAGCACCATGTTCCACTACATAGAACCAGCTAAAAAAACTCAACTCCATCAGACTGGAGCTCTCTAGAAGAACAACCAACTTCTCGCTGTCCGAAACGCTGACTGACTTCTTTTCTCCCCAATTCACACTGGTGTGGTCAGACGAATCAGGTCCACTTCGGAAATTACACAATTCCTCTGTCCGAGCTTGGAATTCCTTCTTTTGTCTTCTCTCAAAGGAAGGAATTTCTTTTCGAGCGAAAAATGCACCACTCAAAGAAAAAAACCCCATCTATTTAAATTATTTCTAACATACTGAAATATGCTAAAACGTATGAGATTTCCAACTTTCCAACATAATTTAAGTGTTAGAATTTTGAAGTTACTGTGATGAGCTAGAAGATTTTCTTTACAGAAAATTCTGACTTTAATCTGTCTGTCCCTCTGCGCCCTAATTTTCATAAATATGCCTGGATTTCCACGAAATATATGCATGTATGCTATTGCGTACGTTAAGTGCCCTACACCATGTTCAGTATAGAAAAAGATGTATTTAACCCTTAGTATTCGTCTACAGAGTTATAGAAAATAATTCATAGTCTATGCGCATGTAAATCTTTGACATTGATTTTAATGACGCTATGTCATTTCAAACGAAAATAAATTGCGTATGTACACCACAATATGTTCCTATAGAAAATTATATGCATACATTTATAATTCTTTACAGCAGCTATACTCAACCAGCGGCCCGGCGAGCTTTTACATGACGCCCGCGACATAAACGTTATAAATTTAATAAGATGTGCATAAACAGTTTTATAAGACCATCACTGTTGCTTTATATATTTTCACGATTAGACAAAATATGTTTTGTTATCCATAATTCATTTAAAATTATGTTAAAACATCCTTATTGCTGTTTTTATAGACAAAATTTCTTTTTACATGTGTGCTACAGTGGTGTACACATTTCTTTATCTTCAAACATTATTCCAAATTAATTAGATTTGCACTGTATATTTTTACAACTAAACAAAAAGTTTTTGCATTCATCAAAAGAATGATTTATTAGGGAAAATCTCTCTCTTTTTTTTTTTAACTTTGAAATTCTGCATTGTTATAGTATTACGTTTTACATTTATTTTAGGGATAAAATTACTTTTTGTAGTTAAAAGTTTCCGCGTAAAAATTCACATCACTCTTTGTAAAAACAAACTTTGTGATCTATTTTTACAACATTTGCAATATAGAAATGTATCGCAAAGCTTATTATTCGGAAATAGTGGCGTTAAAATTTTTTGGTAACAATTCTTCTGCAACAGACGTTAAACCCCACTAACATTATTAACTTTTTTATATTGTTTTGTTATACTACTTATGTTACCTTACTATTTTGATTACTCTTTTTTTTACCCTTTTTTGAGTACGTTGCAGCCCGCTTAACGTCGCAAACGTTTGTTTGCGGCCCGCGAGAGAAAAAAAAAGTTGAATATGGCTGCTTTACAGGAAGATGCAAAAGAATTCGGATATATAACTGTCTGTGGGGGAGTAATTAACTACAATGCATTTTAAGGATGTTATAGTATCAAGCATAAGACGGTTATACAAGGTTCTTTACAGAAGATGGTGGTGTGTAGCTGTAGCATCTATCATTCGTTTATAGGAATAAACACACACACACACACAAATAAAATAGAGACATAATACTCTATTGCCGGTAAAAATTTGAAGCGCATTTTAATTTTTCTGTATTAAACATTTCTGGGTTAGAAAACCAATTCTTTAAATTTAATTGTATTAAGGGTGTATTCGAAAAAATGTTTTCCCACCCTCAACAGCTCGAAATTTTCTGAGACATTTTCAGACTCATTTTTAAAATAAAAACATGAAACTTGCTGAGGTGATTTTTGAACAGATGTTTAGGAGGCCGTGTGGTTTCATTTTTCGCTCAGTTAATTAGAATTTGATTTTTGAACAATTATTTTCTCAGTTATGACCATATTTTTCATTTCCAGATCTCCCGCTTCGGAAAATTCGGTTCAAAACGCCCACTTTGACAGCGTTTTTTACAATATTTTCTGCATTTATCAAAAAATCGAGAAGCACGGCAATTTATGTAGTTTCTAAATAAGAGAATTTCCTAGTTTGATGCGTTTGAGAGCAAAGATGAATTTAAAAATAAATCAGAAAATAAGCAGTTTGGATTGGAATACACCCTTAATGCTTTATTTACTTTTTTTTTCTCTAGATGGAAAATTGCATTTCATACGTCATTTATTAAAAATCTTGCCTTTTAAACCCTTAAAAAAATAAATAAAAATAAAAATAAACTTTTCTATTTCTGTGTAAAAGAAACTTCTAGACGAGGGAATGAATCTCTGAACTAAAAATATATAAGGTTCTAACTGATAGGACGAAATCTTGGCTATTCGATGAAAACTGTATCTTTCCGATAAATTTGGAGGGTGTTATCATATCAAACATAACGAAGGTTATATAAGGTTCTTTATGGAAGATGGTATGTATAACATCTATCATTCTTTTACACCAATAAACACACACACATACGCAAAAGGACAGATAGTGATTCATTGTAGGTAAAAATTCGATGTTTATTTTACTGTTACTTTATTAAACATTTCTGAGTATGAAAATTAATTCGTCCAATTTAATTGTATTGCTGTATTGCTTTTTAAATTTTTTTTTTCTCTAGTTGCAAAATTGCATTTCATACGCCATTTATTAAAAATAATCCAATTTAAAACATTAAAAAAAAAAGTAAAACTAAAAATAAACTCTTCTATTTCTGTGTAAAAGAAACTTCTAGACGAGGAAATATTTATCTCTGGACGAAAAATATATAAGGTTCTAACTGATCGGACGAAATCTTGGCTATTCCGATGAAAACTGTATCTTTCCGATAAATGGTAGAAAAAAAAGAAGGGAAACTGACCATTACCGTTCGAACTCTTTTGTCCATTTCCAGAGAAATGGGCCTCTCTTTTTCTCTTCGGAAAAGGAATCATTACGGAAGAAAAATAAAACCCCTTTAATCTTCATCCAGAAATCAAATGGCTGGAGGAGAAAATGGACTGAGCGGATAGTCCGCATACGTTTTCCTAACTTTCGATCGAAAAAAAAAAATGAAAAAAGAAAAGAAACTTTTCATTTCGAACTTAGATCTGCTGCACCCAATTGTGAGAAGTGCTGCTAGAGAAAGTGTCAGATTGGACAGCTTGGAGAAAAGTGGCCTAAATACGTTTTCTTCTGTGTCCAAAAATCTTTTGAAGAGAAAAAAAAAAAAAGGAAGAAAAGAAAACTTTATTATCTTATTAAAGAAACTATTCTCTCTCTCTCTCTCTCTTTTTTTTTTTTTTTTTTTTTTTTTTTTTTGCTATGATTCGGCAAATATCATCCATTTCTTGTTGCGCAATTATCAAAATATCATATATTTTATGATGAAACAAACTACTTGGTGCAATGAGTCGATGGGACATCACAGATTGGTCACAAGTGAGCTAAGAGGGGCATGTCATTGTAAATCATAAAAAGATTTAACAGGACAAGAACATAAAGTTAGTTGATGATGCGCATACGTTTTTCCCAACTTTATATTCGAAAAAAGAAACTTTTTATTTTGAATTTAAATCAACTGCTTGCTCCCAATTGTGAGAAGTGCTTTATGCTTGATAAAATATTTACTATTTTTTTGATCAATAGATCCGGAGTATACATTATACCTTTCCAAAACGATAGTAAATATTTTATTTATGTTGGTAGAGCGATAAAAAAATTTCGTGATAGAATTAAAGAACATGAAGCAGATCTCAGGTTAAATATCAAGATTACTTCAAACTAAACCTATAAAAGTAGATTTTAGTAAATCGAAAATTATCTTTCGTCTAAATAATTACCAGGAAGCCATCCTAAGAGAACCAATTGAAATAATAGCTAATAAAGATACAGCTAGTAACTATGCACTATCATATGATATCCGTGGAGTATAGAGATATTGGCTGCATAAGAGATGAAAGCTCGTTTTGTTGAAAATTTGAATCACTTTATCTGGCATCTCATCTGACGTACAACATTTAAATTAAAATTATAATGTTTTCTTCTGGACAGTTTTCGAATAAGCGCAAAGGAAATATTAACAACATTTAAATCCTACTGATGACGGCCTTGTAATGGTTGAAAACGCTCTGGGTTTTTCTAATGCATTTCAAGATATTTTTAATGTATCTTAAATATCTTTATATTATATGTATGCACCTAAAATTAATTTTTGTACAATTATTTGTGCTTTTATATGTATTTTTATTATTGATATATTCTTTTGTCTTTCCAATTTTGAAATGCACTATAAAGTTATTTATAATACCTTTGCATTCTTATGGCATGCAAAATAGTTTCTTTCTACCTTTAACGAAGACTTATATAAACCAAACTTTCATACAGACACCCACAACTTATCCCATTTTTTCTCGCATTATTTTAACTCTCGCGCTTTCGTATAGCTTTTAGAGACAAATGTCAGATTTCATCATCTGGCCGAAATTCAAATATCCGTTTTCGCAGTGAAATAGACGGATCGTAAAGTGGCGAAAAAATGTCATTGAAGACGCCAAAGGTGACTATGTATTCCCCTGGAACCCATTACTCCTCCTACAGTTGAAACAATTTTCAATTTTAAGAGAAAGCTGTCTATTGATCCTTCTTTTTTTATAGCCATTCTCGGACGTTACCAAAAACTCAATCCCAGGGTTTTCTTATCGACGGCGCGATGTTATCACAAGATACATTGGCAGAAGCCCGCTAACCTCTCAACTCTGTAAATGGGATCTGAACTTGTGCCCCTGTATCGTTTTCTTTCCCGTCGAAATACTCGAGTTGAATTGTTTCCACCATCCTGACGCAAGATTTGTGGGATAGGTAGGATCCTTGACGGGAATAATAGGGGACATTTAACCCCTAATTGAGTCCAAAGGGGAGGAGAGAGGCAGTAGTGATTTTTTTTCTCTACCTCCTCCCTCAGGAGCGTTCTAGATCAGATCTGCAAACTCGATTTTGGAGTCCCTCTAGGTTTTTTAAGCTATTATCTTCGGCAGTAGATAGTTTTCTCTAAGCTTTTTTCAGTAGCGGTGTATTTATGGCATAGTCAGGAATAAGGTTAAATATATAAGGTAGTCTACTGATAACGAAATTTTTAAAAACGCTTTCAGGTGCTGCTGATTTACGATCCATAAAATATATTCTTTTTTTTATTCCGTCAGTGCATATTTTTATTGTGATTGCCCATTACATAAAATATTCTTTAATATATAAAATAAGAACTTTACTTTTTAACAAAAAATTGAAAAAAGCGGTTGTTTTTATTATGGAGAATTAAAACGATACAGTCAAGATTTATGATTATGATGATAAGAACGATCAGAAATTTTATAATGGATGTTTTATGAAATTTCTTTCACCTTTCACTGGTATACTTTTTTTTATAGATTATCTGCAGACATAACTCAGATATAACATAACGTAACATTGTCTTTGAGCTAAAATAATAAAAATCCTTATTAGTTTTATTTAAAATTATTATTGTATTAAAAACAATTTCATATGTATATATATATATATAATAAGAAAAAAACAAGATATTAAAATAACCTTTTAAACAAATAACGAAATTAGGCAATAAAACACGAACAAAAGTAATATTCTACGTTTTAACAACTTATTATTTATTTCGATAAACTTTTATCAGCAACATGTTTAAAATTAAAAATATATATTTATTTATTTACATCTTTTCTTATTATAAATTGTTATATGAGTTATCAATATAGTTTTATTAATTTACATAATAAAATTCAAATTAATTTAAATAGTTTAATAATTTAAACGGTTAGGGATTTTTCTTTCAAATTTGCTACACCAAACGATTTATATGAGAATGATTATACTAAATTATTTAGAAATGACATAATGCATAATACGAACTTTAAAAAGCTCACTGTTTTACTTAAAAGGTGACAAATAATAATAATAATAATAATAATAATAATAATAATAATAATAATAATAATATAGATGTTACAATCCCAGATAGATTATCAATATATATATAGATTACTAATATAGATTATCCCAGCTCACAGTTTAAAGATGTTATTTATGGAACTCCGTATTAACAGTGTAATGCAGTCTACATAGGAGAAACCAGCCGTACACTTGAAACAAGACTTAAGGAGCATAAACATGCTTTTAGAAATAAAAATTCAAATTCTACGATTGTTGACCACGCCATGAAAACTGATCATTTTCCGAGTTTTGAGAATGCTTTTATAATTAGATCCAACTGCAGCAATTAAGGAAGTCGTAATTTTTTGGGAGCTTGGTACACTAGAACTGCTGATTTAGCAATTAACGAGGTTGCATCTCTACCAATAGAATATTCAGTTTTGTTTTAACTATAATTTTCTTTTTGGCAGCTTGATGTAATGTTTTTCTGCTTGTTGAACTTTAACACCTTAGTATGATTTTTACTTAGGAATTAGTTGATGAGGGATTCAGAATGAATCCGAAACGTCCTTTTAAATTGTTTTTAGTGTTTTTATAAAAACAACCACTAAAAAAAATCTGCAAAAAATCTGTAGGTAATTGCCCCACAAATCTGTAGAAAATCTGTAGGTATTTGGCCCATTTCTGCAGATATTTTTAAGAATATCTTTTAAAATTCTGCAGATATTTTTAAGGTAAAGCTAAATCTTCAAAATTTCTACAGATTTCTGTAGAATTTCTGGAGAAGGTGGAGATTTCTTCAGATAATCTTAAGATTATTTGTAGTGTAGTGTAATGTAATGTCTGGTATTTTGAAATTTTTTTTATAGATGTTAAAAGTTTAAAATATGCATTTTATTTAAAATTTCTTACAACTTTCGACCCGCAATTGCCGCGGCCATCGTCAGATAATATTTTTGTAATTAATTGCTGTCCCATTTATACAAATATTTCGTTTTGTTTGAAATGGGTGAGTCTATAATTATTAGGGTAGCTGAAAGTAGAAGTAGAAGTACCTTGGATTGAACTTATGTAGAGAAAAATATAGTTAACTGACGTTCCATTTATTTTAATACGTCGCTTTAATTTTTAAACGTATAGCTTGACTGTTGTAGAAGATTTCGGATTAAACTTGAGTTGAGGAACATATTTAACTGCCGTAACATTCATTTTAATGCGTGACTTTGCTCAAGTTTTCAGGATATCTCTACATAAGTTCAATCCAAGGCACTGCTACTTCTACTTTTAGCTACCTTAATAATTACAGATTCTCCTATTTGAAACGAAGTGAAGTATTTGTATGAATGGAACAGCAATTAATTACAAAAATATCCTTTGACGATGACCGCGGGAATTGCAGACCGAAAGTACTAAGAAATTTTAAGTAAAATGTATAGTTTTTAACGGGTAACATCTGTATTATTATTTTTTTGTCGCCTTTTAAGTAAAGCAGTGAGCTTTTTTAAATTCGTATTGTGTATTTTGTGATTGAATCAAGGTGGAATATTGAATTTCGTCTTATCATTTTATTTTAGTATTAAAAACTTTCTTTTTCTCTATTTCAAAATAACTGTAACATCTCTAAAAACATAAAAACACATAAGAAGTCACAGCGTTAAAAGTCTTAAAATATGAAACAAGTTTATTGTCTCATGTCACGGTGCTTCTTCAACTTCCCATAAAATTCCAGGACTTGAAACAGAGACCCAATATATATGTTTCCTAAAAAGAGAAGGATAAAAGTGATAAAGAAATATGAAGTCAGTCAACCTTAGCGAAAAGGGAGACAGTTTTGGAATACAGTGGATTTCAACCAGAATCCGCTGTCCTCTTCTAAACTTAAATAAAACAAAATGAAAACAGAGAAGAATATAAAGAATCTTGACTGAAACAAGGGATGGTAAGGGAAAAGGTACCAACTTTTATAGGGAGAAGAAAACTTAACTCTTTCTAAGTTTTATCAGATTAATACTACTGTACTAAGTGCTGTTTGAAATTTTGAGGTGTCTTTTTCCAATACCTATATGTAAAAGTATTCGCATTTTACTTTAAAGAATATAAAAAATGACTATTAAAATGTTTATATAGTGAAATTCTGTTGCCTCGAAAGATTAAATAATTGCTCGTGATGTTATGAAAAGAGTTTAGAAAATGCTTGATGTTACTATTTTAATAAAGGATCGATACTAACTTTTTTCAGAGTTATATCACTGTGCCGTCGCCGTGTGTTTTTCGTTCTATTCATTTTTTTTGTGTGTGTATGCGCGTATGTGCGAGATGTATAGATAGAATTTTCTCAGAGTAACAAATGACGTATTTTTCATGGATAAACATAAAATACCTTTGATAAAGTTAAATTTTAGATGTTATTACCTCGGTCATAAAAGATGATGGAAACAAAATATACTAAAAGGGAAAATTTTTATCTATTTCTGTTAATAATATGTATAACATCCAACATTTTTTTCTTCAGTAAGATTCTAATTAAAAACTTAAGTACGTTAATTGCATTTTTAAATAACTTCGTACAAGCCTGTCCAACATTTTTAGGAATCAGGGATGCACCACAAGAACCTTATTATTCACATGGGAGGAATCATGCAACAATATTTTAAAATTATAATGGTGATGGCAATACACATAGGTATGCACAATGTACGCTCGGCATGACTCGCTGCGACTGACGTCTCTATGACGAAAATGTAGAGGAAGTAAAATAAATACTATATTTAGCCTATTTAAGCCTATTGGGGATAAGGGCTGTTAGAGCCCATCTCAAACTTTTTATATTAACCCTTCACTGCACGAATTTTTCTATTTTTATGAAAAAATATTTTTCAAATCTATACATTGCTCTAATACTGGGAAAAATAGTATAAAAAATTATTTTTTTATTTTTTAGTTAAAATTTAATATTTTATGGTGTGTGCTATATGTACACATTTAGGATTTTAAAATAGTGTATTGCTATATTTTGCAACTGAATGAGCTTAAATTAATTAATTTTACCTGCTTAACACTCTGCAACTTTTTTTTATATTAATATTTTTAAGTATTCAGTAAAAATGATGAAAGTAAATGTTACCTTAATAGCTTGATCGTTTTTTTTTTTTTTTTTGTTTCCGAAGAACAAATTCTAATTTTTTGTTTAATGCAGCCATCTGACATGGACAAAATAAGTGTTATTCCATTCTTTGGATTGTTCTTGATCGGTTACAGTGATCCTATTAGCCAAATTCATGGCACATAATGAAAATTATAATGTTTTTAGGTATGTGCCAGATATGACACGTAATGCACTGAAGGGTTAAGACCCGAAAACTTTAATGTCACCCTTGATAAGAAAATAAAAAAAGGAAACATCAATGATTTTAAACTAAAATATCTTAGAAAAAGGACTTTTATTATTACTTATTTTATAAAAAAAGATTAAAATTGGCTTTCCAGTACAAAGAAAAAAAAAGTTTTGAACATAAGTTGAAGCATACAGCACAGGGAAACGTTTTCAAATTGTCTTTGAAAATAGTTTCCCCTCTTATTCAAAATTTTGTAAAGAAGGTGTATACATAGTAAATAAAAAAAAGAGAAAAAGAAATACTAAGCATTCAAAAGTGCGCCAAGGAAGCCGCCAAAGAACGCCGTGGCTCCCCCGAGCGGTAATATCCAATCCCTCAAGCGTACAACACCTTTGGCGAAAGTCAAAAAGTGCTAAATGATTTGGCGAGAAGAGCGCTATTCCCCGATTATTTTTATTGAAAGTTAAATATTGTGTAACATTTTCAATTTGTCGGTTAATGGATTGACTGGTTTAAGATCAATACAGATAATTTATTAAAGAAATAACAAATCAAACAGATTTTCGTTGGCCCTTTCTCCAAAAAAAAAAAAAAAAAAAAAAAAGAAAGAAAGAAAACTTAACGCACTTTCAAAGTTTACCATTCATTAAAAAGATCTTGATAAATTCAAATACATTAACATTGTTAACACCGGATAATTTTTTTAAAATTCACTTTTTTCATCGAGCATCATTGATATTGCAACATTATATTATATATATCATAATATATTAAAATAGATTCATATTTACCAATTTGTATTTGTGTTTTTAAAATATCAATTTACATTTTACATATGTATAAATAGTATAAATCATTAAAAAAAAAAAAAAAAAAAAAAATTATTAGAGGCGAACAAATTGCAAATTTCCATAAATGTGAATGGTTCTCTAATTCTTCTTATAAAATGTGTAATATTTAAAATGTTATAACTCTATTTCGAAGCCATGTAAAACCGTAAGGAAAAGTTTTTGGAAACAGAATAACATTTGAATCAACGATAATTGAAATGAATTGTCTGTAATGTCATTGAGCGCCTGCGCGGAAAGCGCTGTTGTCTCAAATTTCTTTGGCACTCTCCGAGTTTCGCAAAGGTGTTGTACACTTGAGAGTTTGGAAATTGCCCACCCCGCCCGGGCGCTACGTTAAATGCCCTTGATTTTATGTATATGTAGATTACAATCACTGTAAATTTCTGTCATTGCGCTTTATGAGTAAAATTGCAATTTGCGTATAATTTAGTGTTTTTCAGGACATAAAATTTTCTAGCAAGTGAGACATCGTTCTTAAACTTTTAATGCACTCTGTTAAATCTCGTTTTTCCCTCATATTCCAGCACGCATTATATATCTATGTGAATCTCTAAATTAATTAATATTTTATTAAATAGACTTAATAATTTTGTGACACCATTAATTTTGTAACAACAAGGGAAAATGTTGGTTAGTTTATAAAATATATTAATTTGCAAAATATACTTTCTTTAAATAAAATAATATTATT
Organism: Maratus speciosus; assembly: GCA_963932465.1. Lineage (NCBI taxonomy): Eukaryota > Metazoa > Arthropoda > Arachnida > Araneae > Salticidae > Maratus > Maratus speciosus. The sequence goes on from OZ010790.1 coordinate 609,650,152, forward strand.
AAATAGCTAATTAAAGTTATTATTAATATGGATATAAAAATAAAAATATAATAAATTTTGAATTGTGGAAGATACTCTTTAATATCAATGCCTATCAATACTTGATTCTTTTCAGCTAAGCCTTACGACGTACATAAAACTTTTCATTTTTTTACTGCTTCAGAATTCATACTTGAGCGATGTTCCCAGTATCTGTAGCTGAGAGATAAAATAAAGACAGAGTCGGTGAGTCAGTACATACATAAAGGAGATATCTCCATGAAAACGCAGAGTAGGGGGGCGTAACAGCTGCAGCGGTGCTTAGAGAGAACCGCTTTAATAGACTTGGAACAATTTAACTTTTACTCTTGCCCCCAAATATACTTAAGGGGTTATTACTTCATGGATGTACAAGACTTTGTGTCTTCGAAATTGGTGCAGACAGAAAAAGAGATATAGAAACTTTTTTCTTCTTCTTTTTTTCCATTTTTAGCTTTGTTTTAAAAGTTGAGATCATTTCAAAACAAATGTAGATTTTCAAACGTGTCAACGAAAGTAAATCTCTCTCATCTTTCGATTTCTTTAGGAAAAGTAAAAAGATTTAAAAAAAAAAAAAAAAAAAAAAAAAAAAAAAAAAAAAAAAAACTAGGTCCAAATGTACATTAAAGCAACTCTTATAATGTTTAAAATATTTATATAACTGTGCATAATATTCAATCATAAAATTATTAAATTAGATATGATAAAATTAAAATTAAAAGAAATTATTGAATAATAAATACGTGAAATTTTTCACATTGCTAACTAAGCGTAAACCAGCATTATAATCTAACTAAGAGTGGTTTACGCTTAGTTAGCAATGTACCAAATTTCACGTATTTATTATTTAATAATTTCAATCGTAATGTCACTGATGAAAATTATTTGAAAAATAATTAAAAAATGTATACTTAAAAGAAACTAGATAGAAACAAAATATTTTTTTTACTGGTCGCTAAAGAATTGAGCCCAATATTTAGTTACTTTCTTATTATGAATTTATTTGCATTATATTTATTGTTAGTATCATAATAATAATAATAATAATAATAATAATAATAATCAGCGTAATCGTAAAAAAAGTTGTTCTAGAAAATATTTCCGTTTTATCAGGTATACCTTTTGTTAAGATTGTATTATATTATCGATACCATAAATCTTTCCACCTAAGGCAGGTTTGATTTTCACACGTTTGACTGTATTATTAATCTTTACTACTTTCATAAATTATTTTTAAAGTCGGAGATATTCAGAAAATATAATTATTTTTTCTGATGTCGCAATGAATGAAAAATTATCAAATATATCAAGCACATAAAAATGAAATAAAATTAATGAAAAATTATCAAATATATCAAACACATAAAAATGAAATAAAATTAATAAAAAATTATCAAATATATCAAACACATAAAAATGAAATAAAATTAATGAAAAATTATCAAGTATATCAAACACATAAAAATGAAATAAAATTAAGTAGCTTTCTTGCAAACTTCCACACCTGTCGCTATTTTTTGGAGAAAATTTCACCAATGAATAAGATTCAGATTTTACTATTTCTATTATATTATACTATTTCTTTTCTGTAAAATAAAAGTATTGAGATTTTCTTTTTTTAATTAAAAAAAAAAAAAAAAAAAAAAAAAAAAAAAAAAAAAAAAAAAGCTGTTTGAAGATATACATCCAAATAGCTATTATGATGAGGTTTAAGAGCAATAACATATTTTTTTTCCTGGTCGCTAAATAATATTTGGAGGGCTCACTATTTAATTAATTTTTCTTTATGAATTTATCTGGAATTCTTTTTATTGCTATTATCATCATCATGATGATTAACAGTACAAACAGTATCGTATATAGTAAAACCTGTTAATACGGATCGTAAAAGAAAAAAGAAGTTATAAATATGTGTCCGTCTTAGCAGATATACGGTTCGTTAAAATGGTATTATATTATTAGGACCATAAATCTTTTCGTTTAAGGCAGGTTTGATTTTCATAATGCTGACTGTATTATTAATCTTTTTTTATTATTAAAACCGGTAATTTCGTGAAATCATTTTAAAAGTCGGAGATATTCAGAGAAAAAAATATAATTATCTTCCCTGGTGTAGCAATGAATGAAAAATTATAGAAATATATCAAGCACTTGGGTTGCATTTAATTAAAAAATAAAATAAAAGTAAGTAGCTTTCTTGACGAACTTCCACACCTGTCGCTATTTTTTGGGAAAATTTTACCAATGAATAATATTAATATTCCTATTTTTTTCCCCTCTAATATTCGTTATTCAGTGGTTGATACTGATTGTGCGACCATTTTCGGCTGGTCAATATCGAAAAAAAGCCCGCTGATATCGAAGCTTCGCCATCTGCCGCTGATGAAAAAATGTCAAGAAAAAGTGATATTGTTCCGTATTCCATATATTCGCCCAAGAACTAAATTCTCCACCCACTTTAGCAAGCAGGGGAGGGCTGCTGCTTAGTAACTCACTTTGTGTGTTAAAAAATCGATGAAACTGTGATAGATCAAATAGTCAGCTAATTTAGAAAAAGTTTTTACTATATTTTTTTCACTTGGATAGAAAAATAATCAAAATTCAATCTTCAAATTTTCTGAAAAAGTTTGTTTGCCCAAATGCCATGTTCTAACCAATATTAATATTTATTTACCGATTATTATTATTATATTTACCAATATTAGCTTAACAAAAATGGAAAATTAACATTACCCAAAGAAATACTTTTTTTTCTAATACTAGCCAGGTTCGTAAATTTTTATTATTTAAATTAAAATTTATGTTTCTCAATTAATATTATTTTTTTTTTTCTATTAAGAATTTATGCTTTAACAATGCTTTAAAGTATGTTTAAGAGGTTTATTTCTTTAATTGTTTGTGTCAATAATTTTAAACATATGTATATTAGAATCCGCTTAATTGGGACACATCGGCTCAGCACGATTTGTCTCGATAAAGCGGTGCTCCAATTATCAGAAAGAAAAAAAATGTAGGATATTTTTCTATTAAAAATTTATGCTTTAATAATGTTTTAAATTATATTTAAGAAGCTTATTTCTTTAATTGCTTGTGTCAATAATTATAAACATATATATACATTAGATTCCGATTAATTAAGACGCATCGGCTGAGCAAGATGTAACTCGATAAAGCGGTGCCCCAATTATCAGAAGCAAAATTAAGGAATAATTTTCGATTTTATCTCTGAAATTTTGCACGGCTTCAATAATTAAACGTTGTCCCAAATAACCAGAAGCTATTGCAGTTAATAATTCCTTTGTAATGTATAATTTTCCAGAAAATGTTTTTTTAATATATATTTGTAGTTTTACAAAGAGAAAAAAGCAGGTTAGCGCGCAAGAAATTAATTGCACTCATTTCTATTTGCATTCAAACATAAGCAATACAGTTTGAAGAAAAAAAAAATCTGTATACACATCTTATTTCTTTAGAGAATTTAATTCCATCTTCAAAATGAGGTTCGATTCCAAATTTAATAAATTCAAAAGTCTTTTTGTGTAGAACATTTTGCATTGTTCAAAAAACATTAGTTGGAAAATTAAAAAAAGATCCACAAAAACGTAGTAAAAAAAAAAGAGTTTTCGACAAAATATTTGAGAAGTGCTGTTGCTCGTGTTTGATATTTTGAAGTTTTAACAATTTTTTTTCTTTTGAATTTAAAGATAATCTGTAGATCACATGAACTGTTTAAATAAAAAATGTTTATATTAATTTTTCCAGTATTCTCAGGAACAATATTTAAAATAGGGCTATTTTAAATTTCTTATTTAATCCTAATTATCTGTAAAAATTGCTTTTTCCAAGCTATATTTCTTATTAATTTTAGCATTAAAATTAATTTTTTCAATATGCACGATTCATTCTTTCATTAAATAGTGTTGGACTTTTCAAAAAAGCTGCATATATAAAAACAGACGATTTTTTGATTGGAGTTAAGAAAAATGATCTGTTAGTGCAGCCTTAGAATACCAAATTTTAACATCGGTTGGTACAAAATTGTCCCATGTGATGTTTTTTTTAAAAAACCTAATTATCTTGTCTATGATTATTTTAATAAAATACTTTATGTGATATAGTATTTTAAACAGAAATTTATCATAAAAATTATTGTTTAGAAATAGTGGTATGAAATTCATAATAAAAGAATAAATAGTTGCCTATGGCTACCATAACTACACACGCGTAACAACAGTACACATTTGTACCGTTGGTGATTAACGATTTAACGGAATCTTTTCCAAATGTGATCAATTACTGTACAAATGAAACTTTTTTTTTTCAGAAAATTTCAACCTTGAATAATTAAAGTAAACACACTAATAGTGGGCCACTTAAAGACATTTATCCGATTATTATTAAAGTGTTAATGGATTCCAAAATACATACATATATATATATATATATATATATATATATATATATATATATATATATAACCATTAATTAAACATCACCGACCATCATCAAAAACCGCAATATTGTGAATGAAATGACAATAAAAATGGATACCATATATATATATATCTATATATATAAAACAATTATTTCAAACAGTTTATGGAAAGTTAACATACAAGTGGGTAAGTGTGATCACAGATCGCAGAGAGGATTTCGTTTAACATTCCTTTCAAAACACTTTGACATTTTTCAAAATCTGTTAGTTCTACATTTCGCAACCAGGGGGCGCACTCTATTCTAAACAAACCTCTATCTGAACGAAACTCCGTTTTACAATCCGTCCGTAGATATATTAGTCGAGGGAATCGGGCCGATATCACCCGAGATAGTTAGGCGCCCCTGGCGGTAAAAAGGGGAACTACAGTATGTAAGGCTATGGTGCATAAGATGAATAAGTGGTCAAAGGGGTGTCGGCAAAAGTTAGAAAAGTGCCCGCCGGGTGAAAGGGGTGGAGGTTAGAAAAAGTGCTTAAAATACATAAGTTAGAGACCGGAGGGATAAATATAAGAATTTTTGAAAATTTTATGATTTGTCGTGTGATCGCAATTGTTCAGCTATAAGTATTCAAAATTTCACATCTTCAACATAATTAAAGCCTCAGTTAAAAAAAAAAAAAAAAAAAAAAAAAAAGCTTAAAATACACGAGTTAGAGCCCAGAGGGGTAACTTTTTCAAAAAATTATGATTTGTCGTTTGATGTGAGGTGTTCAGCTATAAGTTCCGAAATTTCAAGTCTCCAACATATATACTTTCTGTAAACGGGTTCTGTGACAGACAGACAGACAGAGGAACGAGTCGAATAGGGTTTCGTCAGATGAACGAAACCCTAAAAATGCGTGGCCCACTAGTGGTGCGGGGCCCAGGTGCATTTACCTTATATGCACTTTAAAAAATTATTTATTCTTGCACTTGCATAGTACTTTCATGAACTGCACAAAATACCTCACATTTTAATCATAACTTTAATCTAGTATTTTCCCCTTTATTATCCAAATAACTAATTATTTATAAAAAGAATTTTTAACTTAAAAAGGGCGTGTTTTGGTCTCTAATATAAATGGTTATCCTCCATTTTTTGTCCAGATAAATTACCGAATCTTCCACAAACGGACAAATACGAACAGAAACCAATTTTAAATGATGTAACGGTGATGACGGAATGAATTGGGTTTAAATCGGAGATGTCCCTGATATTTGTGTGCGGAATGGTTCGATAGCGCTGACAACAGCGTCATTTTAGGATAGTACATACAATAATTGCGTGACAGACATAGATGAGATTTTTATCGATGAAATGAATAGATTTATCTGTCTGATGAGCAATGGCGTTTATTTTTGTGCAACACATTTTATGGAACGAAAAAAATTACATTACGTTTCTAAATAAATGAATAAAAAGATCCATGACTGCATATACAGAGTGTATCTGAAATGCTTCAACAAACTTAGAGGGATGATAGTACTCATGAAGACAAACTAAAAATGCAATGAAACATGGGGTCGTAAATGAAGTTTAAAGGATGAAAATCGAGAAAATTGCGCCTGGAAATGGTCAAACTGAGACAAGAAAGATGACCAGAGAAAACAAATATTTTAGAACAATTGTTCAAAGTGTCGACACATCTATGGAGGAACGACTGGCGGACGCGCTCAAATTCGCATACGTGGATTCCTGCTCACAGATTTGTTTGGGTTTATTATAAGTTTTTGTTATCTCTTTCTGACCGATATGCACAAAGTGAAAGGAAAACCAGCTTTGTGCTGTTATCCAGTTCTGCAAAAAAGCAGCCTGCGAGATTTCGATATTTTTATTAGTTTTGCGATTTTCACCTTTTAAACGTCATTTGCGACCCCATGTTCCATTGCTTTTTTGTTTATCTTGATGAGTACTGTCATCCCCCTAAGTTTGTTGAAGCATTTCAGATACACCCTGTATAGAACTAGTTGGATATGCCAATCCCAAAACTTTTTCCTATCTCATACATCTTAATATTTCAAAAATTAGTTACATAAATGTTAATACTTCAATATTATTAGTTTAATACTATACCAACTTTGATTTTCAACTTAAATTTCTGCTTCAGTCAATTATTCGGAGTAAAAACGAGTTCATCTCGATCATGATATTTATTAAAATCGATACTTTTTCGTTATTCTGCTGCACATCAGCTGTTTGCGAATCACCGGCTTAGCAGGATGTGAAGCTCCTGTCGCTGCACAAGTTTTAGTTATAAGTTTTAGTTAAATTAGTTTCTAAATATTCCTTGAAGAAATTTGTAAGATGTAATAAAATCGTAAGATTAAATAACAACAATAATAATATCCAGGAATAAATTCTTCATTTTGTAAGATGGAAGTAATAATAATAATAATTTTTTTTTCAAAATAAAATAAACGAATTTAAAAAACTTCAAATAAAACTACATACTTATTGTTATTATTATTCAACTGCTATGCCTGTTTCTGCAAACAATAAATGCATACAATAAACAGATTTCAATAATTTTTTGTCTGGAATTTTATTATTAAAAAACCTTAAAAGACTTTGTGTAAACGAAAATAATAATTATCTATTTACATAAAATCCAAGTCTCTGCGTGTCCCTCACAATTCCGGTTGGACCACCTCATTAATCGCTGCCATGTTAGACTTCCTATGAAGAAATTGGTATCAGCTTTAACAATGAGTAATTGCTGAAAAGTACTAACAGCCAGGTTTACCATAATAGCTCCAACTTGGCCAAATATATTGACCAACTTGGCAAAATACCGCCAAATTTGGCGACAAAAATAAGCTGCCATATAGGAAGCAAACTTGGCGATAGCTGTCTAATTTAGCGAAATTCCCATTGAAACCCATTAATCATTATAATCGGGCTCAACACAATTTAATTTAAACTCAGCGCATTTAAGATTTTTATTCAAAATCTATGAGTCAGAATTTAAAGGGCAATATGCGAAAATGTACGTCTTTACATCTGCAACCCTATGCTACTAAAAAAATAACCGCCACTAGATGGCGCTGTACTATCTGAGCTCCTAACTATCCGATTTTAATGGGATTTACGTCCGGATGCAGAAATTAAATTTTCGGTACTTTTCCAGTATAGGGGCCTTTGCGAAGGAGGACATTTGGCAACATATACTCTGGCAAACTATTCACTGTTTCATTTCATATGCACACGCATTTCTTTTCAATATTTATACAATTTATTTAATATAAAGGAGCCATTTATCTAATTTTATGCAGAAACAGAAGTAATTTGTACATAAAAAATAACAATAACATACATGTAATTAAAATACGTAGATAAGCAAAAAAAAAAAAAAAAAAAAAAAAATTTCACCAAGTTTGTTTTCATAGGCAACAAAACAAAATGCATATATATATATATATATATATATATGTGTGTGTGTGTGTGTGTGTGTGTGTATTTATTATTTTTTATATTTAATAGTAATTATTAAAGCTTTTTTATTATATATAATTTATTTTATGTTATAGCATATAGCTATATTCTATATATTATCAATGTTATAAAGTTATTTAATTTCTCAGTGTAGACTAAATGGGTAAGGTAAGAGAATATATTGAAAGCATTTTATTAATATTCAATTTATTTAATTTTTTTTAATAATGATATATAGTATGGTATTATTTTTATATTAGGATTTGTGTGGTAATGCAGTTGATATCTTTTAAATTCATTAGCTTTTATTAGGTTCTTCTTGTGACATTTGAATAATAATAATAGTTTTAGAATAACATAATAGATGGCAGCACCAAAAATTTATAATGCTTCTATTGAGTAATAATTTTAATTTTTTTACACCAGGTGGTATTGAACGCTGAATATTGGTAATATTGTAAAATAGAAATTAAACAATTTAAAAGTGTTTTTAGGTATTTTAAATAATGCAATTATTTTCTATTTATATTATATTAATTGAATTTATCACGGTATTTCAATATGAATTAACTGAATCCATAGGCTTTAATTTCTGTGTTAACTTAACTGTTTCATTCACCTTAATCTTATCATGCTTTTGGATACCATGTGCGAGAGGTTATTTTGAAAATTAACTGGGATTTTATTCAGTATGTTGTGTAATATTTCTATTTTTTATGCTATAAATTAAATATTTAAAGGGTTGTATTGTTTTTTCCATTTCATGCCATTTGATAATGTCTGTTTTCATCTTGAAACTATTCTCTTGGTCATATTGGTTGTTTGAGTACAGGAGAAAAAAAATTTCAGCTTTTAGCTTTTTTTCTCACAGAAAACAACCGATTTGCTTATATCATTGAATTCTGTACTCTTGAAAACGTAATTCAATATATAAGTTTTTCAATTTTTTTCGGTATCCATATTCTTCTTTTTTTCTTCCATATTAATTCTTGTAATTAAGTATTACAAGAATTTAAGTAATCACTTTATTTTATACATACAGTTCTATATTATAGGTTTGTGGTATCCATTTTTATTGGCATTTATTGACATTTATTGGCATTATTTTATTTCATTCACAATATTGCGGTTTTTGATGAAGGTCGGTAATGTTTAATTAATGGTTATATATATATATATATATATATATATATATACATACGTATATAATGTAATATAATATTATAAAAACAAAGTAAAATTGCATTGGCGCATTTGAAATGAATGAGTAATAAATGAAATGGATTGATATGAATGAAATTTCCAGTTATATTGTTATTTGCAATGACGTTCAATAAGCCACAAAAACAAACATTTTCTACAGTTGGACTATATTTAAAAGAACAGATTTTTTTTCTGACGGACAATTATATGTAATTAATTCATGATGTAAAGAGGAAGGGCAGCTAAAAATTTATGTTGAAGATACCGAAGAGCAAGATCAGCATTTAAATAATGAAAGAGCTTTTACAAAAAAACACATCGCATATCCTGAAGTTTTGTGGTCAAATTTTAATTAATCCTTAAACTGAACTTTTAATGTAGGGGAGGTATGGTACACTTTTTTTTTACTATTTTTTTTACAACCTTTAGAAAGCTATTTTTAAACAAATTTTTCGTGTTTTCTTATAAAGTGACCTTTTATTCATTTATTAAAAATATTGTGAATTTAAAAAATAGTCATTCAAAAAATGTATCCCAATTATTTTGAATGGTTACTACTGTATCAAATCTCCCCATTACTGGGGAGGATTGATACACTAGCAAGGGAGGTGTGATACATTGTTATGTAAATTGAAAAAAAAAAAAAAAAAAAAAAAAAATAGAGACAATTCAATTTATGCGTCATACGATTTTTTATGATAAATTTTGAAATATTTAAGTAAAATTTAAAACGAAATGACATTGAGCTACAAGGAAAAATGAAGTGAACATTGCTGATTTGCAAACAATTTAACATAAATTTAGCACATTTAAGATTCCTTTAACCCTTTTAAGGGCACTGCATTTTCAATGCTAAAGTTTTGAATAAAGGAATGGAATAGGAATTTATCAACAAATTAGAAATAAGAAAAGGGATGTATCTCACTTTCATAGTAAATGGAAAATATTTTACCAAAATGATGGTGCCAATGTGGCGTTTGGGAATTAAAATTAAGTGGTTTCATAAACATACCACCACCCCTGAAATAGTTAAAAGAAAAATTAATAACTCTATCATTTTGATAAGTAAAATCGGATAGATTTAATGTTTTTTTCAATTTGCCCTTCGTCAATTATAGAAACATTTTCCCTTTCAGGCCATTTAAACTTTTTTCCTTCTACATGACGAGCAA